>JAWUZG010000610.1:676146-1352293 GCA_036785705.1 Acanthornis magna | reverse complement strand
TATGTGGGTGCGAGGGAGAAGATCTGTTTCTTGTATACTTCTGGGTTATATACACCTAAAGTAGTCCACTTTATAGAGAAAGGAAGAAGTATTTGTTGTGAAAATAGTCTCACACAGAGTACACTGAATTCAGGTGGAGAGCACAGAGCAGGAGCTGGTGCCCTTTTAAGAATCAAATATTGTGTCTTCATGAATAAAGCTCTGACAGTAAAGATAAGAGAAGAAAATACAGCAACTATGTGATATATTAGCAGAATGTTTTACAAAGTCCCCCACAAAGCATCCGCTGCACTTGAAAAGCCTAACCAGCCCAAGTGAGAAACTATTCACAAATTTAGTATTCAGATTACATACTCTGCCTTTTCAACTGCTCTCTGTACAATGAATGCCTGTACAACTACAGTAACAGACACAGATCTACAGTTTCTGTGGCCTTTGAGCTATTATGAGTATTATGCCTCTCCATAAATTACATCTGCATGTCCTGAAAATACCAACTGTTTTAATAGGAATTAATCTATAGGCTTTTATCTTGGCGAAATACAAGGGCTACAGTATGTTGTGTCCCTTTTAAAATTAATAGAGTATGCTCTGAAGGTATTCAAGGATGTCCATTATTTTCTTTATATGTCTATTTATTGATACATATGAGCATAGAACAGTGCTTCATTGTAGGGAAGAGGAGGAGAGGGAATAACAAATAGATTAGTGCTTATATGTTTTTTAGATTGCCCAACGCACAGTTAAGTAAAGAAAGGTCTGTGTTTGTCCTCTTCAAACTATATTGGGACTGGATCCAGTTTGTCTTCAAAGTGCCCCTTCTGTGGGAAGGGAAGAGAGGGCTCAGCCTAACAGCAAGAGAGCTGATGCGGGGGTCTGCTGCTCCTCGGTGTTCACTGCTGTCCAAGGCAACAGTGTGGCACATAAGCCATTTTTAATTTGCTAAGTATAAATAAGTCTTGAGCTTATGCCGTGCTGAGCTACAATTTATGTGAATACCTAACAGAAGGGTTTGGGAGTGAACTCCTACAGCACCTTGACCTTATACAGGCATATAAAAAAGGGGAATTAGAAACTTTAAACCAGAATTTACATAAAAGCATGATGGTTGTTTCAAATAGTAATTCTCACATATGTGCATATGCACACACATGTATGGGTTAAATGTTTAAATATTTAGCTGGAAACAGGGTGAGCCCATCAAACCTATCAAAGCACATTGCTGTCAAATGATGAGGAATTAAACTCTCCTGTGTGACTGGGGAGCTCTGTTATCTCCAGCACACAGGAGGGGAACTGAAGCTCAGGGAGACTGAGCAAGTGCCAAGGAGGACATCACAGCTCTCTGTTGGCCTCAGCCAACAGGTGACTGTTGGCACAGCCTGTGATCCCTGGGACAGCTGGACTTCTGCGGCAGGACACTGTCCTGGGGCAGGCAGGGCTGAGGTCCTGTGGGTGGCAATGGAACGAGACTCCTAGGAATGGCTTTTTCAGAGGTGTGCCAGAGTGACCTCTGTAATGTGGCAGAACTCCCTGGCAAAGCTGAGAACTGCTCTTGGGACAGTGCTCGGCAGAAGAAAAGCCCTCATTGCAGTGATTGCTGCATTTTAGAAATGCAGAACTGAAACACAGGGCAATAATGATGGCCAAAATTGAATCCTGCTCTCTTGATGCCCAGGCTTTCACTTGGCCCTCAAGAACACCACAGTGCCTCTGCTGAGTTGGTCAATGTAAATCACTGTGGATGTCCTGCTACAGTCCAGAGCTGAGTTCTGCTTGAACTGTGATTCAGCCCTGTGTTGCTGTAGTGAGGATGTGCTCACCTCTGCAGCCCTTGGACTTAGCAAGCTGATTTACAAAGGCAAGTCCTGTCACTTTATTCCCTGCCCCTTACTTTTCCCTTGGTCACTCCTCCTTGTTTTCACAGCTTCATTTGGTTTCAAAAGCTTGTGGAGCAGCAGGATTAAAAAATCAGAAAATATTTACTGTAGAGGATGGGTCTGGCTTTTCCCATCAGCTTCCATGGCTCAAGCAGGTTCCAGCAGCTTTGGGAGAAAAGCTGTTAGCTATTAAGTTATTACCTGTAAGGAGAGCCAGCTGGAAGCTTTCAGTTTTCAACATTTTGATGAAAAGCACCATAAAAATCTTGACAACAAGACTTGTAGCATTTCAATGACATGTTTTGCATTTGTCCCTGCTTTTTAATGGTCTAGTAAAAGTGATCAAAGGCTTCAAAATGCTGCCGAGACCAACATCTCAGGAATTTTGACCCCCCAAAACAAAGAGGGGAAGGCAGGGGAAAAAGGCAAAACTCAAAGTGTGTGCTGTTGAGTGAATTCATTTGGACGGCTTTTGGGAAGTCACTTTCCATCTGGAGGAGAGTGTCCGCAAGGAGAGTTATTCCGGCATAAACTGTTATGGTATAATTACCCAGCTCCAGCTATGCCAGTCTATTTTCTGGTGTAGGCAAGCCAAGTCTAGTTGTTGAAACGTAGGCGTGGGAAACATGAAGTCTGCTTTCTAGGCTCAGCTCTGAGTGCTCTCTGTGGCCAGTCCCCTGACTTTTCTGCATCCTTCCTAAGCAAAATGAGATGAGTTAAGTTAAACCACTTCACAGATGTGGCACAATGACTAATTGGCTCAAATTTGTGGTGCTGGTTAGAGAGCTGTTGATTAACTTCAGTGTCTTGGGCCGGCTGAATAATCTCCAATGTGGGTTTTGTCTCCCTCTCTCAGGGTTGGGTGGCTCTGCTGCTACAAAGCAGAATCTCATTTGATGTGAAGTGGTGCTAATAAAACGTCTGGTTTACCTTGTCTCTAACAACAGTGTTGTGCTTGTATGTAGTGAGAGCAAGAGTTAAAGCTTTTGCTTCAAGATTTGGTAGTTAAGATTTTGCCTCCAAGCAAATTTTTCCAGTACCTAGACCCTTGGATACACAACGAATGTGGGTATGTAGTGATGGAGGTACTTCCATCAGTGCATGCCTGAAACTCTGTGACAAAATGCATGAGTTACTCCCCTTTGGTACCAATGAAAATGAAGGATAACTCTTTCAATGTTCCCATCAGTCGCTCTATTGGGTCAAAAGGCTCAAGGGTGTATGGGCAGCCTGAATTCCGATGCTTCCTAGTGTTTGCATGCTTAACTTTGCAAATTGAAATTCCATAATGTCTGTGCATCTCATGCATGATTGACACAACCTCGGCTTCTTAATGGGCCGTAAACTCCAGTGCCTAATGATGGCATTACCAGGGTCACCAGCGCCCAGCAGTTCAAAGAGAGGAAAGCAGGACGATGGCGTTGCACCTGATCCAGGACCTGTGGAAAGCAGGGAAAACTTCTGTGAGGAAGTATGTCAAACATTCACCCTCAGCCAGTTGTGGGGAGTTTGGGTCAGGCCCCTGAGGGGCCCCTGTGGGGATGGTGTGGGGGTGTCCCCTCGCTGTGGGAAATACTTGGGGCTGTTCCTTCAGCCTTGGCTGTTGGGCAGCGCGAGCATTTCCCTCAGGACAATAATGCTGATTTTCCCACTTTTCCCAGCACACCGACTTCTGCGGGGGGGGGAAGGGAGGGGAATGGCACGGAGAGGTTTTGCTTGCACCCGGGCAGTCTCTAAGCGTAAACGGACCAGAACCTCCGCTCGTATCTGCCGTGAATGTTTAATTAAGTAACAAGCCGGGCCGCCCCCCGGCCGGTTATAAATAGAAGTGCTGAATCATGACTCCGCCGGCACCTCCGCCCGCCCGGCGGGAGCCCCTGGGCGGCGGCCGCCGCAGGGTGTGAGGGGTGCCCGGCGCGGGGCCGCCCCGAGGGGCCGCGGCCGTGCCCTGAGGGCGCGCGCGCCCGCCCGCGTGAGGCGCGGGGCGCGCACTGTGGCGGCGGCGGCGGCCGCACTTGTCCTGTAATCGATTGCCGAGCGCGCTGAGCGGCCTCGCGCCGGCTGCGGGCACCCGCCCCCCGCCGCGCCGGCCCCGCGGGGGCTGAGGCGCCGCGGGGCGGGAAAGGGTCTGAGGGGGAGCGAGTGTAAGAGTGTGTGTGTAAGTGAGGGACTGAGCGTGAGTGTGTGACGGGCTGAGTGTCCGCAGGATTGACTGTGAGTGTGTGTGTGTGTGTGTGTGAGGGACTGAGTGCGAGTGAGGGAGCCAGCGTGTCCGTGTGAGGGACTTTGAGGGAGGAATGGAGTGAGGGAGTGAATGAGTGCGTGAGTGTGTGAGGGTCAGAGTGTGAGCGATGGAGTGAGAATGTGTGTGAGGGGCTGTGAGTGAGGGAGAGAGAGGGTGTCCGTGTGAGGGAGGGAGTGAATGAGTGTGTCTGTGGGTTTGAGCCTGAGGGAGGGAGAGTGTGCGTGAGGGAGTGTGTGTGAAGGAGGAAGTAAGTGTGTGTTGGTGTGTGTGTGTGCGCGCGGGAGTGCGCGTATCTGTGAGGGAGGGAGCCATGTGTGTGTGAGGGAGTGCGAGTATCTGTGTGTGAGGGAGGGAAGGGAGTGTGTGTGAAGGAGGGAGCGAATGAGTGTGTGCCTGTGTGTCTGTGTGAGGGAGGGAGGGAGGGAGAGCGGCCGCCGCCGCCGCCGCCGGATCGGTTTCTCGGGGTTTGACCAGCTGTCCCAGGCTAACCCTCTGCTCTCTGAAGATGGAGGAAGTAAAAACAGGATTACCCTTAGCTACGGCTCCTCCGCCGCCTTAGTCCCCCCACAGCCAACTGCCGTGCACAAACACACCTCCACTGGGCAGAGGGAGCCGACACTAATAAACACACAAACAAAAGGGGGATGGAACTGACTCACTGCCTGCGCGGCTGAGGTAAATCTGCGCCTGGCTTCTTATTATTTCTTTCTTTTTCTTTCTCTCCTTCCCTCCTCTCCTCTCCCTCCCCGGTCCCCCTTTCTCCGGCGGGAGGGACTGCTCCGTCCGGGGCCGGGGGGACGCGGGGCTCGGTCCGTCCGTGTGGGTCTGTGTGTGCGGAGGGTCCCCGAGCCGAGCGCGGCTGTGCAGCATCCCCGCGGGCGCCGATGACTTGTTGCTGTTAGCCCAAAAAATAATAAATAATTTAAAAAAAAACCCAACCAACCAAAAAAAAACCCACAAAGACCAAAAAGAGCAGGGGCCGAAGCCGCCGCGGGTCTCGCCGGTCCGTTACCCAGCCCGGCCCCGCTGCCATTTCCCTCAGCGCCCGCCGCCACCTGCGCGCCCCCGGGGGGCTGCGGCCTGCGGCGGAGAGAAGGGGGAAAACGGAATAAAATGACAAGCGAGGCAGGACTTCCATGACTTTGACAGGTTGTGGCAGGGGCGGGGAGAGGCAGGGATGAGGCGCGGAGCCCGGCGTCGCCCAGGGCCGGAGCGGCGCTCCGGGGAAGTTGGCCCGGTTTTGCTGCGCGGGGTGTGAGTGCACCCTCCGGGCCCCCCTCATCCCATCCCGCCCCGCATCCCCTCTTCCCATCCCGCCCCGCATTCCCTCCGCTCCCCCCCGATCCCGTGGAATCCGTAAGGAACCGGTGGATCAAGTTTTCCTCTCTCTCTCTCCGCGCTGGTTAATCGCATTGCTGTAGCACCGGCTGACCTCCCTCCCTCCCTCCCTCTCCCTCGTTTTTTTTTTCTTTTTTTTTTCTGGTTTTTTTTTTTTCCTGTTTTTTTTTTTTTTTTCCTTTTTTTCTTTTTTTTTTTTTTTTTTTTTTGTTCTTCATCTTCCTTCAAAGTATGTGCCATTCCTGAGCGAGTTTCCCCGCCGGCTCATCCCGGGGCTGCCCGGCTCCCCGGCTCCGCATGCCCCACCTGTAAGTGCCGGGGGCGGGTTTCTCTCCCCTATCCTTCTCCCCCTCCCCGTCTCTCTTCCCCCCCTCTTCTTCCCCCGCCTTATAAAAAACCCATTTTTTAAAACTTTCTCCATCTTTCTGTGTCTTCAGCTCGAGCAAAACTCTCTCCCTCAATTCGTTGTGGAGAGGGAGGCTCAGCAGCTGGGATTTGCCATCACCAGCCTAAAAATGGTGACCAAACTTTTTCTTTTCCCTCTCCTCTTTCTCCTCCTCTCCCCCTTGAAGAAATAAAAAAATAAAAATCAAGCCGTGTTTTAATTTAGGTTATGGATGTTTCTGTGTTTCTTTTTGTCTTCCTTTCTCTTCCTCCTCCCTTCCTCCCCTTTCTTTCCTTCCACTTCATTGGCTGGGATGATCTTTCCCTGTTGCTTCTGATGTTTCTTTCTTTTTCTCAGTGTGTGCCTGCCTACCTGGACTAGGGGGAAGATAAGGTAATTTTGAAGGGCTTGGAGGAAGTGGCTTACATGTTCTGAAAACTTTTTTGGGATTTTTTGAGATTTATTTTTAAGAGTTGTGAAAATCAGTAATTGAGAGTTTGGTAGCAGCTGTGCAGGTTGAAATTTAAGTGTTATGTGCTGAATGCCTTGGGAATTTGATCTGCTTTATACCAAAGAAGAGCACAGAGAAAAGTATTTATTTATTGGGGGAAAGGCAGGGAGCGGGAGGGGGGGAAGGAAAGAGGGTTAAGGGAGGGGGAGGGAAGTGGTTTTGGAGACAAGAAGTGAAGCTGCCTGTTTTCCAGTAAGTAATGGAGAAATTCCAGGAGCCAGGGCTAAATATACTTGGCGATCAATACAGAAATGGCTCATTGTGAATAATTTAGCTGCCTGGTGCAGTGAGAGTTTTGAAACTAAAGGCAAAAAAGAGGCCATGGAGGGAGAGAGGAAATAAAATTCTCCTCTGGTCTTGTCAGATTCTTAACTTTTCCACTTAAAAGAACATAGTTATGATTATTGATCTCTCTTCCCCCCCCCCCCCCCCCAATATATATCAAATGATAGCTAGGGGGTGTCATTCTATACAGTTACTTGGGTTTCGGGAAAGTAATAGCTTGTTCTGTGTCAGCAGAGTGCTTCCAGAAACTTTAAGATTGCTTCACACCACAAAATGCGTGATCTGGGAGTATGAAATGTGATGTTTGACCCTGTGCTGTGGTAGATAAATAGGGTTAGAGTGAACACGTGTGTGTACAGGTGTGTGTGTGCGCACACAGAGGTGTGAGACAAAGCTGGAACAGCTCTGTCCAAGGGAATGGAGACGGGAGGGTTTATTTTGTTTAGACCAGGAGGGAGTCTCTTGTAGTGCGTGTGAAAAGAGCAATTGTTAATAGTATCCATCTCCTCAAAGTCTGTTCTGGCTGCGGATAGAGTGGATAATTGATAAAGCATTACCATCTCAGCTTGAACAAAACAAGTGGAAAGTCTGGGAAAAACTCTCAGATCAGGCAAAAATGTGAGTGGGGCACAGAGAGAGAGGTCAGACCAGGATGATCCAGGTGCCACCTGCCCAGGAGGCAGCTGCATGTCTTTACTCACATAATTTACAGGAAGAGTTCAGTGATTTGCAAACGAGCATATGCAGTGCACTTGTGTGTTTCTCTAGGCAGTGGTTGCAACAGCAATAAAATGGGCAACTACTTAGGGCTTTAAGTAAGTTTAATCATTTAATGGTTGATACTGACAGGCGTCTCTGAGGGTGTACTTTTCTGCCTTGCAGCACTGCACTTTGACTATGGAAGCAGACGCTGTTGATGGATATATTACATGTAAGTAGTCATTTTGTTTGATTATTCTGAATTACTTTTCTTTTCCTACTCTCCTTTGTGTAATGCAGACACCTGAAAATTTAGCTTCCTTGTGTACAGTGTTTGCATTGACACTGAATTAGTAGCATTTAAATATAAACTCTCTGTATGACTGAGAAATGCATGGGGATGGGTGCCTGGGTGAGTATCTCTAGGTTTAAGTATTTGCTGAGGGTGAATGAACTTTGCAAATGAGAGTTTGTCTGCAGAAATTCAAACTGCAACCAAAAACTTTTTATGCCTTTCCCTATGTATTTCTCTTGTTTTGTGTGTGGGGGTTTGTGTAAGTGCTTTATTTAACTGTCAGTTAACCCAGAGCTTTGGGGGGAAGGTCTGTATGATGAATTACTATTCCAGTCTTCCCCTGCCCAGCCTGGGTTCTCACTGTCTGCTAATGGAAAAGTAATCCTAACTTACTTGAAACCAAGCAGCTGGGACAAGGTTTGTCACAAGAGTGTGTGTAAAAGATTGGTGACAGTAGGTTTGAGGGGGCTCTTAAAATCAGACAAGTGTTTACTTATGGCCGCTGGGAGTCCAGATTTTACAGGCTCTGGAAGACCCCACCAGTAAAGGAGGGAAGGGCAGGGGCGAAGGGAGCGAGTGGGTTGTGGTTCTTAATCTTTGTGTATCTCTGCTGAAGAAGGGGATGAAAACTTAGGGTGGACCTGTTCTGTGCTCGCAGGTGACAATGACTATTCGCCTGAAAGGGAGCACTGCGGCATGGCCATCGACCTCACCTCCAGCACTCCCAATGGGCAGCACACCTCCCCCTGTCACATGGCAGGCAGTAAGTCTCCTCTTAAGCCTGTTTCTCTCTAACTGAGGGTTGGGTTGTTCTGGTCCTCCTGCTCCTCGGTTTGCCTACTACGTCTTAGCCACTGCTGTTGGCATTGCTAATAACAGAGGAGGATAGGGGAGATTTTCTTTTTGTTTTGTTCTTGTTTGTGCTGGTGTCTCATCTAAACATGAATGGGATTACTAGTCTGAACTATCCCAAAGTGGCATTTGAGAGCTGGTCCTTACCTGCTCCAGGTAGGAAAACCCTGGGCTTGACATGTGCTGGTTTTGTTTCCTCAGGTTTTGAAATCCAAATGGAAATTGTTATTATTATTATTTCTACTATTACTTGCTTTGCTTCCCGAAACAGCTTGAAGTAGCTTTATTTGAAAACAAACAAATTTTATTTACAAAACTATAGTTGACTATAACAAACTGAAAGGAGTTCGGTTTAGAGTGTTAGGTAGAAACTGAGAGTTTTGGGAGTCTACTGAGAGTGTCAAGTGCTGATAGTATTTATAGAATTATTCTGCTGTCTATGGGAAGTGGATAAATGTAGTTTACACAATTTCATAAAAGCAACAACCTTCATTTTCTGTGTGTGTGAATGCCCTACTTTGTTTAAGTGTCAGTTACAGTGTTGCATCAAGCTATTTACCTTAATGTAACCTCTGTACTTATAGTCCAGAAAAAATGTAACATGTTTTGCTTCCAACATACTTACAGTGTTCTTCTCCATGTGATACTAATTTTCTTTCTGGTTTGTGTGTGCAACAGATACATATTTATCTGTTTAAACCCGGTGTTAGTATGATGCCCTACCGAAAGCTGTGTAAGAAAGAGAGCTTTTAGAGTTACTTGCTTGGAAATACACAATGTATTGCCTTCAGAGTCATTTTGAGAAAAAGATGTTACTTTCCTTTAAGAATTCTTTCCTCTTGCAAATTACGGGTAAAGCGCAGTTTTACGAGCCTTTAAACTGAGGTTATTATGAAGATCTCTCAATTATATACATGTTGCTGGAGAATATGATTTCTAATACTATGGACTGAACTTTATATGACAACCACCCATAATTCAGCATCTTTAGACAATTTCAATTGTGCTGCACTGGGATTCTGATATACTTTATTATGTTGTAAAAGTTTTACTACTCACTTTCTTCATTTTCTTTGTTTCCTTTTTATTAATGGGAAGGCTTCATTGGAAAGGAAAAAATATCTCTGTTTTAAATCTTCTTTATAATCTAGACTAAAAATCAAAGTCAAATTAGTAATAAAAAGATCTAGAAAGAAGTCATGCAAAAGGCTTTCACACACTCAGTGTTTTCATGTTCATTGTGTTAACATTTTCAATGGTTTTTAAGCTCTGTTAGTTCTTTGCAACACACATGTATCTGCAGCCTTGGTGAATATCTTTTTTTTTTTTTTTTAGAAGTGTTTTTTGGTCTCTCACAGGTGTCTCAAATGCTTTCATCACTTCTGCTCTATGTTAAAGATGTGCTGCTATTGAAAAATTAAGGGCTCTGCCTGGGTTCCCCAAGCCAAGCAAAACTCAAGCTTCTTAAATTTATTATAATTTATTTACTCTTTGCAGGCTTAGGATTGTTTTGCAGAGAGGCAGCTTGTGCTGCCTTAAACATGGAAGATATTGATCAGAGGTTGTCGGCTTTTGTGGCAGCTGTTACATTGGTTCAGTTAAGGTTTTTGGCCAAATCTTGAATCTGGCATGTGTAGGCTAAATCGCCAGGCTGTGCTTTAGAGCTTTCCACCTGTTTTGTGGGGCACAGGAAATCCTTTTAAAGGTTTGGCAACCCAGGGGCCTGCAACCTCTTTTTTTTTTTTTTAACTCTTTTGGGGTTTTTTGGGGTATTTTAAAAGGAAAGATGGAGGTGGAATAGCTGTTTGAGATATTTTGTATGCATTTAGTAGCTCCCAATGGATTGAGCCATCATCCATTTATTTAAGTAGAGGCAGTGGCTGTGGTCTATTTCAGTATGGTTTGATTTCCAGTGGGTTGCTGGAGATTAAGTGGTCTTGGCTGCCCTTGTAGTAAAGCCCAGGGCATGTCATTCTGGCTGGGTAGGAGTTGGGAATGGCGGAGGTGATGCAGGGAGCAGACCCCAAATATTTCACTCCCAGATGGGTAGCCAGTCATTGCCAGAAGCACATGGCCCTCTTTGGCTGTGAGCTCTGGATGTGCACCTGCAAGGCAGAGATCGAAGTTTTGGCCTTTGTTCATCTTGCATTCTGTTGAATTGTTTTGAACCATAGCTCTTAATTTAGTCAGAATTTGTGTTTGGCTCAAAAGGAGAAACACCAAAAAAAGGGAATTTCTTGGATCTGTGCGGAAATGACTGAGTAGTGCTCTCCCAGCAACAGCAAAATTATGTGCTGGATAAAGGGTTTTCTATGTTCATTAGCCCCTGGCAATCTGTGTTAGTGGTTCTGTCTGCATTACTGATGTTTTCAGGTTCTGTTCCAAAAGGGTTTGGGTCAAATATTTTGGCTACTGCATCCTTTAACCTATTATCATTTTCAAGTATCTAGATGGTATTTGTAGGTTATGGATGGGGATGACACTCAATTTTCCTTGTGAAAGAGATGATCCTGAAAGATGAATCACACTAAATCACCTGTCATAGCTAACTGATGATCTTACATATACCTGCCTTTAGCAGAACACTGCATGTGTGTTGGCAGATGCTCTGTTCTAAAATACTTCATTGTAGTTTTATGTAAGCAAAGATTTAAAATACATGTAAATAGTCAAACCAAATAGGTTGATAGATCATCTCACTTTTCTCTACAGCAAAAGATGAATTAGTGTTACACCTGCTGAGTACAGATGATGTATTTACATAGCTCCAAATCTGGAAGTCCACATTTTCTTTTGATCTTCCATAGGAAAACTCTTACAAAGGCTGACACCCAGAGCTGGGTGTCAAAGGCTTACTCAATTAACTTTGTGTTGGTACTAGAGAGTTCCCTGCATGGCCCTAAGCCCCCCCATAGACCCCACCGAGTTCAAGGGAGTCGGTCTTGTTCCCTTCCATGAATGTTGAACTGGGCTATAAGTGATCAGAAACCGCCGAATAGGAACTGGCATGCTAATTAAAGGCTAATGGGGAATCCTTATAAAAGAGGCTTTAAAAAGAAATAATTCCCAGTCACCTCCTCATAATACCACACTGAGTTCTTACTATAGTTATTAGAGATATTTTTTTCTCCCTGTAGGTTAAAATGGACTTAGAGGAATGTCTGCTTTAGAAACTGCAGGGGCACAGTTGTTCAATTAGTTGACTCAATCATTGCTTTGTATAGGATGAAGGACACTTCTCTAAGATCACTGGCCTGGTATCATAGGGAAAATAGTAGCAGCAGCTATTAGCATCTGACAGTCAGCGACAAAGGCAATTTCCCCTTAAATTAGAGACTTGACAGTGGGTGTCCCAGTTAACTTTCTTATCTTTGCTTTCATAGACAAAAGGAGCCCTTAAATGAAACAGAGTCAGAACAATCATAAATATCAAACCAAACATCTGATGCTTGAAACTGATTAAAATTGTGGTACGCTTTCAAGAGGTGTTTATAGTAGCTCGAAGTGTTAGTAAGTTATGAGAATTAATTTATTAAGAGAATAAACCATGTCGGCTGACTCTGCTGCTGAAAATAATGAGGCGATCGCGTTTTCCCCGTGGTGGGGAATGATCGCGCCGTCTGACAAGATCGCTAATTGGGACAGCAGCACTAAGTGGGAATGATTTCAGCAGCGGTGTTTAAAGAGAATTTTGGCAAGGCTCTATTATAATGTAGCCAATACTATATTGCCAGTGATTAGGTGGACTATCAGTTGCACTTTTTTTTTGTAGCATCAAATCCCCAAATCTTTTGTGATCACTTTCATTTTTCAAGCCTGAATTGTCATACGACTGCTGTTTTGTCACAGTTGTGTTGTCCTGAACAGAGTTACAGATACCACAGCTGTGTCAGCACATCTGTAGGGTTAAAGAAATGTAACTGTGGAGCCTGACTGCATAAAGTTAGAAGTTGCTCCATGCCTCAGCTCCACAGCTAGCAAACCTTGCCATCACCAGAACTTACTGTCAGGCACATGATGCTGATCCTTGTGCTGGGATTCTTTTCTGGCTCAGTATGTGTTGTAGGCATTTTTAGCAGGATGAGGTGATGGAGGCTGAACCTCTGCAAGAGGCTTTCCTTTAGGGAGGGAGTTTGGGCTGCAAGGGGGGACTGAATTAGTTCTTTGAGGCAGTCACTCCCCTGACGTGTGCACTGGGGCATGAAGAATTCTGGCAGCCAAACTGCTGTGCTCTGAACTGGGGGTTCAGGTCTCCATTTCTTCCAAATATCTTGGAAAGTGCTAAAAACTCATACCAGATCACCTCGAGATGCTGAGGAATTTTCTTTCCTCAGCAGCCTTTAAGGAGTATGGTAGGCAGCATTTATTGTTCTGGCTATCTCATGTCTCAGTGCAGGGAAGTGGACTTTTGGCAATCACTTGAGATGTCCTCTGGTCCTTTGTGTCTGACTTTGCAGTCACGCTTTGATTTTTTTAGAGCTCTGCTATGGAATTGCACGATGATGCCCAATACAGATGTACCTGTGGTTTTGCAGGTTGAAGGACGGTGAAGATGGACTTTGCCAAGATGAGCTCAGACATGAGGGATGAGCTCAATAAAGTGTGGCAAGGAACTGTAAGAAGTGAGCTCCTTTGACACTCAGAAGAGCATGGTCTTTGCTTCAGTCTTTTATTCTCAGACTACCTGAGAATTGCCAGGGTGATGGTAGTCAGCAAAATTTTAGCCAATGGATTTACCTTTCTTGGAGTTTGAGAAAAAAAATTTAAATAGAAAGGTGATGATCAGGCTTTTAACAGAAATAGAGGGGTTTTTCCACACCTAAGAAACTAAAGCTCTGCAAAGTAGTGTTATACTATGTGTTTCTTAAAAAAAACAACACAAAAACAACCAAACGGAAAAAAGGGTTACGTGGAAATTAAGCACTTCCTGGGATGCACCTTAAATTGTTGTAGCTTCATCCACATCAGCTCAGATTTTTCACACTGGTGTGGTTAAAATAATGAAATAGTTCCTCTAATAAAAACTCTGTATATAAACCAACACAGAGTAGCCACTGAAATTAGTTGGTGTTTGAGTCTCTGTAGCTCACACTACAATGGTGAAGGGCTCCCCTGTGTATTTTTCCTATCTCCTGTCCCAGTCCTGACATTCCATATGGAGTCGGATACTCGGCTGCAAAAACATTCCTCCCTCTCAGTGAGTGTTATAACAAGGGTGGAGTGAAATGATCAGTTAATCTCATTAAATAGGTTTTTATTCATTCTGATGGAAGTCTCTTGAGAGGTCATCTGCCAGGGCTTTGTTGCAGCACACACCTTTCTTAGGAAGCTTCTGTTATTCTCTTGGACTGTCAGGTTCAGTTAACTTTCCCTGGTACACACCCTGTTACAACACTGTGCTCTTGCTAGCTTTGTAGTCAGCAAGTTTTCAGTGTTTGCTTCTGGAATTTCAGTTCCTTTTCAGACATGCCAACTAAAAGAGCAATCCTCATCTTCCATGAAATACGACACTTTGATAGCAGCCGGATGACAAGATACCCATTGGAGAGTGTTCTGTCTTTCCCATCCCTGAATCTGGGGGAAGGTGCTACTCCTGTTGAAATCAATGGGTATTTTCTCTCAGGAATCAGATCAAAGGCTTGTTTCCCATTCCTGTGGGCCACAGGCTCTGTCTAGTCCTTCAGCTAAGTGATGGTTTGCAGGTTGGCAGGACTGAGTTTTACAGGTGGAAATGCAGTTACCGGTGTTACCTTTGTGCAGTAGTGAGGGTGAGCAGCGCTGGTCCTTCCAGTGCCGAGAGGGCACCTTGAAGGAGTGATGCTATTCTATCCAGGAGGAAAAGGCAGAGCCTCCTTTTCTGCGTTTTTCCACAGTAATCTCAGTGAATGAAACTCCTGGGAGTGCCCACCCTGAAACAGGTAGAAAATTAAGAGAAGGCTGAGCCACTGCTCTGTGTAGTACTGAGACCTGTTGCCAGCCCAGGTAAGAAGCCTGTGGCACATGTTGTCCCTTTCCTAGAGTGGTGGACACTTGTTTGGCGTCCAGACAGCTGACTGCTTCATCCCAATAGAAGGAAGCAGAGCTGTGATTATCGCTGAGAAGCAATGAACATGACAGATATGGCTCTGGGCTAGGTGACCAGAGGCTGTTTTGCTCCCAACTCTGGTCATTGTAGGGGAGTCCCTTCATGTTTCTATGCTGCTTTTTCTTTCCACTCTTGCCTTTTATTTTCTGACTCACAGAAGCCGTAGATCACTTAGGATGGAGGCTTGGATGGTACATGTTAGCCTTTGTCAAGAGTAGGATTTTTTTACAGTATCTTCTTTGCTTAGGGGTTATTTTGCATTTAATTTTTGCAGCCCCACAATGAGACGCATTCAGAAGTACCTTAATACCAGTGCGGCTTATTTCCTGTCCTGCACAGGAATAATTGTGGTGGTCCTAAAGTACCCTGTTGTGGTGTGATTACATTAGAGCAACCACGGGATTTTAACTCTTCCCACACCACTGAGCATTGCCAGATCTGTGTGTGGACAAGCCCCTATTCACACTGCCCAGCAAAATGTGCCCTTGATCTGGAGCCAGGTCTACATTAACAGCTTCTGCTGGCACTGCTGTGTCAGCCTGTGGCTTTGAAGAACTGTAATCCCTCACAGGCAGAGAGATGCTGGCAGAAGCTCCTGCTCTGAGCATAGCCCCGGCTGGCAGGGTCACCTGCAAGTGCTGTTACAGGTGTTACATTGGAAAGTACCGTAAAACAGCAGACACTGTTCCTGGAAAAGCATGGGGGTGATTGATCCCCCTCATTTCTGTGCTGATAGGTCATGTCAGCTTCTGTCAAGTAGAATGTCTTTTTTGGTTTTTTGACTGATTTTTTTCTCTCGGCCTCTTATTTTTAAAAAATCTTTCCAGTTTGGGGGTTTATTTTTATAACACTGTGTGGCCAAGGCATATACCACAGAGGCAGTGGATTCTGCATATGTTGTATGAGCTCCTTTAGCTCACGGTTGCTTTGTGTTTGTTGTGTCTAGAGAGGTCAGAGGGCTCTTGGTCTTTCCTTTGGTGAAGCTCAGGTTGGTGGTCAGATCCCTGTGTCCTGTGAGGGATGTGGGGAGATCAGCCCTAGGGCCAAACCACGCTCCCACCTGCAGTGTGGAGGGTGTGAATATCTGTGTCTACCAGCTGGTAGTGAATGAAAAAGACAGCAGAGTTAAAGTGCATCATTCTCCTACACAGGTAGGAGCCCCTCTTAGCAGGCTGTAGGTTTTACACAAGGCATGAGCCAAGGAATCTGATTCACTGCAGACCTGTCTCTGCTCTCCCCACCGTGGTTTCATGTTACTTGGAGAAGCTGCACAGACTGGTTTTTTCCAGCCTCTTTTCCTGCTGTGCTATTGGTACCACCTGTGAGGCTGCTCTGGGCACAGGTGTAGTCACTGCAGTAGGGGAGAGAGAAGGGGAAGAGTTGTGGGAGTAGTTCAAGTCTCTGGCCTGTAGAAGGGCCTCCACCACTTTGGATGACTTGGTGCTACTGTCCACTCTGAAACTTCATGCGGTGGGGATAGAAGACTCAGCCACATCTTGGTGCAGCTGTTGTCAGGCCCTTGGTCCTGGGAGTTGGATGGCTCAAATGTTTTTCAAAGGAGGTAGGATGTACTGAGTACAGAAAAATCCATTCACTTTGTCTGCCTGTCCCATCTATCACCTTTTTTTTCTTGTGAAGCTTCTTCTCATGTGAGGAGGTAAGGCAGGCTGTGTTTCCTCTCCACCTAATGGAAGATCTGGGCAGGGCTTACAAGGAAGATGCTTAGTTGGTGGTTAAACCACATACATGACAAAGCTTGACATTCCGATGGGGGGGATTTTCTTATTTGTTCCCTCTGTTCCTCCACTTGAACAAAACAAGTGTTAGACCAAAGATATCTTATGTGCTGTGATGTTCAGCGTTAGACTGGAGTTTTCTCAGCTGCTTTTTAGTGATGTTTTCCTTGCATATACCCCCAGCCTCTAAAACATCCCAATTCCATCAGAAGAAAGTGATGTTTTCCTGTTTTTTCTCAAGGGGCATATGTTCCCTCAGTCCATGACAATTATGTTGGTGAGTGGCACAGAAAGCTGGCTGGAGAATCCTGTGATATGCTCAAGTCCATGGTCATTTTTCTCATAATTACTCTTTGATTTGTGAATGTCTGTGTGCAGTTCTATGAGAATTCATGCCTAATTGTTCCTAGACCTCAGCTCAGCTTTTGAACATCTTATGATTCCCTTCACAAGCAAAGTTGCTCTCTTAGGTAATGATCTAGCCATAATACACAAATGGAGAGAGTTTTTGGTAACTCTATCTGTGCATCATTTAAACTTCAGCAGCGTGAATTAAACACCCGCTTTAGTCCAAGGAGCAGCAAGCAGAAAGGTGTGAATTCCCTTCTTTTGAAAATGAAAGAAGCAGCTTCTTTCTGTATGAAAAAAGCAAGTCTTTTTTACACAGAAGAGGTATGAGGTCTATTCATTTGAGGAAGAGTAGCTGTTCTCTTAAAGTTGTGGATGATTTAAAAGTTTCCAGGAAAGAGTGGCAGTAGACTGAAGACCTTGTTCTGGTTAGCAGCCAGGTCTGTGATAGAGAGAGACAGCTCAGGCAAAAGAATAAAATGGCATTTGGTTTTTAATCTTATTTCTTGAGAAATTGATATCCTGCAGGGTTTGCCTTGTCGAGATAACGGCCCCTGAAGGAGAATAAATCTTATTAATTAGCAGTTTTGCATACTGCTTTTAATTGTCCGTTCCTAGGTACAGGCTTTGTATTGCACGTGTGCTGTAGTGGTGAGGGGCCTCTCTCCTGCATTCCTGGAGAGTCTGCAGGGATCTGGCACCAGTGCAGAGTCTGCCTGAGTACAGAAATATTTCAGAATACACCATTGGGCCTTAAATTTACTCAGTGCCTTAATCCTCATCACCTTTCAGATTTAGGCATGTCCTAAATGTAGTTGAGAGTAATAGTTTTACAGTTTAATCTCCCAAAATTGGGTCAACCCTACCAGTTGTTTTGACCTTGTTACCAGCACAGGTGGTTCCTGGGTGAGCCTAATACATCTCTGTGCAGCTGTGTGGAACAATCTAGAGTATCAGCTTTACTTGAAACCCCCTGTTTGAAATTTTCCCCCTAGCTTAAGTACACAGGCCTCTCTCTTCATCACTGTAGGGTATTATCCTTTGGAAAATCTGTTCTTCTGGGAAGTAATATAACAATATTTCCTTGTTATATCACGCTTTTTCAGTTTTAAGAGCTTCACAAAGGATATCAGTTTAAGAGATACAAATAAGTGGATAAAATTAGGGGCTGAAGAGATGAAGAAAAGGTAGGGGAATTAATGTTAGTAAGAATTGAGCTCCTATAAGCGGGAGGCAGTCAGCTTCATAATTTGTGTATGTGACTACAAATTGTCAGAGTATAGGTAGCTCTCAAGAGTTCAGAAGAATGATGTACTAGTTGTATATTAAGGGTCAAGTAGTATATGACGTTAGCAGACTATGAGAGCTCTGTGAGTTTATTCTTGGCCTTCTTTTAAATTTATATTCTATGAATTGCACAATTTATTTTGCCAAAATCCCGTGTGCTTACATGTGAATCCCAGAGTGTTCTCATAGTCTAAATGCTATGACCCGTCAGCTGCCCCCAAATTACCTAATATCAAGTAGAGAAGGTTGGCAGCCAAAGAAAAAGATAGGAAAATGTGTCCAGCCCTGGTTTCTGACAAGCCTGTACGTGTTGAATGCAGTAATACAAATGGAAGGCACTCAGAGAGGGTTTCGGTCACATACAACAGAGAAGTACACGCTTGAAAAATACTACAAAAGTGCAATTCTTATGAAATGAGGAAGCCAGAAAGAGGAGAGAGAGGTATGTGAATTGTGCCCTAGATGAAGGAAAAACTATTAAGCGCCACCCTTTTCAAATGTCAAATGCATGGGAAAAAGTTGTTGGAAGCCAGTCTCTGCTAAGTTTGCTGCTTGCAAAACCTACTTTTTTGTGAGATGTTTGTGCAAAATCACCTCTCTGGCCTGCCTGTGAGACCAGACATGACTCAGGCTATCAGCATGTAACATGGTTTCAGGTTGCTGTCTTACTGCTCTTGCTCCAAAATGCTGTAAAGAAGTATTTGCTTTTTTTCTCACTTTTAAAGTGCTTCATTCATTTAACGTCATTAGCGCTATTGTTACTTAAATTTACCTTCTGACTGGTAACCATTAAATATTTATAGAGAAATCGATAGTAGTGAGATTTTTGCTCAAGTAAATATATATCACATATGTACTCAAAACCAAAGCTAACTGCAGTGCATTCCAGGAAATAATCTATAGTGCTGCTCTGTAATATTCTTCCTCATCTTCATGTCAGGATGTTTTATCTGTGTCCCAGCTCAGCCATTCCTGCCCCGGAACCGTGGCTATTCTTTTTAACAGCCTAGAACAACAGAGCCTTAGGAAAGGAGTAGAAGAAGTGTTTTCACTGTAGAAATGTGAATGATAATTGCTGTTTAATTATCCAAGGTTCCTTAATGACTGGATACAGGGAGATCCTTAGGTTTGATGTTGTGGCTGACAGACAGTACCCCAGCCGGAGACTGCTGTACTAGAAGAAGGCAATGGCACTGGCTGGAGGCAAACCCAGTCCGTCCCAGCGTTCAGGAAGGGGAAAGTATTTCTGAGAGAAGGTGCTGATGTGGCAACAGAAGATGATGGTTTAAAACCATTTAAAACCAGTGCCTATTAAAATACCAAACAAACTAGGACTGGGCTTAAAATGGCTTCGGAGCTAGGCTTAAGTTCATTGAAGGGGAATGGACAAAGGTGTGAGATAGACAGCATGCTCAATGTGAGCAGGCCAGTTTATTCTCCAGTTTGGGTCTCTGCAGCATTTTCTTGTGCAATTATAGATGGAATAAGTCTTTGTAGACCATCAGAGAGATTACCTTAATTGCTCTGTCCAGGTGTTTTGGAAGGGTGAAAGCTTCCTTATGAATCAGTAATGAAATTTCAATTTATAATTATGACCATAGTTTATAATAATAATTCTAATTATATACATATAAACAGTTTAACCTACTATAATGTAAAATGGTAACATTTGCTGAGCTTTGGCTGCTTTCAGATGGTGAAAATGTGCTGGTGGTTGTTGGCTGGGATTCAGAAACATTTGTCAAAATTTTGTGTGCTATGTGAACAACAAAATTTTGTGTGGATTAAGCAATTAATAATTCTCTCCCATTATCTGTCAGATAAAACTACAACTAACTCATTAACCAAAATTAATTGTAAATAAAGCCGATCTGTTGTTGAGGAAACTAGTTAGAACGGTAATTGGGTAATGATGATGCATTTAATTTCAAACTGCAGATTTAAAAGCTACTCCTTTTGGCAGTGATAAAGCAAGGTGTTCTGAAATGAAGCAGGGTGCTTGTCACTGTCATTGTCCTCTTAATTAATGCCACCACGTCTGCTTGTGTTTTGAGTCTAATTAGTGTCCCCTGTAGAGCACTTGGAAATGTCCTGATTCTGCTCACACTGAAGCCAGTGGTTAAACTGTTTTGTTACCTCTCTGGGCAGGAGGTGCCCTGTGGAAGTGGTGGTATAGGACATTGAGCACTCCCGGGTTTCCTCTGGCAGCAGCTCATCCATGTGTCTGAGCTCTGGGAATAGTGGCTGTGCTTTGGGATTTGCTACTGACTTGCCGTGGAGATAGATCTGGAGTTTCAGGCCAACAAAACTGAATTGTGACTCAACGTTTTAAAAATGATTGAGTGAGTAATTTTCCATGCAGTTTCATTACAGTATCTTTTGCCCCAAGGATTATTTACTGTAGAGTAACTTCCAGCATGTTTTCACTGCTATTTGTAACATTGGATTTTAATAAGAAAGGAATTGTTTAGATAGGATAATGTTTTTATCCCAAATTGCCCGGTTTTAATGATAAAATTAGCATCACAAGTAAAACCAGCAGTTGTACCTGCCAGCCTATATGCACAATTTCTTGATTTTTTTAAAATGTATTAAATGCTACTATGAGATGAGCATAATATATTTGATTTTAGCCAACTACCATTTCAATCTCTAACAAAGAAATGGGCATTGGGTACAGAATATATGATTTATGAGGGCCACCAATTTGACCAGAGGGATGGAGCACCTCTGCTATGAGGAAAGACTGAGAGAATTGGGATTGTTCAGCCTGGAGAAGAGAAGGCTTTGGGGTGACCTAATTGCAGCAAGAAAGATGGAGAGAGACAATTTACAAGGGTCTGGAGTGACAGGACAAGGGGGAATGGCTTCCCACTGCCAGAGAGTAGGCTTAGATTGAACATTAGGAAGAAATTGTTCCCTGGGAGGGTGGGCAGGCCCTGGCACAGGTGCCCAGAGAAGCTGTGGCTGCCCCTGGATCCCTGGAAGTGTCCAAGGCCAGGTTGGACAGGGCTTGGAGGAACCTGGGATAGTGGAAGGTGTCCCTGCCCATGGCAGGAGCTTGGAATGAGATGATCTTTAAGGTCCCAACCCAAACCATTTTATGATTCTCCTTGTCCCATCATTTGCAATCACTCTACTGTTTTGTTTTTTTTTTTCCTTCTGACTTGGTTTAGAGGGAATTACAGAACTGAAGCATTGACTTAATCTTTACCGTTCCTGCTTACTAGACTTGAAGGGAATATAGCGTAAATACATTTTACCTATTTTATTTTTAACATTTTCTCTGTGAGGTTTTTTTCTCTTGTGCTTCCTGGTCCATGGGGAGAAAAACCCTAAGAGCATGTTTTAGTTACATCACTAATATTAGAACTGAGTAATCGGGTGGCTTTGGCAGCAGTCTCGTTTATAAATTGTTGGTGAGCAGATGGCTCACCAAGTTGGCATGCCAACTCCAAACTTTCACAATCATGAGTCAAGTTTTAAATTGCAAGATTGCCTTACATACCATGAGATTTTTTTTTTTTAATGTGTGTTTGTTTAATAAATGTAATTCTCGATGGATCTTCTCATTCCTGAGTTGTGGTTTACACTGAAGCATGGCTTTTCAGCAATCTCTGGCTTTGGGAGTGCCTTTTTTTTCTTCATTTAATGAACGTGGAGACTTTTTTAGCCACTTACCTGAAAATCTTACTGCCAAGAAAAACTAATAAATGTCAGTGCAAGGGACATAAAAATGAGACTTACCAATCCTGGCTAATGTCAAATAGTTCAAATGATTGAGATCATTCACAATTAAACTTAAAACAACTTTTAGTTTGTATGTACAAGTATTTTTTAGGAATAATTTGCTGATATTTGTTGTCCTGGATATGCAGATCTGTGCCAATTTGTTTGTTTCCTGTGTGCACGGCTTAAGTCATTAGGCAGCATGGAGTACAACTGTTGCATTTTAAAATGCAAGAGTGAATATTTTCTGTAAGCAAAATGTAGCAATAAGGAAATGGGGCCGAGTAGGAGTGCTCAGACATTCTCCCTGTGAACACAGTGAAGTTCCAAAAGGGTCAGATCTTGATCCACTTGAGAATTTGGACTAATATTACTGGAAGAATTTCTGCTTTTTTCTTTTTCTTTTTCCTTTTTAAGCTATTCCTTTAAGTAAATTAATATGGTATATGTGGGTTATAATGCATTGTGGGACCTGTTATGGAATGATAATTAGACCTTATTTCGAAATGATTCCACACAAAGTGTGCTGTTGTAAATGCTAAACAACTGTGTTTCATCCATAATCATGTAATTGGTGTGTGCAGCTAATTAGTGTGTGTTCAATTTAGGCCCAGATTTTTTGGAAATGTCTCCTGTTCTGGTCCTGATTTAGCAAAGCTCTTAAACAGATGATTAACTTCCATTGGCTTTAATAGGACTTAAGCACATTCTTAATCAGGGCCATTGTGTCAAATCATGTCTCTTGGTGACAATCAGAACAACCTGCCAGAGCTGTAGTAAAAATATCTGTAGGTCCTTCTTAAATTTAGATTAATCATTTCTTTAATTTGTGAAGCATTTTGTTTCAGAATCTGGAACTCTGTGTAGGTCTCTCTCTCTCTTTCTCCTTTTAAGCAAATGGTTATTGTCACAATCTAATTGTATGTGTAAAGTTTAAAGATTTTAACTAGCCTGGCAGGCTGTTTACATCAAATCTGTTCAATACACCTTTGAGATGGAGAAGAAGAAAATAGGCATCTGAGAGTGCCTCACTGGAATATAAATGTCAGTGCTGATAGATATCTATGATAGAAAATTTGTGTGGGAGTAATAATTTAGTAATAAAATAGGTCAAATTAATTTTTATGCTGAAGGGGATACCTTACAATAACCATTTTGTAATTTTATGTTTGACAGTTTGCTCTGCATTATGTGGATAGGTGGAGCTGAGATAATGTAATCCATTTCCAGTTGTAAACAAGATTGCTTTAAGAGCTGCAGTAGTAAGATGCATGTTGGCTGACTTTAAGCTGAAAGGTAATTGCCTCTGAATATTAATGTGCATGTGGGGATTTTGTTTTTAATTCTGAGATTTCATCTTTGCCCTATAGCAGCTCTGAAGAGGCCCTTGTTTTCCCAAACCCCACTTTGCTGCTAATTGAAGCTGGTGGCAAGTGTTGAATTTTGGGTCCTTTACTTTTGTTTTATGTGGCCTGTGTACCTTGGAGAATGCTGCTTTTTTGGGGCTGTTTTCTGTATTGTTAACTGTCTTTTGAGTTGAGGATTTTTGGAGATGCTGTTGCTGTCCTATAGCAGCTATGAGTAGTTCCTGGGATGGAGGAGGAAGGTTGGAGTTGTAGATTATGAGAAAGGGAAGAAGTTGCTGCTCTAATTAAATTGGAGCCTCTTAGAGAAATGAGAGTTAAGGTGCTGATCCTGTGCTCTGTAGCTGGAGAGCTTTCTTGTGAGTAATTTGGATCTATCCAAAGCCCACTGCACTTTGTGGGAGATTCTCTAACTCCACACATTTGTGGAGCACACCCCTGTCATGGGGGAAAGTTGTACGTAGTGACAGGCTTAGTCTGGGGGAACATCAGCTGGCTGCATTTGTATTTGAAATTGTTTTAGGCATGAAGACAACAGCCAGATTACAAGCAAGCTGTACCTCAGCTGTCCATTTAAATTCCAGCCCTTGGCTTGTACAAGCTGTTCCATTACCAACTGCTTGCAGCCAGGCTCAGCACTGGGAACAGCGGGATTGGTGCTGAGCAGGGTGTAGCTGCAGCTCTGCTCTGGAACTGCAGCTGAACAGTGCTGCAGGAGCTTGGAAATCTGTTGTGTGCAGGGTTTTAACCTGCACATGTTTTAGTGGCACCGGGTGTGTGGCTTGTCATTAGTTTAGGACCGTTTAAAGGTGTTAGAACTGGCACGTGCCCCAGATGCCCTTCTAGCTGAGATGACTATTCCTAAGGCAAGCATTCAAAGCAGAGTTCAGCATTCCTTCTTCTCTGTGGCAATGCCAGCAGTTTTTTCTGAAAAAGAAAAACCAAATAACAAAAAGGGGTATTTTTAGCTTGGATCGATTTGCTGATCCAGTTTAGTGCATGGTCTCACACAGAGAGAGGGTGGTGTCTGAGCAGAGATGGGAGCTCCTGGCGCTGTTTCTGCAGTCACAAAGGTATGCTGAGCTGTGCTGATGCCTGGTACAGGCCAGTCAACTGTGTGGCCATCAAGGCAGCCAGTTGGCTTTTGTGCTGCCTCTGACCTGATGCAAAGGGTGGTTGCCTCCTGCAGGGGGATGGGGCCAGCAGCGCAGAGGTGCTGGGTTCACAACCAGCCCTTTTGCGGGTCACCTTTGGCTCATGGCTTGTGTTTGGACTATAACCTCATACAACACCTTTAGTTAAACAGTGGTGGTGGTATGAGTGAGAACCTCTGAACTGAACACTGAACAGAACCACTTGAATCTTCCACACTCCTGCACCTTGCACAAACTTTGGGGTATTGAGTTTTTTGGTTTAGAATGCTTTTTGAATTTCCATAGTGCCCCATCTCCAGTAATTTGGTCTGACACTTGCTGAAGTCAAGGGGAGTCTTGGTGGTATTTCAGTCATTTTTGCAACATGATGCTGCTTGTAGCAAAGCTGTTCCATGGATGCCTTTGCTAAAAAATTACTTAGCTACAGAAACATTTGACTGTAGGCTGGTAAGCAGAAAAAGTGCGGGTGTGTGGGTTTGTGAATGTATGTTGCCCATTAAGGAGTCTCACTCAATGCTGGGTGCTTAATTACAATGAGAAAAATAACATAAAAGGATTCTAATAACTAATTAACTTGTTCACTAATGGATCAGGCATTGTCTTAAGGGCAGTAGTTTAAAAGATCTGTTTAATGAAAGTTAACTGGAGGTATGTCCTGTGGCTATTACAAACTTTGTTTTATAATAGCATGTATTTTTCAGTAGCTCCTTGCCATGCTGTAATGTGGTTGGAGTGGGAGAAATTAGAAAACTGACCATTTCCCGGCAGATAGCGATAAGTTTCTACTCAGTCAGAATGCTCTATACACTGTGATAGGTTTATAATTATTATCCTAAGATTGATGTTTTTTGGGGGGAGTGTAAATTTGTGCAGCAGTAATCCATTAAGAAATCAATAATCATTCCATCCTGAAATGCAGTTTCTCTGCAACATTATAAATACACACCGAAGATTTGAAACTCTGCTGGTTTCCCCTTCTCCACCCCCCTCCTCCTGCTTCCCTGAACTCCAAGTTCAATGCCCTTTTTTTGTGTTGGAGAAGCAATTACGTGGTGGGGCTCTTCTCTCAGGAAAAGCAAGGGTGATAGTATTAGCAGGATCCTGAGAGCCAGTAACACTTCTTAGTGTGAACTTTGCTTTCCCATCAAAAGTACTCTTTTTATCTTGGGGAGATTACCCCTCTCCTCTGCCAGGGTTCCATCCCTGGTAGATGGGGATGATGAAGATTCATGCCTTGTTCCTGTGTAGAGAACTGTGGAGAGGAAGTATTATAGAAGTGTGAAGTCGTGGTATGTGTACATTTCCTTTTCCTCACTCCTCCTCGTTCAGGCTTGGTTCTTCATGTAACAGTTCAGAGGTTTGGCTATCAGAGGCCAGCACATCCTGCAGGACTTCCCTTTTTGCTCTGAGTTCTCCCTAGCTGGGCAAATACATTTTCAAAATGCTGCTAGAAATTATCCCCTGATCTAGAGAGCTGGAAACCTACTTTATCTTGAAATGAAGGTGGTTATAACCGATAAATAATAGCTGAGTGAGGAACAGTGAGGGTATTATTTGTGTTTCTTTGTGGAGGGATAAATTATATGGAGTGGGGTGCTGGGTCAGCCTGGTTTTGATCTTGCAAAGAAGATTGTGGATGGAGCAGGGAAATGCTATTGCTGTAGCAAGAGCCATAAAACATGGAGTACTTCTAATATTACATTTCCATGTCTTTTATTTTCATTTGTCCTCTACTTGGTTTTTGTTAGAGCTGGTTGAAAAATAATTTCTAATAAATATCTCCTTTTTCCATTTCAGTTTAAATTACTGTTATTTTTAGCCAGCTCTGCTGTTGGTTGAAAAAAGGGGCATTTGTTAATGACAGTTGCGTCTTACACCCGTGATAGTTGTTGTTCAGGCCTAATATCCCTCTTTCTCATCTGCCCCAATAAAAAGCTTGCTTGGCTTGGTAACGATGACTCAGATATACCTTTTCTGCCTCTGAGAACCTTGTCATCCACTGCATGGATGGTCACCAGCCTCTTCAGCTTTGAGAAGGAGACAAAAGAGCCTTCATCACATCTTTGCTTTTGAGATTTGAGAATCTCAGGTTCTGTCCAGAGGTCTAACAAGGGTAAAGTGTGAGTTTTGGCTATGATTTAGCCCACGTGTGCCTTGGCTTATTTGGGTATACCTGTATGGGTAGAATCATACATGTATTTTAGTGTTTGCAGACAGGGAGTGTGGGTGAGCTGGTGATGAGCAAAACTGGACACTGCACAGCCAAACACAGGTTCTCACCTCTGTGCTTGCTCTGGAAAAATCTGAGTCTATTGTCATGGTAAATGCTCTCACTGTGATCCTGTATGGAGAGAGCTTTCAAACATGGCTTGACTGGGGGGCAACTTGCCGTTAACTGGTTCTCACTGCAAAGTGCAAAGTTGGATTCTAATAGGAAAAGACCCAGATGGCAGCAGAAGAAAGATCTTGTCAATTGTGTCCAGTAGGTTTTCATTCAGCATTGACTGAATTGTCTGGTGAGTTTGTATTTTTTTTCTTTAAGGCCATGAACCCCATACTGGGTACTTTGCCATCAATAAAGAATAGTTCTTCATTTACCTAAAACTGTCCCTCTTGCTCAGATGATGGTAGGATATGAGTTTAGAAAAGGCTGACACTTTGTGGGTTTTGACTCTTCTTAATTCAATACCTTGTAACTGGCTTCACTTCTTTGGCCTTCATACTGATTAATGGCTTTTACACATCACCAACTCTTAATTTTGAAAATCACTTTTTTTTTCCCCCTTTCCGGTCAAGTTGTGATATAGAAGCAGCAGCTCTGATTGACAGCTGATTTTTCCACTATGATTTGCTGAAGGGTTCATGCAAATGACATGCAGCTTTTCAGCGAAATAGGAAGACTTTATCACATCTTTTTGCTTTACCCATTACCTTTTTTTTCCAGCGGTTTGCAGAATAGTGAGTGCTAAAAGCCTAGTATCAGCTCACAGGATGCTGAGTTTAACAGATAGGGTTTTATTAGCTCTTGGTTGCATTTGTCTTCACTTCACAAGTCTCTATTTAGAATTACCTGTAAGTGGTTATTTTCCAGTGTGGTTTTCAAAGACAAACCGCTTTTTTTCTTATTGTTGTTGCTGTTGGTTTTTTTAACTACTAAAAGCTCATCACTATGTATATAACTCTTATGTGTCCACTGATAGCTTGAGTGGCAAGTTACAGAAATTGGTGTAAGTGGCTCTTTGGAAAGAAAATTCTTCAAAGAGAAATATTTAACAAACTGAACAATTAAGAGATGCCATCTCAATCAATAAGTTAGAGTTAATTGGCTGTGTACAAAGCATTTTTGAACAACTTCCCTGAAGAGTCTCTGTATTGAGCTTAGAGTGCCTTTCTAGTGAGGCTATTTTCAAAGGCTGTTTTTTTCTAAAAAGTGCTCGTTTTCAATATTTTTTTTCTAATTTCCAGACCAAATACCATCTTGCATTGTAGCTATGGGTCTCAATGAGTGAATTTAAGACTATTTAATAACATCTTTTCACTTCTTGCTTTGTGTGTGTGTGTGTGCCCCCCTAGGAGTATCCCATGTTCTAGTGACTGCAAACTGCTGGTCTGAAAAACAGTCAGTAGCTGCTCTCAGCCTGTGGGCAATAGCACACTGCAAACGTGCTGTATTCAGGTCTCTGTGTCGCCTCATTTTTCTATTTCTGTTCATTTTATCAAGGTCTCCCAAGTGCAACACATTGACCACAAGCCACGTGTTAGGACCAACGGTCCTAAACTGATAATTCAACTTCGTGCTTGTTAGAAGTGTCATAAACCTTACTGGAATTAAAAGGAAAGAAGAACTCCAAACCCCCTTATTAGTGCTCTCAGGCTATGGATACATGTCCGAGAGGGTATTTCATCCCAAGCCTTCAAACCCTCTTTAACGATGAGCAGGCAACTTTCTCTGAACTTTCAGAGACTGGAGGTGGGAGAACAGCTTACTCTCTTTTAGCAAGAGCCACCTGTCTCTTTGGAATGCCTCCCTTGGGATGTTGTAGGCCTGACTTTGAGAGATGGCAGAGATTGCTAGACCATTTCCAAGTGGATCAGGAATACATGCAGTTGGACATTTGGAGAGTTGATCCAAGTGACTGCAGTCACAGATAAGGACAGGCAGCAAGACAGCGACCAAGCTGCACACACGCTGAAATGCCTGTCTTCCAGCTATGAGTTCATTTCACCAGACCAGTGTTTCTTGCTTTGTGGGCTGTGTAGAACTGTTAAATGTGTTTAATGAAGCTCCCTCCCTATTTTCTTTTTCCTCCACCCAAATGTCACCTGTAAAAGTCAAGGTAAACTGTAAGAAAGGAAGAGATCCCTAGCATAAAATCTGTAGAACTAAATAGTTAAAAGCAAAATACTTTCTTAATGCTTTTCCTGCAAGTTGTTCTTTCCTTTTGACCCACCACTGGTCCTCACTGTGACTTGTAAGCTGAAGGACTGTGATTCTGGATAATAGTTCTCAAATGATTTGAGCAATGCTGCATTCAAATGAAGAAATGTTAGCGGGTCTTGTTCAGGCTGATTCTCCCTTGCAGTTGGGTTAAGGAGTGGGGAGTAAATCATTGAGTAGGTATATCTTCCATTCAGCAGGAGCTGCACATGATGGGATTATTAGTATTTCTAAACTAAAGCCCCTGACAGATCCTTGGATGCTTAAAGCTGTTGTGATGCTTTACCAGATGGTTCAGAAACTCAGACTGGAATATCTCATTGGCTGGTGCTGAACAATGACATTTCAAACCCACACGTTTGTTTGGATTTTAATTTTCAGGAGGATTAAAGCTTTTTGGGATATGGGCTGTCTCTTTCCATATATATGCTCAGCACCTTATGTAGTTTAGATGCTTTTGCAGTGTCTTTATAATTCATATTACTTATTACAGAGCATTTGGAACTGTTGCACATTTTTAGCCATGTGGTCCAGTGAAGTGCAGACAGGGATAAGTGTGCGAGTCGTTGCCTTGTTTAATGCAATGAGCGTGATGACTGTGACTGCTTTGTCTTGTATCTGGTAATTGTGTGAGCAGGTGATTATGCTGAAATGTGCCACTTTTGATGCAGTATCCCTCTGTTCTTTTCACTTCTCAAATCTTGTCTTTGAAGCCTCGGTCCTGTAAATACTAATGTGTTTGTATAACGTGTATTCAGTGCAGCGTTGATGCTTATTCCTGCTAGAGGTTGAACTATTCAGTCCTGACTCTACTAAATACATTGAATGAGACCCTGCTGCTCTGGGGAGAAGATCAAAGGAGACTGGTTGGGTTTTATTCCCTTTCAGTCCCATGACATTTTGAAAACAGGATGGAGTGTCCCTCTGGCAAAATCTAAAAAAATAGTAGGGCCTTCCAAATTGGGCAGTCGTCCCTGGCTGCCAACATGTCTGTCCTGGTTAAAACTAGGATCTTTCTGCTACTTCTGAACTGCCTTGGAGTGGGAATGGGAGTGTTATAATGAAATTCCCTTCCCAGTTCCTTAGGGCAAAGATTGCTGTTTTGTTGTGTGCAGATAATATCGGTGGTGGTAGGTTACTGTGTGAAAATGTGCACAGATCACTTTGGGATCAGGGAAAGGATTCGGGCTTAGTGTTTGAGGAATGGAGAACTCGTTTATAATGCTTGTTTAAACAACAGTGTTAATGTACATTCTAAAGAGCAGTGAACCAGGGTTCTTTGTTGACAAGTCTGAGAGGTTTGGCCTTTTTTTGGCCCTCTCTTACCCCTGACAATTCAATTAAGAGAATAGCATCAGTGGGGAAAGAGTTCAGTTATGTTGAGAAGAAAAAGGACATTTGACATAATTATTTCTATGTGTTAGACTGGTGCATTCTATCCCACTGTTCTCCATATGATTCATTCTATTTGTGTGTGACTGTTGCACAGTATTAAATAATGTGCCTTTTTTTTTTCTGTTAAACAAGTATTCCCCTAGCTTGTCTCAAAAAGCTGACACATGTTCATTCTTCACTGAGGGAGTTCTGCATCTGTCGACACTTCAGACATAATCAGTTTAGATTTCAGCAGCTGATTAGTGCTCACCTCTAACCAAACTGAGAAGCTGTTCCTCCAAATGGTAACAAATAATATCCTAATTAGTCCTCTGCATAACGATAGCAGCGGCCTTAGCTGAAAGCTACTGCTCTCGGAGGCCTTACTGTTCTAGTCCACTGGCTTTACAGGCTGTTGGATCAGCATTTATGCTGAGCTTTTATTCCCCCTGCCTTAAAATGCCTTGCAGAGCAATTAATTATGCACCTGAAGACAGGCATTAGGCACGCAACAGTATTCCACACAAGTTATGAACGTTTCATTAGAGGCAGGTAATTTATGTGTGATTATGAAAGCAGGAGCAGGAATGCCAGGCAGGACTCCAGGATTATCCTATAGCGCCTGTAGCCGGTGCGTGTCCCTGGGAAGCTGTTTGACCTGGACGGCTGATGCAGCCCAGAGCGGCTCACGCTGCCTTAAATACTGGCTCAAAGCAGGAGCCCACTGAGTGCGCAGGGCAGAAGCTGAAGGGAGGAGGACAGCGTGGAGAGTGACTCCTCTCTGCTCCGGTGACTGGCTGGTTGTGACAGCACCAGGTTTTACCAGGAAGTTTTATATGGGTTTATGCTTTTCTGAGTCTGATTAGCTAGTTAGCAAAACATGCCCATCCCTGTCCATTAAACTCTGTGTACTTCCTCTTAGCTAACACTTATTTTGCACAAGCCTGGGGATTTTTTTTTTTTAATAAATCAATGCCTACAGAGGCATAATTTAATAAGTACCACTCATAGGGATGGCAGAGTAGCCACTGGCATCTCTCAGAACAAAAGTCATGTGAGCAACTATAGCTGGATTAGTGTGACCTCAATAGTACAGAGAATTGAGGAAAGAAAAGAGAGAGGATGAGGGGGAAAATGCCTTAAGATGCCTTCAGGAAGCTGTGCAACTGAAGTTGTCCGAAGGCAGGCTGAGCAAGCTGAATACTCGAGTACATAAATATCCGTTAGTTTAAAAAGGAAGTTTAAAATGTCATTTGGATTTTCAGGTTTGATTCAATAACTTTTTTAAACCCTGCTTAACTTTGAAATGGAGAGGGTCTATTTTAAAACATAAATCAACAGTAACAGAAAAATCACTTAAATAACAGCAAAAGTGCTGCTTAAATATTTGCTGCTGAAATGTTAGTGTGTCTAGCTACTAAAATTGGGGATGTCACAAAATCAGCACCTAAAAGCAGAGCTTGTTGCTGAAAGTGCTTTATTACTGTAGTTACTGCTTTTTCTGTTGGTACGGGGATATTTTCTTCAGTTTATTCAGAGTTCAGTCAAAGTGGGTAAGATGGCTAGTAGGTGGAAAAGCAGAAAGATTTGTTCTCCTCTGCAAGCTGGTGAATAAAAACTGGTTTGAGAGGTTGAGGCCAATTCCAATTTGCATTCAGGATAAGGCTGACATGAGTAATGAATTTAAAAATAATTTAGAAAATGAAGCTGTTAATTATCTTTAATGTATTAACATGTAAAACAAATGTGTGAATAAATGAATGTTAAGCTTTTTAAATAAGTGCACAGTCTATCCCCTGAGGTAATAAAAAGTGCCTAATCTACTATAAAGCTTCCATTTATTTGCAAAATCACTGGTCTCTGTGGCTAATAGTTTTTGTTTAGAAAACAGCTGAGAAGTCCGAATACAAAATTAGCTACAATATTTAAACTGAAGTTTCCTGGTTGCTTTATTAAACTCCAACTTTAAAAGATGAATACATCACTTGATTATGAATTGATTTGCCATGTCTTCCTCTTTAATAAAATATATTTCTTGCAAACAAGGAATAGAGTATACCTAATCTATCTGCGTTTTGGTACTGCAGTTGATACACTTTCCTGAGAAAGTTGTTAGTTAAACTAAGATAGAAATTGATACAGCTTTTAAAAAGTGCATGAGAAAATGTCTAAATGGAAGGCTGTGGAAGGCTATAAAAATGGGACTTATGAGGCTACAAGAAGTTGGCAAGCTCCTTATGTCTCAAAACAGATTTGTTCCAAATATTCATTAAGGAATTGCCATTAGAAATGGGGATGTCTCTTTCAATTCTCATCAGAGGACAATATCAGTGTGAAAAAATCAGAAAATTGTACAAAAAGAGTTGCCACAATTGGGCTGGAACAATGAAAATGAGATGAAACGTGGGAGTGCGCAGTGCAGGGTTGGAGGCCAGGGACTAACCAGAATTTCTGCTAACCAGAAAACCTGCACACGTGGAAATGACAGAGGAGGAAAAGCTGGGTTTGGGTGACATGAGATGTCTTGGGCAGCAGCATGACAAAGTTACGAAAAAGGCACTTGCCATGACGTGATCTTGCAGGTGAAGTGTTTCCAAAGGAGACGGGAAACGTTGACAGTTTCACCAGCCTGAGAAGCAGGGTAGCTTGGCCCACGCAGAGGGCTGCGCTTCAGCCACGAGACATCTTCTGTTTCAGAAGCTCCCTTTTCAGACTAGTCTGGGAATCTCTCCTCTGTGTCGAGAAGTGAAGGTGGATTCTGCCACATCTAGTCCTCCTGGGACTTCCCTCCCTTTTGAAAGGGCATGGGATTGGGCCCATTGAGCAGTACAGGAAGGGGTAAACACCACACAGGATGGCAAGTTATTTAAAATTACAAAATTGTCACGAGAAGCAACAGACTAGGAATGAAGCACAGTTACCCTTTTGCTTCTGCCAGAATGTGGGCAGGAGTCTGACACATTTCTGAATGGGATCATATGGCACTATGGCCTGACGGCAGAGGGCTCAGAGTCACGTAGGGCAATGAGGCACCTTTTACCTTTATAGGGCTCACCAGTTGTGTGCCGTCTGAGCCTTAAGCAATGCCTTCCTCATCTTCTCAAATTCTTACTCCAAGGCTGGTGGCAGCCCCTCTCTGCTCCAAAGTCCCAGCCAAGGCCTGCAAAGACTATGTACATATATCAGCACTCACTTTTCATAGGCCACAGTGCAGTTGTGCAGCAGCAGAAATCTCTTTTCCATGTTGTTTTCATGACTTTGTGTAACTTTAGCATGAGTTTGCTACCCTGTTGATTGGCATGAGCTTCAGTAGGAAAACCAAGATTTTCCTTGGCAAGACCTATGGTAACTCTAGCAACGAAGGAGTCATTTACAGGAAGCCCTGGGATACGTGAAGGCATGGTTATAAGCTCCCTTTAGTTGAATGAGCTGTTCCCTGTTTTACTATAGGGCTGGGGTAGCTTAGAGTTAGTGAGGACTAAAAATTTGTTTCTCTTTTCATTTGCTGTGCCACAAGACAGCACAAAAATGAAAGTCTTCAGACGTCTGCACTTCAGATGAATGAGTAGCAGCAGAAATCAATGCTCTGACCTATGTCTGGACCACTGGAGATTTAACTCTCCCTTGGCTTACTGAAATTCTCATGGCTATGAAGATTTTGACTGAACCACATATTATTTTTTATAAAACCTACTGCAAGTTTTGTATAAGTATGCTGGCAAGTTTGCTTTGATTTTTATGGAAGACGTTTGTACAGAACAAAAATCCTCAGCTGGTGCCAAATTTTCATTTTGTGTAAAGTGCCATAAGTATAGATCTAATAATGGCTTCTGATTTAGAGCATCTAATATTGTATTTTACTAACTATTGGTTTTGGGCTTTTTAAAATGTGCAATAATTTTTATTTAATGTAAAGCTCCATAATAAAACTTGGTTTTGTTTTCTTTCCCATGTGCTTCTCATAAGAAGAAAACAAATGCCATTCTTCTCTAATATGGTTTGAAATAATGAATTCACTCCAATGATCAAAATTCAATTTGATCATTCCTTCACTACGGATTTTGTCAGACCAACAAGGTATGCTGCCTAGATAAAAAATGAGACAAGGGATTAATTGGAGCTGGCTACCTGGAATTTTCAGACATTAGTGAGTAGACCAGTGTCTGCTTACAGAGAATAAGTTTTAATGTCTTTGAGATCTGTAAATGTGCCCATTAAAACCAAAACAGTCTGGGTTATATTTTCAAAGAACTGTTCACTAATCCTGTTAACAAATAATGGGATTTGTGCATGTACCTCCCATGAGCTGCTTTGAAAACATACCTTTAAGTGTCAAAAGTTTCCTAGGTGCACATTTAAAACTTACTGAATTCTTTAAGGGCTAAGAGTAGGAATTTGCAAATGCTCTCAGCTTTGATCACATCTGAAGTATGTACTGGAAAGAACTACTACAAGAAACTATCTTTTTTGGTATATATGGTCTAGAAAAGCTGGGTTTTTCTAGGAGATGTATTTCTGTAGGAACATCTATCTATAGTGCTGCTCAGGAGAGGCCATTCCAACCACCCTTACCTCAAGGCATCTTGTCTGTCAGACCTGAACAATAGGAACTTGTTCATGTATATGCACTGAATATGGTTTGGTGGGTTTTTGAGGGTGTCAAACTTACCACAGATTACTATATGCTCACTCTGAGATGGGTTCTTGGAATGCGATAATTCATTATCTCATGGATAGTGTGACAAATGGGGATCAGTCCTTGCAAATTCGTTTCCATGTCTACACCTGTTTTGGCTGCTGAGTTACTATCTCTGCAAGGGCTGCTTGGCAAGAGGAAGGGAAACTTTGGTTGAAAACTGTTGCTGACTTTTTACCTGTTTCCTTGAAATGGAAGACTGAGCATCATGTATCTTTTTTCTTTTTATCAAGGCATTTGTTTCCTGGAGGCCATCTGAAAAATGGCACCTGGGGTCCATGTGTGCAAACAGACCTCAGTGTAAGGAAGCATCCTGTAAATATCACATTAGCAATACTGGGAAGACCTGATAGATTCAGGATTTTTGTGTGCCCACAACCTGCAATAAAGCTGGAGAAAAGTAAAACAGTTAAGTTGAGGAAGATGTATTTAAAAGCCAGGAAGTAAAGAAGTGTCTTCCTTTGTTTTCTTGGTAGTTCTGCTGAATAATCACTTGGCAAGTGGCTGTGATACATTAGAGGAGCTCACGATTGCCTTTTAGATATTTTGAGAGACCAAAGGCTTTCCTAATATTTTGCTGGATGTAAGACATGCTGTGTGATAAGAATGGTAAATTTCCTCTTTTTCTTAAACCCTCTCAGTGATCTGTAGCATTTGAGGTTCTTAGCTCAGTGCAAATGAGCAAAGTTGATGTTTTTATGTGCTTGATGGTGGTGTAACTAGCAAAATTGAGGACATTTTAGGGAAGGAAGGAAGTCTTTTGAATAATTGTTTCTCACTTTTCTGAGAGGAGTATCAGGTGGCCTATGCTCACCGTCTTTCCTTCTGAGCTCCTGGATCTGGAATTTTTGCTGTTGGCTGGCTTTTTAGCAGAGACTGCTCCAACACAAACCACTAGATCCAGGAGCTTAGGTGGATTCATCCAGGACTGCCATTTAGTAAGTCTACTCTAAGCTCAGTTAAAAACTCCAGGTTTAGTCTCCAAGTTACATTTGCCTGAGTTAAACAGGCATTGAAACAAATCTGTGTACTTCTGTTCTTCTTCTTACACTGCTGCTTCGTTTCTGGACCTTTTACCACTGTGAAACAGTTGGCGTGTGAACGATGTCTGTCCCTCCTGTACTGATAAAAAAACTCAAAAAGGTCTCCTCAAAATTGTCTCTTCTGCTGGGAATCAACCTGCCTCCTTCAGTTGTTCTTGATAATGAATACGGTTTGGTATTTGGCATTTCCCTGATTGTTTTTCATTGGACTGTTTCTGGAATAGTAATAATATGCCCTTGGGAAAGTGAATTAGGATTTATACAAGTTAATCAATATTAGCAAGTATCTTGGATCGGATTTTGGAAGCCCACTAAAAGCAGCGTGGGCAGAAGTGGGGGAGATTCTGTCCCTCTGCCCCCCTCAGGTGAGACCCCACCTGCAGAGCTGTCCCAGCCCTGGGGGCCCAGCATGGGAAGGACATGGAGCTGTTGGAGCCAGTCCAGAGGAGGCACAGAGATGATGAGAGGGATGGAGCAGCTCTGCTGTGAGGAAAGGCTGGGAGAATTGGTGTTGTTGGGCCTGGGAAAGGGAAGCTTTAAGATGACCTATTTGCAGCCTTCCAGTACTGGAAAGGAGCTGACAAGGAAGATGGAGAGAGACTATTTACAAGGGCCTGGAGTGGCAGGACAAGGGGGAATGGCTTCAGACTGCCAGAGGGCAGGGTTAGATGGGATATTGGGAAGAAATTCTTCCCTGTGAGGCTAATGAGGCCCTGGCACAGGGTGCCCAGAGAAGCTGTGGCTGCCCCTGCATCCCTGGAGGTGTTCCAGGCCGGGTGGGATGGGGCTTGGAGAAAACTGGTCTATTGGAAGGGGCAAGGAACTGAGTGAGCTTTAAGGTGCCCTCCAACACAAGCTATTCTTTGATGAAATGAACATTTATGCGTTTGTTTACCTTTGAGTAATGCCCTCCCCATTCCCCAGGGGTTGGAAGACACTAGCTAGCACTTCGGGCTGGTACCAGGCTTGAGTGTGCACCGAAGAGCCTTGTTCAGTGAAACTTTCTACAAGGATTGACCCCATACTTGGCTTCTTTTCTGGCTCCCATGTGTGGTACTGGCATTTCTCAGCCCCATTTCTGCCATGATCCCTAGTTACAAATGGAGGAGCCTAACTGACCACAGTCCTGGAGGAGGCAACTCTGTTTCAGTTTCCTTAAGCCCCATATTAAACTTGGCTGGACTTTTGTCCTCCTCTCCTCTGCAGCTTTTCTACAACTGTTTTAGTTTGCAGAGCAACTGTCTGTGAGACCCATGTAAATGCCACCTCATCTGGGTTTTTTGCTTTGTCTGATGTGCTGAGTTGTGGTTTTGAGCACTCGTGTACACTATCCCCCAAGCATGAGCAGTGTAGGCACACATGGCTGTAAATTGATGAAGCTATTTCAGGCTCACATCTATCAAACATCACTTGACATATGATGGCTCTGTTCCTTCACTGATCTAGTCCTTTTTCAATTTAATTTCATTACTTTGCTTTTTAGCAACTGTAAAATGATGTGCAAATGTTATACACTGAAACATGGTGAGGGGAGAGTGGGCCACAACCATGTTTCAGTCTTGCTATACTTTTGTCAAACTCGTAACAAGACAAGAAGAGCCTTTATAAGTAAATGACTACCTATGTATTTTTAAAAAGAGGTTTCAACTGACTAGTGTAGTCATCCTGTGATTTTATTCCAACCTGAAATATTTTCACTTTTGGTACCCTTTGGCTCCTGCCCTTATCTCTATTTACTGTATAGGCTCCTCCTCAGATCTTCTTCCAAAACTTTGCACCTCAGCTGTTGCTGTCTGGTACAGAATCTTCTGCTTTTTAGCACTCTGAGTATACAACATCCCGCGAAATTCCTTTGTGTCACTGCAGTACCATCCTTGGGAATTCCAGAGGCTTTGCTAAGCATGACCTCTTCTGCCTCGGTCCAGCTGCTGCAGTCTTAAGCACATTGCTGTTCACATTATCCTAGCATTTCATTCCTGTGGCATGCAGTTTCCAAAACTTTCCCACCACAGTTCATTTCAGCATTAGGGCCAATAATGTTATCTCTTGTCTCTTTACCAGATATAAAGTGATACTAAACTGAAGGCCTTTCTAACATACTTCACTGGAAATTTAGTCTGTGTTGTTGAAATTTTGGTATGGGGTTATTTTTGTGACAGCATCATTCTTGTGATAGATCAGAGTTAAGCTCCTTTCTGTACAATAGGTGATATTCCTTGTAAAAGGTTTGACAGGAATAAAAAGGGTTTTGGGTTTGTTATTCATGGGGTTGATGCAAGTTTGTGAGATTCCTTCTTCATGGTTTTTTTTGCTTTTTTTTTTTATGGTATTATCTGAAAACAACATAATAAGCTTATTTCTGGTTTGCAGAGAAGGCATTTTTAGCGCAAGCTGATAGTGAGCCAAAGTCTCTGAAACCTTAACGTTGTGGTTAGCAGACAGCCAGTCTAGGAAATTAGGTCACCATTACCCTACTATTCTATGTTTTTGGGGTTTTTTTTAAAATTCTGTAGTATATCCTGTAGTTGATACCACTGCTGCCTTACCAGTGACCCCCAGGATGGATCAGATGCCAAGCTGGCAGCAGGAAGGGGCCTGAAGGCAGAGTCTGAGGCTTCAGAGGGGTGAATTCAGAGTGCGAAATCGGTGCCAGGAGAGGAGAGCAGTGGGGGATGGCTGGCTTATTCAGGGAGAAAGGTCTGGGCACAAACTGGTCTTTGACTCTGTAGGAGTGTCAGTGCCGGGTCTGGGGATCTGGGGGGTTACCGAGCTCGTGGCTGGCTTTGCTTCCCTGAGCACTGTGGCTCGGCAGGGAGGCCAGGCATGATCCTGGTCCTTGGGGAGGCAGCTGTAGCTGCTCCTCCTGCCTGAGTGGGTATTTGCCCCTGCGCTCTCAGCTGTCACAGCCTCCACTGCAGCAGAATCATCCCTGTGTGGGTTGGTGGGATGAGGTGGGAGCCAAAGTAACTTGAAAACCCGCACCTATTTATATAGACATAAAAAAATTTGATTTTTCTTCTCTTAGAAATGCTATTAGCGGAGTCTGGGAGTAGCTGAAAGCTTTATCCCCATCTGTTACACTATGCATGGCTCTTCTAAGGTGTGACCTTATCAAAGCTGGAATCAAAACACAAAATAAAACTCAAGGCAGGCTTGATCTAGCTGAGATTCCCTTCAGTAGACCATGGCAATGGGGAACAATGGATGTGCTGCTGAAGTTCATTCTTTCCTTAAGTGTGGTTTTATCAGCAATTAGTGTGTAAAAATAGTGCTTACTGGCTTCAGGATCCTTCCCCCTGCTTTCAAATTTGTATTTGCTCACTTAACCTAAAAATAAGGAAGGTTTCTACTCCGACTCTAGTAGTGACTGAACCAGCGGAGTCACAACAGCCACGTTAGAAGAACAGGTATTTGTTCCTTGTCAGTGGGATTGTATGTTGTTCCAGCTGCAGGTCTTTTCCTATTGAGTTTTCTTCACAGGCCTGCAGGAGAACAATTTAATGTTGCATTAGTCTTCCAGGCCCAGGGAAAAAAACCTTTCAGAGAAACCTAACATATCGTTATACAGGGCTGGATTTTTTGGATTGCTTTTCAGGTGTGCCTTCCGTACTTTTTGAGGACTTTCATGAGTCAGTGGGAATATTGTGACTAACTCGGTCAGAGTATGTTGTAAGGTGAAAAGAGACTGGAAAGGGGAAGGAGAGATCCAGTGGGCAGACTTTGTGCTTGTGTCTAAGCCCCTGACTCCAGCAGAGTAGCAAACGACTTGAGCAGATCGAGGCAAAACTGGCATCTCCCCCCTTAACTGGAGTCTCTCAGCCTGCGCTTCGTGCCTAGGGAGACTGTTCAACCCTACAGGTTTGGTTTTTTGGGAGGGGTGGTTGTTTTAGGGGAGGCAGTTCCTGGTGGAAGTTGAAAGGTGGGAACTGTCATTTGTATATTGTTGAATTAGCTTTCAGGATGTTAATAAATACTACAGCACCAGCCTTTGCTACTTTTTTACCTTTTTTTCCCCTTCTTCACCTGTGACAGCTTCAGTTTACAGACTCCATTCTTCTTGTGGAAATTTTATTGTGTGACCGTTTCCTTGTTTAGTAATACAGTGGCTTGGGAGGAAGCAACTTTATACTTTTGATCTAATTTTAAAGCCTCCGAATAGGTCATTCACTCCTCCAAACAATTTCTGAAGATTTTCAAATAAGGCATAACTTGATTTAGAAGGTGAGGAGTAAAGTGTCAGGGCCAAAACTTTGAAGGAGCTTTTATGTGTAACCTTATTGGGATTTTTAATGGGCTAAATACAGCACTGTAGGCAGAAGCTGTAAGCTGAGAAGCCCTCCATCTCAGCAGATCCTTGGGGATATGCCCTTGGGAGGGTTTCAGACTGCAAGAAAATGTGGAAAAACAAGAAGATTGCTCTGCAGGGATGGACATAATGTAGGGAGAGGTTGGGAAAGATAAATCCTTCTGGCCCCCTTCATTATGAGAGTAAAACGACACTTTTGGCTAGAAGCCAGTGAAACCTGGGAGATCTAGGATGGTGCAGACAGGACTAGCAACAAGTTTTGTCAGGGAATGGATTGGATGAGTGCAGATCTGCCTCAGCTCTGTGGTTTTTGTTCTGAATACAGAGCATTAACCCCTCTGTTCCTGCTGCTTCCCAGAAGCAGAAACAAGGCCAAATCACTCAACCCCTCAGAGCAGATGGGAAAAAAATTGCAGTGGATTTTAATTAAACTTGGAAAAACAAGCGGAGGTAGAGGAATGCTGTGACAGGAGGTGTAGGATTGCTGGAGGAGCATGTTGTTGTGATGCTGACCCGATGATACAGAGGTTAACAGCCATCCCGTCTTCCCCACGCAATCAAAATTCAGCAGCAGCGTGGAGAGGGGGCTGCCAGGCAGATTGGCTCTCTCACAAGGAGCACTAAAACAAACAAACAAAAAATGTGATTTTTTAAATCAAAAGAAACTGAAAATTATTTTTAGCGAGAAATGTTGCACTCCATTGTCCCAGCAGGTGATTTTGATTTAAATGTTTGATATTTTGGTTTTGCCTGTGTTGGCCCACCAAGGTATGGCTAAGGTGGTGTTTTCAAGGAGAGAGGAAAAATGCCAGTGATCTTGAAAGCCTTAACTCTTAAATTAACTAAAGTGCAGCACCTGTCTTATTTCTGCAGAAACTAAATTTTCTGTAACCACTAATTCATCAGGCCTGCAATAGGCAAAAAAGTTTGACTTTGAAATGAGACTTTCAGGGCTAGTTTTTCAAAAGCTTTCGGGGTTGTTCTGCTCCCCTCAGAGTACATCTACGATGTGGTCAGAGATGCGAACGCAGAGTCTGGGCTGGCTCTAAGTGAGCTGGTGTGTACGGGCAGGAGGGCCTGCAGTGCGCAGGTTTTGGGTATCCACCTCCCGGCCCAGGGCAGCCCCGGCACCCATGAGAGCAAGGGAGCAACAGATGCTGCTCGGAGGAGCCTCCAGGCTGAACATGCTCGGGAGCCTGTGGGCACTTGCACAATCCCATCAACTTCAGGGGATGGCATTTTTTTTATGGGAGTTGCATGTAAACATGAGAGGGTAGAATTTGACCTCTAAATAGGATCTGTTTGGGAATAAGCCTTTTCCAGAGCTATATAATGATAGCTTTCATTTCTTCAGTTAGAAGCAAATGAGGGCCACAATCCTAAAAAGGCTCTTATGGAGGCTTTATTTTAAGATTCACCAAGTAGTGAAATTAGCCTGTAACTTCAGGGCTCTAAAGTTCAGCGTGCTCTTTTTCAGAGCCTCTGACCCGAGTGTTTCACCTGGGAATTTTTGTGCTACCTGCTCCAAGTCTAGGCACGATACCTTTTTTTTTTTTTTAACAGAGCTTATGATTTATTTTCAAGTCCAACGTTTTACAACGAGGAGTTAGCAAGGGGCATTACTTTATAATGATATGAGATAGAGCCGTCAGGTTTATTAAAATGTCCTATTTCTATCTAGGAGGAATTAGCAGTTGTGTTTTAGAATAGGAGGTCAGAATGATAAAAACGCCCACGAAGGATAACTCTGAACAGCCTGATGTCATTGAAGCTTTCGGCAACCAAAACCCCTAGAAAATACACTACAAGATTTAAGGACACCAGGCGCTTAATTTTACATTCCTTGGGGTTTCGCACTGGCAATGCCCTAAGGAATGATACCATTGATAAAGTTCGGTTTTTTTCATGAAACTTATAACTAATCTTTTGTTGCACAAAAGGAAAAATATGGTGGAAGGGTGCTGAGATGTTAGCTGGTGTAGTACCAGGGAATCATGAATGAAATCCAAATTGCCTTGTGTCTGAAGGCTTCTGAGGGCACTGGGGAAGTGTGAAAGGAGTTGCTGTTTGCAGTCAGGTCATCACACTTAGCATAGCACCTTAGCTCCAGATCTAATTTTATGCTCTTACTTTGCTTGCTTTCAAATATTATCAGCCTCCACTGTTCCAGGGTGCTGGTTATAAATCACTCCAAACCTTTGAATCCTTGAGTCCCTTTTCTCTATGATTTTTCCTCCTCTGGCGTATGGAGTACATGGGTGTTATCTGCCCACCTGGAGCAGATCTGAGAGGTGCTGTGGTCTGCAGGAATGAGAACTGGGTTGGAAGGCAGGAGGTGGTGAAATCTACTTCTGGCTCACAGAGCAGACTTAAGCAAGCTACTTCACCTTTCTGTTTAATTTTCCTCCCCAAGGAAGTAAAGGGGTACAAATGTTTCCCTTCCTGCCTTCAGGATGGGTGTTGGGCAGACAGTTAAATCCCACTGAATACAGGACAGGAATGTCCTTTAGAGGCTGTTATCAGTGGCCTGGTACAACCACAGTGGTCCTTCTGTATTTTCCATGTGGTTGCTCTGTGTGGTGTGTGTGCGATCTGTACTTTCTGTGTTCCTGATCATGTTTACCTGTGGCTCTGCAGAAGGAGAGGTAGCCAAGGTCAGCCAGCTCTGTGCATTTTCACACAGGCCTCGACACCCCCCAGGCTTCCTGCGGGGCGCTCTGAGTGCGCTTCTGTGGCTCAGCGTGGTCAAATCTGCGTGTCAACTGAACACCAAAAAGTCACTTATGGGAATCCTGGCTCTGGCTTTAGCCTTTTCTTCTGCAGTTTTACTTTATGAGCACCTTTCCTCCAGTTGGGGGAAAGGCTGGCGAACAAACACCCTCTCACCTGCCAGCAAGGAGACCACACCTTGGCCTTCCTGAGAGTCATAGCAGTCAATAATTTATTGCAGGGAGTACAAATCTGTTTTCCAGCTCTGCTCAGGCAGCAACCAAAGAACTCAAACCAATTGGTGATAATGCCTGTTAGAGTAAGTTCTAACCTGAGAGCAGCCGTTCTTAATAAAAACCAAATAGTCTCTTTAAAAAAAAATTATTATTATTATTATTATTCCCTTAAATAGCACAGAAAACCTCTTGATCCTTCACAGTTTTGCTGTAGGAAGAAGTGATTCTTTTTCCATCCCTCGGATCACAACCCAGGCTTGCAAGGTGTTGCCTTGCTATTGTTCCATTCCTGGCAAGAGGAAAAGGATAGGACCCTCATCCCTTGCCTGCTTGTTCTCATGTCCTTGCTGCCACAGGCTGTGCATGGCCTGTTCTTCTGCTTGAGTTGTGTGACCAGGCTGGGCTTCAAAAATTGGATGAAAAACTGGAACTGTGAAAATCCAGAGTTCAAAAACTAAACCACAGTGTTTTCTGCCAGAGGATATTTTAATTTTCTAATTTTTATGTTGCTGATCTGGTTTAGAACATAGCCAATACATCTCTCTTGAGCACTAGCTAGCTCTTATAAAAATTACTTAGTAAGAATCTTTTCAGTTTAAGAAAGTGATTTTTCTCCACTACCTTTTTTTTTTTTTTTTAAGTCCTAGAAAATATCCAAGCATGTGTTTCCATAGAATCTTTTCTTTTTTCTTTTTTTTTTCCTTTCAGCAAACCTGTAGGGTTTCTTTTCTGTTTCAGTTTATAAGTCTTTTGGACAAGATTGCTTCTTTCAGGGAGGGTGGAGAACTGTGTGAGTCAGCCTGCAGGACTTCAGCCCTAGCGATACTTGTGGAGTGAGGAGGAACTCCAGCTTCTGTTAATCTGCTCTTTTCCAGCAGTGTTCTCTTTTGCACACTCATAACCTGGGATTAAACCTGGCCTTGCTCAGTGTCCTGGCTGGAAGCTTGAAGGAAGGAAGGCTTTGCATGATGGGTGACCAAGTGCAGCCATGTGTTCTGGCATTTTCAGGCCAGATCACAACACGCCTGTAATGAGTCCTGAGTTAATTACAGCGGTCACACCATCAGAGCTCCGGACTGTCCCCAGAAGAGCTGCGTATGTAATGTGCCTGTTGTTTACAAGGCAGCAAAACAAGCAGATCAGAAACCTTGAATTCTCTGCCCTGTCCTCCATGGAGAGAGTGTCAGTACATAAGGGAAAGGCTTCTGTGCAGGCATGGACAGGAGAAGCTCTGTGGGTAGAGAGGTCAGGCCAGGAGATCCGAACAATCCCTCCTCTTCCTAATATGTCTGAATCGTGCTCTTCTCTGGACTCCTCAAACCATCTTACCCCTTTTGGTGGTTTTCCTTTTGCTGTTTCACAGGTGCTTAGCAGTAGGTTCTGCCTTGCCGATGATGCTCTGCGTGAATGCTTGTAACCTTGTAAAGTTGGAGTATATGAAAGCTTTCATAGGTTAGTCTGTCTCTCTAAGTCTTTTCCCTCCACCTGTTTCCGTGTAGTCATTTCTCTCATGGGAATGAGGGAAAGAAAATGGTCTGATTTTTACCACTCTAGAGCAGAAAAGTAGATATTGGGCATTATAAAACAGCATCAATGGAAGGATTTTGAGTGTATGTGGAAGACAAGTGCATGTTATCTTTCATTCTTCCAAGCTTGAGTTTGTATTTCTTCTTCCAAGAATCAATAAAGTAATTAAGATAAGTACAGGCTTTTCTTCTCTCATAAATTAATCTGTAAAAGGGAATTTGGTATGAGCAATTCCAGTAACATAAAACACTCTTGACTAAAACTTTCTCAAAGCCAGACAGGGCCTATTATCATAAGATAATAGAACATGACTTGAACATCATGTGTAAAACATGGAAATGAAGGCATGGGTAAACCATGTAAATTTAGGATTTTGGAAGGTCCAAAATAAGCAAGAAAATAGAACAAAGGTGGTGGTGGGCCATCTGAGCATCCCCCCAAAGCTAGAGAGGCACAGAAATATGGTCCAGCTTTAGTTGTTATCTTACCAAGAATGACTTGCTCTGAAATTATTAGAGACCATTGTCTTAGTAATAAATGTTTTCAGCTAAAATGGCTGATAAGATTTTCCAGCTTCTGTGGAAGGATCTGTGAAGTTCTACACTGTATAGTGCCATCCACATGGAGTTCATTTCAAGGAACTTCAGCCTTGCAGAGCAAGGCATCTAGTCCAAACTAGTCATTTTATCTTGTACTATAGGCTGCTCCAGAAAACATCATCTCACCAAACAGGTGGGTATGAAGTTATTTGCCCTCTGGAGATGCTTATTTCTTTGGATTGACTTCACAGGGAGCCTCGATAGTGCTAGCAGGGACTTGGATAACTTGCCGTTAGATCTGTACTACTAGGTGGCATAAATTTGCCCTTGCAGCAGTAAATGGTGAAGTGATGGTTAAACTCCCCATGGGGAAGGACCAAGACAGATGGGAACGTGTGCCCAAAACCGTTCTGGAATTTGGGTATGATGAGGATACCTCTCATGTTGGTTACTTTAAGTGTAGTGGTTGTTTTGATATATATACTCATAACAGTAAGGATCTTTGTACCAGCATCCAGGGTGCTGTCTGCTAGTGGAACTCTTGTGCTCTAGAGTGAGGAATTTGGTTAAATATACACACCACCAGATGATTATGTCTGAGATTAAACTGGGGATAAAAATGACAGACTTCTCTCCATTTGCTCAAATAACAGAGATATAGTGACTGTAGAAGCTTGATATAGTACTTTTTATTCCTTCTGGTATTACTGTGGTACCTGGAATCCTTACTGAGGAGCAAAGTCCTGAGAACTGCTTATGGAACTTTATGAATTTGAAACACTTTCACTTTCCTCTGCTTATTTTGCTGATACGGCAAACTAAACTAACCAACCCCACTGAAACACGAACAGTGCTTATGCAACACTTCACTCAGGCTTATTCCTCCTCTGTCTCCTGTTTCCCATCTCCATTCTGGCTATTTACTCTGTGGACTTTATGGAGTTTTGTGTGACTTTTATGGAATGGGGAAAAGGATCCCAGTCTGGAAAGTACTTAGACACACATCTTGGTCAGAATTATGTCAAGGGTCTTCCTTGTTCCTAGGTGGAAGAACAGCTCCCAATAAAGGAGTGCCAGCTTTCCTCTCCTTGAGGAGGTGACTGGACCAGCATCACACCCAGCTGCCGTTGGTTAAACAGATACTCATCTGCTGCTGATCTGAGTCACAGTGGCTTTAGGCTTCGAGGCTTCAGCGGCTGCCTCTGGACCTGTTGTTGGGCAGCATAGTGGCTTCACAAAGGGCTGGCTTCACTCAAGGAGCTGTTGTGGGTTAAGATCCAACTTAGCCTTTGCGAGGTTGTCACAAGTGGCAGTGCAGCCTGACAAACACAGTGAACAAAAGGATGTGGGCCCTCTGCTGCTGTTCTCTGCCCTAGATGAGGTGCAGAGTCCAGTTTTGAAGTTACTAGGTCTGAAGCTTCCCTTGATCGCTCATCTGTCAGTACAGAAAAACTGAAGGTAGCAGGATGTAGGCAATATGTAAGACCTGCCACTGCCAAGTCTGGCCTTGTGAGTGCTGGTCCTGAGTGTGAATGGTGAGAGCTTGCTTTATTTCAGCTGATAATCATGTCCTGCTTTCTGCTGCCCATAGCTACTGGGTTTTTGTTAAAGTGGAATTTCTGCTGAAAACTTGAAAAGTTTGAATAAATTCTGAAATACGAGGCCAGTCTGTTATCTTCTGTACATTGCCCACTATCTCTGTTGCATCTTCCGATACATAATATTGCAGGCTGATTAGACTTTTCTTTCCCCCCTGGCCCCCTAATCCATCAAATCACATCCAGGTTGCTGCAATTCTGAAGTTTTCTGTTGTTGCTGGGTTTGTTGGTTTTGTTTTTTGTTTGTTTTTTTTTTAAATTGGGACAAGTCCGTATTCTCAATAACAAATGCCCTGACACCCAGCCAACACAAGTATAGAGCCCTGGCTGCTAGTTATTTTTAATTTCTTGTAAACTATTTTTTGGTGAAGTTCCCTCACTAGATCCACAGTTCCTTAAGACAGCAACTGGATGTTAATCCAGTGAGCAGAAAGGGTGCAGAGAAGCTGCTGCAGCCTTTGACCAGCAAGGAGCAGTCCTGATAGCATCTGTTGTGCGAGGATAAGGACTGGAAATGGCAAGGCCAGTTTTGGAACAACCGTATCCGTGTTTCTCTACCCTTGAGGACGAGGGGGACGAGTGCCTACATGTGTTGGATTTTGTTAGCTGGATCCAGTTGCTGTGTGGAGTTAATGAAGGTCATACTATTCTGTGGAATGCTGGGAAAGCAGCAGAAGCTGAAACCGAGCTGGCCCATCCCCAGGCAAACTGGTTTTAACCAGGAAAAAGTCAGAGAATGCGAAGAAACTTCTTGTACATCACCTCAGGCGGTTATGTATTCTGTTTCCTAGTTACATTTTTTTTTCCTGGTATCAATTCCAAAACAAACAAATGGAGAGAGAGAGAGAAGGGGGAAAGAGAAAAGCATTCCTTAAAATAACCCTTTAACATCTTGGGCCAAATTCTCTTCTCCTCGGGCCTGAAGATGCAGTCTGTGCTGATATTGGTAGGGAGCACCCCAGATCTGTGCTGCAATGGTTGCAAAATGAAACTGATGCCTTTTTCTTCATTCAGAAGTAGTGTCATAGGGCTGTGGCACATCTTAGGCACTACAGTAAATAACAGCATAGATGAGCAGGCAGTGCAGGTACAGACCTCCTGACAGACCTTTCTTCTGTCTCACCTTTTCCTTACGCTGGCTAAAACAGCACTGGGCAGGAAGGGACCCTGGCACTGCTTGGCATTGGTAGGCACAAGCTTTGATGTTCTAGCAGTAGCTTGAGTATTTAGAAGCAGTTGTTCAGCACTAATGTTTCCTGTTGGGCTTACTGGGAGAAATGACACGGCCAAAGGCCCCTCCCAGAGTGCTGCAGTTTGCTGCCCTGCCTTGGGAATGCTGAAACTTCAGGTCTCCAGGACTGACTGCACATTTTCACTTCACTGGGGCATTTGCATTGCATGATTGTCATACTGCGATGCTTGAATAAACCTTCTTTTTTTGTCTGTGGGTGAGCACATCCACTTCCCCTCCTACTCTGTGTTATTCTAGTCTTTCAGCTAACTTTTGTCTCCAAAAAGTTAGGGAGTTGATCATGCCCCACTTTGGAACTGACCATTTGATCTGCTTGAGAGCAAAAGTAGAAGACATTTCTCAACTTCCCTGCACCGCTGCCCTCTGTGTCATCCTGTTTCGAGCTCCTCTATACAGCTCCTGAAGTGCTATATAAGGTTCTGAAAAGTATCACGTTGCTTGGCTGGGTGCTGGAGGCAGGAGGGCACACAGTCTCTTTGGCGTGCTCCAGCAGCCAGTGGAAACAAGGGTAAGCCAGCTCGTGTACATCTTAGCTTTGGCAGGGATGATCAGAGCCGTAGCTCAGCAAGAAATCAGCATTCCCTCTGCAAGTGAAAGGTCAGGAATGCAGAAAGCTCACTGCCTTTTTAAGAAGGTTGAAAGTTTTGAAAGTTTGCCCTCCCTGTTTTCCAAAAAGAGAGCAAATAGGAGGATAACAGTCCCATTTTCTGGTGTGTGTTTGGCTGAGAATGTGTCATCTAATCTGTTTAAGGAATGGTCACATGTAATATTTTGAAAAATCGGTGACCTCTGGGTCAAATCCATTCCATTCAGCCCTGCTGTTTGCTTGATGATTGACCAGTGGCCAATGATGTTTGGTATCCTGCTGACATCCGTGTCCTTTCCTACTCCTAAATTCTCCCGCCAGCAGTTAAAGGTACAGTAGAAACAAAAGCTATCAGCAGATATTTCCTCATTAAAACCTGTGCTGCTGGGCTCAGGGCAGACTGATGAGTTCAAGCTGCTGTGATGTTTTTCAATCAAGGACATCCAAACCCAAGCTAAGAAAAAAGCAGAGCTTCACCAGCAGCAGCACATGTGTCTGCATTTATATATCTATGTGTGTGTGTACCTCTTCTATCCAAAGCACTGGCACAAATGCACTGTTATCAGTCTTGTTGTGAGAGTGGGTGGGAAACTATTCAGAGCAGCTTTTTCCCACTGGAAGCCTTTGGTGTCTAGAAATCAAAGCTCTCTGCAGATGTGTGTGAGTCTTGATGAGATCTAAATTGAGAATTCTAAAATCCAGATGGAATTTGTGATGAAAACAGATGCGTGATCAACACCCTTGCCAGCTTAGAAGGCAGAGGCTGCAGCAGTGCCATGGAGAGCTTGGGCTCCATCAGCCTGAGTAAATGCTTAAAGAGTTTGGCAGACCCCAAAGGGAGGTAGAGGTTTTTCCTTCCACCTGAATCAGGGTTGGCTTCATCTTCGTGACTTTCACAATGTCAACCTCGGTATTTTCTGTATAATGCAACCCCTCTTTAAAGCTTGTGCTTGCCGTATTGTTTGCAGAGGATAAAATGGATTGAATATTACATATTAGATAAGGTTCTGTTCCCTGTCTCTTCAAGTAGGTGCTACTTTAGCAGGCATTTCTTCTTCTTTCCAAATTACTATTAATTATCTATTTTGCCTGAAATCAACATCCAGAGTCTGTGTGCTTTAATCAATATATTCTGTTCATAATAGAAGAAAAAAATCACTGTAGTGACGCAAAACAATTTCCCTTCTTAGTATGGTATCCAGCCATACTTTTAACATTGGAAATAATGAGTCATGGAATTAACAGCACGTGATGTGGTCTTTGTGAAAGACATCTCAACTGGCATGGGGTCATATTATAAGGCATCAGCCTTAGAAATTTCTTCCCACTCGCTCGAACAATTTCTCTTTTGTGCAAACATATGCAAAGTCCTGCCTGCCTTTCTCTTCCTTGCAGCCTGTGTTAAACTTCAGTTGTCACTTGGATTTATGTTCCAAGCTTTTCTGCATCAAATTCATTGAACCCAACAGTAGATAATTTAAAGGCTGTACAGAGATATTTTTTTCTGAAGGGCTCATAAAAGAGGCAGACTGCTACTTCTAGCTTGAGCCAAAATATATTGAGTGAAGATTGTGCAAGTTTCTTTGCAAGCAGATGTATCTTGTCCGTGACAGAGAAGGCACTGGCTTTACAAATGCTGGGAGTCCTGTAAGCACTCTGTGTCACCCTGAATTAGGATTTGTTTCTGCTTCTATTGACTTCAGCACAAGAACATTAATCTCCAACGTTAATCAATTTATTGTCTCTGAACCCCCATAAGATAAAGAATTACAATCTCTATTTTGTAGATGAACTGAGTTGCAAAGAGATTTAAATTCCTGTTTAAACATGTGTTTAGGCACCTAAGGATGCGACTAGATGCCAAGCAAGATTTATGAAAGTGTCTTAACTGATCTTGAGTGGAAGTTTAGAGCCCAGAGAAGTGAAGGGATTTATAAATTCAGCAAGGCACTGGAGTATCTGTAGCATCCTCGTGCTGGCTTCCCTGGTCTCACCTGCATGTGGGAGCAGAGCTAGAGCCGAACCCAGAGTTGTAGCAGGTAGGCAGGAAGTGCAGCAGGAGAGCAAAGCTGAGTCCTTGAGGAGCCTGCGCCCTGTGCTTGGGGACAGCCCTGCTCACACCGACACACACAGCCTTTCTGTTTGTTCCCAGCCTTGTCATTCCATCGGCAGTCCCCTTCCCACCCCAGGGTAATTTTCAGATGCATTGTTTCCAGGCACAGCAGAGGGTGCAGCTCCAGGACCATGGAGGTGTAGTGGCTGCAGAGCTCCTTTGTCCCTGTTGTGCCTGGGCAGCCCATGAAGGCTTCTGAATTAACCATATGTGCTGAAGAAAGGGATAGGAGGCTTAGCTATATCACTCTCCAAAATGTTACGTAATTGTCATGGTATAGTTAGGGACACACAGAGGTTTCGAATGTTTGCCTTTTAATATTTTTAATTTTAAAAAATTATTTATTTAAACAATGCCCATTTCAGAAATTCTTTAATTTTAATGAGTTCAATGCTTCCTTAGCTCCTCATGCAAAAGACTGACCTGAGACCGGTTTGCATCCTTACAGCCTGCTGGGTATGAGCTTGTTGTAGAAAGCACTAGGTGGAAATGACAAATAATAAATTTGTCGGAAAAGGCAGCTTGTAAGCAGGACCAGAATGAAATTTGCGTCAAGTTAAATGAAAACATTGAGGGAGAAAATGCTTCAGCAACACTGAAATGGCTTTTGATGTTTGCAAGTAGAAAACATTTCCGTTTGTTTCAAAATTATGTATTTCAGCTCAAAAGGGCCAGCACTTGAAAGGGGGAGGTGATACAACTTCAGAAAGGTTTTATTTTCTTTTTGCCCAAATAAATGTCTTGAGTCAACTCAAATGATTTTCATAGCAAATGAAACATTTCTGTTTGTTTGACCCATATGATTATTTTTTGGTGTTTGGTAGTCACTGCAAAAACTCTGTTTTCCTTATGTCTTGTACCAGAACTGAAAGTTGGAGACTGAAATATTCCACCTCTGTGCGTGCGGGGTGCAGCTGCCTGAAATAAATCTCCAAGCTTTAAACATCTCAGGCTCTGCCTCATGGTAGATGCTTTATTCTTACCCTAGAGTGAGAATCCCCTGTTGATGGTATCTTTAAGGAAGCCGCTGATCCCAAAGCCCCAGGCCAGAAACTTGGCAACAGAATAGTAACACGGCATTGTTATATGAGCAAGTCACTTTCTGCAAAGAGTCTTTAGCATATATGCACTAATAAAAGTGGTTATGAATGTTCCAGAACTTTAAAGGAAGTCAGTGGACTCACATGCAAGCTGATAAATGAAGCATGGCATGTGATATATAAAATTATGTGTCCTACCTGGGAGTACACACAGCGCCTTCCTGAACCCCTCAGATCAAATTTGGCACAGGGGTAGTTGAATCTAACCTTCACAACTAGAATTGTGAAGGTGCATACACTTGATGAGAATGTGACAAGGGAAAATTGAATGTAAAGTCTGCTAGACAGCCAATAAATTTGCTTTATATCTTTATCTTTTCCTTGCTTGGCAATTATTTCAGCAGGTGCTGAACTACTTTCTGCCTGCTGTAAACGAGGGGACTCAAACGACCTATTGTAAATTCTTGATATTTCCTGTACTTATGAGAAGACATAATCATCTGAAGAACTTGTATCTTTAGTGTAGATTAAGATGATTTTTTAAATAATGCCTTTTTTTAAAAGCCCAAGATTGGTTATAACTAGTGTTATGTTGCTTAGTGCTATATAACTGAGATGTGTTCATATTGTCACCAAATAGGTAACAATCTATTTTTAAAATAGTAGGGTGGAGTTGCCTCTCAGGTCCTTCCACATTATTTGTTGTAATTCAGTAGCCAGTTAATGACAGCATATCGCACTATTAGGTTATAGCCCTCCTAGGTTATGGTTTTGAGAACTGTAAAGCAAGAGTTGCAGGGTTTCAGGGGTTGATTACAGAGAGGTTTATTGTTATTTCTTGCACTTAAATCTGCTAGGTAAGTTAAAACAGCCAAGTAGGAGATCTGGAATAGCAATGACGTGCAGTTAAACACTGAAAAATTCCTACCTCTTCTACAGATAGAGCTATTAAAGTATTGCTTATTGTACATTAGTATTCTGTATTTGTTACCTGCAGAGCTACTCCAGGCAGTAGTTTGAGCAGGCTGTACCATTTGTGACTTCATGCCTACTGCGTTCTCGCTTGCCTGCACAGTTGACCCGATCCTGTATGTCATCAGGGAGGAGATGTTTAACTTGTGACACTGCTAATCCTTTCCTGAAGGCTTTTCGTTCTTCCTGCACGTTGTCCTTTCGTTGCTTTTGTGAGCTGGAACATGCTTGCTCAGCCCAGTGATGAATTCATGTAATTACCTATGGATGTACTGAAGTCCTGTTGACTTTAACATTAAAGATCAGTGATTGCTTAAGTATTGCACTGAATCAGGACCCCCAGGCATTTTCACATGCACAGGCTAACTTGGGAATCGGTGCACCTTATTGTAGCCCTGCACCAATGGGAATGGAGAGCAGGCTGGGGACACTCCCGTGGCACTGGCTGCTCAGGGAGACAGCCGAGAGCACAGCAGCCAACAGAGTGCTCGTCTCCTCCCAGGAAAACCTGCGGCCCACACAAGTGGGATACATGGAAACAAATGGTGATGTTAGACAAAGTTCAGAGTGTGTATTTGGTTATTCCAGTTCTAGAAAGTTGGTCTGTGTGCAGGTGTGAGTTACACAAAGGCACACGTCCCTGACATGAATCTGCATCCCGGTACTGCTGTGTGTGTGGTGTGTACCTCTGCAGAAGCCCCCCTGGCAGGAGTTTGGAGCACAGAGTCCTTCCTGGCTCAGCCAAGTTCTCCTGCAAGGGTAGGGGTGATTTGTGTGTGCCCCTCGTAAATGTGCTTGACTCCACGTTTTGATTTTGCTGATATAAATGCAGCTAATGAATGCATTGTGATGGTGCTGTGTTTTACAGGGAATGTTTCAGTACTGTCAAGCCTGAAAAGTCTGGGTTGAGCTAGGTATTTGAAGGCATCAAGCCTTCAGAGAACACGACTCTCCTCAGCTGGAATGACTGACATTCCTGGGAATCACAATCTTAGTTACGAAAAATCTTGGTTCTCCAGTTCATACATTGTTCCAGCCCAGCAGACACATTATATATTCCCTGTAGGGGCTCATTTGTGATCCTTTCTGGTATAGTTTGCACTCACAGTAGCGCTCGCCCTTTAATAAGAGGGGAGATGTTGCTGTAAGAGCAGTTCCAGCCTGGGCTTCTGCCGCGGCTCTGTGGCATTGCTTTCCCAGGCTGGTGATGGAGGGGTGGACCTTTGCTTTCTCCATCCCTTCAGAAGCCATCCATGCTGCTTCCTCAGTGCTTTGATATTCTGCCAGCTGAGGGAGGGAAGAGCCATTTATAAATATTTCTGGTAATACAGTAAGTACTCTCACATGTTTTGCTCACTCATTTTCCGTATCCAGAAATCTATCCGACCAGAATCAGTTCACTCTCTTTTATTAGCAGAAATAGATCCACAACAATTAAAATTGATTTAAAAAGAAAAAAAAAACCCAGAAAAAAAGAGTAGCAGCAGCAAGCACGTCATATTGACTGACTGTGTGTATATTCACACTGACTTCCAATCCATGGATAATTACCCCTCAGAGATCGTGTGCTATGTACAGTATGATGATGGAATTATGCACTTTAAAGAGCTTTAGTGAGCCTCTTAGGATGCCAATTTCTTTCCCCTTTTCTTTCTTTTTTTTTCCCCTTCTTTTCATTGCTGCGAGTAATGATTTTTAAATGCACATGACCCGTCCTCAAAACCAAAGTAAGGCATGTTAGTGATGTTTTGTCTCTGGGTCTCACTTTTCTTGTACTGATGCAGTAGAAGTATACCCATGAGATGAAATTGCATGGTCAGAGGATCTCTTGGGATTGCTGATTCTCATTAGTGAGTGGAACTTGAAAGTTACTCATCCTGTTTGGCAGCAGGTACCCAAATTGCAATTCCTGCAAGGTAAGAGGGCTTGAAAGAGGCTATGGTTACAAATCCATAGGAAAGCAGGGTTTGCTCTTTTGGCTGATTGTGGATCACCTGACCTGAACGCTAAGAACCAGGGGTGGTGCTTTCTCTGACCTCTTTGTCAGAGCCAGTTCAACTGTTTTGATTTGCAGTTTCACACACACTCACAAAATTAAAATATTGCCTATACATTTCAGCCTAACTTGTTTTTGGCAAAGTGATAAGCAAGTAAAAAACAGGGCCTCATCGTAGGAAGTGTCAAGCCATCTTAATTTTAGGCAGAAATACCAGCTCCTCCTAGAGGAAAAGAGCCAGTCTGTAAATAGCTCCCAACAGATCCTTCACCCAAGCAGACAAAAGGGTGTGACGTGCAGGAGTTGCTGCTAATGCCAAATTTCATCTTTCCAGTGGGAATGTGTCACCTGGGTTTGAGTTTGCCTAAGGTGTGACTTGGTGTTCACGCAGGAGTGTTCATTGATACTCAATGAACAGCTCTCCAGATCCTTTGCAGCTCTTGGGAGAACATCTCCAAAGGCACTGCCAAAGGAGTTGAAAGGGGCGGTACCTGTTGAAACAAAGCCATGGGGACTGAGGTTGCAGGGCCACTGGACTCCTCATTCTGGGACTGGGGCTACATTTACGGGTTTTTATCTTTGCTGACACCTTTAATGAATGCTTAGTAACAGCGAGTGGTGCTGCATCCTGTGCCACCAGCCTGGACCAGCAGGCTCTTGTGTTAAAGCGAGGGCTCCCGAAGACAGCTTGTTACCCAAAAAGAGACTTTAACTGGGAATTACTGTAGCAGCTGTGAGGTCCCCACAGCTGCCCTGCTCCTGTTCAGGGATGAATGAAGGTGAGCCTGGGAGTGCTCCCTGGAGTAGGTTTGTGTGTGTACAAGCCCAGCCCTCTCCTGCCACCCCAGCTTCCTCAGGGCCCTGTGTGCCAGGCGGTGCGGTGTCCCTGCTGTGCCCCTGTAGCGTGGGCTGCAGGAGCAAGAACTCGTTGTGCTGTCCGTGGGAGCCTGTGTGCGTGGCTCTGCGGGGTGGTTGGACACTTGCTTCTCATGGAGTAGCTGAATTTGTGGGCCATGTTTGGGGCAGACCTGAGGAAGTATCAGGTGCCTCCGTGTACGCACCTCTGACATTCTGACTCCCCTGCATAGTGCCAAGTGGTGCTCAAGGCCACTCCCAGCAGCTTTCTGTGTGGTCAGTGATGGCCTGAGCTCCTCAGCGGTCTGAGCAGATCCAGCTCTGCATTCAGTCCTTCCCTCCCTGCTCTGTCTGGGCACAGCAGTGCTTGGGGGATCTGCTCAGGGCTCCTGGGTGCTCTCGTGAAAATGTGGTGGGGGCTTTCCGTGCTTCAGCGGGCTATAGGAGAAAATGTGTTTGTGTCCCTGTTGTTATTGTTTTAGTCTCACTTGGGGAGACATTCCTTACTCATTAGAGATGTAAATTTTAGGTACCTAATTACGTGTTTTACTTGCCAAGTCTCTCCAGTCCCTTTCTTCCATGATCCCACCACCCTCTTCCCTTCTCATTTCCTTAAATATGTGTAGATGATGAATAGCAAATCTTCTCATAGAATTCTTCAGGAATATTTAGTGTAGGGTTTTGCTTTTGTTTGCTTTTCTGGTGACTTGGAGATGGCATGGTGAGAAAAGAAACATGTGAGCTAAACCTGTTGGTTTGAACATTGTGTCAGAAAATATCCATAAATTGCAAGTTACTACACAGATGTATAGATTTAATGAGACTGTGTAATGCCATTTATTTATGCTAAAGAATCTGACACATACGGTACTGAAAAAAGTTAATACTCTAAGAGTTATTTTATATTTTTCCATTGCCATCTGTCACTGCCTACATAATAATGATACAGGTGAAAGCCTAGCACTGCTTTAAAAAAAATCAGAATGAATAGTCATTTAAATGTCTTGCTGCTTTAATAGCTGGTGTGTTTTAAGTTGTGGGAAGGAGGCAACAGAAATACCCTCCCCCCATTTTTAGTATATTAAAATTCGGGTTTAAACAGATTTGGGTTCTTGAAGTGACTTATGAAAATGGAAAATGATTATAAACTGTACTGTCCTTTAAATTTGGAAAAGGGACTAAACCAGATGCCGCCATCCTTATGCCATCAGTGGCTCTTGGAGTAACCCTTTCATCTGCATCTTGAGATGTGGGTGAATTTTTGTGCTCTAAATTATCCCTTAATGGCTGAACTCAGTATTGCTGGGGTCTCTGAACTATGAGCAGGTCTTTTCCAGATCTCTAGATCCTTGTCCTCATTTGCCATCTCAAATAATTAAAAAAAAATAAAATAAGGATATACTTTTTTTTTTGTAGCTGCCTCAGGTTAAAATACATGTCTCAAAGCAGCACCGTGCTGACAGAAGTCAGCATTTACAAAGACACTGGCTTTTAAGAGTTCTCCTTCAACATTGTGTAGTCATACTGTGGTTAGGCAAAACTGCTTTCCCTTTTATTTCTTTTAGTCACGCAGGAGTCCAGCGCAGCAGTGACTGTGAGGTGCACGGGGAGAAGTCCCTGAGCTCTGGCGTTTGCAGTGATCCAGGGCTGCAAATGGACCTGGGGATCTGCCCATTGCTTTGCAGCAGCCACCTGCCTCCCAGGGTGCAGACAAGGCTTTGGCTCAAACAAATAAATGAAACAGGTTTTGTTGTTCATCTCATTTTTACAATGTAGTGACAAAGACAGAAAATATTTTTGTGGCAGGTGCTTATCCTATAATTTTCCATGGGTTGATGAGTCGGGGAGGTGCCTTATTTAGAGGAGGAGGAGGACACAGCTAGGTCAGGTTGCATTAAGATGATTTAGAGTTTATATAATGAGAAATAAATAAAACTTTTCCTGAAAGCTGTGAATGATGATGTGTAACTTGGTAATGAAAGCCTTTCACTGATTTAAGGTAATGTATCTAGTGGTAAAAATGCCAGAAAACGAAGCAAAGTGCCCAGTCTAGACCCAGAGAAGTGATTCCATTGGCTTCAAACAATTTTTTCAGGTGTATTTTCAAATATAGTGCAGATCCCTAATGGAAAGTTCCTTATAAATGAAATAATCATTACTGTTATAATTACTACCCTTTGCGTATACTGGAAAGCATTTTAGGAAGTCCTGCACTTTTTAAGGAGCAGAGACGACAATGAGTGAGCAATAAGGTTTTGGTCTCTTCAAATGGATGTTATCAATCACTTTATTTTTGTTTATAAGGGATGATCCATATATAGCTGGAGTTTGCCAGCATTTTCCATTGCAAACTTCTAGTTTTGGTAGCATATAGAGCTCTCGGCAGCCTCTTAGCAAATCCACTTCGGGGTGAATGTTGTGTGCCACTGCTCAATGAGTGTATGTTTCTTCGGCTCCCTTATTAGAATCTGAACTGTTCTTAAAAATAAAAAAAGTGTTCGTGATTTAGTGTTTTGAGAGACAGTGTTTCACTACAGGACTGAGCCTTTATTTTTCCTCCTCTCTCTGCTTTTCAGTGTGCATCAGAAATAGCTCTACTGAAGTAAAAAAGAGCTGTGGTAGGAGAGGAGACTGACAGTATTTAACGTACACGTTGCAGACAGTCAGAGACTCACTTTAGGTCGGCAAGGGAAAGGCCGTGGGAGACCACCCACAGCACCAAACCTGCCTCCTGCACTGCACAGCAACTGTGACATGGAACTTCACACTGGAAAGAGGCCCTGGAGAACCTGCTGAGCATCACAGCCCCCAGCATCACCTGCCCCTTGCAAACAAGCGGCAAATCATTCACACAAAGGCAGAAAGTCCCGGTGGCTGTGGCGTGCAGGAGGAGTGAGCAGGGGAGCACAAGGGATGGGCACGTCTTGTGTAAGGCAGAGTTTGCCAAATGACATTTGTCCAGGAAACCATGTCTCGTGCAACAGCAAAAGGAGAGGAAAAAGAAAAAACCTGCTGCCTCTCACCCCATCAAAACAGAAAAAAATAAAAGAAAAAAAATGTAGCAGAACAATTATCTTTCTTAGAACAATTGCTCCTAGTTTGACCTTAGGGAAATATCCTCAAGTCCAAGCCTTTCAGCTGAGTTAGCTTGAGCATCTGTGGAGGGGATGGCAGCTAGGAGCAGAGGACTGCTGTGTTCACTCGTCTTGCATGGGAATCAGATTCTGGCAGTGCAAAAGGATAGGGGGAATGGGAGAGGGAAACTTCTTCTTGCACGTATAGGGAATTGGCAGAAACCTTGTATTATGTTAAGCACAATATTTGTTGCACCATAATTACTTTGTAAGTACAGGCAAAAAGGGAGGGGGAGGCTGGGTCATCAGGAGTACTTTTCCTACCCTGGGATATGAATACATGACTCTCGCTTGTGTAAGTACCGTTTGCGTAGATGCATTTGTGGGTGAAATTTGGCCTGAGGTCTTTCTGGAGAGGAATCTTGCGACACTGAGCAATCATATATATTCAATTAGGAGTTCATACTCTTGCCAGATGGAGGTATGCAGCATGGGTGACTTGTGGTAAGCAAACAGTTATGCCTGAAGGCTGGGCATCTGGGGCAGATTCTGGGCTAGGTACTGCCATCCTTACTTACACCAAGGAGCTCCATACTCAAAGTCCCAGCCTTTGGACTCAAGTGGAGATCTTGCTGAATGTGACCTTGTGCGAGACTGGAAGGATTGCTGGCTCAAAATGTTTCTGGCGTGTGTGTTATTGAAACCATCAAAACTGGGCCCTGCAATAGAAAAGAGATCTCAGCTCTTAATGCTGTGCTTCCTGGGATGCTGTTTGCTTAAATCAGAGCCCTTCCAACTGTAACTGTGGTCTTCTCAGCTTCGTATTTGCATAAGCTTGTATGACCATTTGAGCACAGAAGTTGTTTCACAGGTTTCAGTGCTGCAGTCTTTGTTCCTTGTGTCTGGCCCTGGAGAGCTGGGTTGGGAGAAGCTACGTGGGGATTTAGAACCATTGCTACTGCAAGTGTGTAGTGACATCCAGGGTGCTGTTCCACATCAGCCAAAGCTGGTTGTTGTGATGGCACAGTACACCTGGCCAGGGGCCTGATCCAGCTGAAAAGGGTTGATTTTTCTCAGGAAGATAAGTTTTCAACCAGATTGGTGTAGCGCCCAGTTCCATGAGCACTGGTGACAGTATAAAAGATGGAAGGGGTGGGGATTGAGGGAGGATGGCAACCACAGTTTGTGTCAGCTAAAACCTGACTGAAGCTTGGCTTAGCTATGCAACAGCATCCTAATTTAAACTAAACTTGGGTGTAACAGACCTGTTAGTCTACACTTACTGCACACACCACCTCCAGAAGATATGAAATAAGTCTTCTGTTGCATTTAGTGAGAGTTTAAATTGACTTCAGAGGTAGCAAGCTTAAACTGAGATTCTTCAATGTGAAAACTAAAAATTTCTAAGGATCCCTAAATAAGCCGATCAGTTCTCACTGAATTTCTGGCGCATTAACCACCTCCTTGTGGGCTTGAAGAATCCTGTTTGTGGCATGCAGAAAAGGACTCAGCACAAAGCTTCTAAAACATTCCCTTCTCCTTTTTATTAGTCGTGAACTATTCAGTTTGATTTAACTGTTGTGAATGGACAGAACCCTGTGGAGGTCACTCATGACAAGATGGTGTCACCGTGTATGATTTGCCCTGGCTCAGTGGCCAAAAGCTAAATCTTTGGCAGCTTGCAATAAACAAAATTTGACACCCAGCATCAGGAATGTCTGTGATAGGACATTTTGGTACTTGAGTCAAGAAAAGCGTTGGGTATTTCCCCTCTCTTGCAGGTGACATTCACCCTCATTTGTTCCATTCAGATACAGCTTCACTTCTCTCTAAGCCTCCAGAAAGCTTCAATCTACTGTGGAAGCAAAACTGACTGCCTTGAAATACACCGTTCTAACCCTCAACTGAAACATCTTCCGTTTCAGTGTCGGTAGGGCAGTGTTGCCCACAGGTGCCATTGAAGAGACATCCTCCTTTCTCCTGAGCAGCAGATGCACTGCTGGTGCCTTGAGCAGACCTCACTCTCCTTATGCCTCAGCATCACAGTTTTGGAGCGTTACCTGCTCCTCAGGAGAAGGGGAGATCTGCTCGTTTCTCAGGAGTTAAAGAGTATTTGCTAAAGCTCTTTGCTTTTTAAAGTCAACCTGCTAGCCAAGTACTTTGTGGCTATGAGGTGACAACAGAGCCGATTCCTTGCTGGATTCTGCTGCTGCTTGGTTGGCATTCTCACCTCTTGTGTGTGTGCCTTTTTAGAAAGGGAAGGCTTGCTGGTGCTCCCTTGTTTACACATTTAATAGCTCACAATTAAGCTGAAATGAGCTTCAAAAGTGTCGTTAACTAAGACCCGGATTCTACCAGCAACAAGAAACTCAAAGATAAAGTTTTCTTTCACCTAAGACTATTTTGTACTATTCCAGGAGGAAAGTATGTTTGAACATGCATTAAAGTCTCACTACGCTTCTGGAGTGATGTAAACACCCTCTTTAAGGACCCTTTTTGCTACTAGAGTGCTCTTATACTGAACAAGAGCCAGGGATCATTGTTTCCAACTTCTGGCATTCCTTACCTTGAACTTTCAAAATCCATCAAGATAGATGGGTTCTTCCCCCCTCCTCCTTTAATTTTCATTTTACAAAATGCTCATCAGTTTGCCATTCCAGTTCTTAAAATTGACTGTATTACACTCACCATTTCTGAGTGCTTGATTTGTGTAAAAACGGGGAGTTTAATGGTATAGGAACATGCCACCTGCAAGGCTTGTGGTATGTAAGAACTGGGTTCAAAACCTGTGAGAAACTGGGTCATTTTCTATTTGTCTGTAGCTGCCAATTAGCAATGTCATTAATCCACTGCCTAGGAGAAGTGCATGATTAAAATAGATGGTGTCACTGACCACTGACAGGACAATATGCACAAGGCTGTGCTGTAGCTGCCTGTCATTGTGCTGCTGTAGTTAGGGCTCATTTTCCAGAGGGAAAGTAACAATTTTGTAATGTCTTTGCATCAGGGTGTAAAGACAGACGCATCATCCGGGCTTTGAATGCTGCATTTTGGTGTGTTCTGGACAGGAAACCTGGAGCAGCCCCTGGGATTGCTGGTGCCCCACGTGACACCTGCTCTCAGGCCACTTTGGTTAGAGAACACGTGTCTGTGAATGCCCTTCGCTGTGCTCACCCACAGAGGCGTCCAAGGCTCCGTGGGGGCGGCAGGTTTGAATTTTGCCTCCTCAGGGATGAGTATCTGGAGCTGGGCCAAAGCTTTGTTTCCTGCTGACGAGAGAAGGGCGATGGCGGAAGAGGCGTGGGAGGTCTGGGGGGGGTCTGGCTTGATTTGCTGCTGCTCCGGGGGCAGCAGGAAGGGGCTGGTGGTGCATGGCTGCTGCCAGGAAAGGCCAACCTCCAGCTGGAGACCGCAAACCCTCGGTGACAGTGGCCAGCCTGGCTTTCCAAGGCCACAGATAAAATAAGCATTGACCTAGGACAGCAGACAGTGGAGGAGACAGAGGGGCACAGTCCTGCTGCCTTTTCCCTGGTGTGTTGGACAGGAGGAATTTTGTTCCATAGTGGGAATTGCACTCTTGTTTGCTTGTTTCAGAAGATGTCCAGTGCTTTAATTTACACTCCACCTGGGGATCAAATCTCTCAGCAAGACAGAAGGGTTCTTTTCCCCCAATCTCACTTTTGAGGGAAAAATTTCCATGACAGAGGATGAAATACCAGGAATGTTTTTTTTAGGTGGACCTTCCAACTTCTGGTTTGTAGCCGCACTAATTTGTGGGTGAAGTAAATACTTTTGTACTGAAAAGTTCCCAAGAAGCTGTTTAACAGGGAACTGGAGTTTAATTGGTACTTATGAGACATTAACAATAATTGTATTCAATTTGGCCACTCAGGATATAGTGTGATTCAGAATCAGCTGGTTGGTGCACTGGGAAAAAAAAACCCAACAAACCAACAAACAAAAATAAAGAAAAACAAAAAAGAAAGTAACATTACTGTGTGGACTGGTGAATATGTGCCATTAGCTTTGTATTTGTAGGTAGATGCTTTTGTGGTGCTTGTCTTTTGTTTTCCCCACAAGGTGTTCTGCTGGACTGGGAAAAAGTAGAAAGAGCATGTAATAACTGGAGGGAAATGGTTTGACTTCAAGTTCATGCTTTTGCAGTGAGCTGGATTACAGTTTATCCCTGCTATTTCTTTTGCTGTCATTTTTTTTTAGGAATGTCCCAAAAACTTTTTTAAAAACCCCAACAAAATCTATTTACTTATTCATGCTTTTACCAAGCATGTGAACAAGAAAGTCAAGGGAACACGGGGTGAAATTCGATGTGGAGCCTTGTGTATGATGCAGGATAGCCATCCCTCGAACATTTCTTTTTCCTTTGCAGCAGAGTTCATTGTGCTCCCCGAGTGCTGTAGGTGAGAACAAAGACAGTGCCACTACTGAATGATTGCAGCTTCCGAGGCTGGCTGAGAACAGAGAAAACAAACTATATGCAATTTAAGCGCCTGTTTGCATGCAGGCTACCACACAGCCTAATATATACACTCGTATGATGTAAGGCAGTGGAGATGACCTGATTAGCAAAGCCCTCACAACGAGCTGAGGAGATCCCTGCTCCCCTCCTTGGAGACCTGCGGCTGGTCCCAGCTGGAGGAAACCTTTCTGCAGCTACCAGAGGGTTTCTGAAAATGGCAGTGGCAGTGCTCCGTGTGCATGAAGGTGAGGGAAGGAGGAAGAGCAAACAGCCTGCACAGCTCCACAGAATAGCTGGGATGTTTTGAAGGACGCAGCATGAATTCCTTGGGCTTTGTGAGCTCCGTGTGCCGGAGTTGCGGAGCGCTGTGCGTGTGTGGGGAGGCTGTGCTTCAGCGAACGGCTCGCACCGTTTGGTTGTGCTGCTTATCCTGTTGCATGAAAGCGTCATTCAGCAGAAAGAAGTGCTAGGGGAAGGAAGATAAAGTAAGTGGTCTTCCCGTTTGTAAGCCCTCGCAGCCTTGTTCTCATGTGTGCTGAGCAGACAGAGCTCCACAGCTGTGAATGGGAAGTCGTGGTGCTCAGCACTAACTGCACTCAAGTGTTTATTATTCCAAATCAGAGAAAGACAAAAATTTATGTACGTAAGAAGACGCGTAAGATCCAAGACTTTCTGTCCCTTGTGAGTACGTATAAATATGCACAATTGGGATGTGGCTTTTGGATATTTTGTGCAGTACTGTGCCAGGAGAGTGCGCAGGCTTGTGGCAGCAACCTGGGGTTGTAGGTGAGGAGCACAGGGCACTATTTCTGGCTGTGCTGTAGCTACGTGTGTGGCCGAGTGTATTAAATCCTGCTCCTGAAGCCAGCGAACCATTTCTTTGGGCTTCATTCTCAGACTTGCTGAATACCCCGAAAGGCTGCTATTATTAGAGGGAACTGCCATTCCTTAGCTCTGAAAGTGGGCTGTCCATAAATCACCAGTGTGTGCTTTCCATGGGGAGGTGGGTCTGGGACCTCAGCTCTCTCTCTGTCAGCCTGCAGAGCTGCCAGAGCTCCTGCTCTTCCTCCTTTCTGCTCAGCCCCTCTGCAAGGGGAGATCATCCTGGTCAGTGGCTGTGCCACTTGGGCTGGGCACCAGGGCAGGATGTTTTCCCGTGGCTTCTCTTGCTGCCGGGGCCAGTCCCCTCCTGCTCCCTAAGCAAAGTGTCCTCTTGACCTGTTTCTGCCCCTGGACACTGCCTGGGGCCATGTCCTGGTTGAGCTCTCAGTCTGGGCTGTTTTTTACTTTTTTAAGAACAATAAATGCATCTCTGTGGCAACAAAAATATTAATTCCCTTCTGTAAGTAATGCACTCAAATACTTCGTAGTTACAGACAGTTGGATGGCGGTGCCTGTGCTGATACTGGTCTACTGTGATCTGATCCGGCAGTGTCCTTGCTCTGGATGGGCTTTGCCGTAATAGTACTTTCTTTTCATTCCTTAGCTCCCATTAGTGCCTTGATGAGTAGTGAAAGATGTTTCAACAGTTTCATGATTAAAAAGAAACATCTTACAGTTGCTTGGTCTCTGGTGCCTTTACCCTGTTCATTATGCTTTTCCTGGGAGTAACAGCAGTGATTTAGATTTGTAGCATCAACACCAGTCTCTGAACCCTGTGTTTTCTGGGAAGGGGAAGAAAGAAGGATGATAGAGGAAGTCTAAATAGTAGGGTTTTTTCTACTGGCATTTCCCGGCCAGCTGTTTGAAACTATGATGCCTCAGAGTGTTTACTTATAACTCTGTCATTGGGTTTCTGGATGGGTACTCCTTGGCAGTTGCCAAGGAGCACATCTGGCCAGAGTTTGGGTACACTGGGCAGACCCAGGGCACAGATTTGTGTTCCAGGTCCACAGCTGTCGCTGGCGCTCGTGCCAATGGCCTTAGTACAGAGGTCAAAGACTGCTTAGATGGTGAAGGCTGAATCACCTCCTTGTTAAACCCCTCAGCAGGATCAAGGCTTAGGGAAGCAGACACGTGGGCTTGCCTTCTGGCTGACACTGTGGATGGAGCCTGTGACTCTGGGACGGGCCTTGCAGCAGGTTTGACCAACTCTTGAGGCATCTAAATGGGGGCATCTGGTGATTAAAACACCCCTCCACTGACACCCCTTTGCCAGAAAGCCTGGTATATTTGTTTCTTTAGGGGCTTGCCGATCCCACAAGCTCTCAGTGGTTAGAGGAGGTTTATCCTGTCACCTGAGGATCACAGAAATCAGCAGTGAGCCCGTCAGTCTCACTAGACAGATGTGAAAGGTCTTCAGCTGCATGTATATATGCACTTGCAAATACAAATAATCCAGCAGCGTAGGTCTCGCTGCAGCCCTGTTTGCCTTGGCAGTGTCCCATTGACATGAATCAGAAGGTGGGAGCAAAAAAGCACTGGAGGTTCATCCAGAGATTGGTCTCCCCTCCATCAGGGAACCTGTCTGTGCAGGCAGGGTGTTTGGAGATTACTGGCACAGCCCACGAGCCCGGCTTCACTAGATTTTTGCGTTTGGAACAATCCTGCTTTGTTTCCTTGCACTGTGCCTTTAGGAGCCCTGCCTCTAGGGGCAGTGGGCAGGAGGGACCTGGAAGGAGCAGCTCAGGCTTTGTCCTTTGCTCCTGTGGCTTTGGCTCCTTGAGAGGAAGGCAACTCTTGTGGTTCAAGCTGAGAAGCAGGAGGTCAGTTCTTATTCCTGCTGCATCTCCTGACTTTTGGCAGGTGTCTGGGTCGTGCTCTACCTGAGTTCTTAAGCTTTAAAATAGGGATAGAAATTAGGAATTGAAAAAAACGAAACCCAACAAACCAACAGCTGTAACTTGTGATGCCGTCACCACCATGAGGCTCTTGTGATGGTTTGAGCTTCAAGGCTGTGATTTAATATGGTTAGCAGTAAAAAGTTTATAATGATAGTAGTAGTTGTTGGAACTTAGGAAACCAATGGGTTTAATTTTAATTGTTTTAATTGTTTTGTTTTTTTTTTAATTTCAGCAAATTCAGTAAAGCTAGAAATGCAAAGTGATGAGGAATTTGACAGGAAGCCCCTGATTCATGAAGATATTATCAGAGCTCACGATGGAGGAAGCAGCCTGGAAGAGCCCTTCCTTGGGAGTAACGAGATGGTGGATAACAGAAAGATCCAGGAGCTATCAAGCGAGGGAGGAATCCGGCTTCCGAATGGTAAACTGAAATGTGACGTCTGTGGCATGGTTTGCATTGGGCCCAATGTGCTAATGGTACATAAAAGGAGCCACACTGGTAAGCAGCTGAAAGAAAATCTGTGGCGATGTTGATGTTACCTGACAACTCTTCTCTCTTCCCTTTTCATTCTTGGGGTAGCAGGAGGCTGGGAGGGGAAAAAATGGGCTTCGTTGGTTTTGTTTCTCTTCCTGCTTTCCAAATTCTGGTGATGCACTCTTGCTGGCAAGCATGGTGCTTCCTTTACTTTGATTTCCAGCCTTTTGCTCTTAAAAACAGCACAAAAGTCTGGAAATTGCTTTTCTTACTGTTCTTGACCGGGGCAAGATGGTGGGAGTCATTCTCTGGCTTGGGGGGTGGGAGTGGCTGGTGTTGTTCGTGTGTGTGCATGTGCAAAGCTTTTGAGCCTTTAAGGGGAGTCTTAGATGTTCTTCCATTGGAGGTGCTCCCAGGTGGATGAGAGCAGCAGCTTCCTGGGGATCTCACACTTCTCTAAGTGCCTGGGCCTGGGATGAGCAAACCCTGGAGGGGACACTCACTACCCAGCGATCCTTATGCTGGGGTGGGCTTGCTGCTCACCCTGTGACAGCTCCCTCAGGGAGACCTCAGCTGAGCCACTCACCCGGCTCCCCCACGCCATCTCAGTACCATTTTGGAGGCAGCTTTCAATGCTTGTTCACTCCCAGCACTTGTATTTTTATTACTGTTAGTGCTATTACTGTTTGGAGTCCCAACACCTTACCAGGCTTGTGGGTTTGAGAATTCAGGAGGCAGAGGGAACCTCTGCAATATGCTGATTGGATGGATCTTTGTGGGTTGAAAAATGAGGCCTCAAGCTTAAGCTGGGGTATTTCAGGGGACTTAGGGCCAGTATGGTAAAATGGTGTGCCCAGGAAGCTGGTACTCACTCCCTTGTGCTGCCCACTCCTCAGGTGGGAGCAATAGTGACCTGCAAGAGAAGTATGGGTGGTGCCAGAAGACGATGCTCTCTGGTCTTGCAGTGGTCTACTTTTGATTCAAAAAAGCACTTAAGCTTGTGCTTAACTTTTATGAGATTTAAGCACATGTAAGTCACCTGAAGGGCTTCAATATAAGCTTAACTTTAGATACACACTTAAATCTTATTAAGGTTAAGCGCAGGTTTTTGTGGTGGAGCCTCAGCGGGTGTTTGTTCTTTGTATTTTTTGGACAAAGTGGAAGATATTTTGCTTTTTATCTTTGCTGTTATTTAATGGGGTGAGAGACTCACACTGACTGAGGTCTGTGAAGATATAAAAAGAAAAGCGGAATTTTTTAGGGGTAGAGTAAGGGAGACATTGTGTAATCCCTTTGTAAACCTGGCAGTTTGCAGTCAAGTAGTGTGCTCTTGATGGGCAAGAAATCAATAGAATTTCTGTACAGAGGAATAATAAATATATATTACATAGTTAATCTCCTGTATATAAGTTGTATTGATAATAACTTGACCTAAGTGTGTAATGCAAAGCATGGCAGTATCGTTTATGATGCACTCATTATTTTAGACAGGAATTATGAGAGGGGAAAAAGCTTTAGCTGGAGAATCAAAACCTTGATTAACAATTTGACGTGCTCTTACTAGAAGAGGGAAAGAGAAACAAGAATGTACCAGACTGAGTCTCCAGCTTTCAACCTCCCGAAAAGTTTTCACTTGTGCTCGCACATATCTGAGCATATGTATTGTAGGTGCATCAGAGTCCGCGTATTTGAACTCGAGCAGCTAAACTAGCCGTGCTAAATTTAGATTTAGGTACTTAATTAAATGGTCTGCATTTCTGAGATACTGAATAGCTAGTGCATCTTTTAAATACAGGCAAGCTGCCTTTTTCATGTGAAAGAAAACGTGTAAATTCAAAGCGAACGGAACAAAATCTCATCTGCGTGCGGGCGAGACGGCCGTCTGCGGGTGCATGGGCAGCAATTGCATAACTGGTAGCTTTTTCCTTCAGGCTACTGCTGGTTCCTTGGAGAGCTCTGACTCTTTTCCCATCAGAGCAGAGAAGCTGGGATGTACTGTTCTATACAGATGATTTCAAGCATATAGAAATGGCATTTCTTTTAATGTGCAGCTCGGTGCTCTGTTCTCGGCAAACCAGTTGGCAAATTTTGCAGAGGATTTTTTTTTTCCCCCTCCACTTTGTTTGTTTGTTTTCTAATACATGCTGCTACTTTGCTGTCCACAACAGAAGGAGAAGTTTGCTTGGATTTCCACATCCTGGATTTTAAGGAGTATTTTTAACATACTGGTATCTATCTTGTGAAGTGCAGTATTTTAAAATATATTGCCACTTCCTTAGCAGTGGGGTGTGATGGGCTGGCCCCAGCTCTGGAATGAGCCCTGACCTGTGGGTAGTCTGGTTTTGCAGCCCAGGGGAGAATGGTGGAGAGAAGGGAGGTTGTCGCTAGTGAGTGGAAATGGATGACATTCTTTATCAGCTAATCCGACTGGCATGTACATCCCTACCTCTCAAAGCAAATTTAAGTATGTTTTGGGAGCTGAATCCTGCCTTACTCTCCTCTTTATCTGCACACAACCGAAGCATGATCTGGCCAGTTGTTTGTTCTGGCAAAAGCTGAAGTCTTTTTCTCTTCCCCGAAAACCTGTCAGCATTTTATGTAAATCACCCAAAACATTGTGGTCCATAGCAGAGGCTGTAATTTCTGTGTGTGCTGGGATAAGTGTGGCTTTCCTTGCACCAGGGATCCAGGCTTGGCAAGAGGCTGTGCCGTGGCTCTGGCTGTGCTATGCACAGAAAGGGGCACACTTTACTCCAGCCATGATTCCTCTGTTCCTGAAGTGCAGTTTTCTGCACGTTATGGTTGTTCGTTCAAATGGATGTAGGGGTGGGGAGAATTGTCTGTGCTGTGGATGAGGCCAGAATAGGTGAGCTCAGTGTCCTGTCTCTGATCCTGGTGTGCAGTCACCCCTTCCTGTGATAGACCGAGCTGGGGATTGTCCATTCATCCCTCAGATCATGGTCCAAGTGATGCTCTGCTCTGTGGCACTTCATCATGGGGCCCATGGCGCTGCTGATTCTGCCAAACACAGCGTTTCTCTGAAAAACTGCTAATTGAGGTGAAGTGTTTTTGTAATCTGCCTGGACACCAGGAGAAAGCCTTTCTATTTATTTGTCATTGCTGACAGAAAATAAATAAAATGCTCAGTGTGGGAATTAAACGTGATGCAATCCCTGCGTTATTGAGCAGGGTAACCCCCTCCTTGTGCCATGTCCTTGTGTCAGAAAGGTAGCATGTATTGAGTTGGATTTATTTTTCCTTCTTTCCTATGCTGTTTTTTTGGTACAAATTTCATATTCCACAGCACATACTTCAAGTTGCAGGATCTTTATCAGAGGTTTTTGTTACTGCAGGGGATGACTTGGTCATATAATATTGCCACTGGATACTCCAGGGGTTTGTGTTTGGGGATGTAGAGGGAAGGGGAGAAGGAGATGAGGCCAATAATCCGGGCATAACAAAGAGGAACTTCAGTGATTTCTCACCTCTTCATGCTTCCTGCTGTGGGCCTGAATTAAAATTTCCTTGCTCGTTGTTTCTGGTAAAGCAGAAACCATATTCTTGTACAGCCATGCTGATGCTTCTGTGCTCTGCAAGGTGCACATGTTGTTCACCCTTTTGCTGTGAATTGTGACCTTTTTTTGTAATTTTTTTTCCTCTACTGTAATGTCCAGTCCTTTATCTAGTCCACTGCTAGATTTCAAAATGCTTTCTGTTTGTAAGGGAAGGCTGGGATCACAGAATCATGGAATGTTTTGGATCAGAAGGGATCTTAAAGCCCATCTTGTTCCACCCCCTGCCATGGGCAGGGACACCTTCCACTATCCCAGGTTGCTCCAAGCCCTGTTCAGCCTGGCCTTGGACACCTCCAGGGATTGTGCTTCCACAACTTCTCATCATTGTTTTGTAACACACAGAGGTTAAATGCTTCCTCTGCGTGCATGCAGCAGGATGGTGGCAGAGCACAGCCTGGGCAGAGGCAGCGGGGATGTCAGCCGTGCCCCACTCTCACTTCAGGCTGCTGGTAGGTTACTTTTAGGCTTTTTTTGGGGTGTTAACTGCGGCACAGTCTCAGATCTTAACTTGAACTCCACAAGCATTTTGGTACCGTAAGTCAGTGAAATGAGTTATGTGCCCATGAGGGAAATGTTCATGTTCTGCTTTAGCACCCATGGCCTCATAACTGAACATATGCAACCCTGGAACTCTGAATGCAATTTAATTTTTTTCACACAGAGTTCAGGTTTTTAGGACAGAAGTAATAAATGAGGACAAACCCAGTTATGCTGTTCCATATAAAAGACCTGTATGCCTAAGCAGCTAACCAGGAGCAAATTTAAACAAATGGTCATATTAACACATTGTGATGAACTCCACTGGACTGCCTCTCTCATTTTGCTAGCGGAAAGGGTTTATTTGGTTTAATTTCTAATTTGTAACCTAGTGCAGCCTTCCTGTCTCTGGCAATGTTAATAGATAAAGCACTGAATAAAAAATTATGGGGCTGAATGTCTGAAAGTCCAGTTTTCTACTTAGGTTCTAAAGTCTAATATTTTGAAAAGTCATCTCTTTTCCTACTTAAGCATAAGGAAGGGGAGCTGAGATTATTGAAATTGCTCTGAGCAGAAGGCTGTGTTTTACTTGCAGTACTCAGTAACAAAACTCTTCTGATAGTTTTGCCAGTTCATTAAAAAGATTTTTCTGTCTTAAGAATGCAGTCTTAAATTTGTGCAGAGGACAATTGGAAATCACCCAGGATTTCCCAGGAATTTTTCATAAGAGATTTGTCACTACTGGTTTATAATAAATTGCCCTATCTGGAAGCAGGTTTTTCCCAAGAAAAAACCCTGCTAAAATCACTGATTTTAGGAGCACTGCTGATAATTCCCTTGTTTTCCTGGGACAGAGCAGAATCAGAGCAGTTGCAGCATCTGATGAATCAGGAGAAATGTTTCATTTTAATTGAATATTAACAAGAAGCCTATTGTGGAATGGTGAAAATCAGTATTATTAGTAAGAGCAAATACTTTCTGATGGCAGCATGAGCACAGTAATTTTGTGTTAAGAGGCTGGAAAAAAAAAAATCCTGTTTGAGAAGTACTTAAGCTATACTTTGCATATCAAAAGTATCTGCCACACAAAAAAGGTTGAGTTCCCAGATACACATTTAACCAAGAGAGATGCTGAAGTCCCACTGGACCTGGTTTTTATGTAGCAGGACTGCTGCTGTAGGAATACCCTGACCATGTTATTGAGAACCAGTGCATTAATTTGTGAGTGGCTCCCTTTGATTTCAAAGGCACAAATGTTAACAGCCACGGGTTAGGAAAATCCAAGTCTCCTTGGTTGCCAGGTCTGTGGGCTCCACGTCCTTAGTCAAATTTCTGTGTTAATACAGAAAATACCTCAGCTTTGCAGCGAAAATATCACTGTTTTGCACTGGTCTGAGATTCGAAGAAGGATAACTCATACTGAAACTTCTGTGCAGCACTTCCGTGCCGAGGCGGGAAAGGAGAGCTATTGTGCAGGGAAGCTTCCAATTAAGCAGAAAAAGGAGTTGGTTTGCTTTTTGAAACAACATTTGACATCTGTGAAATCTATTAGTAGGAAGTTAATCGGTTCATTCGCCTGGTTTCAGCTTGTATCAGCCAGCCAGCACTCGTAGCTTGTGCAGTGAAGTCTCCATCCAGCTGTCATATATTAAAGATACTGCAAAAGAAAGGGCCATGTCTTGCTTGTCCTGACTTCAGGAGTCCACATCACCACTCGTTACACAAGAACAAGTTAACCTGTGTACTTCAGATACTGGTGTAACTCAAGAGCAGTAATATTTCAACATTATTATTAATTATTATTTTTCCTGGAGGTGACATAGCAGTAATTGGATGCACGTTAAACAGTGAACTGTTAGGTTTCAGCAGTATTTTACTGTAATTTAGAGGTAAATATTGAAATTGTACATTTTAATTAATATTTAACTTACCTGTAAAATGCTAAAACCCTATAGATGCATTTATATATTAATTTCATTATTCCCTGGCACACACCCCTCTTACAAAGCCTTTAGGAATGATAATACTTGGCAGCTCTGGCTTACCTTGCTTTGTCTATTGCTGAAGTAACTTTAGATAATTAAATTCCCCCTGCTGGAGAGCAAGGCTTTTTAGGCATTCCTGGTTTTGTCTGGCTTTAGACTCTAAATCTGGAGTTGAAAAGAAACATCTTTTTTGTTTGGTTGGCTGTCCCTCCCCCTCTTGCCCCTCTGAAAGTCACTAAGTTGGAGGGGTTTTCTACCCTGATTTAGCTCAATAATAGAGAAGAGGTTTAACACTTAAAGTAGACTAAAAGTATTTTGCAGTGACATTGCAGTCACATAGTTTCCAGTGCTGAAAAGCACAAAACTTGCTTGGTCACCTTTCAGCAGAGTTTGTATTTTAATAAATCAGTATAAGTACATAGAGTCAAGCCGTGAATACATAGCTGTAAGTGGTGGAGAGCACACCATGCTTATAATTGCAATTACCACCCTGGAGTCATGTGTGCCACTTTTAATAGTCCATAGTTTCTAGTATGTCTGTGCTGCCATCACCCCCAAAAACGTTTTAAACACAGGGACCATCGTGTAGAAAAAAACTGTGTTTAAAGACTTTTTGTGAGTGAATGTTTAGTTTGAAGTATGATTGATTTCCGTTTACGGATAAAAACCCTTGAGTTTTCACAGAAAAGTAAGGGAGGTGAAAAAGGACGTCAAGGTTGTTATTTTGTTACTGGGAAGTAATAATTCTGGAGAACAGTTTACAAACCTACCAGGAAAAGGCAGCGGGAGAAATAATGGGAACACAGTCTTCTCAAGGCATTGAAGTGATAACGAGGGCTTGTTTGCTAGTATCTGGAGTGGGCATCAGGCAGCACAGTTCTTGGAAAACCAACAGAATCTTCTTGCTATTCAGTCGCTACGTCTCTTTGTGCACCCTTCTATTGGATAATGGCCTTTCAGATTAGCTGTGCTAAATGTAAAAGCTGCTAATCAATAGCACGAAGGTGTGACCAAAATTGCATCCCACAAGCCTGCAGCTTAAACAAGGAGCTGGAATCGAATGATTGGACAAAAGTGTAACAAACAGATCAAAGCAGCTATTTACCCGGAATGAAGCCAGTAGGAGAAATGAATTCAGGCTGGCTTTAAATAGATACAAAGGTTATTTAAGGTAAAATGTGCTATTGGAGAGGATTCTGTCTGTTGCAAGAGAGGAGCAGACTACGGGTGACTTTGTGGTGAGTGTTTTCATGTCATCTTTGCCATCAAACTGTGGTGCAGTGACTATTTGAATTCCTGACTGAAAGCTTTCAGCATGTCTAGAGCAGCCAGTTTTTTGAGAAGTAATACCTGCTCATATGTGGCCTCCAAAATGTCAGAGAGAAGTGGGTGATGTAGTGGGTAAAACACAGTAACTGCATAATTTTAAATACAGCAGGAGTAAAAGGAAAGACTTTCGACTTGATAAGAAACGTGCTACCTTCTTTCATGTTGTCATCCTGAAACTGAAGCTATCATTCCAGAACACTCAGAAACGTGTCAAAGGAAAGGGTTTTGCCTGTTTTCTCAGACAGCGAAAGCAAAACAGAAAAGAAAAAAAACCCATGTATTTTTCTACTGCAGTCTCTTTACATATCAGTTATGGACATTTTGAAATGATATAAAAGAAGATAATGGCTAATCAGATCCTTTAAGTATAGTGTGGGAGTTTGAAAGGGAAACCACAAACTCTTTATCAATTCTAATGAGCTCGTGTTCAGTGTATTGGAAGAAGAGCTTTATGCCGTGATTTTTTAAAAATCATTATTCCGTAATGTTCTTGGTGAGATTGTAGGAACCTTGGTATCTCCTTGAATAGCTCTGCAGCAGCCTCAGATGTGATTTCCAGCTCCCACATATGAAATGAATTTGCAGAGTATGGCACACCTTGTGCTGCCCTCCTGGCAGCATCGCAGTCCTGGCAGTGATTTGAACCACTGACACAGGAATTGCTTGTGGACATCTGTAAGAGCTCTGTCCCTCCCTCTCCTTCTATTTGACTCTCCAGGTGTATTTTGAACTTCACTCTAGACACACACATGAACTACTTTGATAAAAACATAGCATTCATTTTGTCCAGCAAGGGAGTAATTGCTTTAAAGCATTTGTAAGAGGTTTTGAAAAGATGTGAAAGATCACAGAATGTGTTTGCTTTCCACATGATTTGTGCTTCAGGCCACTGAATTCAAATTCAGAAGGTCCCAGCAGGATTTGGCTAAGGCTGCATAATAGGCGGTGCACTGAAAAACGTGGATGAGGTCACTCACACCTGAAATCTGATGATCAGGATCTTGTTGAGCTGGGGCCCTGCTTGGTGTAAATATTGGGTAATGCTTCAATTGGAAGAGGGTAGATTTATATTAGGTACATCGAAGAAACTCTTCCCTGTGAGGGTGGTAAAGCCCTGGCACAGGTTGCCCAGAGAAGCTGTGGCTGCCCCTGGATCCCTGGGAGTGTTGAAGGCCAGGTTGGACAGGGTTTGGAGCAACCTGGGATAGTGGAAGGTGTCCCTGCCCATGGCAGGGGGTGGAACAAGATGGGCTTTAAGGTCCCTTCCAACCCAACCCATTCTGTGATCCAAAGTCCAGCTGCTGTAAAGTGCTTGGACAAGTGGCCCGCACAAGGATATGCTTGTGTTCAGTTGATTTGCTCAGCAGGACATAAGCAGGTGATTAGAGCTGACTGCCTGCCCAAGACTGTTGGAACAGTCTGACTGTCCTCAACAGATGTTGATATAGGGTATGGTTCTGATAATGTTCCACAAAACCTGTGTGAGTTCATTGTGGGTTTTCCTCTAAATAATTTTTTTTTAAAGGTGGGGTTTTTCTAATGGACTCAACCCCCACTGTCTAAGGCAAATAGGAAGGCTTAACATAAAAATAAGCTTTGGATGTATGTGTGAGTGTGCGTGACCACGTGGGGTGAAGTGACAGGGTAAAGTCTAGGGTTTCTGTTACTTCTTCATCAAACCAGTCTTTTTAATTTGTTTTATTTCGAGTGCAAATTTACTTGTTTCGCAGTTTAATGGTGTAAAATTTTTCTCAACTTTTAGTACTGCCCAGAGCTTGCAGCCCTGATCCTCACTTGCATCCATTCCCTCCATGTCACTCTAGCAGTGCAAAGCAGCCTTTATAAAGGGCTGGCAATTCAAGTATAATGCAAGCAAAAGATTTGGTTTGAGCCAAAGACCTAAACGCCTTTGCTAAGGTCCAACTGTTATGATCAGTTCTAAATACTCATATGGATTGGACCTATACTAAAAATAAGTGTAAAACCATAGAAGTAATACTGCAAAACCACAACTATGGATCTAAATTCTCAGCAGAGCTCATCTTTTATAAAGGATAGAAGCTCTGAGGTGAAGAACTTTCAAGAAAAACCAGGAAGCATTGATCACCTCAGGGAAAGAGCCTCAAATCACTATTGGAGGCTTTGCCCATTGTGCAAAAGAAACGGCCTCTGACTTTAGAAGTGCCGTGTGATGGTGGTGGTGGGGACTGTACCCATGTGCAATGGCACTGGTACAGAGTGGGAAAGTGGCCTCTGTGCATCCTCCGATGTGTGTTGACAGCTCTCTCCCTTCCCCTTCCCTTCCAGGTGAACGCCCCTTCCACTGTAACCAATGTGGAGCTTCTTTTACCCAGAAGGGGAACCTGCTGAGGCACATCAAGTTGCACTCTGGGGAGAAACCGTTCAAATGTCCCTTCTGTAGCTACGCCTGCCGGCGGAGGGACGCCCTCACAGGACACCTCAGGACACACTCTGGTGAGCCCACCTTGGCTTCTCCTCACACTTCTTCCTTCCTTTATCACTACCGTCCCAGTGCAGCAGGTAGTGAAAATAAAGTGTAGCTCTGGGTCTGTACCATCCTCTTCAGAGAGTGCAGCTCTCAACTTTGGGAAAGCCTTGATGTGAATCAGAAAAGTTGTGGTTCAGCCACACCTCTCCTTTTGTGTAACTGAGCTCCTCTGCTGATGCTATCGCATTTCCCTCTCAATGTCTCCTTGGGTGTATCCTGGCTTCGCTGGCAGATTGTTTTGACACTCTGGGCCCCAAAGTGGCTGTGAAATTCCAAAGATCACAAAGAATAACTGTGGGCTCTTGGAAGCCTGCTTTGCAGTTCATACCCCTTTCTTCATCTAATAAATGCCATATGCTGGTTGAGTTCAAACTTGTTCATCTTTCAAAGCCCTCCAAATTGCATTTTTGATTCAGTTACATCTTGCTGTAAAGTCCTAGCTCATGGCGGCCACAGCACTCACCCTAGAGCTGAAGGTGGTCAAAAGAGATTGGGTTTCTCTTGCCTTGTTAAGTGATAGGATCATGTCTGTATCAAGTCTACTTGATATAGTTTCTTGATAAGTTGTCAAGAAATACCTGTCTCATAGCTTCGTGCTGGTAGTCGTGTTGGAGCCCCAGCGATCGGGATTGGCTGTGGTTTTAGTCCCTGTCACTGCACCTAGGGGCTGCATTCTGCCCTCTTACTCCTCTGTGTAGGACTCCTGAGTAGGATCTTAACTTGCTTTGTTTGTGTCTCCTGAACGTTCAACTTGTGTGTTGGGCCATTTGTAAGAGTCTGTGTGTTTCATTGGTGAATGAGCAGAGACAATTGGACCGGTTACAAGTGACAGCATTACACATGAACTTCTTTGAGGTGTTAGCAAATGTGTGACTACTGAAACACAGTGGTGGAAGTGCATCTAAAGGCAGAAATCCTGCATGAGCTTCCTGACTCTTGACATGTATTTCTTCTACAGAGCTGACCTCACTTCAGTAGGAGTTTCTGTTTTAGGAGCATTGAGTTGGTCTTAGGATACAGAGTTACCTTGGCATTTCCAAGAATAGGAAAGGATAAGCTAGTAAGCTTCTCCAGATAGATTTGGGAGTATGCAGGAGGCTGTATTGATGGAAAATGCTGACAGAAAGCATGAACTTCCAGGGGAATACAGGAGTGGGACTAGGCTGGGAGAGAATTGCTTGAGTTGGACTTGATCGAACAGTCAGTAGGGAAAATGTCTGTGGAACTGTGAGCTGCAATTTTCACACATCTGACCGTAACTGTAGTCTCAACTGGAAATTTAAAAAAAACCAGAACACAATACAAATGTTCACAATTTAAAAAAAAAGAGAGTTGTAACAAAAAAATATCGCTCATTACCAAACACGAACATTTTGATTGAAGACCTTTTCACAATATGAATATAGATTTTGTTACCTAGATATTGCCATTGGTAGAGATTGCTCTTCCTGTGTGGAGAGCACGTGGCTGGCGGTTCTGTGTTTTGCGTGAGGATGAAATGTAAAGGTGTGTGTGGGATTTTCAAAAGGCACCTAAGCTGCTTAGCACGAGTTCCCTGGAGCTCCTTCCCTAACTGACTTAGCCGTGTTCAGCTCTGCTCAGTTTGTAATTTTAGGCTTTGTTTTCAGTGGAGAAAGTGTCACCCCTCTAAGCACTCAGGCACAGCAGCTTTCAGCAGAGGGCCAGCAGGAACAGACAAGTGCTCCCACAATACCTTCCAAGGCAATTCTTAGAGTAGCGCTCACAGGTGAAAAGTTAAAACCTGGATTATTGCCCTGAAACCTGGCGTCCCCCTGCACGAAGGTGAAATGCCACTCTGGGCGTGGGCATGGAAGTTAAGGTGTCTGTCCCTGCCACAGTGGCAAGTTGGGCTGGCACGGGCACACCTGGATCATGGAAAAGACAGGTAGATGTTCCCTAGAGACTTTAAACAGTTTCATATCAGTGCACTGCACAAGCACTCTGTGCTTTCATTAAGCACACATCAAAGCCTGTAAGCAGGCCTGGACGGGAGAGCAGATCCAGCAACTGCAGAGAAGGTCTTTTCCAACCTGAGTGATTCTATGATTCTGTCCGTGTTTACGTCTTCTGCTATTTCTGACCAGAAAATAGGATATCAGATAAAATATAGAAAGAAGAGGTTGAAAACTGTTTTGAAATATGAGACTTCAAGCCAGTTTCAATCTGGTACACTTAGTGTCTAAATTGAGGTGAGTTTGAATATATTTTTATAAGATGAAAGCTCTTTAGATCAGATCCTCAGCTGATGGAGATTGGAATTACATCCCCTAAGCAAAGAAAGTACTTCTGTTTTGCACCAGCTGAGAATCTGGTGCATGTTTTCATAAATGCAGCACCAATTTCTTTCTTTCTTTTTTTTAAAATGTTGTATGTATATTCCTTTTCTCCTTAGAGAGTTCTATGAATTAAAAAATAAAATAAAATACCACAGTAAAACCCCTTAATCTTTTCTCCTTCCCAAGAAGGTTTTAGACTTCTATGGAAGGCAAATTATGCAACAAAGGAATTGAAGAATTTTATCACTTTTTTTCCCTCTCAGTTAGTTTGATTTGTGGATTTGAGAGCACTTTGCTTGTGTCACCACTTAGTCAGTGACATCTTCTCACTGCAACTTTTTAGCCAATTCTTCCTATGCTTAGTGCAGTTTTCATACAGTACAACAGGAAAGGTTAAAAAAAAAAAGGAAATATAGATGCAAACAGAAATTAGCAGAATCATCTCCGAGATATCTGAAATAGCTGGTACTTACTAGTATCTTAAAAGTAATTACTTTTTTTGTCTTTGGATTGATGTTTGGTCATGCTTTTTAATATTGTTTCCTGTTGATTTGAAAATGTTTCCAAGTATCACAATTTTGCCTCCCCTTTTTGTGCAGAATAATATCTTACTGTGTTAGTGTTCCCAGGCAGAGTGGTTAACAAAACATCACTTCTCATCTGTAATGCTGCTACTGCTGTTTAGCCCTAAATAATTAAGGACTTATCTTGCAGTGATTTACTCCTGCGATTATTTACCTTTTGTGGACATATGGAGTTCTGATGAACTTTATGTCTATATTTTCCTCCCACATGCAGCTGCTTTGATTTCAGGAATATAATGATGCCTTCAGGACATCAGTGGGATAATGCCTGGGGAGAGATTCATGCGCAGAATTACACTAAGAGTGGGCATGAACCTCAAGGTATTTACCGGACTTTCAGGGGTTGTTTTCAGAATTAACTCCATAGTTCCACAACCCAGATAATACAAGAGAGGTGCCAGAGAGGGATTCCAGGACAGGAATGTAAGCACAGGCTCTGGAGTGCTGGGGCAGAAGTTGGTAGCCCCCTCCTGAAGCATGCACTGGACAAACCAGCGGGGACTGGCTTCAGCTTGCCTGCCTTTTGCTGTTTTAAGGCAAAAAACATCCAGGCAAAGCCAATCTGCTGATGGCATCCACAGAGTACCTGCTCTCTTACCCTGAGACGTGCCTGTCTTCTCCTTCCTCTCTGAAACTGTGCAACAAGACAATGGTAAAGACAAACTAGATGAGAGAAATTCTGCTGTAGGCAGTAAATGAACCAACCCCAGAAGTTTTAAGAAAGACCACTGATCTGAGAGGTCAGTCTGACAGTGAAAGCCACCCAGATGTTGACTCTCCATACTTGGAAAGATGTGACAGCCTGATGCTGTTTTACCCCCAAAAGCCAGGCATACTCCGATGGGCACGTAAACTTAGCAGTTATGTTTATGGATTTCTCCTGTGTCTAAAATGGGGCTGAGTCAGCCCTCCCCTCATAATGGTGGTGTAAACATAAATGCTCTGACAGTGCTTGAAAAAGTTGAGTCTGCAGAGATGAGCGGTCTGGAAGAGCCCATAGCAAACACAGGCAGCTCTGTTTTCAGAGCAGGGCTTGGGCAGTAAGTCGGAAATGAGGGATGGGATCCCTTGCTAAGGAGAAAACAAAACTCAGAATAGGTTCTGACTAAGCCCGAATCAACCGTCCATTGCATTAAGGATGGTCCTGTGTGCAAATTGGTTTTTTTATTAAAAGACTGTCTTGTCACATGTCCACACAAATTGTCCACATGAACCTTAATTCCGGAATTTCCTGATTTTTCTTTTTACTTGGCAGATTCAGTCATGTTTTGTTACTGTGGGAGTATGTAAGTGTTATTCATATATGAAAGCAGTTTTACTGTCTGTTTCTTCCTAAAAAAATGGGTAGTCAGATTATTATTTTTTCACAGAAGATTGTCCTCACAATACATTTTAAAATTTGCTTCCAAGCTACTTCTTTCCTGCTTAGAAAGTGTCCCCCCCACACACTTTTTTTGCTTTTAACAAATATTTATTTTTCTTCCCCCTCTTCCTCTTGTATTGCTGCTGCACGTTGTTTGTTTCTGCCCAGCTCTTCAATAGCACTGAACTAATGGTGCCACTTTATTGGCAAAAGAAAAGCGGAAAGCATTTGTTTTGAATAGAAAGGCTTAGGCAAAAAATCCCAAAAGCACAATCTTAGCAAAGCATGTACAGTATGCAAGATAAAAGGCAACGTATAATTAAAAAGGAAAATGCCCTGTTCGTGGAAACTCTTTCCATGTTTGTTGGTTTGCAAGCCCATCTTTCTCATCTCTTCTTGTGCATGAGGACTTTCCTGTCAGCCCTTCCCGGGTGGCAGTGAGCCATCTGCGGTGTCCACACGCCTGGAGTTGGATGGCAGAACTGTGGAGTGATATCTGTGTGTGCAACTGTGCTTAGAGGTAGAAGGAATCTGTTCCCTAATCCTGATGACATGCCTGCATCAATACATGTTTGGGAGAATCCCACTTCTGAGTGGCTCAGTTTGGCTGAAAAATTGGATGAACAAGTGCTGGAATACACAATGCTGTGCCTGAGTTCCCAGCTGTCAAAAGCCAGTGAGAATTACTGAAACAGCAGCAAGGATGGTTATTAAGAATAATGAAGAGTCAATGTTTTAAACTGCTCTTTTTCATCTTGGGGGAACTTTTGCCACTATTAGCATCTCCACTCTTAAAAGGCCCACTATCTACTCTGTAACCATTTTTCTGAGGATGGGAATGTCATAATTAGAGGAATCTTGTGATCTGAAGTTCTCATTACACTCTGAACTGGACTTATTCAAACACTTTGTGAACGGGAAAAAAATTCAAAGTGGACACATAGGATACTATCTGTGAAAAATCAAACGTGTCTGTGAAGAGGCAAGGGGATATTTTGCATACAAATCCCTTTTCTCCAAATAGCAAACAGCCTCTTCCCTCGGTTGTGATGAGCTGGTGGGTATTTATTCTGTTGATCTGATACTTAGAGCTCTATTTAATCAGGCAGAGCTGCTCTTCCTCTCACGTTTTCTTACGCTGTTTCAGTTAAACTCAGTGGAATTACCCTCATCACAAAATCATTTTGGGTTTTTCTTATCAGGCTGCGGGTTCCAAACCACTGTGAGCATGTGTGCAATCCTGCAGCAGCTCTGCCTCTCATTAGTGCTTCCAGCACCCAGAGGCCTTCACTCACTGCTGGAGGGAGTCTGAAATCTCTGGTATTCTGCTTTCCATTTATTTGTGTGTTCATTTTTAGAAGGTAAGCTCAAAATGTGTACAGGGATAGGAGTTTGCTATGCCTGGGCTTTGTCCCCTGGGGATCTTTGTTTAAAATTTAATCCTCTGTGGAGCCCTCTTGTATCTCATGCTTTGCTAGAGCCCCACCCGAACCTGATCCTTGGAGTGGAGGGGTCCCCTTCAGCTCCAGAGCGCTACTGTGATAAATATTGGTATCAGCTATATGGAAAGGTTATCTTTTATGCTCAGAATTATCTCAGTATAGAAACTTGGTCTTTTCTACAGAGCATAATTGCCACTGAAAAATCATTTTTCATTATGATTAAAAATCATGATGATTTAAAAATCATCATGATTTAAATCATCATGATTTAAAGAAATCTTAGATTTAAAGATGCTGTCGGATCCTGATCATTCCAGCAAAAGTACATTTGGGCTTTGTTTTTGGGGGAACTTGTGAAAGAGGTGGTTCCACCCAAAGCAAGGAGTGTTCACTTTTTTATTTTGGACTTAAAAAGTCTTGAAATTCCATAAAGATTCCCTTTTATCTGCTGTAGTTTAGGAATCAGTCTTTAACTGTTAAATGCAGAAAATCTGCTTCTGCCAGGTGAAACAGAGAAGCAGGAGGAGTGGTTCTGGCGAGGAAAGGTAGACGGGCTGTGCACCAGCCCCATGAATCCTTCTCTCTCTCAGAACTGGGTGTCAGCTTTTCTTCTCTTTTCCCCTGCTCCTGGCCGGAGTGTGTGATTGAGATAGTGGGAGCAGGTGCCCTGCAGCTCCCTGTCTCTTGTGGTGCCCCAGTGCAAGCACAAGGTGTTCTGTTCCTTTCGTGCCTGGGGCTCCCTGTGAATTGCCTGGAAAAGACTCACCCACTCTCCTAGAGATGAGAGATGCCAACACCATGGGAGCATTCTCGTTCTTTGTGTCAGTTCACGGCAAGATTAGCATGTGCCAAGATTTATCCTGGTGTCTGTGGGACGGGTCTGCTCCCTCCTGCTATCTCTCCCAGTGAACCTTGGCCTTGCTATGTCTCTGCCAGGTCTACCAGCAAGTCCTCTGTAGTGCTTGGAGGAAACAAGGTCCTTGTTTAGGCAGCAGCATCACGGTGTGAGATTCACATGGGGTCGTCCCTCATTAATTGTGACTGGTTCCTTCCTGATGAAATGCCCGTGCCAAGATGGAAGTTTGTGTTTGGGATGGAACTGCTGACATCAGTTTTCTGTGTGTCACCTGTCTCCCATCCATATTAGCAACTCACATCCTGGCATCATTACCCAGATTCTGTACCTCTTTGTGTTGCCTCAGGCCACATGGAACAAAACAAAGCACCTGGTCCTGCCCTTCTGGGCTGCAATTTGGAGAGCAGACTGACCCCTCTCCACTGCTGGGTGCTGCCAGATCCTAGGCCAGCCATCCTGTTCTGGAGCAGCAAATGAGACAGGGACTTTCTCTTTCCTCTGGGCTTTTATTCTGCCACAGTGCTGTATGTGGGATTTCACTGGCATCAAAAAAGCATGAATGTGGTAAGAATTCTGCATATAGAGCAGCAGTCCTTCTAAACACCATGCCTAACCTGTTTTTAAAACATCTAGAGAGACTGTTTCTGTTGCCTCCCTAGGGAGACAATTCCACTTCCCATCTGCTTTTTATAGCTGTGACTCTCATCCTGATATTTAACCTTAACTATTCTTTGTTTTGGTGTAGATTATTGCTCTTTCTAACACTATCTTTTGTGACTGTGAGTAATTCCTGTGCTCAGTTTACACTACGATAGGCTGTAGTCATATGTCTAGCATTGATTCTGTTCTAGTCTGTCTTTATCTTCCAATCCTCTCATCTCTTTTTTTATTACTAATTTTGAATGGTTTTGCTACTCTTATTCACTCATTTATGAGGGGCCTAAATTGCAAAGTCATTTGATGCTTTGGAAACACGGGCCAGTGCAGACGCAGACCCCATAACCTTATCTCTGCCTCAGTTGCCAGTGAAATAGCAATAAAGAGCCCTTCTCTACCTAGTTGAGATGGTGAGAGGGCAGCGCGCAGGAATCATGGCAAGGCACACACGTATTGCTGCAATGAAGGTCATGTAGGTACATTGTAGAGCACTCAGTGGTGCTGGTGCCCCTGCTGCACAGCGCTGTGCATGATCTCCTTAGTTTTACTTAGCCTTTGTGCAATAGTGAAATGAGATAATTACAAAGTGGAGGGAATAATAACTTCGTATTGTTACCATAACCACTGAGGTATTAGGCCCTGATACCAGCGTGATTATCTCAGACACAATACTAAGGTTATTATTAATAATACTAAAGAACTTACTACTTAGCCTGCAATTTTTGCATCGCTCCTTTTAAAAACCCCTATCTATTCCATCAGCCCCAAACCTGTGTGAAGCGGGTATGAGTTGTTGCCTCCTTGTTATCTGTTTTTCCGGGATGAGAAAATGAAACAGGAAAACCCCCATGAGACCCAATTTGCAAATTGAGGGACCTAAACACCAAGGTAGCTTTGTGTGCATCACTTGTCTTTCTGCAACAGAACTGCTATGGGCAGGCTGGCAGGTGAGGCTCTAGTAGCTCAGGTATTTAAAGATCTTTCAGTTGCAGCTAGAGAAGCCTTGTTGTCCTTGTCACCAGGGATTGTTTCAGAAATCCAGTATTTTTCTGCTCAAGTTGGCACATGCACATACAAAACCAGGATTTAAGGTGCAGGAGTTGCATGTGCAGGGAGTTGGGCATCTCACTGCATTAGGATAAGCTTGAGGCACACAATGCAGCACACCAGGAGCCCTCCTCCTCCAGAGGCAGCCACCGAGATATGTGCAGTGGGTTTTGCAGACAGAGATCCAAGAGGTGACAGAGAGCATTTCTGTGCACTTGAGATGCAAACATGGTTTTGGCTTGACTAAGCCATATCTCAACAAAACCAAGACCACTTCTTGTACAAACTCTGAGCAGCAAATACCACAGCAGCTCTAAGGAGGAAACAAGTGTTGGGTTCGTTTTTTCCCCTGAGAAAATTATTTTCAAGGGTAAAAAATCTTCTGCATATTGTTTGTGGGGAAAGGAGACCCGGTATTTGGAGCTGGTCTTTGTCAATTCTTGAAGGAATTTGTGAAACCTTTCGGCTTGAGAATGTTTGAGCTTGGAACTCCCAGTGGTGTGAGGCCTTCTTTCATTGATACCTCGGAGCTGTGTTACGGGGCAGTCTGAAATGGAGAACCGCCCCTGGCATTTTTGACACCATATGAGTGTTTAAAGGTGTAAGAGAGGTATTTTTGCCATCTGGAAAGGAAGCCAAGAGAAACTAAATGGGGACAGGAATAACCCATAACCCACGCCACAGCAGAGTTGAGGAAAGCTGCTACTGATATATTCTCCCAAGCTCTCAGCAGCCTGTAATTATGAATTGGCTTACAGCTAAGATATTGATGGATATCACTCAAGAAGGAAAATGAGAATGTCTAGATTTTTTCACAGTGAACCTGTACTGAACTCTGTGTGACTCTCCTCCTATTTATAACCCTGTGTGAAGTTCAAGGAAACTTGTCCTGGAGGTTTCCCATGAGAGGGAACTGTGTTTTTACCTGACTTAAGCTCTCTGGATATTTTCCCATTTTTTATTTGATCTAAGTGTGAACTTTCTCCACCCTCTGCCCCTCCTTCCTTTCTGGAGTGGTTAGAGAGGCTGATTGCAGCCAGGATTACACAAGAGATGCCAGTTGCACACATGTTTTGCATAACTGTGCTGTGTTGATTTCAGACAGGGTGCCCCAAGTTCCCTCCCTGCCTTGCAACAGCGAGTCAAGATCTCTATCTTCATTCCTAAAGCTGGAGAAATGCTAGTGAGGCCCTGGCTATTGAACCTGTGACAAAGAGCACCTGGCTGGGACGATGCCCAGCCACACAGAGCTATCCCTTTGGAAGAGCCTCTGCTTACAGCTTGTTTGGGCTCTTTGTATCAAAGGTGCAAGAGTCGTTCTGCCTCTGGGAAGTGCTGTGGGTGATCGGTGCCAGCTCTCTGTGTTAGGGGAATGTGCTCCCCAAGCACATGTCCTTTCCTTCTCTTCCAGCAAGAGGCATGCATGTTCTCATGTGCTCTGAGACAGTTGAGGACCTCTCTTGGAGAGAATCCTGACTGGAAAATTAAGACAGGCTCATCCCAGTGCTCTTTTTGGGGCTATTTCAGTGTGGCTCTTATCTTTAGAAGCAGTGAGGTCTGCTTGATTTCCATGACAATTAGGGGCTTTGACAGCCTAAGCCTTAGCCTGTGTTCGGTTCTTTGTGCCAGGAAATAGGTACTTTCTTCCTCCTGCCTCATTTCTTTGGAGTGCAAGTTAAGACCGAACTGGATGGGGCTTTGAGCAGCCTGGTCTGGTGAAAGGTGTCCCTGCCCATGGCAGGAGGGTTGGAACGAGATGATTTTCCATCCCAAATCATTCTGTGATTCTGTGATGGCAGCATGGGGTCCCCCCCAGCTGAAGAGGACTGGGGCTGTTCCCACCAGGTGCTGCCTCGTGGGATAGAGCTGGCCTCACAGGTAGCCAGAGCCTGGATGATTTAAGGGCTTCAAGGTCTTTCTAAAATATAAATTGCATGCAAAAAATACACTGCAGAGAATCTGATGTTGAGATTTTTATATAGAAAAGTGACATGGGCCATAGACTCTCTCTCACTTGGATACCCTTCATGTGCCTGCATTTTGCTCGTTTCCTTGGAGACAGTGTCTTGTCTGAGAGCAGTTAGCCTTGGCTAGGAAAGGCCTGACATTTCTGGTTTGCGGGATAAAGCTGTGCTGATGAATTTTCCAACAACCGCAGAGGCAGGATTTGGTACAAACATTGGCAGTTCTGAACAGGGTTATCGTGTGGGCATCTCTAATACCCTTCTGGGGACACCACTGAAGTTCCTGGTGTAAGAGTAGGGTTCAAAGATCCTCGAGGAGAGCCCAGAGATCCCTGTCCCTCGGGTATCAGAAACGTTTGAGAAATTTCTCCCTTCCCTTTCCTTCTTCCAAAGAGCTGAGTCAGCTGGACTGGCATGTCTGGAACTCTGTGGCACCGGAGCAGGCAGTCTGCCAGCAGCATTACACACTGCATCCAAAGGAACACGTCACTCCTCTCTCTCAGTTTTTTTTTTCCCTTTGCAATCCCCACCCTCTCCCTTTTATTTTTCCTTGTTGATCCGTGTAGGTGAGTCAGAGAAACCTGCTCATCCACAGCCTGTTCCTTCTTGCCAAATCCTGGAGGAGCACTCCCAGTTCTTGTTGGGTGTCAGGAATAGGTTATGAAAACAAAAGCTGATATAGTTGGTGTACTGAGTATGGAACCCATACTGTAAATGCATACTGAATGTGCCTCTTAGAATGCATTCCTAACACTGATATCTTTTATAGGAGACACCTTATTCTGTGATTCATATATGATATTAGTTTTATTCCTATAAAACGCCAAGATAGAACAGGGAAATTATTTAAGTCATAAGTTGGAGAACATTTAGGGAGAAAATCCATCTTAATTCCACTGAATTTTGAAACAACGAAAGAGTGGAAAACTTCCAGCAGGAAAATAGGTGGTTCACGGAAGTGGTTTTGACTGAGGTTTTGGTATCAATTTTACTAATCTGAAGAAATTCCATAGGTATTGCCACAGCTCCTCAGAGTTTACACTATTGATGAGTTTCTGACCCCAGGAATTAAAACATCGTGAATCTGGATTCCCATATCATAGATACTTACAAATAAGAGTGCAAGGTGATAAATTGGCCTTTTTATTTACCTTACAGTATTTATTTCATGAGTGGGAAGGGAGTGAGTGAGCAAACATGCAAGTTAACTTTTCCTCTTTGGTCAGCTGACTCCAGGAGCTGGGAGCTGAGGGAAAGCACAGTATCATGTCTGACTTGGGGTGAAACTGCAGGTGTTTGTAATGCTGTAGGATCAGGTGTGTCTCGCCATCCATAGCTACATTTCCATCAGGCAGCATCAAAGCCTTGATTTTTGGCGTCTTGTGTTGGAATGAAGCTGCTCAGCTGCAAGTACAGATCATCCACCAGGAAAAGTGCTGCATTGGACGTTTTATGTGCCATAGTAAAACGACCATGTTAGCTATATTGTGAAAAATGTATCCATTATGTTCATATGGTCTTCTACGAGCAGTGAGTTTGTTCCAAGGGCTGAAAATGAGCCAACTTCAAGAGGCTGCAAGTACAGTTCTGGTTGAGAAGCACGAGATTTCTGCCTTGATCAGCATGAAGTGCTGGAGTACAGGCCCTGGGGTAGGATCACACCTCGGTGAAGAGAAGGGAAAGGGCCATTTTGTGTCAGGTAATATGTCATTCTTGGTGAGATACAGTCCTTTTTCGGAGTTCAGGCCAAGGCAAGAGGAGAGGAAAGTTTACTGCCCAGCCACCTTCTGCAGGAGAGGAGCCCAGAGGGCCAACAAAAAGGGACTTGACAAAAGCAAGACATCAGCGTCGCAGGTGGGAATGAACCCACATGTCCTAAATTCCCATCTGCTGACTCAGTTACAAGACTCTGCACACAAGTTAAAAGAATAGATGTTAAAAAAGATAAACATTTTTTTTTCTCACATGTATTGAGGAACAAGAAAATTTACATCCTTTCACTCTTGATTCAGACTTCTGGGTGAAATCACCTATTCAAAGAGCCTACTGGAGCCTTCTGTATGATTTTTTTTTTTCATCAGGGAATGTAGTCAAGTATATTCAGAGTTTCCTAAACTCCCTGCTTTCACAGGAAACCTTTTTAAAGTATTTCTGGAGGCTTAGAGAGCTATTTTCTGTTGTCCAGCTTTTCTGTCTTTACTTTCAGCCCAAGCACTTGATTTTTCTTCCCTTCTTTTCTTTTTCTTCCTTTTGGTTTAATTTCACACCCATATTTAATTCCCTTTCATTTTGTCTGCCCCCCTTTCAGTCACGATTAGTTTCTGAATCTATCCAGGACTTGTAGTGCAAAACTAATTGCACCAAAAAAGAAACATCCTAAACCCCCAAATCTTTCCTTCCTCCCTCCCTTCCTACTCATTCTCTCTACTGAACCAATCTAAAAAATCCCGGGTATTAAGAAGTACTCTGGAATGGTTGTTATTTATTTTTTGTGTTATAACAAACAAATGCCACCACCCCCCAAAAAACCCAAACAAAAAAATCCCACTCAAACCCAAAACTACAAAAATCACCAAAAAAACCAACTAGGAAAAATATTGAGACTAACAGGAATTGCAGAATTTTATTACTTACAAAAGATTAATGTAGCTTCAATATCATACCTAGACACGATGTAGAGGTTTGTGCCAGAACAGAAGGTGTCCGGTACCTCAGATGCCTCTCCTCAAGGATTCCATCATCTTTTAAAAGATACCTTTACTGTTAATTTTTGTTATGCTGAAAATTGTTTTCCTACAAAATGGTCGTGACTTCCTGCTGTCAAATACTATGGTTAATTTTGAACACGGAGCAGTCAAGACCACTGGTGTAGGTGAGAAAAGTCCCACCTTTATTTTGAGCTGCTGTGCATCGTGTGTGATAAATACACGTGTTGTGAAGCAGAGAGCAAGAGGAGGGGATGGGGAGGCTGCAGAGGTGGAAGGAGACAGCTCTCCTGCTGTTTGACCTCATTTAACACTGGGGCAAGATGTGGCAAAACCACATGCCTGAACAGCAGATCTTGAAGAGGGTAACACAGAGGCATGGGCCACACTGATTCCTGGGCAGTTAGAAAAGTGTGAATAACAATTTTTATGTCCCAAAGGAGCCTATTAGTTTCACAGCCTGACCTGCTTTTGGAGGCAAGATTCCCTTTACTGTTGGCCTTGATCAAAATAAGTGAAAACTCCCAACATCAGTGGTTGGGAAAAGAAGAGGAGCTGTCAGTATTGCTCTTCCCAAGTTGCTGTTATCTTCATGACAGCTTGGTCTTAATAGTCTCTTTCCAAAACTTTGTTTCTGACAGTGACAAGAAAAGGGAAAACTTACAGGAAGGGAGTGTGCTCTTCCTACCTGCTAATATGAGACATAAAACTTACAGATGTCAGGTGCCAAAAGATGCTTTTTCTCATGCAGGAGCATGTTGGTGGAACAGGGGAACTCATTGCCACAGGATGAGAAGAAATGAGTTAAGGGCTGGCTCAGTGATTTTATGCAGAAGAAAACATATCTAATGTGATGGTGAAAGCTAAACATGGTGTATTCTCTCTATTTCCTGTTGTTTATGTAGTATGGGATACCTGGTAGCACTTTGTTCAGCACTGCCTCCTCCAAATAATTGTTAGATTCTATTGTCTTTGTAATGCTCAAGGGCTTCTGCAGGATATGCAAAGGGGCTGCGCTTGGAATAAATACAAACTGCACACAGCTGATATGAGCTGGCTTCAGGGTATTGCTTCCATAGACAAATCTGGCCCAACATCTCCATTTGTTTTACCCAAAGAGGAAACAAAAACCCCCAAACAAAAGTACTTGTGAAGGGAGTGTTTGTCCAGCAGCATTCCTGATCTGCACCGAGGTACCCACACCCTGCGCTGCCCCTGGGAGCTGCTCCTCCCCACCTGCAGCCGGAGCTTGGCTTGTGATGACGTGTGGGTCTCCAGGCACCTCCTGACATTCCTGCTGAGCTGTGGCACTGACAGGGAGTGGACAGGACAGGGCAGAGAGGAACAATAGGCCGACCTAAATTTGTTTTCATTTTTCCTGCTCACTCTGTTGCTGGGGCAGGGTTAAAATGAAGAGAAGCCAACGAGCACATTTTGGAAGGTTTGCCTTGTGAACCAATTAACACTTCACTTACCAAGTCGACTTTATATAATGTTAAAGGTCTGAAGTGGGGTGGAAAGTACAGAGCTGGTACACAGAGTTAAGGTTTAACCTCTTTCTTCAGCTCATTCCCACCTGCATCCGGATAGCATGGAGGCATTGCAGGGTGGAGGCTCCTTTCCAAAGTAATCTCTGCTATTCCTTGGAGGGCCTTTACCCCTTTAAAAGTAAGTGATGGTAAACATGACTCCTTGTATGCCACTTTGAAGCTAGCCAGGTGATAAAACTCCAGTTATTTTGTGGACTTCCTGGTTTGTATTAGTTTATCTCAGCACTGGAGTGCTATCTAAACAGAGTCCTTTTCTCATATTATTTAAACATTTCAGAATCCATGTAGAATTCCTGGGAACCCCACCAGTGCTGGGGTTCTGGGCCTTCTGGGACATGTTGGCATGGGACTTGGACAGTGCGCCCAGGTCAGTGGCCTTGCAGCTTAAGTGCAGAACATTTCCACTTGAAATTTTCAAATATGTGTGGGGAGGGAAATCTGAATGCTTCATTGCTATTAATGTAAATTGAAAATTGAGTGTCAGTTTCCTTTTGACAGCTGTGAATGAAGGAAATAGTTAAACATGAGAAATGTGTGAGGAGAGCTTCTATGTAGTGTAATATATGTTTCTTGAGACATAGAATTGGAGCAAGTACCCGTGAATTTCATCTCTTTCAAAACTAAATGCAACATTAATGTCGCTGAGTTTTCCTTGATTTGGTGCATAATTTATTTGCGTGTTTTCACATAGGTGTATTTTCCTTTGTTTTTCGCACTTATACAGATACAACATACAAACTGCAAAGTGAATGGTCCTCTGTGCTGCAAAGGAAAAAATGGGGTGTAAGATTCTTGCTTTTTCTGTTTTAATGGGTGCCGCAAGATTGCGGCAGGAGCCATGCGAATATCTGGACAATCTGGAAGATTTCAGTAATTCTGTGACTGTGCCAATGAAACAGGAGTGAGTTTGTTTGTTTGTTAAACTTCTGGCACAAAAAGGCCACCTATTTATTTATAACCCTGGTGGCAGATTGAAACATTGTTTTATCTGTAAAATTCTGCAGATCAGTTAATAAATAAATACAATCTAATGAATCATATTATATAACAGAGCCACCAGTAGCTGCAAAATAGATTGAAACATCTATTAAAGTAATAACAGGCTGCAGGCAGAACCTCCTGAAGGTACAAATAAGGACCCAATCCCTTAGGTGCTGTACCTGAGCCCTGATATTTACTGATTTACTCTAGATTCTGGCTGTGTGCTTATCCATAGGCAGGGTACGGATAGGAAAAGTTTCTCTTGACTGGTGCATTTACTTCTCGCCTAGCTGTAGCATGGATGAAGTCCTCAGGGTTTATGTATAATCTGGTGTTCAGCACTGCTTGCTGTGGAAGATCGAGGGGGAACTGAACACTGGTACAGCACTCACTGCTTGCTGCTTATTTGACAGTGCTGTAAACAACTGACAGGTAGATGCAGGTGTCAGGCTCCTGCTTTGTGCCCTGGAGGTGTTTAGAGGAGAGGCAGGTGTGTCTAGAAAACACCGGGGTTGGAGGTGCGATGTTTTGCCATTGTTCCACTGGGTGCTGATGTACCACAAGTATCCAGTGGTGTTTCGCTGCCAGCTGTAATAGGATGTGGTAGCTGTCGACAGAAATCACTTACCATTGACTGCCACTGTGCAAAAAGTCAGGACAAGCTGTTTTTCATTTGCTGGGAAGCTCACAGAATGTTGTGGGTGTTGAACAGCCATGTATTTATCAATAGGCAACAGGTAATAACGTTGGCTAAGAGGCATTGGGTCACGAGGTGATGAAGTCAGTTAAGTGCTCTAGTTCGAGCTCCAAGTCAAGAAAGTACCAGTTGCCCAAAGACCTGCATATAGGCTTCTCCTGTTGTACTGCTGCGTTTTGGGTTATGAACCTTTTGAGGCGTCCAGAAACCTTTTTTCAGCACAAATCTACTTGTTTGATGTCCTCTGTCCTCTACTGCATGATCTAGTGACCCCAGCCTTTTGCCACATGTCCTCATACTTGGCCCAAAATAGGTCAATATAAAAGGTCCTTGTAAAATGGAGACATCAGAACTCCGTGAGGTCCAGAAATGTATCTGCATTCCTTGAAACATAGCCCAGCTATTGCTGCTTGCTTTTGGACTGGGAAGATTGAAAAATTAATGTGAAGTTTTCATAATGTGACTAGAAAATCAGATTGCTTTAAGATGTCACAGGTTGGGCCCTCGGGAGAGGATGCACTTGACACACTGGGTGTCTTCAGTCTGTGAGTTTGTGTGCTCTAGCAGCCTGAAGCTTTATTTTAGATGTTTACATGTTGTGACTTCTGCATGCAGGTTGTCTTGGACAATCTTGGGCTGGTTATGGGACTTGACCTTATTTCTGAACTCCAGCATATACCGAGTATTGTGTGTGTGTGTGTGTAATCTCACAGGCAAAAAAAAAAAAAGGCAACGCATCAAAGAGCCCCCATGAATTTCAATTAACACATTTACAGTCATTAAGCACAGCAGTGAGATACAGCATCGGAGTGGGAGGCAGTTCCCTTTGCAAAGCTGCGTGCTGCTCAGAGCCAGCATGGGCTTAGGTCTCACTCTAATTTTTTTTGTGATTAGTTCATTCAGGGGTCTATTATTCATGTAAATATTTTTGTGTGTGAGGCTTTGAGCCAGGGACCTCTAGAGAAGCTGAGGTGCACTGTTTAATTACAGTAGCGAGGCACAGCCACCGTGTTGCGTCTCCACAGCCTCAGCCCTCCTGCTGAAAGCTCAGCTCTGCCTCAGCCCTCCCTGGCTCTCACAACTGCTTCCTTGGCATAGGGAACTGCAGGTGGGAAGGACAACAGCAGCTGTTACAGCCACCTTTCTGCAACTATTGTACCCTCTGGTTTTTGTCCTATGTGGGGTAAATGCCGCCAAGTTCGGGGCATTTGACATCCCCTTGGGCTCACTGTTTCTCAGTCTGAAAGGACTCCATGCAGCACATGGCCTCACAATGCCACATGTTGTTTTATTTCTGATTTGATTTTCTTATTGTTCCTCTGCTCTGTGCTATCCTAAGTATCTCCTCCCGCTCTTTAATGTTCACTCTTCTATCTAATAAAATCGCAGTGTATTATTAAGTCCTTAATTTCTCAGTAGAGGTACTGGTGCTATTTTTCTGAGTCTCCCTACTTGTGAGTGCTCCACAAAATTAGCCTCTGTGTGTCTGGCAAAGTGCATGAGTTCATTTGCATGCTTTGAAGAAGGGAATTATTACCTTAATCATACATATGAATAATTGAAGCCCAGGAAATCAGAGTAACTTGCCTGCAGTCACAAATTTGTAGTGTAACCAAGAGTTGAACTGTACGCTCCCTAGTCCCAACCCAGTGCCTTGATCACATTTCCTACCTCTGTGTTAAATCTGATTGTACTCTGATAAGTCCCATTCAAGGCAAAGGGCTGCTTTGTAGGCACTGTGCAACTGCAGAACAGTTCCCTTCACTCAGACGCCTTCCAGTTTTAGGGAAGAAGACAATTAGTGAATTAATAAAGGTTATGGTTATGATGGTGGATGCTACAGCCTCACTGATACATTGAACTGCTTGAATGCATCCAGATAAGGGCAACAAGGCTGGTGACGAGTCTGGAACACAAGCCATGTGAGGAGTGGGTGAAGGAGCTGGGGTTGTTTAGCCTGGAGAAGAGGAGGCTCAGGGGAGGCCTCATCACTCTCTGCAACTCCCTGATAGGAGGGTGTAGCCAGGTGGGGGTCAGTCTCTTCTCCCAGGCAAACACTGACTGAACGAGAGGACAGAGTCTTAAGCTGCACCAGAGGAAGTTTAGGCTGGACATTAAGAAAAAATTCTTCACAGTAAGAGTAATTGGGTACTGGAGTGGGCTGCCCAGGAAGGTAGTAGAGTCACTGTTCCTGGAGGCGTTTATAAAAAGACTGCATGTGGCACTCAGTGCCATGGTTTAGTTGATAAGGTGATGTTAGGTCATACGTTGGACTTGATCTCAAAGGTCTTTTCCAGCCTAGTTGATTCTGTGTGGTTCTGTGAATTATCAGCCCAGAAGAACATTTTAACTTCAGCACTGCTTCAGAAAGCTTCGGTTGGAGGGTACTGCTGTTTGCTCCAGCTCCAGGGTGCTAGGGGCTGAGCAGGAGTTCAAGTTCAGATTTTACAGAAATAAGCCCCAACTCGGTGCATTGCTGTCAGAGGGTCTCCCTCAGACCAAAAGTAGCCACATCAGATGGCCATACAGTGCAAAAGTCCTGGCTGGCTTCACTTCCGCAGTCTGGCCAGGGCCATGGAGCAAAAGTAATAGAAGTCTGAGGCAAAGCCCAGTGCAAAGCCTCTGCTTGGACTGGGCTGGCCCAAGCCACATGGGCAGCAATGGCCATCCCTGTGTGAGCAGGAGGTGTGAGTGCTCGAGCTGTGGCCCAGGCTTGGGACACAGGCGAATGGGCACGGAGGAATTGTGCTCTCCATTGCTGCAGAGGACAGCGTGCTACCCAAAAATAGGGAGTGTTGTGTCAGTGCTCTTAAGGGAGGCAGGGTTTAGCTCAGGAGAGTGCATCGTAGCTCTGAACCTGTTCCATAAGCCTTTCTCACTTTATATGCTTATGGCAAGGTGGTACCTGGGATGCCTTGTTTTTTCCCTTTGACTTAGTTTATATTCTGCTATGCACTCCCATCTCTTTTGAGAGCAGAATGCTCTGTGAATGCCTTGAGGGCTCTTTCTCTTTCACTGACCTTTTTTTATGACTTTAAAGAAGTTTCCCTAGGCCCAAGTCTGCTTTCTGTCTTGAATATTGACCTTAGAGTTACACCATCTCATTGTCACTGCACGCAGACTTCTCAACTATCAAAGTTCACCCACAGGACTCAAAGTATTCCTAACTCAGAAACACCTTGCTTTTATGTCCTCCTCCTCTTTCCCCTCCTCCCTCCACATGAGCATTTTAATTTCACAAGCAAAATCCATCTTGCTGTGAATTTCGACGAGTGGTTCACCTGTTTCCAGGGTAAAAATTGTACTTCAAATTTAAATGTCTTTTTCACTGTGACTGTCATAATATTTTCCATTTGAGGCTGAGATTCCACCGTGGGTTTTCTGTGCCATGTTGTCATCTGTCCAAATCTGAGCTTAAATGCATGGAAATTCTGACATTTCAGTAAGAAATATAAAGTTGGGGTTTTTATTTTCTTCAAGTTGGCTGTTTCATAGGTGTGGCCACTGGGTTTTGCCCAGGGCTCTGGTCTTTCCCAGTTCAACAACAGATCAAAGATTTCTCAAGATTTTGGGCTTGTTTGCATTGACTGTGCCGTGTCATTTTTGTGAGAATGAGTGACGTCGGTTTTTTTATTGGATTGTTGACCCTTAAAATGTGATAATGGAATAATTACCCCAAACCAGGGATTTCCAACCTGACTTTGCTTGGCAAGCGGTGCTTGCATATGATGCCCAATGTGGTGTCCATGTATCACGGTCTTCAGGGAGGATCTTGGAGAAGGCAGCTTCAAATTAAGCAGACTTGGAGCAGTTTCACAGTGGGAATGGCTCCGTGGTGGAAAGACCTGTCTTTAGTGGGGGTTTTGAGAGGGGTTTGGTAGGTAGTGCTGTTGGACTCTTTACCCTCAAGTCAGTGCCCTGTAGACAGAGACTGCTCATGCCCGTTAGTGTGAGCTATACATTTCAGGGGCAAATTTTGAATATTACTGTTTACCTACCCTAAAGTATTTGACAAAGGCTGAAATCTCTTTTGGCAGTCATGTGGTTTCATGTCGGGTTGTTCTGTGGAACAAAGTGCGCTGTTGAGATTATCACTGAAATTGAATTCTCTAAAAGACTTTCGCAGCTTTCTATCAGGTAATATGAAATACATAGAAATGTACACCCACTGGCGACATTCACTTCCTTTTTTTTTTTTTGTCATTAACTTCTTTGAGAATACAAGGGGATATTTGCAGCTGTTTCAATGGTTTGACATTTGTCACAATGATGCAATTTCTAAAATCTAGACTGTAATTGCTGCCTTGGCTCACTGAACCTCTTACCAAACAGACAGTGAGAATTGCTGGTGACACAAACTCCTGCTATCAGAACTGATTCCATTGTGGTCTGACCTGATCAATTGCTCCTTAACACAAGTCACAGTCGCTCTGTGTAATTTTATAGTGTAAATCAGATTTTACACCTGTGAGGCTATGATGTGATTGCATCTCTAGAGCCAGGGGGGACAGAACTGGGAAATGAACCCAAGGGAGTTGTACTTGATCCTACTCAACTGGCGCTCACAAACTTCATTCTTTGCAGTTGTGTATTAGGCAACATGACTAACATTTGCCACATGTTGTTTATTCTCTTATCTTCTCCCCAGAGAAGGGAGCGTGCGTGCTGGGACTGTTTCTTTCCTTGAGGAATTATGTTCCTCAAATCCCATATTGCCTGTAGAAATCATGTCTTTGTCATTAACTTTTATCATCTGTATTAACCTTCAAATCTGATGGAATTTGACTAGCTGACCATCTGAGATATCACTGGAAAAGCTCTGCCACATTGTATGTGAATAATTACTAAAATGGTTGCAATGCAGGGAGCAACCATTTGAAGAGGTCTAATATAACCTCTTTTTTGATTGTTGAATCAATTATTAATTTTTTATAATATGAGCTTGTAGCAGAATATTTCTCTCTGTGTTAAATGATAGTAATTTAATTAATTGTAGCTGCCTAAACTAGCTGCAAGCAATCACCCCTTTTCCTTGTGTCTTACAGTTTATCTAAGTTGCTTGATAGCTTAGTGTAGCCAAACTGGGTGGGCTAATTCAGCCCTGCTTCAGCTCAGTTAACATAATCCCTTCCATTGCACTGGATTTTTTTTATTAGACACCACATTAGCTTCTAATGAAGGTGTCAGACTGACAGACATTGATGCCATCTAGATGCACGATGAAGCATTGTAATGGTGATTTTAAAAGTCTTTCCATCCCGGGGAGCCTCTGGTGTGTTTTCCTAAAGGTGCCTCCAGAATGAGCTGGCTGGTTTATGTTTAAGAGCTGAGGCTTGATCCAGATCATTCACATCAAGGGCAATTATTCTGGGAATGATAATGAGTCTCATGCTGGGCCTCCACTGAGAATTCCATTACCAGCATCAGTTATGGCAACAGTGTTAAGCAAGTGAGCAAACTAAAATAAAGGCCACGACAACTCTTTGGTCTAAGACACACTTTCTTGAGGATAAGCCTTATCTCTAAATAAAGAAACCCACAGTTTGGATACTTATTAAAAGCAGGGTTTTTTTTCCTTCCCTTGGTGGATAACTTGGTTGTCTCACCAAAATGCACACACGAACTTTTTGGGAAAACCCAAAGCTTTCTGCAAGCATGTTCTTTTCATCAAATCCCTTTTTTCTGAGACAGAAACATTTGAAACTGTTGGACCGGCAGTGATACCATGGGCTAAGGCTTTTTCATCTTCCATTATAGGGTGATGTGGCATGCACTGGTCCTGCTGAGGGCCCAGAGAGTTTCCCTGGCTTGGGTTTTTCACGTTTGAGCCCTCTGTCCAGCTCCTTCTTGGCTGTGCCTGTCCCCGTCCCCCCACAGCTTCCCTGCGTTTTCCCATCCCAGTGGTGACGGTGCAGTTTGGCTGCAATTAGTACAGCTCAGATTTCATTAAGTAAATGACTGGGAAAAGCTTTCAATATTGGGACAAACCCAATAGAAACATGTAGATTATCCAACAGAGGATGTTCTCAATTTCTTTGGCCACAAACTAAAATTCTTACCTAAGATTTTCAAAACTCTGGAAGAAGTTTGACCTTCCCCTTCCCTCAGCCAGCTCTGAAGTTTGCAGCCGATGGTGTTTTACTAGACTTGCAGCCCTGACTTAATAGCTCTTTAGTTATTAGAGGATAAATGTTCATGTTCTACAAGTTTAAATTATATTAAAAGCCTTTATTAGCACCACTTGGCAAAATACCTTCTGGCTAGCTTTCTGGCCTTGGGCTAGGCCATTCTTGTGGTTTCTTAATGACATACTATGAAATGGATATAATTTATGAGAATTTGGTGCCAGATTTTGCGTGTATTAAGAAGCATTTGCTGTTCGTGCTTAATGCTGCTGAGCAAAATGAAAAATATTAAAAATTTGAGTTAGTCTTGCATTCATCTGGCTTGATTTTCATTGTACATGGCCTTTTATATTTTTATGTATATATATTTATATTCAATATTTTTTAATATTTTGTGATCTCTGAATTACTAGTGGTTGTTTAGTGCCGGCATATAACAGAGCTGTTACCAAAGTTACTTTCTATTTATTTTCCAACCCTCCCTGAGTAATTTTGGCAAAGTTTTCTCAATGAAAGAACTCCTCTGAGCCACGTAATGGGTTTCCCCACAGTTGGGAGAAGAATTAGGCCACTGGGGCAGCTCGTTTTTGTGAAGGCAACTGTGCCATGGGCCAAAGGCCTCAGAAGTTTCTTTCCCACGAGACTTGGTGACGCGCGGGCAGCGCTGGGGTGTGATTCAGCTGGTTGGTATTTTCCCCCTCTCGGCATCTGTTTATTTGCTTTGCCACCAAGGCCGCCTCCTTTTCCTTCTGCTGATGCAGCGTTAGTGTGAAAAACGGATGGGGCAAAGCACCCGGCGGGTGGGAGGAGGCGTGTGCGGTGGGAACACGGCGCTGGGAGAAAGTCCTGGGGCTCGAGTAACCTTTCTTAGGTGTCTTTCCATCACAAGAGTTGTTTGTGGCAGAGGTGTGAGGTGTGTTGGTTGCGGAGCAGGCTGCCGTGGATCTGACCCGATGCTCTCATTCTTTCCGCAGTGGGGAAGCCTCACAAGTGCAACTACTGCGGCCGGAGCTACAAGCAGCGCAGTTCTCTGGAGGAGCACAAGGAACGCTGCCACAACTATCTGCAGAATGTCAGTCTGGAGGCTGCCGGGCAGGTCATGAGTCACCATGGTGGGTGCAAGGCGCCTCCTGAGCTCCCTTGGCCTTGGAGCATCTCGCGCGGGTTTTTTTCCATCTGTTTTTCTTCCTTCCTTCTGTCTTCCCATCTCTTGCATCTTAGAGATTGCTTATACTCAGAGAGGTGGGAGAAGAAAAGATGGGCTAAAGTCCTCACTCTATCCAGTTTAACAGCCCTATTTGGGCTTATTTTGTTTAAGTCAGTATTTCACTTCTTAGTATGGGTACATATGCACACACAAAAATAAAGCCAAGTCACCTGGGCAAAATTACCCAAAAAGTTCTATCATAGAATCATGGAACGGTTTGGATTGGAAGGCACCTTAAAGCCCATCCAGTTCCACTCCCTGCCATGTGCAGGGTCACCTTCCACTATCCCAGGTTGCTTCGAGCCCTGTCCAGCCTGGCCTGGGACATTCCCAGGGATCCAGGGGCAGCCACAGCTTCTCTGGGCACCCTGTGCCAGGGCCTCCCCACCCTCACAGGGGGGAATTTCTTCCCAATATTCCATTTATCCCTGTCCTCTGTCAGTGGAAAGCCATTCCCCCTTGTCCTGTGACTCCAGGCCCTTGTCCCCAGTCCCTCTCTGCTCTCCTGGAGCCCCTTTGGCACTGGAAGGGCTCTAAGGTTTCCCTGGAGCCTTCTCTTCTCCAGGTGAACACCCCCAGCTCTCCCAGCCTGGCTCCAGAGCAGAGAGGCTCCAGCCCTTGGAGCATCTCCACGGCCTCCTCTGGACTCACTCCAGCAGGTCCATGTCCTTCTTATGAAGGGGGACGAGCCTTGTATAAAATGAATGATTCCCTTCCCCTTCCGTTCTGATAGTGAGTGATAATTAGAAAAGATAAGGATGGCAGAGGTATTCGGAAGTCATTATTTCTGCCCTCTGTAATATCATCTTATCCCTCGTAAACAGGGAGGGATGGATGTAAAAATCTCTAGAGCCGAATGGAATTCAATAGTGTTGTAGAAAGTAATTATAACAAAAAAATGTTTGTATGCATTTACATTTGCTAGTATTAATATGTTAACTAACACTGCATGTGTTAATATACATAAGGACTGAAGATTGCCAAAAAGATTGTTGAAAGCAAGAAATGTCAAACTCTGTGAATTTGTTTTCAGAAATTTCTGGAGCTATTAGTATGGATAATGAGCATAATGTCTCAGACTGCAGGGTTGAAGGCTTATTTGTAGCACTAAATGCTAAATGGTAGCTATCCAAAAGTGGTTATAATTTTGTTCAAAATTAGTGTCTCACAAACTTTTCTAAAACTGAACTTCTTTTAATTTTTCAAAGTTGCCTTTAGATGTTTGGTATTTGAAGGGTTAAAATTTTTTTTACTATTCAGAAAATACAAAAATGGTACATTTTTCATTTTTATTAAAAATTTCCATATACCTACAAATACCAAAAGAAGTTCAGTTGTGGGTAAATGAAAAGGCAGAAGGACACTCCCAATTTTTCTCTTTCCATTTTGCTTTTTGTTGTTGAATGGAGTCATTTGGCTTCATCTGGAAATTATTTCTGTAAAATAATTTCTAAAAACCTGAAAATGCAAGCTGAAATATCCAGCATTGCTAACATAGGCTATATTTTGGTGACAAAAATCTCCAAAAATTTTTAAATAGTACTTTCCCATGACCAATTTAAACCCATAAAGGCACACTAGACATTTTTAGTATGCATTGCCAAAATATTCATACATCTCTATTAAGTAATTGCTATCTTTGTAGACACCCTGGAGACTCAAATCAACATTTAAAATGTCATGGATGATTTTAAAGATATTGAAGTGAGTGATTATCTACCTGAGGTGGCTTTTTGCTGGTAAAAGTCAGTGCAAAGGCAGATTTCAGGGCTTTGCTCTTTGGAGGTACCTGCTGTGGCCTTGGTCAGTTAGGTAGGAGTTGAACCCCTGGGTTAATTCCCAACAAAACACACACTCGTTGTGCCTGTCTTGTTAACCAGGGACTGGTGCCTTCAGTCAGCCTTTCCTTGGGGAGTAACAGGAGGCTCCTCTGGCTATGACAGTCAGGATGTTTGAGAGCCTATTGTGGAGGAGCTTCCCAAATTCTGCTCAGTGTCTGCTCTATTCGAATGTTATTTATTAAAACAACAAATTAAAATAATTAAAATTTCTGAGGAAATCTAGAGCTTTGTCTAAGCTGCCTAATACCATGACAAGAAAGGTAAGTCCTTAACCTTGTCTACCCAAGGAAGCTGCAGTGGTTGACCTTGCATTGATTTTTCTACCACCTGAAGCTAAACCAGTGCAAACCCCATGTGGACAGCTCTTTTATTTACAGTCTGACTGACTTTGCTTGGCCTTAAAATAGAAATGTTCACACAACCACTTCACTTTTCTCAACAAAATTAGCTTAAAACAGCACTTTGAATTCAACTAGTGCCTCTTTCTCCTCCGGGCAAATATGTCTGTGCCTCCCCTGGTGAATGTTTAAGGGGATGTTTGATCCACTGTCTTCATTTAGTTGTATAGTGAGGGCACAGCGAGGACAGGCAGCGACAGGGAGCTCCAGATTCAGCTGGGACCAGTAATAAATCTCAGCTCACATCCCAGCATCGCTCCCACCCGTGAAGCTCAGCGTGAGGATCATGAGCAGCAACCCATAGAGGTCTGCAGCAAAGTCCTTTTTCCCAGGACTGTAAAGACATCAGGGAAGACTACAAAAATGATTACTCAGCTTAACTTTAGGCCTTATATTAACCCTGAAAAAATTGTATCAATTTCCTTCTTTCCCATGTCACATATGGAAATGATATTCCAGAGGATGACTAAGAGTATGCTTTGGAGAGTTTTATTTTGCATCCCATTGGGATTGAATTTTCCTGACTCTCTTTCCAAATCCTTAGTGTTTTGTTTTTGCTGAGTGTTTTGAAGCCTCGGAGTGTGTTTTGGTGTGACTCCTGCTCACAGCTTCACCATTGCACACGGAATAGGGAGAGGTGGGGATTTTCTTATCCCTACCAGCATCCTGCTCATCCTGCTTTAACAACATCAGCATTGGCCAACACTAAGCACCGATCCAAATTATTTCTGTGGAGATTAATTGTTCCAGAAAACTGGAAGCAGCCCCTAGAGGGTTTGGATTTTTTTCAGGCATTGTGCTCAAGCCCATCAGTTTACAGGCATGCTACAGACATCTACTTTGGTGCTTTCAATTATCTCTGTCTTGCAGATGGCTAGATCACCTGACTGAAGCCACAAGGGGAAGCGAGAGGAGAGAAAGGAGGGCTAGTTTTGGGGGGTGGTTAGGAAAGTACAAATCTCTGGGTGTCACTCCCTCCCTTTTGCAGGGTGCCAGTTGCTTGCTGAGCTGCCCCTCCTTGTGTTCCCATTCCCTGCTCAGCAGGACAGATGCTGCAAGAGAGCTCCCATGATTCTGTTGTTGAAAATTTTCAGTTAAGCAGTGCTGGCTCTGGAAGGAGAAATTAGTTTTCAGTCTCCTAGCTGCGTGTTGGGGGTGACAAAAGGGACAGTCCCTGAGTGCCAAGAACATGACCTTTGCAGGAAGGGACAGGGAGAAATGTTGAAGGCTAGCTATGGTTTACACCCAGTTATGTGTTCTTCTCCACCACCACAAAGCAAAAAGTGCAGGGAAATTCTTCCAGGGGAATGGAGAAGGGTACTCTTTTCAGGAGAAGGAGAAAGAAGCCTAGCCCTAGGCTGTGCGAGGCTCAAAGGCCAGCTCCACATAAAACACACAATGGCCTTGTGTCTTTCCCTCTTACATAGTTGCTTAAAACATCGTTAAAATGCTGGTCCCACAGGACACTTCACACCAGGGTCCATGGGAATATTTCCTGTCATTTCTCTGCACACACACACTTCTTTTAAATAGCAATATTGTGAGCTTCGGAAAGGAAATTGAGGTTGATGGAGTAATACTAATTTATACCAGCTGAGACTTAGCCCAGTGTCTGGTGTCTGCACACAAAAGTATTTATCAGCAAAACACACACTGGGTAATTTTTTACTTCTCTTTTTTCACCTATTCTTTCCTCACTGGAACAGCATAAACTTTCTTTAATAGTTCATGTGGTTTCTTACAAATTGAGAAGTAAAAAATTAAAGATAGTCACTTTGAGCACTATGATTAAAAGACCAGTGTCTTCAGGAAAAGAAAGATAGTTCTGAAAACTATCCAATTTTGTGAATTCAGAGTTCGGGCTTAGAAACAACATTTTGTGTTAACTGCAGTTGAGAGTGTCGACAGTGTCAGAGGTGGTGAACTCTTCCATGGGCAATCCAGGAGCACACCCCGATAGCTGATGAAGAGCATCCCTGAACAGAAACATACACAAGCGTGGGCCTTTCCTGGGCTGGGTGTTTGATTTGTAGAATAAAAAATTCTTCCTGAGTGGAGACTGTAAATCCTCAGCATAAAATGAGTTGCTGTATCTGAGCTAGTTATATCCTGTCAGCTGTTCTTGGGTTGCTCTCACTACCAAGGTAATGAGGTAGGATGTACTACAACAAAAAAGGAATTGCATTTACTGCTGAGTAAATGTGTACATGAGCTTCTACCACAGAGCAGCTGATTGGAGAGAACTGGTATTGTGAGTGATCAGTTTGGTTTTCTCCTTTTTTATTTTGTTTCTTCCCCAAAACAACTAAGGCTGGGCTATTTCCCCTTTATTTGTGTATTTTTAAAATTGAAATGAAAATTAATGCATTTAGATTTGTCAATGTGATATTTAACTCTTTGGGTTTCTAAAATGTGACATCTCATCTGTTTGGTCCAGTTTTGCCTGCCATTTAAATGGTTTCAGAAACTAGACTATTTCCTTCTTTCCCTTCTCCCAGGAAATCTGCATAACAAAACACACTCTGGTAACATATTTCCATCGTAAGACAAATGTTAGTGTGATTCAGTGATTCTGTCACAAAAGAGCCATGCCCTGGATTATACACTTGTGTTCTGAGGTGGGAAAAGTACCTTGAGCATGAAAGATAGAAAATAAATGCTTTTATTGTTGATGATTTTACTTTTAAAATTAGTCCAAGCAGGATTTTTGCCTGACTTAGAGAAGAGCAGATGTCTTTTTTAGCACTATTCATTTTTCATGGAAGAAAGGTTTCAAATTCTGTGTAGGAAATTTTACACGCATATGCCCAGCAGCAGAATTATTTAATTATTACTTAATTGTTATAAGACCATACAAATGTCACTACATTTGGGGCTTACTCAGATATCTGTGAAAGTAATCAGGAGCTTTAAACTGGCTCAGGATGCCTTGGGCAGGTCTTCCTAGGAGGGATTGGGAGCCCCTGTACATCCCTAGGACCACACCACCAGCCTCGTGCGTCCTGTGCAGCAAGGGCTGGAAATCCTTGAAGTGGCACCCGGGTGGATGTGGCCCATGGCAGTCACATCCCGGGATTCACACGGCGTGTGCGTGTGTGTGCATGCATCCACTGAGCTTGGGCAAGCCAAAAAGGACACTCAGATGCCAGTTGCCAGTGAAAATCAGCAGATATAATCTTTCCTTTCTTCCCAAATCTCCTCGGTAAATACTTGAGTAGTGCCGATAGCTCCTGACCAAGCACGGTATTTCATTAACCTTAAAACTTTACCCTTAGCTATTAAAGTATTCCAAGCCTCCCAGTCTGCACTGGGCATTAATTAGGTCACTTGAACACTGCATCCCATTTTGTTGCAACATTCGATTCATTTCATATTTATGCTTTTTTCCCCCTCCCTTTCAGTGATGCCAGCAGGACTGCCTTGTAAATGAGAAACCATTGTGTTTCTCAGGGGGAGCATCCTGTACAAATAAAAAAGCAGCAGAGTAAATCATTTTATAGCATATGGTAGATTCTAAGCCTCAAAGTACTCAGCTTTCTGTAGCAGCAGAGGCACAAATGGAATCAAATGAATAAATTGCCATGTTTTCTTATTATGGATGTCTGAATTGAGAAGTTCACCTGAGCAGATACTCTGTTTTGTAATTGCCTGGTATTTGCTCTTCCTTACTAGAAAGAAGGCAGAGACAAGGCTTTTATCACCCCATTTTTCATATATTATGTGCTAGCAAACAGCTGCGTTTAGGAACAGAGGGGTGATTATTCCATGTCAGGATCCCGAAGGTAGTGCAGTTACATGGGAGGAAAGTGGGCTGGTGGTGTTCATTTATGGCACTGTCTGGGAGAAGGTGTCTGTGACACAAAAGGCTGCCATGGTGAGAGACCGGAGGAGGGCTGGCAGAACATGAGGGTGCCAGTCCTTCCCTGCCACCTCTGCAATACCCAGCACTTCACTGGGAGCCTGATTGGAGGCAGGGAATGCAATGGGTTCCTCTCAGTTTACAAACTGTAGGAACTCTGTGCCAGATCACCCCAGTTTCTGTTTTTCTGCCATCCATTCTTTATACCCCAACCATCCCATTAGCACATGGACTGGTGGCTGATCCCTCTCAGGTTTTTCTTGCTGCCTTCTCAAGATGAATGCAGGACAATTAGGCCTGGTATGAGACTCATAGCAGCAGAGCAGAGCTACACACTTGATATATATTGCAAATGACGGGGACTCTGCGGGCCTGATCCACAGTCTGATACCACTGACCCTTCTCGGTGATTATAAGAGGGTGCTCAAAAAAACCAAAGTGCTTTGGAGGTACTTGATGAATGGCTATATCAGCAAGTGCCATCAAACCCTGTGCAAGTGGCTCACTACCCTGGTCAGAAGCCTGTGCAATTCCTACACTTTAGCTTTAGCACCTTGTTCCCTAAACCAACAAACAACGAGTGAAATGAGTAAAGACAGAAAAAGTTACTGATTTTTTGGTGTTGTTTCAAATACGATGTATGAGTGTCCCCCTGATGTGGTTAGCACAGGAATGCTCCCTGCTGATCCCAAAGAAGTGGTAAGACAGATGCAGAAAACCTCTATTCACAGATTGTTAGATCTGTGCTTGAGGGGATAAAATATTAATTAAAAAATGGGTAGTTTCTGCATCTGATTCTGAAGGGAATTTCGATGTGGTGTTAATCCTGTAATTCCAGTACAGTGTGTGTTGATTTTACAGTCTCGTTACAGTGTGGAGAGAGGAAATACACTTTAGTAAAGTGGTCCTTCATTTGAGAACCCTTTGTCTTAGGGAACACACAGCCAGGCCCAGCCAGCACAACTCATCAATGCCTTGTGTGTTTTTAATCATTGAGATTAGTGCAAAAAGATAATAATAAGAGTAATTATGCTGTATGATAGCTGTAAAGTGAATACACAAAGAATGATAACTCATCATTTACATTGGTGACAGGTGACTGTATTGAAGAGAGAATAACACAAAATGTCACCTACAGAGTGAGTTTTCGGAAGTGTCCCCTCCTTGCTGGCGATCTTGCATGTCCAGAACAAAGCAAGTTCTTTAATAAATGTTTAAAGTTGGAATTCTGCTGAATAAGATGGTCCCAAGGAGAACTGTTTCGTGAACATGGCTCTGCTTACAGGTGATCGCTGTCTTGATGCCCAGAGTGTTCTCACATCTTGCTTTATGTTGTGTTGCACAGTCAGCAAGGCTCAAATGATTTGTATTGTGTGTGAAGTGTAGACCAGACCTGTCTGATACCATTTTTTGGTTTTATGTAGTACCTGCTCTGGAAGACTGTAAGGAACAAGAGCCTGTGATGGACAACAATATTTCTGTGGTGCCTTTTGAGAGACCTGCTGTTATAGAGAAGCTGACAAGCAACATGGGAAAGCGTAAAAGCTCCACCCCACAGAAGTTTGTGGGTAAGCTGGAAATACATATTTTATTGGTTTTGGTGCACGGGTATAGGTTACTTGCTATTTGTAATAGCCAAAAGAGCAGTGGAAAAAGTAACACTCACAGCTTGGTTCTGAAACAACAATGGAGGCAGTTAAATCACAGCAAGAAATCATGAAAATTACTGAATTCATTTTATCAACCCAGAGAATTCAAAAGTGATGTCTACTGTCATGAAAATGCATTAGAAAACCTTGAGTTTTTTACTTAATGCTGGTTTGGTTTCAGGTTTTTTTTAAACTTTTCTCTAGCCCTTTTGAGAATTAGACTTGTCATCTTCCCTCTTCTTGCTCCAGAAAAAAAACCCAAAAAAACAAAAACAAGCTAAGACTGTCATATAATTATCTGTCTCCATATGTGTTAAAAAAAACAAACAACAAGTATCTCAAGACTTCTAATTTGTATTAAATTCCTGACACTTGGCAACAACTGGTCTGATAATACTGGCATGAGGAAGTAAATCACATCCCTTGTGTTGGAAGAAAAAGTTCTTGCTCCGAGTGCAGCACCCTGCACACAATAAACTTATTAATGCATGAATATGAAACAGCTTTGGGTGGCTTTTGATTACCAGATTTAGATTTAGAATCCTAGGTCAAGGATTCGTATTTTGCTTTGTGTCTTGACATATTAAAATTATTCAGCTTGTAACAGGTGACAATATGAGAATTTTACATGGTTTGAGTTGTAACTTAAAGCTTCCTTTTACTGCTACTGAAGCAGTGCAAAACTTCCTAGGAGGGAAGCTGGAACAGAGAATCGTTTGGGGTAAGTGTCAGACTCTAAAGTCATGTAATAGGCGCTTTCCACGCTCACTGCCTGGAAGGACAGTCACACAGGACGTAGGGGTGTCTCATTCTGCCTACACTAAGTACACTTACAGAGAGTATCAAGAGGACTGTAAGCAATTAGCACAGCCATTTAGAAGAGTTGTTGCGCCCCAGCTAAATGCAGATTGAGATGGGTTTGTTCAGTCACCCCTGAAGGTGGGCTGTAAGTAACCGACATGGTTTGCAATAGCGGGGGGCCAGCAGCGTGCAGCAGCTCACCTGGGGGGACTGACACACTGACCTGGCTGCTCTCAGTCAGCTGACCATTCCCAAATACCAGTGCTGAGCCAAGGCTGGGCCAGCAGTGATCCAGCCCACATGAGGAATGCTGAGAGACATCGCTATTTCCTATGGTGCTATGTTTTCAGACCAGAAAGATGATTTTACTTGTCTACTCACGTACCATTGACTGTAGGTTGTGTTGTGTTTAGAGGTAAATTTACTGATTGGAAATCCTTGCCTGAGAGATGCTGTGCCACATTATTATTCTCTTCAGCAGGTTATACTACTTTGTTGTTAGATTAATCTGTTTTTTTCTATAAGGGTAACATATCATTATCCAGATACAGGAAAAAAGTACATTCTTTTGTATTTACCATATCTTATTTTTCTGATCTTTAGTGGCATCACAGTGTTTAGATTGAATAACAGCAGTCTTCACTTGGCTGCCTTCCATTTTTTCCCCCCTCCACCGTGACCTCACTTTTCTTCCCTTTTTCTCCCCAATTAAATATTGTTCAGCTCTATCAGGAAGAATGTGTAATGGTTCTCTTGCTTGCAGGAAATTTTCCTGTTCATACTGCAAGCCATGGCACCTGTCCAAAACAACTTAATGGTGTTTATGAGAAGGTCATGTAAGCATAAGCTGAAATCTTTGCATGCTACATCTATCAATGCTTTACTGCTCTTTCTGATCAGCAATCTCCAAGGGACTGTGGTTGTGCACCACAGCCTCTCCTATGGCTGAATTTTCAGGAGGAAAGGAAGCAGCGTACAGCAAATAGAATTAATTAATTTCTGCGTGAGAGACTTGGTTATATATCTGCTATTGAAGTACAAGTCTTACCAAAGCAGTTGAAATAGTGGAGGCAGAAAGTACAACTTGCGATGTGCAAGGAGTGTGAGTACTTCTTTTTGCTCTTGTTCAATGAGGGAGAGGCAGACACCAGTTAAATTAAAAGCAGCTGTCTTCAGGCTGGTCACGTGAAGCAGATTCACGTATTTTCAGTTGGAATGTGGAGCTTACTCTCAGAATGTCACTGAGGTTAAGAACTGGCAGGATGCAAAAGGAGACATTTATGTGGCTTACGATAAGACCATGGTTGTTAGAGTAAGAATTAAAAATACACGGGCATCTCAGAACAGATGAAGATCAGCCGGCTGCCAAATTACAGTCAGCTTCTGGTTAATGGGGGTCAGGGAGAAACTTCCCGGGGGGAAATGCTGGAACGGCTTTCTCCAACATTTCTTGCAGCTTTCTCCCAAGTGTCCAGCACTGCAGCTGCTTTAGGTACTCGATGAGATGGGCTACAGGTAGCACAGGACAGCTGTGTCTGTGTGCTTTGATCTAGCTTCAAATACCTGTTTCGGGGTTTATTTGAATGTCATATGGCCAGAGGGGAGAATGTTTCTTCTTCTACTTCACTAATGTAGGGCAAGGATAAATAGAATTAGAGCACAGTTTAAATGAAAATTCAGAATGATTGGTCTGATTAGCTGGTTTTAAGTAGAGAATTGGCCAAAGAGGAATTTAATTTGAAAACCACATTATACTGGTCTATTGGACTGTTTGTTGGTTGCATCTGAGCTCTGTGTTTTACGCCCTCTCCTTTCCATGTTATCATTTATTTTACTTTTTTATGTCACACTCCATTTCTCAGGCTCTGACATCTTTGGAGCTGGTTCATAATTAAAGGAATAAATAATTCAGGTCACTGGCAATTTACAGCTTTCTTTGCTGTCTGTGCTGGAGTAACTAAACATGGATGATGAAAGGAATCAAAATAAGGTTTGCATCATTTATCCAAGTAGCCCATAAAGGACGGGTAATATTTCCTGATCTATAAAGCCTACAAAGGACTGACAGCATGTTTGGCAGCTGGATCGGACCCTCACCGGCTCCATTTCTTTATCCAAGCACAAGAATGATACAGGTGCCCAGAGCAGGTGAGAGGTACCAGAGGGCACCAGACACACTTGTCTCCTGGAGCTGTCCTCCAGTCCCACCTTGGCCCCTCTTGGGAAGGAGCTGCACTGTTTCATGGGAAGCTGGAGCCACATCCCATTACAGAGCTGTCCATCCTGTCTGTGGCAACACAGACTGCCAGACCACAGCAAAACACTGCAAAGAGGATGTTTGATGGCAAGAATCATCCACAGGTCATGTTAGATTACCAGGACCATCACTGAGTACACATCATGAGGTACACAAACATGGTTTGGTGTCCAGCCAGAGCACGTGAACAGTATCGCTGAAGAGAGGAGGAATATTTATGCACTTCACTTTAGACTTACATTTGATTACCTTGTTAATCAGAGCTAAGTTCCCCAGCAGAAGTGATGCATCTAAGGATAACATGGTTGCTCTCTATGCATCACTTTAGAATAAGTCACAGTAAGTAGAGTGAATTATTATAGTCAGAAATAAAATGCTGAGTGATAGCTGTGTTGAAATGTACTAATGCAGTTTGGAAGAGATTTGGGATTACAGTTCTTTTTCTTATGGTGGTTTATACACATTGTGTTCCAAGCAATTTTGGCAAAAGGTGATAGAAGAAGATTCTTGAGTAGCCAAACCACTTTTAAGTAGTGACTCCTTGAATTTATTATCTTACACGATTGAAAAAAAGTCTGTTTTTATGTACCCAGGAAGTGAAGTAACAAAGACAATGAAAACCAATCAAAATTATTTATCGGACTTCATAGAACCAGCTTTAAAAGTTAACTGTCAACAACCAGCTAATTGCATGTGTGAACACAGAGGAGCATGTGTATCTTGTATTATATACGTATAACCTTTTCTGTTTAAAAAGAAGTTATTCCATGAGCTTTGCTTGTCCTGACACTCGAAAGACACCACTGGAAAAGCAGTGCTGCTGAGCTGAGCTCTGGTGTAAGCAGTGCTCGATTTGCTCACCTCCAAGGAGAGCTGTGGTGCGTAACATGCCCTGTGACTGCCATAGTGTACCAGCATGTGGTTCTGGTTTTGCACATCTGTCATGCCATTGATGTGAAAAGGTTACAAGGATGTGAGTTTGGATTCACACAGTGATGAACCAGCAAGCTTCAGCATCATTATGTATTTATTAATCCTGGCTCAATGAAAGTTGCTTTTGCCTTTTTCCAAGTGAAACTACACTATACATGTCATTTCTCTATTGTTTTCTTGCCTAAATAGACATGAGAAGGAAGGGGTGTGTGTATGTCTTTTTTTCTCAGTCCAAAAAGGATAGAATCTTTCTTTTTTTTTTCCTTTTTTTTTTTTTTTTGAGTGGGGAAAACTGCAAAGATCAGCCTGCAGTGCTCCTATAAATGGCTTCATTCTTCATTCTTGGTCACATGCTGTCATTTAATGGTTTTTTTCTGCTGGTTAAAGGATTTACATATTGTGGCTCTAAAGGCGCCACCATAACAAGCCTATCAGTTGTTTGGGTTTCTCACTGTGCAGCCCTGTTGTAGGGTAGGTGTAAGGCACCTCAGATTGTGGTGAAAATCTTCCCCTTGAATTTTGGGGAGAGTGTGTGTTCTGATATACTCTGTTAGAACTTCAGTGACCTCAATATTTCAATCCATTATCTACCAGTTAACGTGTATTTCCTAACTTGAAGTGTGGGCACAGTCAGGTTCAGTGGAAGATTTGGAATTGCTCTGGAAGCCTCTGCAGCCACATGCTCCACCTGGAATAAATTAAAAAAATCAGAAAGCTGTTGGAAAGGTTACTGTTTTACGCAAGTCAGGACAGGAATTTTACAGGAGGTCAGTAAACAAGTAGTAGGTTAACTTTAGACTCTGGAATAATTTCACCCCAAGTCAGGGGTTTTCCATCCCTCCCCACTCCTTTTACAGTGAAACATTGCAGTGATGACATTGATTTTGCTCATGCATTTGCTCTTATCTCTTAGGTGAAAAGTTCATGAGATTTGGCTATCCAGATATCCCCTTTGATATGAACCTATCCTATGAGAAGGAGGCTGAGCTGATGCAGTCTCACATGATGGACCAAGCCATCACCAATGCAATCACCTACCTTGGAGCCGAGGCGCTTCACCCCCTGATGCAGCACACACCGAGCACAATCGCCGAGGTGGCCCCGGTCATCAGCTCAGCTTACGCTCAGGTCTATCATCCCAGCAGGATAGAGAGGCCCATCAGCAGGGATACAGCTGACAGCCACGAGAACAACATGGATGGCCCCATCTCCCTCATCAGACCAAAGAGTCGAATCCAGGATCGAGAGGGCTCCCCCAGCAATAGCTGCCTGGATTCTACTGACTCAGACAGCAGCCACGACGACCGCCAGTCCTACCCAGGAAACGCTGCCTTAACCCCCAAGATAAAGCCAAACCCGGCTTATGTGAAGGAGGAGGCCAAGCCTTTGGATGTCACAAAAGCTTCTAAGGGCTCTTTAAAGGATATGTACAAGGTGATCAACGGAGAAGGGGAGCAGATTAGGGCTTTCAAGTGCGAGCACTGTCGCGTCCTCTTCCTGGACCATGTCATGTACACCATCCACATGGGCTGCCACGGCTACCGGGACCCGCTGGAGTGCAACATCTGTGGCTACCGGAGCCAGGACCGCTATGAGTTCTCGTCGCACATAGTCCGGGGGGAGCACACATTCCGCTAGGCCTTCTCATCCAAAGGGGACTCGTATGAAGTAGAAGAACTGCACATGAAGAAATACTGCACTTACAATCCCACTTTTCCTCAGACATTGAGACGCCTATTTTGTTGTTGTTGCTGTTGTTGTTGTTGCTGTTGTTTAATTATTATTATTAACCTTATTTTTTGTGGACCCAACCTCATTCGCTCTGCCCAGCTTAAGAATGGAAAGAAGGAAGGGAATGGATAAAAGAGGGGTTTGTTGTGACCGTCACTTTTTGGGGAGTGACCAGCCTCACTTTCTGTGGGATTTGGAAGGCAGTCTGTGTCCGTCTCAGTCAGTTGTACACCGTGTCTTCTTTTGGGATATCGCTCAACCCCGCCAGGTGCTTTCAAGTCCCAACAAGATGCCACTCATTTACAATTTCAGAGGAATAGGTAGAAACATTTCAGAGGAGAGCCTTTTTCTAATGTGTAGATATGGTGCGAGCTTTTGGTGGCTGGAGGAAGGGGGGGGACTTCGTTCTGCAGAATGAACAATTTTTTTTAAAGCAAGACTGTTAGGGAGTTAGGAGCATGAATCAAAGTCAATATTACTTTCAAAATTACTTTCAGGGGTGAGCTGTTTTCCTGGGTTCAGTGTGTATTGCCCCTCTAGAATGTAAATAAATTAAAAGAAAAAAAAAAGAAATGTATGTCTTAACACTGTACCACATTACAGCAGTTTAGTTTCATAAGTCTGAGGGCCTTCTGTGGTAAGTCTGAGGCTTTGTATTTTTATTTTCCTTAACTTATGAAGCACCTTTTTTTAGAATTGTTGATATTCTGTTACTCCATGCCTATGTGTTGTCTCACTGGCTTCTTAGAGACTCTTGGAAGCCTTACTTCTTTAGTTGCACCCTAAGTTTTAAGAAAGAGCATTTAGAAATAACATTTAAACTTGCTTCTTGGACAGTAAGTGGCCTAGGAGTGAGTGAGAGTCTGTAGTTTACTCAAGAGGTTCTGCTGCTCTTCTGAAATACTTTCGGTTTAAAATTATGGATTTAAAAATGACAAAAGTACTAGTAGCAAAGTGTTCTTTAAATATAGGTATAGAGAGATATATAATTATGTAAATACTTTCTCATTCTACTATCACAGTGTTAACCTCTTGGCAACAGCCTAAACTAAGACTTGCAGCTGGGAAAGCGTTAGGAGCCAGATCCTTGGCCAGCATTAATCCTCTTGGCTCCATTGAATTTAATGGAACTGCCCCAACTACTTCAGCTACATCAGGATCCGAACCTTGACTGTTTTTTCTCTTGTTGACATCTTCCTTGCTAATTTGCTGAACCACTGATTTCCTTTTGTTTGTAAGTCATCAGTTCTGCTTTAATTTAGGGGTGGAAGTGTTAGCAGGTTTTGCTGGATAGCCGTTGCTTCTGGAGAGCACAGAAGCCCTGCAAACCAATAGGTCACATATGACCTTCCCTGCTTCTTCAGAAGGTGATAAGTGGAGATGTAGGTGCTGTGTATTGATTTGGACTTGAAGATTTCATTTTTATTCCTAATTTATTAATTTCCCTGTAGGGAAAGCAAATGGAGAAACACACTCCAGTGCAAGTCCTTGACCTACAGACTGGACAAGAAGGCAAGTCCACTGATCTGTTTTGTTTCCTTTCTTTCTCTCTCAGTAAATAACAAAGCCAGCAACCACCCAGCAAGTTGCATCAGTAAAAACTGGGCTTAAACCTACGGGACAGATTGCCATTGAAACCCAACTGTTTGTACCAATCACAATTGAAATGTTGTTGTTTGGCAACAAGAGCACAGCTTGAGAATGGAAAGATCTGCATGGGTTTAACCCTCTCCACGTACACGGTCTCCATGCGCTTGGGGAGACCTTTTCCAAAGGATAAAGTTAGTAAAGTATAAAAGAGAGAGCAAGATCAGGCCATAATGAATTCCCATCTGCTCCCTCCAATCTGTGCACTCGATGCATATGCCAGTTTGCTGTTCGTTTTGAGGGTACTGGGTTTTTTTTCTTCTTCTCTTCCTAGACCTGGAGCATTTGAAAGTAGGAGCTGAGTGGTATTGATTGAAATCTTTTTATGGTGACATTCTTGGCAGCTAGAACCTGTGTTTAGAAAGGATACAGTAGATCATGGCCAGATTACCTGATGACTGCTTCCCAGCACTGCAATGCTATTAAGTAGGAGCTGGTAAAGTCTTGCAGTAGCCTATTAATTATAATACAATATGGAGAGAAATGTCATCTTGTGTAATGTGAGACCTATCAAGGCTGGGAATATGCAGGCTTTGGAGAGACAGATTTAAAGATCTATTCCCAACATTGTTCTTAATGTCGTTGGGTTCCTCCCCCTCCTTCTTCCTTCACCCTAATGTAGAGGAAACGGGGGCAAATGAACCAGTGCCCTCCTCCAGACCATTCTCATTGTCTTGTGCCTGGTGCAGTCAAAGGAGTTTGTGCAGGAGCAAAGCAGGGAGATGCTGGAGGGCATCGCTTTTATTCCGTGTGGCTGATTCTCTGCAGTTAGGGAGGTGGGCTTAGGAAGCGGCCGGCCATGCTTTGTGTCAGGATGTGCCTGCAAATTCACAAAAGAAAGAAAAAAGTGGTTGTGATTTGCTGAGGCAGGAAAGGTCTTTTAAGAACAAGGTGGAAAGGGAAAGGTCCTGAGGGTTGCTGGGCTTACCTGGGCCTCCAGAAAAACACGTGCCCAAGCCAGAGGGAAAGGTTGCCGGCAAATCCTTTAAGTCTCTGGGGGCAGCACTCTGTTCTCCCCTCTGTGGTCAGTGAAAGAACATGGGCTGTGGTTTCTTGGAATAGTTAGCACTAGGGAAAAAGTGTTTAAAATTTCTCCCTTTGTTTGGGAAAGCGCCGGAATACGGGAAAGGTAGAGAATCTCTTGTGTATCCACAAATCAGTTGGCTGCAGTTATATCTGCACTTCGTTAGTGTGCACTTTGGTTCACTGATGACTGACTGATACCTTCTGTAGGGTGTATTCTGTAGATGTTTAAAGGGTCACATGGGGAGGTCCACTGAGTTTGGACCTGGCTTCAGTTAAGCCCAGCTTCTTGATCTAATGGTAGCAGGTGAGATCTGTATGTCCTGGTGTCACAGGCACAAGGAACTGGAGAGGCACTGGGGAGTTATCCTACAAAAACTACTTTTTTTGGAGAGGGAGAAGCTTTAGGAGTCACATTCATTTTTATTATCGGTGTCCTTTTCTAAACAGTCACTGAAGATTTTCATCCTAGAGTTAGGGAAAGGAAAAAGGTTAAATTGTAGTTCAAATTTTGAACAAAATTTTGGATTAACATGTATGTTAGAATTCAATTCCTACTGAAAATTATTAGAGAGCTTTATGTAATACAGTTTGTCCCTTCACAGAAGTGTGCAAAATGGGGCAGCAGAGATTTCTTTGGGTGTTTTTTCTTGCATGCTCTCCGCAAGAATTGGATTTCTAAGAAAAGCTCTTGAGTTTCGTCGAGTTCATTAGTCATTCATAGTGTACTAGGAATTTCAGTAGCTAATCCTTGGCCTCCAAATCCGTTTGTTCTGAGTATTTGGTGCTGGAAATCGAACCTGACTGATTTTTATTGGACTCTTGCAATTCTTGGAATCAGGTTTCCAGTTAGAACCATGCATTTGCAAATTTAGAATTGGCTTCCTGTGAGCATTCCCCGTTTTCATTAAAAAGAAAGAAAAAAATCTGCATTTCTGTGCACATCCCTTCCAGTAAAACCTTTTCCTTCTTTTACATAAAAAATGGCAATATTCTGACTCAGTTTAGAGGATTATAAGTCTGTTAATTGAAATAGAAGTGTGACTGCTTATTCTGCTCTTGGTGTGATCCATATCCTTGGAGCAAAGGGCATTATCTATATATCTGCAGTTATGGCTGATGAATTTTACAGCCACCTCTCTTTGTAATCATTTAGGAGTGCACATCAAAATATATTGCATTTTTCAGTAAAGCCAGCTCTTTACTCAGTAACTTATGGGATTAAAACAATTTTATTCTCCTTAAAAAGTGCTTTCATCTATGATGGGATGTGAAAGGTGTCTCGGCATTAACCTGTATTGGTGTGTATTAGAGAGGAAGAATCTAAATGGGGTAATTGGCCTGATTTTTCGCGGTTCTGGTTTCTACAGTGTGAGGACCCAGCTCACAGAGTAGCCACGTGTACCTAAAGCATGTTTACTGCAAGGTGAAGAAATTCTCAGTTGTCAGAGTTTCCAAATTTCTTTCTGTTTACAAGGGCTTTCCTAAATTTGTGCTGTCAGATAGGAGGTCAGTAACGCAACCCTTCAAAACTGGGCTTTCATAGGACATTATTAGTGTTGCCCAGGTCCTGAGCTAGCTTGTTCTGATTTGAAAGAAGCCAGACAACAGACACTCCTTCCTCTAGAAAGAAACTTTGGAGATAATTGCAGCAAAGGTGCTTATTTCAGCCAAGGGCAGGAGCTACAGTAAGACAGCTCCTTCGCTGGATAAATTCCTTTCCTTAACTCTTGCTGTGCTTTATAATGTAACGGGGGGAGGAGTGAGGCTGCCAGAGTCGCCTAAAGTCAGTGAGGGATTTTAGGAAAAGGGTGATGAAATTGGCTTTTGTACTAGTAACTCGCATCTTAGCTTGGCTTAGTAGCATTTAAAAACAAAAATGGATGGCCTGTGGTCTGGGGCAGCTGGAGAGCTTGAGAAAGTATATTTATATATATATATGGTATTGTGTAGTTAGATATATGCTTTATTGTATATGTGCCTTTTCAAATGCATTTTGGGAGATCGTGATGTCATTCATGATATCCTACCAGACCCTTTCAGAATGCACGACAAAAACCAACCCAAAGCAAACATCCCTTCTTCGGCTCTGCACCCTCCTTGGCAGCTTGACCCGGAGACAGGACCCTGTTGGTGCTTTGCTGTGAGATTTCCTGGAGTCAGCTGGCTTTTAGGAGTGGGAAGGGCTGAAAATTACCCTAGCAAAGTGCATTCCAGCTATCCAGCCAGAGCTGGTCTGTAGCTGGTCCCAGGGAGCTCAGTGTCCCCAGCGTGATGCCAAGACTGCCGCAGGGGCCCCCAGCTGCACCGTGCCCTACGGAGTGCCAGGGAAAAGCTCCTGTTTTCTCCCCCCCAACGCTTTGAGTAAAGCACCCTTGGCAATGGACTTTGCTCTGCTTTAAAGTTCCCACTTAGGACCGGGAGCAGTCTTTAAAGCACCTGCTTCTTGCCTCAGCCTGCACAAACAAATGTGGCAAGTCCTTTGGAAGCGGTTTGCACGTTTGCCTGTCACGCTGCTGCCAGCCTAGGAACTGGCATAGAGATGAGAGAAGCTCATCAGTGGGAGGTGTTCAGGGGTTCATGAGCTGGAGCACTGTGGTGACAAGCACGGTGCCAGTTCTGGGACTTCCCCAGCGGGTTGGTGACCTGGTTTCAGGTGCAGTTGTTCCCCCGGCAGGGCTGCAGTGCTGAGTGTGCCAGCACAGCTGAGGCAGAAGGACCACCATGGCAAGGGGGCTGGGCCAGCAGGCTGTGGGCAGACCCTGAGCCCAGCAGCAGCCCAGAGCACCTCCTCAGCACCACTCTGCTGGCCTGGGCCAGGGCTGCCACAGAGGGGTGGTGAGGGGAGCAGTTAGGTGGAGAAGAGTTAGAATTTGCTTCATAATAGATAGATTCCCATTTATCCCATTGATGTGTTCTGAGGTATAAGCAAAGGAGAACATCACTGCTTCCCAATTTAGTTTCTAATTTGACCTCCTTCAACCCCACCTGGAACGGTGGGTTGTGTTCTTTTCCTACCCTGAGGCTCTGAAATGAGCAGAGGACAGTCAGGAGGAGGGGTGTGCTCAGGCTTTGCATGCATAACAGGCCAAGAAAACAATAAAACCAGTCTCTTATTTAATTCACCTGCTTTCCCAGTAGATCATGCAGATTCCCAGTTCCTGTTTGCTTCCAGCCTTTGGAAAGGTGGTTATCAGTGTGCTTACTTGGGTCTTCATCTTTGAAGATAACTTCCCATGCTCTCCCCTTCTGTACAAACTTCTCCTTTTCGTCTTAGGGCCTAATTAATCAGCGGACAGAAATCACCATTTCAACGAGACCTGCACAGTTGTAGTAAAAACCAATATTAATTTACAGTTGCAAAAAAATAACCAACCAAACAAAAATACTGTGATATTTTGACTAGCAGTACGTGAAATATTTCAACAGAATGAATGGCAACGAAGTTTATCAGATCATGTGTTGAGAGGGGCTGGTACCATGTGGACCCCGTTGGGAGAAGGGAGCAGCCTGGCCCAAGGCTGGGGCCGATGCTTCCTTCCCTCAGCCGGTGCTGGTTTAGGCGACTGCGCTGCAGCCCAGGAAAACGTTTGAGCGCCATGGGCCTCGTGCCATCCCTTCGGCTGGATCTGGCAGTGCACGGGGGCTTTGCAGCTGAGCGTGTGTTTGATCACGCCCATTCCCTGGGAGGTCAGGGCCAGCGGTGCAGCACAGCAGCTCTGGGCAGGCCTCGGTGGCGGTGCTGAAGGCGCGTTCCCTTATTTCGTGTAGCAGCCTTAATCCCTGGCACTCGGCGGTGCCCAGGTACCGCAGCCTGTGCTCTGTGTCACCGGGCTGGATAAAGGATGGGTGCCTCCCGCAAGGCGTGGGGGGAGCGCGGCTCCTTACGGGCACAGCGGGGCCCTTTGCAGTAAATTGGGCCATTTAGTTTTACCTCAAGTGACATCGAGTAAGAAAAGCTTCTTGCAGGGGTGGAGGTCACTGAATCCCTACTATGCACTTACTGGGATTTGACATTGCTTACTGGAAACGGATGTTCGTTCCTGAACACACTGTAACAAGGGAAGGACTTTTTTGGTTATTTTTGTAGTCATTCAGATTCTGAAACTGTGATCAATTATTTGACAGATTGTCAAGTGTCCTCAGAGCTTGAACACATTCACTTCCTCACCATGTAGCAGTCTCCTCTGGCTTTCTGTGCTTTTCTCTTTCCCCCTTTTCCTTCTTGGAGCTTTAAGTCTGGGCCTGCTCTTATCTCCTATAGCTTTGGGCTGTCTAGGGGTTTGGGGGGTTGTTTTTTGGATTTTTTTTGTTCATTGGCTGTACAGTCTGTTTACATATTTTTGTACTCAAGTGTAGTTTTTTATTAAAAACAGGAAAAATAAAAAAAAGATAGTTGATTTGAGAAAAAAAATAAGGTACATACTCTTTGGAACACTTTAAAGATCTAGGGTACCTTCAAGATGACTCTACAGTGATGTAATTAAAATATTGTATATTTGCCTTCCTTTTTAGTTGGTTTTATTTTCTGGTTGTTTTGTTTTGTTTTTTTTTCCTAAAATGTATATCTTTTTATGAGAAACTGGAAACTTTTAATGCAAATGTTTAGAAAGATTTAAAATTGTAAAGTAAAAAAAAAAAAAAAAAAAAGTCATATAATTTTTTTTCCTGTTGGAAGAAAATGCTTTAAAAAAATTTTACTACTGTTGTATTCCAGGGTGGGGGTTACAAACCCCAGATTTGCTTCTTATGCTTCATTCTTGGATCCTGCTTTCTAAACGTGGTCATTGCAGACATGGATGATTTGCTTATATTAGTTCTAAAAACAAAAATCACCAACAAAAACATGGTTTTGGGTATTTTTCTGTTCAAGTGCAATACTTACCCTGACATCTTATTAATGTACAGTGGTTTCTGTGTTCCTTCCTCAGTCCACACAAATCAGTGAAACAAAAAACGCTCTGCCCTAAATGCATTTAAAGATATGGTTCAAGTAAACTGATTGCGATTGACAAAAGATGAGAAACTGTAAATTAAGGCAAAAGGCCATAATTTACCTCCTGCTTATCGTTGGCATTGAAACACATCCACATCCAGAATTAAGGACATTGCTGTTCTTGCCTCTTCCTTCCTCTTCTTTTTTTAATTGCAGCTTTCTTTTTTAAGAAAAGCACTTAATATTGATGTTTATTAAAAATAACAAAAAATAAAAAGATCTTCTGGTCTGATCCAAAACCCACTCGTTGGAGACTCCTGTTGGCTTTGACGATGGATTTTGGATTAGGCCTAATCTCTTAGCTAAGGCAAAACTGCCATTTACTCTAATGGGAGAGATTTGCCTGCGTAAGAATTACAGGACTCGTGTCCTTTATCTACCTGAGAGACCAGAAAAGCTTCTTTAGAGTTGTCCTTGTCTTATATAAGTTTAGATGGGACTTGTTTTACATATCATACATATTTATATATAGTGTATTTTTAATGCCTTCCCCCCCCCATCCTCCCCAGTAGACTGAAGCCGCTGTTCTGTAAATATGTATTTAGGTACGTAAAAAAAAAAGGAATAAAATCCCATTGAGATTTCTTGGAAAGGCAGTTACTGCGCATGCACAGTAGCCACTTTTGTCTTTTAAATTTGTATTTAAGAGATTTCTTTTTAATAATTATAACAAAGGTGAGGAGACTGTATCCCCTTCTGACCGATTGCCAAAATCATTGCCCGGCCCCTGGTGTTTGAGGTGAAGAAGAACAAGGCATTCAGTGGGCAGCTGTGGCGGTGCCCGCTGGGTCTCACTCCTTGGGCCAAATTCCAGGAAGCTCCCGTGGGCGGCTCGGCTCCTGCTGCTCCCGGGGCCGCGCTGAGCAGTGGGAGCCGGGCAGGCCTGGCCCCTTGGGGAGCGGAGCTGGGGGCTAGGGCAGTGACCCGCGTGTCACCGCATCCTCCCCGGCCGCTCCGGAGCTGTGCTCTGCCCTCCTTACTGCTCCTTCCCTGACCAGAGCCGGGCAGCTAATCTGGGAAATGACCCTGTTTTTCCCCCAGGTTATGGTTTTTTAGTTCTGTGATAGATCTTCTGAGCTCGAATTGAGGAATCTTTTAAAAAAAAAAGAAAAAAAAAATTAAAAATTACATCAGAGTTTACTCCAAAAGCCAGTGAAGACACTGGGAATTGTCCCACTTCTTTACGTGCTCATTGGAAGGTGCTCTTATAAAAGGAGTTCAGAAACAATCCCTTTGACAGTGGTGCATGTGAGCAACCCTAATGTAAACCTGTATCTCCCTGCTAAAAGAGTTTTGCCGCTATAGACTGAACTATGGGACTTGTTGTTATTTTTATTTTCTTCTTAGCATACATGCATACATATGGTTGCACATCTGTATGTGTGTGCTCTGTACCTGTGTGAGTGTTGTACAGCCATGTGAGAGTGGGAGTCCGTGTGTGTGTATAAATAAAAGAAGCTGCAGAAACTTTGTAATACTTTGTGAAAAGGATTATATTATAAAGGTTTGTACTGTCTTGAGTGCACAGCTACTGGAATAAATGTAGGGAATCTCAGGAACAAGCATATAATTTGTCCAAGAATTATTTCTTCTCAGAAGTGTAAGTGCAGTTTTTAATTCTGTATATTATTTAATATTTTACCAATAAAAATAAACTTCTGACACGAAAGGGTTTTCCATTCAAGCTTTCTGGAGACATTGGCGTATGCATACACTTTTCTTCCTTGCAGCAGGAAACACACGTGGTGGTTTGGCACCTCCCAGGAATTGCGTTTCTGCCTGCTCACAAATCCTGTTAATTAACTGGCGAGACTGAGTGTGTTACGAGTAGGGGTTCTGAGTATGGGTTATGAGACAGGGGAGTTGGGCACTGATCTGCTTTTCATATTCATTAATAGTTAACAGCATCAGCGAGAGAAGTGTCCCCGAATGTCCTACTGTGTCAAACAGTGGCATCGGTCACCTGCCAATGGCTCTGTCATGTTTTTGAAACAAATCAGTGGCCTCAGATTTTTCTGGAAACACTTGGACTGCACACACGGTTCCTTTGAACCTTTCCCTCAGCATGGGTGTTTGGCTGAGTTCCCTCTGTGGTATCCAGAGGTGATGTTCCCAACAGGGATTTGTTGGGCATTTCACGCGGCCTGACTTGTCCTTTCTTTCCTAACGCAGCTATCAGCCTGGTAGCATTCACAGTACAAACTCTTCACCATAAAAGGAAGATCTCATGAAGCTTCGGAAATTGTTTGTTGTTTGTTTTACGAATCTCTTGTAAATTCTTGGTTAAAGATTAACCAGCCTCTCCCCGTAATAAAAGTGTTCATCATTCACATGAGAATGGAAATTCCTTAAGGTATCATCTGAATAAAAGTTAATATTCCTTTAAGTCATGTTTGATGTATGTTGTCTCCAAGGAATGCTTCTGTTCAGTGAGCAGAATTCCCCTGATTTCCTTCACTCAGGACTGCTGTATTACTGGTTTGCTTCAAAAAACCTCAAAATTCAGCGAGTGGGACAATCTGAATCTTTAGTGCCTGGAGGAGAAATCACGTTGTGCCGATTGTAGGACAGAAATGACTGGTTTGATGGACTCGAGGTCCTGTCCCAAAACTTACTGGAGATGGTGATGTTCTTTTCATTGCCTTCAGCTGAAGGTCTGAGATGATGAGGGGAGAGCTCATAGGCAGAAATTTAATTAGTCGATAATCCTTAGGACTGCTGAGTCATTTTCCCAGGTAATAAAGGTTAAGTCTTGGTTCCTGGCTTTGGCTTTTATAGCACTAATATTTCTATTTTTACGCAGTACTTTCAAGAACTTGCTGGAGTTTTCTTCTGAGGGTGAGTTTGTTTTTAAAACGTGGTGAATCAAAGTACGGTTTCCTCCATCTCTCTGCTTGAATGTCAAATCCCAGCCCTGCCATGAATCATTTCCCACCACGACTCTGCAGAATATATAACAGAGCCCTTGTTAATGGGAGACAACGGCAGGGCCTCAAAATCCCATTATGAAACTCGCAATAATCGAGGGACTAAAAATAAATTTTGCTTGGATTGCAGTTTGAACATGCTTGGGTTGTTTTTTTCTTTCTTTTTAGTCGATCCTAATGTAGTTAGTCCTCAATAAGCCCAGCTTTACCCTTGTGCCCTTCAGTGCTTATTTTTGTCTCTTCTTGGTGCATCATATAAACATTGTCATAACTTCCAGCATGCAATTATAAGTGTTTGTTTTGGGTTTTTTCATAGCAGAGTACCTCAGGAGCCACAATGACTTCTGGATTCAATGAAATATGAGTTGAAAGGATTACTGTGTAAGTACAGAGTCACTTAAAATTTTAGACTAAGAATGAAAGCTCTTTTCAAAGGAATATACTTGTGAAATAGCCTTTGTGTTTCCTGTTAATTCCTAGTACGAAGATTAGGGATGGAGTCCCAGAGTAGGATATTTTCCAGGGATTTCTGTCAGTGGAGAAACTGAGCCCTTGTAATGAGACTATAGAAGTGCTCAATATTATCTCATTATTTTTCATTAATCCGCGCACACCAGCCCGCCTCCACACGCTGTAATTCCATGTTACCACCCATGTTCACATTAAAATAGGAACAGATTATTCAAGACTCCCACACAAATCGTGAACCTCTATCCCTTCTGATCTGTCACCGGCCATCCCTGAGACGGAGGAACCTCTTCCTTAGGCAAGGAGTCATCTTTAAACCTGGCAACCCAGCCCTTCGGAGCTAAATGCCTATTTTTATTCCTGGCAAATGCTCCTGTGGCATCCAACATCCAAGCCTGGATGAAGCTGCCCTGTCAGAACTGATTTTTAACAGAAAATTGCTTTTCAATGAACCCATTCTCTATGGAAAGTGCCTGCTTTTCATAGATTTGGGAGGATTTGGGGATTTTTTCCCTCAATAAGAAAGCCTGAAACTCTAAACCCTCGGAAGGTTTCTGTGTTATTTTGTTTGGTTTCAAGAGGAAATACTTCCCTGCCCTCAACTCCTGTTTTCATATCAGTTCAAATAATGTCAAGACACTCTTTGCTGCTCTTTCCCATTATTTTTGTTACTTTTCCTGTTTCAGGCTGCCTGCGTGTAGTTGATGGGGTGGGGTGAGGAATGTAAATTATTATTTTCATGTAGGTGTGGTAGCTATTCAGTTGTAAATCCTGTTTTCAATCCTTCTGACTATTTTATTTGTGATCTGTAATATTGATTTGTCTTCAGAGCAGAGAACACTGCAATCTATCAGGAGCAGGGACTTTTTATTCCTTGCTAAAATAATTCAAAGCATTCCCAGAAATCCGCGAGATGGGAAAAAAAGAGATCTTCCTTGAAGCCCTTTTTTCTTTTCCCTCCCCCTCTTTGAAATGAGTTGAGGAATTTGTTTCTGCGGTTGATTTGTTTTTATCAGTTAGTTGCAAAATCTGACCAGCCTCGCCTTTCAAACCCATCTCCCATGATAACCTGCCACTGGCTGTCTCTCGATAACCGACTTTAAAAAAAACAAGTTAAAAGGTTTGTGTGTGAGCACGGCTCAGGATGGTGGAGGAGCAGGGCTGAGCTACAACAGGCAGCTCTGCAGTTGCTGTTGGAGTCGAGCAAAGCTGTCAAGCTGTTCCCAGTTCCTCACAAGCCGTAGCAGCCGTGCCTGAATCACAGCTGTATTTTCCCACAAGCTGTGAGGGCCTTTTGGCAGCCGCAGGCAGCGGGACCGCAGATGCTCTGGCTCTCCAAAGCCTTTCCCCAGCCGGTCCCGCCCCGGCAAGGATGAGCTGCTGGGTCAGGCACCAGGGGTGCCTCACCCCTGGCACCAGAGCCTCTGCAGCTACAGACCTGCATGGCCTGGGCAGCCTGGCGGGAGCTAAGCTAATTTCCCCTGTGTCTCTGTGCCCCGGGGCTGCTGGGTGTGCCCCCTGGATGTGCCCTCCTCTGTGCCCAGCCTGTCCTGGTGACAGTCACTATAGCACAAACCATTGTTGCAGCATCTGCCTGTGTTTGTGCAACTTGGCTTCTAGCTGTCATTTCAGTCTATCTCATTTTTGGATTAATCTGGAACCTGCGAGTACAATCACTGCTGCTATTATTATTAGTAGTATTAGTATTAGTATTATTAGTATTATTAATTTTATGGTTAGCTTTAGGCCTGCAGCATCCTTGCGCCTGAGGCTGTGGCTAGTAAAAGTCAATGGTCTCTGTGAAAACTGAAGTTTAGGTGTCACATACTGCACACTCAAAACTGATGGCCCATTCCGGCCAGTGGACAATGAAAAGCCTGGAATACAGTTGTCCTTGGATACCTCTGCATATTGTTCTCTATCAGAGAGATCTTTCGAAGGCTGACCTGAAAACAACCCATGTCCTTACAGCTTGAAAAGCTTCTCCTTTCCCTGAAGTGGCAGAAATGTGCAGTGTTTGGGCTCGGGTTGTGCTTCCCGAGCAGTGACTGCGTGGTCGGGATGTCTGCAGTACATACCGAGTGCTATGCTGCTGCTGTGTGGCCATGAGGAGGCATTTAAAGTGCTTTTTCTTGGGAGTTCTTTTAAAAAATTAATTTCTTCAGTCAAGGGTTCTCTTTATTTGCCTTCAACTTTCCCCCCATTTCCGCCAGTAAGAAAACAGAAGTTGTCACTAGACATTAGAACACAGCAAGGTTTAAGTCAATACGGGTAAATATTGATTATTTGCATGATGTTAGTTCCTAGAAGCCCTTCTGAGCTGGGTGGTGTTCTAGCACCGAGCAAAAATAAGTCCTGGCTAGCACTAATGGGTTTAGCATCTAATTATAAAATGAAACCAAGCTTCTTCTCATTTTCAGAAAGTCCAAAGATCTTTCTGTAATGCTCCTTTCCTTTATTTGTCCAAGCCTGGGTACCAGACTGGAGACAGTATTCCAGTAACTGTCCCTCTGATATTTTGCTGCTTCTTGAGACTATTCCTCGGGTGCCAGATCCGAAGCCGAGATGTGCTGAAACACGAGTTGGTCAAATGAGTCCAGCTGCCCAACAGATCCGGATGGCTCTGGATAACTGACATCCTGATCTTTATCGGATCTGCCTCATCTCTGAACGTTACCGGCTCTGTTTCTCTGGGGTTTGTTGTTAGATCTTTTGATAAGGTATTAAATTATCTGCGTCTAAACCAGATCTACGTTGCTCAAAACGCTGCAGCTGGATGATGTCCTAGCGGTAGTCCTACTGAAAACTCACTGCTACAAAGATAGGCTTTGATCCATTTAATATGTGAGCATTGATTTTCTGTTTTCTCCAAAAACAGAAGAGAGGAGGAAAGTGATAACAGTGGCAATAGGGTACCAGTTTTACCCTGGCTGGAAAGGAAATTTCTAAGCTGAAGCTGGTGATACACCCTGTAGAAGACACTTCAGCTGCTCTTAGGAGACAGTTTTATGTAAGAGGAAATGTAAAGGGCTTTCTGGGTTTGGTATGGACTCAGGTACAGAAGGAACTCTAAGCTCTTAAGGAAGTGGAGGTTTTGAAGATGCCATCACTAACCAGTTTTTTCAGCCTCATGTGAAATTGCTGATATTTTAGTGATCTCTGGCTCACCTGTCCTGCCAAATTCAGATGATTGCAGGACTGCTCACACACTTCATTTCATTGTATAAATTACTGTTTTGCCAAGACTTCTTGTGGACCCGGACTGTCAATAGAGAAACCTCTGCTGTTATTTCAGGCCAATCTGTGCATGTCTAGGCGAGGCTGAATAAACCACAGATGACCTCTGATGTAATTCTACCTTTAGTCCTTTGCCCCATTCCGCTGCCAAGCTTACTCTCAGCCAGAATCCCTAACCCGGAGTTCCTTTTTAGGGGAAGATGATGGTGGAACAAGCCAGCTGGGGATTTTTATGGCACGGTAGTTCTCACACCGCTGCCCTGACAGGGTACCCACTGATTCATCATTCTCGGAGCCTTTGCACCACTTGGCTTATCCCCGAGCAGAGGCTTTAGTGCAAGGCACTACGTATCTGTGTCGGGAGGTATTCGGGCAGGAGTATTCCACCACAGCTATTTTGGGCTATTTCCCCACATCGAGAAGCTCTAGTGCTTATCTCAATGGAACGAAAGTCAAGCCTGTTCTTCCAGATAAAATGCTTTCCCCTCCAACTGCCTGATGCCTTATCTCTGGTCTTGCAGCATCACCCGTAACCCCTCTCCTGACCCACTTAACTCTCTGCTTTCAGCAGAGCTGGGGCGGGGGCAGGGGGACTTGATTAATGAGTAATATTCACTTTCTTCTAATGTGAAAACTCTTCAAGTGGTCCGTGCTCACATAATTGGGAGAGAAATCTCTATTCTTAATCAGCTGATGAATTATCTATGGGCAGACCTTTAAGAATGTATTTCAGGTGGCTTTGGTTCATGAAAGTTATTGGGTTTTAAGCATTTTTCAGAATCTCCTGACAAAGAAAAGAATTTTAATATCATTTGACACTTGTCACCTTGTTTTCTCTGCCTGTTTAAAAAACAAAACAAACCTTTGTTATCTCTTTTCCATATCCAAAATTATTTCTATGAAATCAATATTTTAGCAAGCATAGCAATCTGCTAGTGCTCGCTTTTTGAGCTTCAAAAATTAGATAAGGACTGAATATAGGTAGTCAGGGCAGTGAATGTGTTGTCTCTTACATTCCAATTTGAGCAGTGGGTAGCGCCAAGGCAAGCTTGTTTGTTAATTTATTTGGAATTAAGCTGATAGTTTTAAGCCATTTCCTTGTGAATGATTATCTATCAAAATGTTTTTATCAGCTGGAACTGACTGATGTTCATTCAGATAATTTCTTGGACAGCCACCATGTGTGTAGTTAAGCAGAATTCAGTCTGGTTTCCTGTTTTAATATTAATTTTTTTTATTGCCTCCATTCTACACAGTGTGGCAGGGACTGCTCAGAAAATGCTCTTCCCCTGTATCTATATGTGAAGAAATCCAAGGGTGTGAGCAGTCCTGTTCATTCATTGCCACGGGATGGTCTGGTGAAACAAGGAAGGATAAAAATTCCGGCAGTCGTGAGTAAGTTTGTTGAGTGCAGGGACTCTGGACCTTCCAGGATATCTGGAGTTCAGGAGAGCACACCATGGACACTGCAGCTGCAAACACGGTTAGGAGGTGGGACTGACACAAGGCTCTTCCCCTTCCTCCCCAAGCCAGTTTAAGTCACTGGTTAGAGCCCTGCCAAGGTGCAGGTGACCAGACACTCGCTTGGCTTTCTTTTTTCAGCTCCAAGGAGAGGAAGAAAGGGGTGTGATCACATGCACATCCACCTCCAAGGGTTGCCACTGGGTTCTGCCACTGGGAAATGGCAAAAGTGGCAAACAAATCAGTAACTGAAGTTTGCACACAGCACAGAGCCTCTTGTGTTCTTGCCTTTGCCGTCATTGCTGCCACTGTGTGAGGTGTCACCGTCACACCTGCTGCTTCCCAAGCACAATTTCACCACATCACCTCTGGTTTTGAATTTTTGTCCAAGCATTCATTCATAGATGGAGAGGAAGGGTGAAGCCTGCCTTACTTAGCCGGCGTGGAGCTATGATTTCACTGTGCTGGCATATTGAGTTGCAGCCATGTGTCACAGATCTTTTGCTTGTCATCTCCCATGTTCTCACTATTCCCTGTCACTTTAAAATTAATTCATTGCTAATCACTTACTCCACCCAGACGATACCCATATTCTTCTACTTGCAAGGCGCCACCTGATGCTTCATTTGGGGAGAATGGAGGGAGGGATAAACAAAGGCTGACAATTGCACTGTGAAACCGTAGAATTAATTTGTCCCATATGCAAAATTTAATTTGAGCAGTATGAATAATGAAGCTCTTTGGTCAGAGCGCTGCTTCTCCAGATATCGCAGGGCAGTTTTTCTGTACAAGGGAGCAGAAAGACAAAAGGAGTAAGATCTTCCTTTCCAAGCTTGTATGGGATACAGCACTCCCTGCCCTTGGTGGATGGCTGGGGGAAATTGGCATTAATCATGGTTATATTAAAAGCTAACCATCTTCTTGGTACTGTTGCCTAAGTTGCTTTTGGTGGAATCATTGAATCATGGAATGATTTGGGTTGGAAGGGACTTGAAAGCCACCCCCTGCCATGGGCAGGGACACCTTCCACTATGCCAGGTTGCTCCAAGCCCCATCCAACCTGGCCTGGGACACTCCCAGGGATCCAGGGACAGCCACAGCTCTCTGGACACCCTGTGCCAGGCCTCACCCTCTGAGTAAAGAATTCCTTTCTAACATCTAATCTAAATCTCTCTTCTTTTAGTTTGAAACCATTCCTCCGTGTCCTATCAGTACCTGCCCGTGTAAAAAGTCACTCTCCCTCTTTTTTACAGCTGTGCTCTGAGTCAGGCGGGAGTTTCCTGAGTCACGGAATGTTTGAGGTTGGCAGAGTCCTCGAAGGATCACCTGGGACCACTCCCTCCTCAAGCAGGGCCACCCAGAGCAGGTTGCCCAGGGCTTTGAATGCCTCTGAGCGTGGAGTCACGGCGCTCTCCCCGAGCAGCCCGTGCCGGTGTGTGGCCACCCTCGTGGTGACAAACACGTTTTTTTCTGGTGCAGAGCTGCCGGCAGCGTTGGGAAACAGGATGCCCGAGTGGAGCAGGGCGGGTACGATCGGGGCAGGGCTCCCTCCCCGCTCGGCGCCGGGCGCTGGGCTCCGCTCCCTGCTCGCAGCACAGCCCGTGGTGACGGGAGCCACCTCAGCTGCCGGTCCCCAGCGAGGAAGCCTCAAACCACGGCTGGGAACATTTTGAAACAGATTTTTGTCACCCCAGAGGAAACATTGTAGGGGAAGATCAGGCCTTGTAGCTGTGAAGCAGCGATGATAAGATAAAGGCACCCAGCTCATCCTTTGTGTCTGTCTAATAGTGCAACAGCAATGAATTTCAATCCCTTCATTTCAGGGTGGGGAGGGACAGGGACATTTCTCTTTTGCTCTCCTCACTATTTTCTTTCGTAATGACCTATTTTTTAATGTGTGTATGTGCAGAGGGTCTGTATGTGCACACAGAGAAGCGGGACGTGCTAAAGTGGTGACTTTTGGTGCAGAGTTTGAGGAAACAGAGCTGTGAAAGTCCACAGAAGGATTCCTGCTCTATGTGGTGCATCTCAGATACCATTTAGAGGCCAGAGCTTTGCTTTGCTGGCCTTGGTTGAGGTTTGACCCCAAGCCTTTGTACCAAAGTACCTTCCTCTGTTCACAGGAGGCCTTAAGCTTGCAGAGAAGTTGCAGAAAAACATGAGTGTTACAAGGTGCCCAGAGAATGCAAAGTGTGGTGCAGGAGGGATTCTTCCTTGGGCTGATCTGGTGAGTGATCAGGGCTGGTCTCTGCCATCCTCCTTGAAATAAGGGACTAAGTGTTAAATCTCTGTGGAGAACTGAAGGAAGGGAAACCAGAAAATCCCCCACAGGTAGAATGAGATCGTATAAAAAGCTATAGAATTCCAAATAAAATTGATTCACTTTACTCCCAAATAAGCACCTGAATCGGTATGAATCAATACAAATGGCATCAATGAATGTATCTTGTTTTGTTCCAGTTTAACATCTATTTTCAGAAGGTTCTCAGAAAGCATTTTGATACACCAATGCATGAAATACTGCTGTCAGATAAATTCATATCATCCTGGATAAGGGTATTATATCACAGAATGAAAACAGGCAGCAGAGATACAACAGCAAAGAAACTGATAGTGCTGATTTTTTTGGAAATGTCAAAAACGGTGAGTTGAGAAGTGGTGGTGTTTGAATCCCGGCTTCCATCAATATTTGTATTGCTGCTGTTTGGCCTGAACTTCTGCAGCACTGGCAGAGAGATCTCAGTCTCCAGCAACACCAAATAATACCGTTTTATTCAATTTTGTGTATTTTAGCAATAAATAAGAAGTATGACTTGTTTTTCTTCAGAACTTAGTCATCTCTGGGACACCTGGCACTACTTCTGTTTTGAAAAAGGTGGTATCGTTACCCAAATTGCAATGACTCCTGAGTTCTTTGAAACCTAATTGTGGAGTATGTTAATCTGGCTTTTAAGCTGTTTCCTAACGTGAACTGGTGTTGGTGCATGTTTCTACCCGATCTGCAATGTGTGCCACCCAAAAAACGTGAAGTCAACATGAAAACCAACCAAAAGCTGGAGTAATGAAAAGGTCAAATATATTATTAAGCATTAAAATTCTGAGAAGTCCCTGTTATGCAGGAGATCGTAACAAGAAGAGGAAACAGCACAACACGAGCGATCTCTGGTGATAAAGATCTGGTGAGCAGAGAAGAGCAGAGGAAGTGGAGCATGTGTGATGATTCCTGTTACAGGACGTGGCCCTCCTCCTCCTTCCCATCAGCTGGTGTGCTCAGGGCTTTGCCTGAAACACGCTGGAATTTGGTTAAACTCTAGAAATAATGGTTTTGTTTTTTCATCAAGCCAATGGGAACCTTTGTTCTTATAGCTCTAGAAAGGCATCTGAGGCTGAAGTTGTCCCATCCCAGTAGAGCATCCTCTTCCCCTCTGGCTCTCAGTGCACCTCAGGTCTGACCTGCAGGGAGATGGTGCCACACATTGCAGGATCGCGGTCTCTGTGCTGTGCCCTGTGTGTAACTCAGACACCTATTTGCTGAGACCTGCCATGGGTCTCACTGTCCCATTTTGGCACCAAACAGGTACCCGGTTGCTGGTGACAAGTAGGTCTGTGAACAAAGACTCTTTTGTGAAAAGCTGTAAAGGTTTTAGAGCTTCTGTTGCCATCGTAAAGCTTGAGTGGGTTTGCGCTATCGAGAGTCATCATCTAAGGGATGAGCAAAAGTTGGTTAAATGACCTCAGATAAAAAGAAATAGGTGATTATTCCTGTCACTCAGTATAATCTGCTGTGTACCTCCACCATGAAGGCTGGTTTTTTTGTCTCTAATCATTACCCTCTTTTGCCCACAGGTGAACCCGGTTGGGAAGGGGAGGCTGCCAGATGTTCCCTGTGTCCCTCTGTGGCTCATCCTGGAGCATCTGGATGCCGAGTCCCAGGGGATAACAGTGAGAGAGCATCTCTTGGGACACCCCGCCCCAGCCTGGCCCTGGGCACGGCTCTGCCGCCGAGTGAGTCAGTGGCTGAGCTCCTGCGGTGAGGACACCGAGCGGGGCAGGAGCAGGATGCTTTTCCCGGTGCCTGCAGCTGCTGGCATTGCTGGTGCGGCCTTGCATCCCTGCGGAAATGCAGAGCAGCAGTGGGGGCGGCAGGGTTTCTTGGTTTTACCTTTAGTGTAGGCAGAGGAAGACGAGAAAAGAGAATTGAGGAGGGAAGGAAAGCAGTCACATTTCCCAAAGCTCGCTGAGCAGCCGCGGGTGATTAACAGCTGGGAGCGCTCAGGCAGACTGGGTGGGGTTTGCTAATTCACCCATGCGTGCAATCGCACCGTGGGGTGAGCAGAGGTGATGGCATGGGAATGTGTCATGGAAGTCACTGAGGACAGCTGGGGAAAAACCTGCTCTGTGCCCGGGGAGCGCAGGCATCACCTCATCGTCTGCTTTTGGGAAGTGCTGCTACATGCACAGGGATGCAGGCACCAGCCGGAGCCCGCCTTGGCTCAGGGGAGCTTTTGACGTGAGTAAGGTCGCTGTAAAGCTCGATTGACCACAAAAGGAAAGGTGAAAAAAGGGACTCCACCACCTTCACTCCCCGCACAAGTTTTTATGTAGCTCCACTAAAAAGTTAGAAGTACAGAAAAACAGACCTGAAATGGACTGTAGGAGACCAAGCAGTGTAAGAACACCAGAGACAGCTAGTTTAACAGTCATGGTAAAAAAAAAGCTTAAATCAGGGTAAAATTGATCTGAGTCTTTATATAGATCACATTCAGGGGAGATTTAGTGTGCAAGGGGCCTGAGACCTATCTCAGCCTGTCCTGGCTCAGGTGGAGACAGTAGATTCTGGCAGTGGGATTCATCTCCCCAGCACCCTGAAGAATGCCCCGGTGCCCTGCTCTGTGTGTCCAGCTCGCCCCAGCAAAGGTCACTGCTGCAGGGCAGGAGGGCTGAATCACCCACCTGGCCCCAGGGGTTGTGTTAGGGCCAGGATGCAGGAGGGCTGGGATAACACAAAGGGCTGCTTTCTGGTGCTGTCTTGCTAATTAGTCAGCACTCATCAAGATAACTAGAAAAATAATTTTGCAGATTGTATCAGGCTAGTTTGTGGTTGGCTTGAACTGCTGTTCTATTCTGCAGATACAGAGATATGCAGCATTTTTTAAAGGCCGGACTTTTAAAAAATGTTGACTTGTGAATTTTCTTTTTTCCCATTCACCACAGAAAGAAAAAAAATCTGAACAAAAACCTAATCAATGCCTGTTGATTTGCTTCCTTTCATGGCTTTACTTCTCCTTTTTGCCTGCTACTTAGTGTTTTCCCTGTCTTTCAAGATGCCTGTGAAGAGGCAAAAGGTGTAATGAAACTCAGGCAATGCAATATTTTCCAGCTACGTTTACGCTTTGCTGTGCGGAGATGAAAAGGTAAAACTTAAATCCGACCCTGAGATGTTCCAGTTTCAGGCTTCCAAATAATATTCCAATCCTCCTGCAAGCACGTTAGGACAGAGACTGCCTTGTTTTGTGTGTAGGTAGCAGAGGAATGATCCTTTGCTCGCTCTGCTATGGGAACCCCTCAGCTGATGCTGTTCTGCCGTCACGCAGCTGGTTTGAAGATCCCTGGGATTTATCCTCGGGAAAAAAGGTAATCTTTCAAAAAACAAAGAGCTTCCTTCTGCCTCCTTCAGATGCCTTTCTGACAAAGGCTGCTTTTAGGTCAAGAACCTGCCTCTGTTTTCAGGCAGCAGCTTGTCAGGCAGGATTTTTTTTTTTTTTAATTATAAATTTTTTTGCCCCCCACTCCCCATAGATGAATGATTGGCCTAATTCAGGAACACTGAAATTATTATTACCGTTCTCGCTGAGCACGAGGAGCACACCTGTAATTTCTCACGGGGTGTGCTTTGTGACAGCAGAGCCGCGATCCCTCCCCAATGTATCCTTACGTACAGAGCGGCTTAGCTGGCGTTTAGTGCTCCCTGCGAGCGGCGGCCGCACGGAAACGCCTGGCGCGTTTGTTTGTGCGCCGGTGCTTAATGCTCATTAGCGCGGAGACTAATAGCACTGCCTGCAGCCAGCAAAGTGCGGGGCTCTGCTCCCTGAGATCCCTGCTGCCTTTGGCGAGCGCTGAACCTGCGGCAGCCCTGCCGCTGCCCTGCCAAGGCCCGGGTGCCTCTGGAGGGCATGTCCCTGCCCGGAGCGCTCTAGGGACTGCCTGGCTGCTGCTCTGCCAAGGGCAGTGGTGGAGCCATCCCAGCAGCCCCGCTCCGCCTGCCTTTCCTGTTTCTCCAAGCCATGATCCCCTCTGCTGTCCGCTGCTCCTCCCCGGCATCCCCTGCTCCGTTTTCTTCAGGCTTTGCTGGCTAATTTCTTCCCTAGCCTCTTTTTTTTTTTTTTTTTTTTTTTTTTTTTTTTTTTTTTTCACTCAGGGGATTATCTGTGTGTGACAACGAATGGGAAACTGAGGCATCTGGCTGCAGAGGGTGCCATGTGAAATATGTCAGCGGTGCTGTAGCGCTGAACTATGAGAAAATATCACCAGACTCACAGCTCAGAGGGAGATCAGGGTGCTGATAACTCTCTTCTCTCTCCAAGCAGGAGAGATGGGCCAGGGCTAAAAATCTGACACAGCATGAGGGGCAATATGGGTTTCTCCAGCTCACTGGCATCCCAGGCACTTAGAGAAAATGTTCTGTTCGGGAGAAAGATGAGAAGCACTTCTGAAGTTTGGTTCTTGGGGATAAAAAAGATTTAGGTGCCCAGAACTGGTTTTTCCCCCAGAAAGGTACCTGTGAAGTTGAGGTGTCTGCTGAGCTGGCCCATGTCTGTCAGTGAGCATGAGAATGGCTGCAGTCGGAGGTGTCGGCAGAGACAATGCCCAGGGGATGTGCCTTATCTGAGGCACTGGATCCCAGCTCTGACAGCTCTGAAATCACCTTGTCAGCTGCACTGGGTGGGAGAAACGCAGAACAGACCCTGCAAGGGAGATAAATTTCAGGTGCTTATCAAGGAGCCAGGCTCCAAACAGAGTCACTCATTTCTAATGTTAGCTTTTTATTTGTGTTGTCTTGTTTGGGCTTAGCCAGATTCAAAGTCTCTCTTGTGGCAGGAGCGATGGCAGGTGAGTATGGCCAAGGCTGGGGCCTGGCTTAGAAGGTAAAATACAGTGTGGTGCTCCCTGCTGTGGCTGGAGACTTGCCGGGGGATGCTGGGGGACACGACTGCAGAAGAGCCTGGACAAGGGCTGTGTTAGTGCAGAGAGGACTGTGCATCACTTGGAGCCAAGGGAGAACTTTTCTCCAAGATCCCTTGGGAGGAGAGGAGCCAAGGGGGGTTTTCACTGAGATTTTGGGTGCTGCAGGTTGGGCTGAGGACAGAGGATGTGGCTGTGGCTGTGGCAGGGAAGCTGCCATGGCTGTGCCGAGGAGGGCGAGTTTGTGCCCAGGCACGTGGAGAAAACCACACGAGACATTCTTCCGTGCTCAGATCCTCGATTTGCAAGATCAAAGTGCTGCACTGTGGAGCGAGTGCAGAGTTATGGGGAGGTGAGGTAAGACACTTCCATCCTCATCATTCAGTGACTGTTTCCTGGTCCTTTGGTTGAGCTGGGGCCACTGCCCCTCGGTGTGATGCTTTAAGTGATCTTGTCAGGAGATGTGCAGCTCTTCCTACCTGTTCACAGCCCAGGGAACACTCCATCCACTCCACAGGTTACTGTTATGGGGATCAGCCTTTTGGGAGGCTCTGGTAAGTCTCAAGGCTGCAGCCCTTCAGCCTCTCTTCAAGAGCTTGACCCAGTAAAGTCAATTAAGGTGTAGCCACAGCCTCTGAGAGCCTTTGGACTCACACAGATTTAGAAGCACATCCACAAGAACTGATGCACTGAATGCAAAATGTAATAGCACTCATTCTGGAATAGGAGTTTGATTTATTTTAACTTGAATTAATACAACTTCTTATTCTAGCTTAAGAGCATCCAGAAAAGTTGTTCTAGTCAATTTTCAAGTGTCAACAAGCTGTTTTTCTTGGTCTCACAAACTCATCTTTGAAATGGGAATAACTTAGTCTCCCATATGGTGTTGAAAGCTACTTCGTAGCGGAAATCTCCTGTATATTCATACAAAATTTTAGAGGAGCAGGTGGAAATTATCTGGCAATTAAAGTTAGTGCTATGGAGCTAGGACTTGGAATGACATAGTCAATCTATTCAAAGACCTCATCTCCTACTGTCAGCAGTTGGTTACGTGACTGTTCATTGTGCTGCTCCTCATGGGGGGAAAAAAGCCCTTGAAGAGATGGCAAAAGATTTCGGCTGATTTCTGATAACTGTGTTTGAGCTGCTGATGACATTTTTCTGAAAGGAAACGGTTAAAAGCAGGTCTTTAGCAGCTCTGGCTCTGACATCGTTCTGCAGACTTATTGGGGTATTAACGAAGACGAGTAGCATTCTGTGAATGCAGGAAGTGGCCTCCAATAAAGTTTGCAAATTTCACAGAAAAACGGACATAAAAAGGTCAAGACTCTCCTCAGCCATTTTGTCTAATTTTATTTTGAGCAGTAGATTTCTCTACTCACTCAAAATACGCAGGTCTGGGCGGTACTGCAGGATGGTTACCACCATTCTGAGGGGAGGTGTTCATCAGCCTCTTGCAGCAGCAGTCCAAGGTTTATCCATCACCATTTTTCAGAATTGCTCGGTACTTTCTTGACTGTTCGTAGCTGGTGTAAGATCACCAATGAAACATTTTCCTCCACTGCAGAAATTACAAACTTCAGGGGTTTTTTGTTCGTTTCTCTGTCTCTTTTGAATTTATGCAGAACTCTCCTACCTCCCTGAAAGGCTTTGTTCAAACTTTCCAAACTGACTTGACTGGAAGACCTGATGAACTACTTTACCTCCATGACTTGCAGGGAGGTATAAGCATGTATAAACAGCTGTTTTGGCTGAAAATCGGTTTGAAATATTGTTTCAAATATATATAAAAATGAAGCCCAGCACTTCATGGAGACACTGTCAATAGAGTGGAAGATTTGCTGCCTGTGTCTTTTACTTCGCTTTACTTGTCACTGCTCCTGTTTAAATTACCTCACGTTTGACATTAAGGTGAGGAGCATTGTGGCATTGCTGTGAAATCTGCTCTGCAAAGAGAAGCCCCGGTGGGACCAGGTCCCTGTGAAGCAGGAGCTCAGGTGACATCCCAGAGCTATTGAGGGCCTGGTGCTCAGGGAGCTTTCTCCATCCTGCTGAGGCCAGGAGGTGAGCAGAGAAATCAGTGCTTGGTGTGAGAAGTCTTGGAAGAGGGGAGATCTTAGCTGCCTTGAAATTAAGCAATCAAAATTGAAAGGGAACGCCATCGATCTCAGCTGGAAGTTGGTGCATTTTAAATGTGGGATGGTGCCTTTTTGCAACCTGTGAAAGAGTTTGCTAATGCCCCGATTTATTGTAGAAGCTGAGAGAAACAGCTTTGCACAGCAGGATAAGCATGCTTTTGACTTGGTTCCAGGTATGACAATAGCTGAGAGCCATCAGAAGTAGGAAGAAAATAGCTGCCAACAGTCCTGTCTAACTTGGATGATCCTGATTTTCTTCTTGCTCTGTCAAACCCTGCTCACTCAGTCCTTTCTGACGGAATTGAGGACAGAACGTCCTTTCGAGAGCAGCTTTTGTTTCTCTCAGCATTTAACTGTGCTTTCTTTGTAGGATAATGGAGAGCCTTGGAAAGAGAACTCTCTCCTCTGCTTCCCCAGGAAGGAATGCTGGGTGCTGAGCACAGACAGCGCACGGGGTGGAAGGAGCTTGGACCTCCAAGGTTCACAGGCAGCAGCAACACATCCCAGACAATATTCAGGAAGGTGGTTTTGAGGGAAAAGATTTGCCAGTGGAAGTTACTGAAGAAATATTGTCTCCTGCTCCTGACTGTGGCAACTGGAATTCGCAGACCAATCCTTCCCTTCTCCCTGAAAAGGACAGTGAGAGGCCAGGTAAGCCTTCACCCTCCCTTGGCAAGGAAATGTCTGAGCTGGGGAAATCACCTAGAAAATCATGCTAGAAAATGTGGAATATTAGACTACAGGATTCTGGTTTGAAATAAACCCAGAACCGGAGTTTTGGAGGTTTTGTGGTGCTGAAAAGGAATATATTTCTGCAGTAGCATACCATGGGGGTGATGTGTGTGCTGTGCAGTGTTTTGTTTCTCATGCTCACGTGCTGCTGCAACTTGAGCTTTATGGAGCTTTTCCTCTTCTTCCGGGAGGAACAGCTTCCCAGGTAAGGGACACTGACCTATTTGGGTGACCAAACAGGTAAGGTGAGGTATAAAACAAGAATGAAAAATATGACGTTGTGAGTGGAAAAATACACACTTCAGGCATTTGGACACTTTCCTAGTCCTTTTAGAAAACTTGGAAGCAAATGGCTAAAAGTTGGCTAAGGATATTTACCTCTATCCACAGATTAAGCAAAATGTCTAAATTTTTGCCTTTTTTTCCCCATCAAGCTGTTTAAACCTGCTAAGAAATTACTTTTGCTGTAAGTTTTCATGCATAATTTGAGTTGTACACAAGGGTTTTTTCTTTCTAATATGTAAAATAATTGGATTTTGAGCAATGTTGTATGTTTGAAACTAGTCATGCATGTAACTAGTGGGTATGAAATTTGGAGGAGGATTCAGGCCCTTCTTTGAGGGCCAAGTTGCCACAGTTTGGATAAGTTCAGTTCACATACTTTGTCAGCTGCAGCTTTTGCTCTGTCCTTCGAATTTCCAGGACACCACCTTTATCAAGGCTTATACTGAAACTTTGAACACGCAGTCCATGATTTTGAAGGAGAGGATGAGGGCTTTTTGTCTTACTTGAGGAATGTGATCTCGCACTGAAGAGCACAGCCTTTAAAAGCCTGGAGTGATGATGTCTGCCTTTCAGAAATCTGTGCAGGTGCGTAACTCATTACTTTTGTACCCAAAGGCATTTCTCCATGTATTTCTTCACTAAGGCTCAGAAATTCCCCACTGGAATGCAATAATAGTGCTTAGGGAAACTGGAGATGGCCTTGCCTTGAAATCCTGCCCCCTCATTGCTAGAGGGGCCTGAAGGCACATGTGGTACCTGCCCTTAGAGTCATAAGCTAAATAATTATAGACTATAGGTAGTTATAAGGAGCTATAAACTACTTGGATGCCCTAAAAACTACGGAGGTGGAAAAAGTTAAAAGTTCATCCCCTTTTTCCTTCCTCCACACCTTTCCAAGGAGTCTCAGGTTTGGGACATAGGTCTCTTTTTCCCCTCCCCTCCTTTCCTGTGGTGGATTCATCCCAATTCGGAGCTGGAGCTTGAGGTGGGCACAAGGAGGGTGAGCTTGTGGCCCCGTGGCACCCACACAGCGTGGGTCACGTTGGGCTGCCTGCCGAATCTGAAGTGTCCCTGGGGTGCTGCACTGTGCTGGCTGGCAGGGAGGAGGGGAGAGTTGATAAATGAGTCCCAAAAATGCTGTTCTGGGTGCACAGTAAGTGCCCCAGGGCTGCAGAGTCGATCTGAAAGCATAACCATTGGGTACAGGCAAGCTGTCTGTGCCGAGGCTGGGAGCAGCTCCTTGCTCGCCGGCAGCCCAGAAGCAGCTGGGGGAGATGGAGTATTTTATTATACACTCATTATTTTATGGCATGTCAGTAAAACCCCTGTGGGAAGAGACACGCAGGCTTCCCAGCTTTTCACCCATCAGTGCCCTTAAAAACACAACATTCTCTGCTGAGGCCCCAGCAACAGGTCCTGTGCACCCTCTCAGGTACGTGTCGTTGGTCTTGAAGATGCAAACTGGCGGTAACTGAGGAGATTTGTTTTTCCTGGGGTTAAAAGTGTTTTGACAACTCTAAATTAAGACAGGTTTTGTCTGGGCGGTATCTGACACGCAGCTTGCCATTTGCTAAATCTGAAATTAAGATGTTTGGGCCAAAACAAAATCCCCTTATATTAAGATATTTCAGCGCTGTTGTCTTCTGTAGCGTACTGAATAGAAGCTGCTATTTAAAGGTATTTCAGTGGGAAGCATCCATGGATGCTGATGGCAGCTGTCTCCACTCTCTGCTTATAGGATGCAGACATTCTTGTTCAGCTTCTAGACGCTACATCTGTTTGTTAAAGACTGAGTTTTTCTCGAGCTTTTTCAGCCTGACTCACACTGCTCAGGAATCATGGTGCAAATGCTGTTTCTTTTGTGCAAGATCAGTCCAGTCAGGCTGTATGATCTGGTGTGCTCTGAACTGAGTGGTCACAGTGTTGACCCCTGATGTCACTGTCTCATGGCAGAGATGGTTTGGGATCCTTTGGGTTTTGCTGGTGATGGTCTGTGTTACCCAAAGGTACACACGAGGTTTGTGCAGGAGTGTTTCTTTGATACAGATCTAACCACACTTTGAAGGCGAATCCCCGGAGGCTTGCAGTTCACACTTGATGTTGCTTGCTGGTATTTATTTCCAAATGCAACATTTCAGCTCGGAGAGGAGACCCTTAATATGGAAAAAGTCAAATGCCAGTGAATGCAGCCCTGGATGTGACCCAGATTTCTGGCCAGAAACTCTGATCAGAGTGAAGTAGCTACCCTGAAGTTGCTGCTCTCCAATTAGGGAGATGTCAGCGAGCACCCGGCTAAGCAGCAGTCTGGTAAACACAAGGATGTTTTTATTAAACAGCTTTGGGATGCAGAAGTATTTACACTGACCTTGTTTTCCAACTCTTCAGAGGGCCAAGGAGAAAGCTGGAGGTTCTGTAGGAAGTAATGCTCCTTCATTATATTGCTTCCCATCTGTCGGGTTAGTTTTTAGGGTCTCTGTGTATTCATCTCTCAGGGAGCACTGGGGATTTCGCAGGCAGGAAACTTTATCAGGGAAGCATCTAAGAGCACTTCTGTATGGCATGGGCAGGAGCTCAGTGCCAGCTGAGGGCGTCCTGGGTGCCAGTCAGCTCAGCCCAGGTCTGTGCTGTACCTCAGAGCACGGACCTGTCACTGCTGTGTCCCTAGCATGGATGGATGGGGGAGCGGGAAGTGAGACCTCAGAGAAATCAGAGGCTTTGTGCTATGCGAGGAAGGAGAGCTGAGGGGAGCTCTCCCCTCGGTGTCTGTGGTGATAGTTTCCCAAAAACATCACCCACAGCTGTGGTTCTCTGCAGTGGTGGAGAGACTGACAGGCAGTCAGTGCTCTGGTGGTGTCACCAGTGGGAGCATGCCCGAAGCCTGGATAAAGGCTATGATTTTCCCAAGTACTTGAGAGACTCACCATTTCCACTTCAATCCTATGATAACTTCAGGGGATATGTTTCCCATTTTCCTTTTTGGTGCCCAGTAAAATTTTCAGTGAGCTAAAGCAGGAGCACCCAACACCTGAAAGGCAGAGTGCCACACGCCCAGAGCCACCACAGGGGTGCGAGTCAGATCCTGACAGGATCAGCAGGGAGAGGAGCAGCCTGGGCTCCCAAATCCAGTGTGGCACTAAACAGGACCACTTGCAGGAGGTGAGGGGACACCAGGCTTGACAAGCAAGCGCCTGGTGGTTCATGTGTGCTTTAATGGAACTATTTATAACCTTTTGGAAAATGTAATTAAAAATGAAATCACCCGTTTGACATATGGTTTATTGGCCACATCTAATTAAAATCTCCCTAGGAGAAAAGTGCTGCGGTGAGTGCAGGTGAGATCCCAGTGAAATCCTACTCCTGAAATGCCTTCCCAGGGCATGTTCATACCAGGGGAAAGAAAGATGGAATAAAAATAAATAACGCCAGCTGCAGGAAATGGGTGACATGATTTCCTGTTACATCCAGCTTGCTTCTCCTCATTGCCACCCCCAGTGAGTGGAGGCAGGAGTGGGGCAGTGCTGCTCTCATGATGTGATCCCTGAGCTGTTCTGGAGCCAGCAAACACAGGGTGAGGTTTTGCCACCCTTCTGCTCAAGGGACAGTGACCTCTGTGTGCTGCAGTGTTCTTGACCTCTTCTATGGAAGGACCTTGAAATGAAGGCAATGCTGAGTCCTTTAGCAGTAGACCTACGTAAGTTAGGAAACAGCCTCTTAGGAACCAAAAATCGTTCAGTAGCTTTCCCTACTGAAATTTGAACACGTTATAGGAGTTCAAGGAGCAGTGAAGCACATGGTGTGGAGCCATGGAAGTTGCCTCCATCAGCCTTTTCCTCAACACCCTTTGCCTGTCTGGGCCCAAATGCTGTGGTGTTGCAACAGAGAAGCTGGGCATCACTAGATCAAATTAATTTTTATTTCAGTATTGCCCTCACAGGGTTTTTTCCTGCTCTGCCAGTACCTGGTGTTTCACCTAACACCTGGCTCCAGATACTTTATGAAGCATGGGGGAGTTCTGCTCCCGTTGGAAAGCTTGGGTTTGTTTAGGTGGCCGCAGTGTCACTTGGCACGAGTGAAAACCTTGCAAAAGCAGGAGACAAGTAACCTTTCTGGCCTGGTTCAGGGGTTTCCAGGCCGTGTCAGCCTCCCTGAGGAACAAGGGGTCTGTCAGCCCTGAAAGGCTAAGGGAGTTATTCCCTTTGGCACTACGGTGGTCTGTGCCCATGTTCTTAGAGGCTAAAGCAGTCACGGCACCTCATCTCCAGCACCAAGACATGTTTAGCCTTTCCCATGGTGCTTTCCAGTTCTCTGTGGTCACGCTGCTCTAGATGGAAGCAAACCTTGGAAGGAGGTACCTTCCCCGAGCTGGAGCGCGAGGGAGAGCTCTGCAAAGCGGGAGAGCTTTCCTCGTGCCTGCTGCAGAGCTGGGCTGCCGGCACCCCCCTCTATTAACCCCTGCTCTCACACCTGTTCTCGCTCTCGCACCTCCGGCGCTCCGGAGACTCTTCTTGCACCTCCCACAAGTGCACATGCTTGTGCTCCAAGAGCCTCCCTGGATTTCGGACCTTTGTGTGATCGGAATGAATTAGACTTGGCTGAGGGATGGGATTATTGCAGACCTGTCACTTCACAGTATGTTCCTGTTACAGCCCACACTCGTGTCTGCTAGTATTTTAAAGTAAACTTTAATTAGCATCTTCCCGAGAGTGTGAATAAATTGTTTTATTGTTGTTTTGGGGTTGGTTTTGTTTTAAGGAAAAGAGTGTTTACTCACCAAGGACATGTTTCCAAACTCCATCCGCACGAGTCCCGCTTTCTCTGGTGGCTCATCGCGGATCGCTGAGGCTCCGCGTGGGGCTGGTGCTGGGAGCAGGGCTCCTCAGTGCTGGGCTGAGATGTGCCATGGAGCCACACACAAGTGCTGGGTTGTTTTTGAGTCATGTTGGAGCAATGCTGTCACACTCCTGATGGCCATGTGTCACCCGTTTACTGGCAAATTATTCCAGGGGAGTTTCTCCAGTCTCAGTAGAGCTGTGTCTGCCCCGCTTTGGGCTCGGTGACCTCAAAAGCCCTAATTAACTTCTGTCTAACAGAGCCCAGCAGCACTGGACAGATGTCCCCTTGCTGCAGATAACATCTGAGATGCTCTTTGCAGGGGTGGTGAGCATGTTTTCCAGCCCTCAGCCCTGGAAGGGTGAAGCAGGTACCTAACGTGGTCTGGAGATCTGCTCGCAGACAGCAGAGGGATGGAAAGGAGGTTTTGTTCATGCCTGAATTCCTGCAGAATTACTTAACTGCTGAAAATAAGCACACTAATAATGTGTGAAGGTTTCTGCCCACCCAGCCCATTTATTAGGTGGAATTTGTGAAAGTGGTGGAATAATGGATGAGCTGTGGTGGAGTAGGGGATGATCTGCAGACCTGTTTGTCCTCTTTGCGGGGAGAGCGTTAAGGAAGGGCTGGGAATCGGGCTGGGGCTGAGGTGTTACCTGTGAGCGCTGGCACGGGCTGTGACCCCACCCCATCCCACCTGCTTTGGAAGGTGCTGTGTGATGTGAGCAAGGGAAACCCACTGCCTGGAATACCAGAGGCAGGGAGAAGTAAAGCAGCAGTCGGGGGGAAAAAAGGGTAAATTCAAAAGCCTGGGTGGTAGGGAAAATTTTTCAGAGTTCTTCTGAAGGTGTTGCCTTGGGTGAGCTTTGAGGACTCCACTGGCTTTTGCATTGCAGGAAAACACACTTGAGCAAATGTGCTGGTATGAAGTGTTCAGGCACAGAGATTGACTCTTTTTAGTTTCACCCATGCATGGCTTCGGTTCCACCCATCTTGTTTAAACAAATACACTTGGTGGGGATGAGGCAAGGAAAATCCTGTTCTCCGCTTGTGTTTCTTCCCTCTGCTCCTCCAGCAGGGACACTCAAAACACAGATGGAGATCAAGGCGTTAGGTTTTAACAGATCCAAATCAATTTGATGTGTCCTTAAAAAATCCCACAGTCATTTCCAGTGGCATCGGCAGAGCTGCTAACAGCTGAGCGTGTGCCCAGTCACTTGTTGTTGCACGTACTGGTTTTCTCATACTGAAACCATTCTTTCCCTGTCATGTGAAGACTCCAAGTGTGGCTTTTTGGTGGCGTCAACACAGGAGCATCTTTAGAAGCTACAGAGTGTGTTATCTGGAGTGTCACCATGGGAGCAGTGAAATTGGGTTGTCATCTTGTGCTTCTGAACGACTTGTTCCCAATTTGCTGGTGAGACCTCTGCAGTGAGTGCCACATAAAGAGGCTCTGTGCAGGTGATCAGAAGAAGGCTAGTGGATAATGCCTGGGAATCCAAACACCCAAATCTCTGACCTGTCACTAGTGAAAATGGGCTACTTTGTGCAGCTCAGCCCTCAGCCCCTTCCAGCAGGTCTCCAGAAGGCACAATCTACTTGCGAAAGGAGAACCCTCTGCCTGCTGGGACAGACTGGGGAGGAGCTGGCCCCCGTTGCTTCCTAATATGAGATGGGGGAGAACAGACAAGAGAACAGGCAGCTCATGCTGCACGTACCCACTGGTGTGTGGCAGTGTCCTCATTTGTGTGAAAATACGGATTTGGTGACTTGCAAAATCCCAAGAGGCTTCAAAATAGGAAGGATTATTCTTTTTATGCCACTTTTGCTTAATTCCCTCCCCCACAAAGGAGTCATCATACAAGTGATGGTGGGAACAGGTCTCTGTAACCCAACCTCCCATCTAGAGCAGGACTGTCTCCAGTAGCAGATCATGTCAGCTGTGGCTTTGGCTGCCCAAAGCCTGATCACTGCTGTGGCTGGAGATGTCACCACCTTTCTGGGTGACCTGTTCCAGCTCTGTCTACCCTCCTAGAGCATTTTTTTCTTTTTGTAATATCCAATCTGAACATCATAAGCCACAATATGTGGCCTTTGCCCTTACCTGCCAATACCAAGAGGAGTGGCCCTGTCATCATCGCAGCTCCCCTTCAAATCCCGAGGGCAGAGCCTCTAGAGCTGGACACCAATTTCCCTTTTTTACTGGTTTAGTGTTCAGGAGTTACTCCTTTTGCTCCTTGGCATTGCTACTGAAGGAGAAAGGGGATTTCTGTGGCCATGACCTCCCCAGCTGGAAAAGAGCACCATCAGACTCAAGCCCTGAGGGAAGGGTGGGAATGTCCAACCCATGCAAATCCATAGGGCAAACTGTTCCTTTGAAGAAGAGATCATTTGCTTTTTTCCATGGTTTATTCTACCAAAATTGGAGAGAATTCAGAAGTTATTAACACCAATTTTCAGTATAAAAGTATATAAGGGAGAGAGCTCTGATGAACACTCCTGGTCTTTCCTATTATTTTACCCTTCTCCTGACTCACCTGGTCTGGTTGCTGTGTGTTGCTCCATCCTGGGGGAAGGAGAGCACTCAACACATTGCTCACCTCTCCTGTGACCTCCCTGATGCCACACCTTTGTTGGATGACAGCAACAAAAACAGCACAGAGAATTCCCAAAAGGGTGAGGACTCCTTAATCCCTTCAGAAAACCAACCTGATACTTCGTGGGTGGGTCCCTGCTAGTCTCAGGGTAAATTAACATCTCCTTCCTCATGCACAGCTCTCAGCCTTTCTGATCACACCGAAATGCAGGGGCCAATCCCATGCGCCTCTGCCTCCTTGTTTGCAAAGCTGGGGCTTCAGGGGGACGAGGCTCTCGCCCTCCTAAAATCCCAGCTGGCTTCCCTTTTCCCAGTCCCACGTGTGGCTGTCTAATCCAGGGGTCAGGTTGGCTGCCTGGCAGCCAGCAGGACAGTCCCCTCATGACTGCTGGCTTAGCTCAGCTGACAGTTCTGCTGCTTCTCCAGTGACCTCCCTCAGTGTTTTCCAGAACTCTGTTTCTCTCTGAATCCTTTGTCTGTTTATTTAGCATCTTCCTTCCATCCTGTGTTTTGCGCAGACACATCACCATGGTACCGAGGTTCCCTGTGGTCAGTATTAGACATTAATCATTGAGATGTTGGAGAATTTGTCTCCATTTTCACAGGAAAAGGATAAAAGGATTCAGTTGTCTGTGTGACATGATAGTTTGGGGTGAGACTGGGCTCACCAAGCCCATTCCTGTTTGTTCAGCCCATCCTTTCCATTTGGGGCTTCAAGAAAGACACGTTCCATAGGGCAGACCCCAATCCCTGTGGTAAGAAATCTTGATGTTTTCCTGCCTTCCCTGAATTTGTGAGGTTGTGATTTATCAAGCAAGAACATAGCAAACCAACACCTTGTTCTACAGCCTCGCTGCAGGGATGATTCATACGGGCTGCTGATGGCATCTGACACTGCATTTTGGCTGCTCTTGTGGAAATAGTGAGCCCTTTGTGGGTATCTGGTCATTAGATGATGAATTTTTGTTTGCTCCCACCTGAGCTTATTTCAGGCTCAGGTGCCACACATCTTCATTAATCCTCTTAGCCATGATTTGGTTGCACCCTCTTACCCGAAAGAAAGGAATTTGATAATGCAGCGATGAAATGAGCTGCAGTGATCTGACATCCAAACCCAGAAACAAACAACACTCTCTCGACTCGCTTGGAGAAAACCCACATCAATTACTCTGCCAGTTGTATTTACCTGGCGCAGTCCCCAACCATCCCGAGGCTGGGACGTGTGCTGGGCAGTGCCACTGTGCTTGCTGGGATGGACTGGGGGCACACAGAGGGGCGTTCCTGGGCTGGATGGCTGCGCTGAGGGGCAAAGTCCCCAGTGCACAGAAGCCACAAAACCTGACTGAGTTCAGCAAAGCGCATTCTGTAAGCTTGGGCTTGTTTAATAAAGAAAAGAAGGAAAGGAAAAAAAGAAGGACCTGCTGGAAAGGAGGGGTGTCCAGAGTTCCTGCCATGTTACTCCTGTGCCGTGAGAGCAGCGCAGCTGGAAATGCTCACTGCGTTTGGTGTTCCCCAGCCTTTGCTCCTTGCTCGAGTCCAGCAATTCGCGCTGTACGGTGATGCTCTCCTCTCCCATTCCTGCCCCAGAGTGGGAGCTGGGCTGGGCACAGCAAGCTGGGAATGGCTGCCCGTGTGTCCCTGCAGGAGCAGAGGGAAGTGCCCTGCAAAGGCCTGGGTTCGCAGCACCCATGGCTCTTGCCTCTTTGCCAGCACAGCTGGAACATCACTTCCCCGAGCTGGGAGAGCCCAACCGCGGCATCCAGAGCCGCTGTCCCCCGAGGCTGCAGAGCAGAGGATAAGGAGGGCATGGCTGTGCTGTCATCTACCTCAGCACCTTCGAGGGGGGAAATTAAAGCAGACACAGGAGTGGATTAGGTGTCAGAAAATGTCTAATTATGGCTTATGAAATTACCGGCTCAGTGGATTACGAATGAAAACATGCAGAGGAGCCCTGCATCAGTGTAGTCTCCAGCTTATCCCTGAAAGCCTCATTGCAGAAAAAAGAGAAGGGAGCAAACCCACCAGAGCAGTCTTCCCTGGCTGTGGAAGATGCAGACAGCCCAGATCCCATCAGGCCTGGTTCCTTGGGATCTGTGTGTGCCCTGTGTTTCCCATCTCCCGAGGGTCAGGAAAGGACACGCTGCAATTCGCTACACGGTCCCGTGCTCGGGGCTGTGCCTTCATGTGCAGCCCCTCAAGGATTTCAGAGAGAGGCCTTCACCCCTCCGAATCTGATGGCGTAATGCTTATGGCTTGGTTATGGTTTAGTGGTACATAATGATTTAATACTTCTCACTTTTAACAGTTTTGGAATTGTCTGGCTTCTACTTTTACTCCATATCCATACAAATTCGTAGGTTTTCAGAGTGGCACATCCATGCCCCTTTTGGTCATAGAAAGGGAATATCATGTTGGAAGGGACCCTCAAGGGTCACTGGGGAGTCCTGAGCTTGATGTGGTGAATAGCAAACTTTCCATGAAGCTGAGATTTCATGACTCTCCCAGAAATACAGCTTGTCAGATTTATGGTGTAGCTTCTTCTTTGGTGCAAATTTGGGGGGTTTGTCACTAAAAATTACCTTTTCCATGTGCACATCTGCCTTCTACTCCAAATCTTGAGATTTATTTATCAGGCTACTGACAACCAAGCTGTTCTGGCTGAAAACCAAAGTATTTTTGTGCAAAAAGCATTAGCATTTCCCATGGGAACTGTGGTTTTCCAGTACCTTCTGCTTCCATTCTCCTTTCCGGGCCAACTTTGGTTGCAACCTGCAGCTCCCAGGGTGTGCTCCCAACTTTCCCAGAGAGTGGCTTTGCTAAGCTAGGGAAGGCTTTAGCTTTTGAGGTCTGATGAATTTGGGTGAAAAAAACTTAGGCAGCAAAACAAAATGTGGAAAAAATAAAGGCCTTAAGGGACAAAAACTGAAGCCTAGTAACACCTTTTTGAGGCATGGTATTTTGCTGAAAAATAATTTTCTCCCGCGTGAAATTCTGTTAAAACCAAAATTGTGTATCAGCACTTTCTGGAAGAAAATACCTTTTCCTCCTCTTTTCAGTCTAGTCTACTCCTGTAAGAAGAAGGAAGTTTTCACTGCTGTTGGCTTTTGTGGGATTTTAACAACCCGACCAAATGCATAAAAAGAAACTTTTTAATTTAATTTTTTTAATTTAATTTTTTAAATTTAGTTGTCACCACAGTTGTGGTTTTCTGGTATTAACTGAGTTTTGTAAATTTTAGCACCTCTGCCGACACACTGAGAATTGGGTGTATGCTAGTCGGTCTAAGAAGAAAATGGGGTTTTTTTTTTTCAGTTGCAAAGTTCCTCTTGGAGTCAGAAAACAATGCGCCCAGCTATGCCAATGCATGGAAATCACTGGTTGTGTTTATCCAGCAATTAAAGGGGGATTACAGCCGCCTCAGAGCTCGGCATCCCGTCCCCTCCCCTGCACACACCGGGAGCCTCAAAGCCACATTGTTCCCTGCAGCCGTCAGCGCCAGCCCGGGGACAAGGCGGGCCGTGAGGATGGGAAAGGGTAGGCTCTGCCAGGGAGCGGGATTACAAAAAATAACAAATAGCAGAAACTAAGGGACAAGGGTGGGGGAAGGAATGAGAGTTGTGTTGTCTTCTTCCAAAGGTGTTTTCCACATCCATCCTCGGCGCAGGGCAGCAGGAAGGGAAACGTCCCCTCCGAGCCCACCCTGGCAGTCACCCTCTGGGGGATGTGCTGGGCGAGCTCGTGGGCAGGGCTTGTCCTGCTCCTGGGGCCCTTTGGACATGGCATCCCCAGGGAAAGGGCCCCGGCTCTGCTCAGAGCTCCGCACAAACCGGGCACGGGGCCGGCGTGAGCCACAGGCAGGCATGTGTCCCTTTGGGCAGGATCCCTGTGATTCCCAGTGTTCCTTTGAGCAGATCCCTGTGGCTCGGAGTGTCCCTTTGAGCAGCATCCCTGTGATTCCCAGTGTCCCTTTGAGCAGATCCCTGTGGCTCGGAGTGTCCCTTTGAGCAGATCCCTGTGGCTCGGAGTGTCCCTTTGAGCAGATCCCTGTGGCTCGAAGTGTCCCTTTGAGCAGCATCCCTGTGATTCCCAGTGTCCCTTTGAGCAGATCCCTGTGGCTCGGAGTGTCCCTTTGAGCAGATCCCTGTGGCTCGGAGTGTCCCTTTGAGCAGATTCCTGTGGCTCCCAGTGTCCCTTGGAGCAGATCCCTGTGGCTCCCAGTGTCCCTTTGAGCAGATCCCAGTGGCTCCCAGTGTCCCTTTGAGCAGATCCCAGTGGCTCCCAGTGTCCCTTGGAGCAGATCCCAGTGGCTCCCAGTGTCCCTTGGAGCAGATCCCAGTGGCTCCCAGTGTCCCTTTGAGCAGATCCCAGTGGCTCCCAGTGTCCCTTTGAGCAGATCCCAGTGGCTCCCAGTGTCCTTTTGAGCAGATCCCCGGGGCTCTGCGCGGCAGGATGGCCACCGGCAGAGCCGGATTCCTGCTCCCCATGGAAACAGCCTCCCGTAGCGCCCATCCCTGCCCAGACAGCCCTAATCCTCCCTCTGCGGTCACCCTGAGAAGCCTCCGGCTCTGCTATCATTGAGGATCTTTTTTTTTTGGCAAATATTTACAAGAGGCTGCACTGCAGAGGGGGCAGTGAGCCAAGGAGGGTGGAGGGTGGGCCACGGTGCGGAGAAGGTGCTGGCAGGGACAGAATGGGGGCACGGTGTGGCCATGGGGTCCCTGCAGTGCATCCCCTGTCCTCCTCCTGTGCTGGGGAGACCTGGCCGTGCTCCCACAGGTTGCAGGGGGAAGCAGAGCACAAGGGACAAGGTGCTGAGGACAGGGACACAACGCACACACAGTGCCACCGAGTTTGGACTGAGCCACTCCAAGTGTGGGACTGTCCTTGCTTTTGGTCATGGCCACGGAGGCACCAAAGCCGAGTGCCTCGTTCCTAAAGATGACAGCACCGAGGGCCAGAAATACCTGTGCACACAGGTGTGAGCTTACTTTTTCTTTCTTTTCCCTCTGCAGTGTGGAGCCAGTAATTCCCTATGAAGGGAAGATGAATGTGAGAGCTGGAGGGGCTTCGTTACCCTGCTAATGGTATGTAAAAATAAATGGGGGCCCAAGAAGCGTTGAGCTGGAAGCAATAATCAGCCAGTGTGATAACATCCCACTCCCTGGGCAGGCAGCATCAAGAGCATCCATGGAAATGAGCTGATGCTCCATCGTGCAAGAAATGATACTGGGAGCCTTTTGCAGCATTTGTTAGCCTTTCCCATCTCCCTGTGTGGCTCTTGTGTGCTGTAAGCTGGCCAGTGGAAAAGGAGACGTGCCTTCTTTTGCACACACATGGAATCGTGGATTAGTTTGGGTTGGAAGAGACCTGTAAAGACCACCTAGTCCAACACCATCTTCAACCAGACCAGGTTGCTCAGAGCCCAGCCCAGCCTGGCTTTGAACGTTTCCAGGGATGAGGCATCCATGGCCACTCTGGGCCATCCCTTGTCCCTTGTGATAACAGGGCAGTGCTGGCTGCAGAGGTAACACTTGCTGTCAAACACCCTGGCGAAGAAGAGGCTCCATCTTTTCCCTGGGTTTTGCCTCAGCTCTGTGTGTCCTGCCTGCGGCAGCGGCACTGCCCAGCAGACTGCGTGGCTTGCAGGGGCATCTAGTGGCTGAATGCTGCAGGAGTGCTCTGGGCCATGCAGCGGCTGTCCCTCCTCGGACACCAGCCTTCTCCTCCAGCACAGGGCAGTGTCCCACAGCCAGCCCCTGCAGAAACGCTGCCAGTGATTTGGAGTCAAATACACCCCTCTGGCCCTTCCCAAACACCTGCTTTGGAGAAGAAGCACAGCTTTGCAGGTGGCATCCATCCTCCTCCTGCTGCTGGGCACGTGGCACTAACTCAGTGACAGTGGCATCCCTGCAGGCATCGCTGAGGCTTCCCGGGTGCAAGCAGCAGTTTGGAGGGAGCCTGTACTACTCCACAGGTTTTGGTTGTGAGGTTTATTTAGCTTGGGCATATCTCAGCTTAAAAAAGACCAAAGAAATCACAGAATTGGGTGGGAGGGAGACAAACCATGCTGTGCCGTTTTGCAGAGCCAAAATTTCTTAGTGTGGTACAGGTGAGCAGAACCAAACCTGCTGCTGCCCAGGGAGATGGGGCACAGCCCAGCCTCGGGGATGGGGACGAGCTGGGGACACTGCAGTGACACCAAGCACTGCTTTCACTGTCTTCAAATCTCCAGAGGATGGTACCTGTGTCAAAAACTCCCTGAAAGTAAAAGTTAGTACGGCATATTGGAGGCTGATAAACAAGGCTCTTTTGTAAGGCCCCGTGACTCATGTCTCCTGGATTTTATAGGAAAATGCACATAAAAGCAATTACTGGGGTGTGAATTATTTAGTTTCTTAATGGCCTGACAGCTTTGACAGCTCCTAGCTTGTTATCTATCACAAACCCTCTTGATCTCCCAACTTTAACATGACTTTTAATTATGCTTTCATAAGAGTAAGAGGACAGACAATCTGCAGTCTGGTTTCCATTCAGTCAAACTTATTTAAACAGCAAGGGAAACTTTTCTTCCTAGTGAGTAAAAAGGGTGATTTGGATGTCTAGGGAGGCTTAAATATATGTCTAAAGAGATGTCTAAAAAAACCACACAGATAGTTTAGAGTTTGTTCTTTGTATGATTGAGGGATGGAAAAAGAAAATGAAATAATTGAATTCAGAATTTAAAAATTAAGAAATCCTTTGATGACCACAGGCCTGAGTTCCCAATGCCTTTGCCATGTGTCTTGCTGTGAGGGCAGTAAGCTGCACTACCTCACCCTAAAGACCCTTTTTCTTCCCAAAATTTGGGCTTGCCCTCCTGGTCCATCGGTCTGGTGGGCCCCCATGGCCCATTCCTCCTGCTCAGCCCAAGGGCAATGTCCTCACACAGCAGCCAGCCAAAAGCCTGGAGATATTAAGGATTATGGAGACCTTGGCAGCAGTAGTGATGGACATCACATGCACTGAGAGATGGGAGCTGGAAATACAGCGTTCAGCAAAGTCAGGAAGGTTACACTGAAATTACAGTCAAAGCCACAATGAACAAAGTTACAAAATAAGGCTTCTGTGTTCTTCCAGATCAGCCATCGAACATTTAGGAGGGACCAGGGTTAGGGATGTTTGTACAACCTGTTTGCTTTCTCCCTGTGTATGTGCATCGAAACACATTCCTTAATGCAAACATCATATATTCAATTTTCAATTTTCTATATGACCTATTATGAGCATCTCTTACAATATTGGAAAAGAGCAGCATATATGACCAGAAGGGCTCTGGAGTTGCAGAGATATTAAATAGATCCCATACATCAGTTTTTTGTTGGTCTGTCCAGTGACAGGCTGCTGTTTATCTTATGATAAAATAGCGTGTTAGGGAAATGCCTCTCTCAACTGCATTTCTATGGAAAATGTTTTTGTAGAGGGAAAATACAAGGAAAAGGTAAGATGAGAAAAGGAAAAAGGAAAAAAAGTAAGTTGAGAAATTCAGGGGCAATAAATCACCACACCAGATGGTATTCATCTGCGAATGCTGTGCAGAGCTATCAATTTTAAAAAATTGCACGGGAGTGTGCCATTAAAATGCAGACATACTATCTGCCCAGTTTCACTGCCCTCCTTTGTGGTGCCTGGGCAGGTACCAGGTGACTTGGATCCACCTGCCCACATCTCCAGGTGTCTTCAGAGTCCGCTTGGCATCCCCACTGCAGCCTTGGAAAATTTGACTCGGTGGGTTTTGTGTCTGTTTACTTACTAATTCTCTTAATTGCAGCGAGGAAGTGCAAGTAAGTGTATTCTGAGCAATATTCTTAAAATTGATTTGCAATGCTCGTTCTGCCAAGGGACACTCACTCCAGCAGAGGAAAATGCTTTGTGTCGAGCTCACGTGCCTCTCATCCTGGGTTTCAGAGGGCGTTTGGATGCCTTGGCATGGGGAGACAGCCTGTGACCTACCTACGCATGGTTCTGAAGGCCAGCAAGGGAGCCTCGTGCTGCTGTCGAGGTGTGACCCAGCCGTGTGTGATCCAGCACAGGAACACTGCACAGAGCATCCTGGCCACCCTGAGTGGGGCTCTTCAGGGAATTCCACAGCTTAATCCAGTCTTGGGTCTGCAGCACAGAGCATCATCCCGAGAGAGCATTCCCAGCTTGGGAGGAGCTGCTCGCACTCCCAGAGAAACAAGCTAAGCAAAGATCAAGCTGTAAAATACTGGGAGGGTGTACTCAGCGTGCTGGTTATAAGAAAAACATCCCAGCTTTATCTAATTTGGGATTTTTAGCAATTCTCTGAAAGCAAAATACTGGGCATGAGGGAATGCAGGACAATGTGTGGGAAAAGGCAGCGGGTGGATTACGAAGCCCACGTTGAGAGCTTGGGAAATTGCAGCCTGCATGAACTGGGGATCAGTGACACTAAGCAAACCCCCTTGAATCCTATTTTCACCCTTCCTTGCCTTGAGGATAAATTCTGTAAAAGCATGAAGCTATGGCAGGTACACATTTCCATAAAACAGGGGACTCTTTCCATTTGGTGATGAGTGACATGGTTCTGCTGCCACTTAAGATTTGGTCCAAAAAAGGGGAAATAAAGGCAGCCATGGATGTGGCGGTGCACAGGCATTTCTGCTCCCTGCCATGGTGCTGACGTGGCTTCGTAAGTGGCCTGGGAAATGGGGACTTGGGGACCAAGGCTGGCAGGGAGTAGTGGGGGGCAGCATGAGCATGTGGGATGTCAGCCGAGCTGGGCAAACTCTCTGTATCGGCTTGTAACTGGAAAAATATTTCCCCTCTTTTAGATTAAAGTGGGAGATGCTGGCTGTGAGTCCTGTTTAGAATATATTCAGAGTGTGGGTACCTTTTTTTTAATACTTAATTAAAAAAAGAAATGTTGTTGCATTCTCCAGTTTGAAAGTTATGATTTGTAAAGAAAAGAAAATTGATTTAAAGGCCACAGAAACAAATTGAGGGGTCAATTTTGATTTTAATTCCAACAATTAATTAAAGAACTCTTCTGGAGAGGTTTGTAAAATGAATATTGATCTCAGATATCAGGCACTCTGCAGTCATGTCTCTGTCCTGGTTTAAATCCTCCCGTTTTGATTTATGGATGGGGTTTAGCAACAGCAGAGCTCTGTGACAGGGCAGCTCAGTACTCTGCCAGGACTCATCCCAGGAGCACAGAGCTCATCCTGACAGCAGAGGTGGCACATTTTAGCAGTGTGAGCCACACCAGTGTCACATTCAGCGTGTCCTGCCCCAGCTCACCCTCCTGGCTTCTAATAAACATCTGTCCGAGCAGTGTTTTTATCTGTACTGCAGCACAAAATGAACCAAATTCTGCATTACAAGAAGGCATTTGGTACTGGAAGGAGCAGAAATGGTTGGTAGCCTCTTGGCAGGGCCTGGAGCACAAGTCTGGTGAGGAGGGGAGAAAAGGAGGCTCCAGGGGGACCTGCAGCTCTCCACAATTCCCTGAAAGAACGGTGTGGTGAGGTGGGGGTCAGTCTCTTCTCCCACGTGACAAGTAACAGGACAAGAGGAAATGGCCCCAGGTTGCACCAGGGGAGGTTTGGATCAGATAGTAGAAAATATTCCTTCTCCAAAGGGCTGTTGAGCATTGGAGCAGGCTGCCAGGGCAGCGGTGGAGTCTCCATCTCTGGAGCAGTTTGGAGGATGTGGCACTCGGGGTCAGGGGTTAATGCCGGGATAACAGCTGCACGTGATGATCTTAGAGGTCCTTTCCAAATGCAATTGTTCTATGATTTTAAAGGAAAGTTGTCTGGAGAAGGATTGCCAAGGTTGCTTCGGGTTTTTGAGCTGTTTTGGTCAGTTGGGTTGGGATTCCCTCACGGGCTGGGGTCTGTAACCACCAGGTACCTCTGATGGCTGAGGAGAGATGCTCAGTGTGGGTGGAGGAGGCAAAAAGGCTCCTTCTGGTACCTGCTGCTGCTGGCTTTGTTCCATTTGGGTGTCCTTTCCCACAGGACAGGCACTGGGATGGGCAGCAGTACAGCCTTCACTCCCTGAAGAGTGGGCCTTGTGGTAATAAACAGGAGAATCCTGAGATACTTACAGAAAATTGGAAAAAAACCCAAAACCAAAACTATCTCGTGAGTGACATTTTTCTCTCTCATTCTCTTCTCTTTCTTCTCTCTTCTTCCCACTCCCTGTGAGCACTTGTTTTAAGCCAGCAGATTTCAGAGGCACGGAGATGGGGTGAAGGACACAGTTCTGTTTCCAGCCTCTGCTGTGCCATGAACAGAAAAATGTAGGAAGGGTTAACCTGAACAGCTGCCCCTAGCATTCCCCAGTTTCCCTTCTCCTTGCAGATGCCCTTTTTGCCGACTACAAAGCATGGATTTCTCCAGCTGAGCGAGATGAACTTGCCAGGAAAATCGCCTCTGTCCTGGGAAAGTTTGGTGATGCAAAAAGCGCCTCAATATTTGCAGTCCCATGGTAAGTGACAACAAATGGATTTCTAGTGTCACCTGGACCTAAACCAAGTAGCATCAGCTTAACAGCATTACTGAATGTCTAGGCCTGAGAAGTGAATTTCCAGCCTCAGAAAATGTTTCTACCTGCTCAGTATCAGTCATGTTCACTCTTTGTGGGAGGGTGATCAGATTAACTGGTGAGAGGTATTTAGCATAACTTTAAGAGATTAGGTGGAATTCTAGTCACAATGTAGCGTGAAAAGCAAAAATCGAGGTTTTCAACATTGGGAATTGCTGCGTGGCTGAAAAAGTATCCCTGGCAATGAAATACAGCTGATATTTAGTGTCTTACTGCTTTATTTACTACTGCCTTTACAGCACACCCAGCTAGTTAGCCAACTACTTATAAAGCATATTTAATGCTTGGAGACACTCAGTATGGCTATAAAGTCATTTTTAAGGGCATGCAAACATCGTGTTTTAACGACTACTCACACACTCGAGTTCCCTCTGGAAAAAAAACCAAATAAACCCCCATTTTCTGAGTAGACTCAATCGCCTCTTCCTGAGTTTTGCAGATGAGCTACACAGCTCAAACTGGTTGACTTCCCGGCACTTGATGGGAACCATTTAAAAGGATAAACTTGGAGAGATCAATACCCCTTACATACTGTAAGTGATGCAGCACCGAGTACTCAAGGGCTGTTAAAAACTCTGTCGTAAACGACTGCTCAGAAATCAAAGAAGAGGGAAAAAAACCTCTACACAGTGGTTTTAGGGACTTAGTCCCATTTTGTTGCACAGGGGTTTTACCTGCAGAGCTGGGGGCTGGTGGTAATCTTTCAGGCAGGCTTTCCTCAGGTTTTATTCCCATTTTATATGGGTTGGAAGGAAGACAATATGAGATGGAAAGGCTGTGAGCAGGCAGAGATGGGAAGAGGCACCCGTGAGTGTGTTTATCCGTTTGTGGAAATGGGGAATCCAGAGGCAGACAGGCTCAGCAGTCCCTGGGTGCAGGTAATTGAAAGTGAGTGCTGGAAGCACCCGCTCCTGTTTCATGCTCCAAGGGTTAATACTCTTCTGGGGCACTTAAGACAAAGCTCCTTTGAGAGCCCACATGATATCTCCTGCCTATCCCTCAGCCATTACTTTGCTTCTCCTTTCAGTAAATTCTGATTATTTAGGACAGGGTGGTTTTTTTTTTTCCCTGGCAAACTCATGCTGGCTCACCCTTCACATATTATATTCATCAAGAGGCTCTACTGCTTTCCCTAAGGATCTGTGCTTTTTCCTGGTAGTGTGAGGAGGGACTGGGAGTCTTGGGAGAACCATTAGTTCATTTTGAAAGGATTGATATGGATCTGGCCTTCTTCCAGAGCCTCCACTGTAGAAATTATAATTTATCATTGAAAAGCACACATTATTTTTGTTAGCAGATCAGCTACTTCAGTCTCAGTTCCTTCAACTTTTCTGGACGGGTGCCATGGAAACCCAAATGATTTATTATAATTTCGAGGTTGGGATTGAACAAGCACCTCTTTATCACTCTCGGCACATCTCCATCAGCTCTGGGCACGGCACAGAGCAGCCCAGCCCTGACAGCCGGGCAGGAGGGATCCAGCAGGGAATAGGGGACAGGTACCTTCCAACCCAGGCCGCTCCAGGGCTCTGTGGCTCTGTGACTCTGCAGGTGACAGGCTGCACTCGTGATGCTGCCTTAGCAGGATGGCCAAATTTTAAAGGACAGCAAACTTTCTCCCCTGTGATTATTTGCTGGTGCAGACACCAAGACTGAGACATTTAAAGGAGAAGATGCGAATCCCTGAGGCTGAACATAAAATATTTATATGAAGAGGCCATGGATTAATAAATTTCAGTTATAAATGTTTACAGCTGAAGGTAGTAATAAATAACCTTCCAAAAGCAATATTTCAATTTGCACTTATTGTACTTTACTACACATAATATTTTCAGGAAACAATAATAATTATAGCAGGACATGGAATTAGCTCATGTTTAATGAATGATTACCCAGTTTAGTTGTGATCGTTATAACATCAGGGCACAATTAAAACTGGGAAATGTTGTTTATTCTGGAGAGACATGGGACTGTTTCTCCATGTACATGTCCAACTAATGCATAATCTGTTCATTAAATTGTGACTGGCATGGGTACACTTTAATAAATTTATCAGATCAGCTGATAAATTCAGCTTCAGCTGTGCAGGCTTCGCATGGTCTTTGGCAACAGAGGGTTAAAGCCAGGATAAAATTTAATCTTCAGTGACCTTAATGTCCATCTCCTAGTGATTTGCAAGAACCCAGCTTCAGATCATCCCAAGTCCTTCTATTCCTTCCCACTGGTGTTCTCTGCACCCAGCCTGGCTGCTCTCTCCTCATTGTTTAGGGCAGTCTTTAATCTGTGTGTGCCTGGTAGTTTTGCTTCGAGTTGTCACCTTGTAATTGACTCTTTGGGATGGGTTTCAAAGAGAAATACCTTACCTGGCGGCACGGATGGAAATGCTGTGTTGACATCTGTCGGGTCCATCCAGGCTTGACTGGTGCCAGTGGTTTATGCTGCCTGAAGATGATGGAGTCTCGGTGCGAGGCAAGCCCCTGCTAATGAATTTGGTCTGCCTCATCTTGTGGTGACAAGAGCTGTGACAGGCGCCAGGAAGCTCTGTCCAGAAGGGGAGAGCTCCTGGGGTGTCTGCCTGGCACATCACCCTCAGCCAGGGAGGGAGACAAGGGTAACTGGATATTGCCTTGCCAAGCTGGGGACTCGTGACCCAAAGCCCTGGCAGAGGAGTTTCACCCTGTGCCGGGAGAGGCAGCTGTACAAAACCATTGAGCACAGTCCTTCAGCTCCTGTGGGCAGCACAGGCACAGGGAGAGGCTTCCACTAAGGATAATTTCACAGAATCACAGAATATTCTGAGCTGGAAGTGGCTCACAAGGATCTTAAATTCCAACTCCTAAGTGAATGGCCCATAGAGAAATCAAACCCAAAACTCTGTCAAAATTAGCACCGTGCTCTGAGCAGCTGAGCTAATCTCAGTGGCTTTTTACCCCACCCTTGTCACAGGGAGCTGTGGCTCTCCTAGGGAGGCTTCTTGCCCACTGTAGCCAGCCCTCTCCAGTGGTCTCTGCTCAGCTTTCACTCAGCAGGCAGCTTTCATGTGACTAAACATGATGAGATGACATCTCTCTTCTCTAATGTTTTTTATATCTTTTAAGTGAGCGTCTCCTGTCTGGTCCCACACTGTGATAATTTTTCTCTTCTGTTTCTTTTCTGTCTGCCTTTCCTCTGTGTCTTCCTGCCTTTCTCTAGACCACATGTCTCTGTGGAAAAAAAGGACTCACCTTGGCAGGAAATGTGTTCTTGGCCCTTCCCAGAGAGGACATGATGTACTGCAAGGATAGGTGGGAGCTGCAACAGGCTGGAGGTGACTCCAAAACCCTCTGTAGATAGGTCTGAGGGATGTTTTGGCCAATGTGGTATCCAGGATAGCCCTGGGAATGTGGAGATGCCTGAGAAGTGAAGCACCTCTCTAACATCAAGGCGAGTCTTTGTGGTAGCGCTGCCACTGTGCAGGTTTAAAGCTCTGGTGAGACGAGGTGTGCAAGGAGCAGGCAGGGAATTCACCAGGCTGCCACAGCCAGCAGGAGCAAACAGCAGCCTCAGGCCTTGCAAGCAGGGAGCAGAAACAGCTCAGTAAAACCTGCACCTCTCAGTGCCAAATGCAAGCTGAGTTCCTCTGTGCCTGGTTAGATGAGCTGAGAGAAAACGGGATGGGCACAGGTACAGGAGAGGTTGATTGGCAAAATGGGAGAGGAGGCTGTCTCGTGAGGGAGAGGTGCCAGCATTTTATAATCTGGACAATTTTGTGCTGTTTTTTCCAGGTAATAAATGTAAGGAGTGTTTCCCAGGCACTGTCTAGATCCCCTTGGCAGGTGTTGGGCTGCTGCACCTGCTCCTCGTGAAGATTTGCATCCATGGGAAAGCTGTTCAAAGGCTGGGAAGGGGCAGCGCTGGGAAAATATTGAGACAGAGTTCACTTTTCTTATATGTTCTCCCTGGTCTAACATGCTTGGTGAGCTTCCTTGTCTCTTCCTTTTCTGAGGGGGTATGAGAAGGCTGCCAAATTTCCCCCTCCTAGTTTGCATCTCCCCTTGTAACTCCCTGAGATAAATCTGGCAGGGAAACCAAACCGGTCGGGTTGGCTTTGGGGGGAAAGCAGCCATGTGGAGGCTTTGATCTTCACTGCAATGCTTGGAATGTGCAGGAGACAGAAGAAGGAGAACTGGGCAAATATTTGCAGGCCCTCTGTGACAGCTCCCTTTAGCAAGCACTTCCCCCAGGAGCCCTTGGAGAGCTTTCAGCTGTCTCAGGAGTGGCCCTTAAATGGGCAGGGGAAGACAGCAGAGGCAAGACTGAAAGTAAGGACGTGGCTGCTAAGGATGCTCAGTGTTTGCACACTCCCCTCCACACTTCTGGACAAGCTCTTGTATGAGCTGTGACCCTCGCACCCAAAAATCATATTTCAGGCAATTTTTTTCCTGTTATGAAAGCAGAAGGAGTATTCCCCAAAGCACACATGGGCAACTCTGCTGCTCCCAAAGTTGGGAGCACAGCTGAACATTTTCTTGGAGTAGATTCGAGATCGTTCTGTGCACCTGCCCTCAGGAATTGCATCACTTCGGGTTCTTGCTCACCTGCTTTGCAGGAGCTTTGGGCAGCACAGCCAGACAGATGGAAAAATGGGCAAAAGTGATGAAAATATTCATACATATTAAGGTTCCCATTAATTATTGAATTACTAATTCTCTTATTGAAGAATAATTATTAATATTTATAGCATCCAGATTGCTGATGATAGATTAACTGCTATGGCATAATTTAGCAAATATTTTAAAAATAAAACATTTAACAAATAACATTTCCACCATTTTTCCATCTTAAAAAAAAGTGTGAAGGCCTCATGAATATATGCAGTCCTTTCTGATTTTTCAAGCATGCTTTTGAATATTTTATTATTATTATGGATTGCTTTATTGCAGATTTTATCCTCAGGTTGTTTCCCAATGAACTTCTACACTAAGGCAGAAAGAAACCTATGGCAAAATAAGCTGACAGTAACAACACTATAAATCCACTGTGTAAGTACAGTAGTAAGTAAATGCATTATATGGCTCTATTTTTTCCTACTGATTTCTCTTTCTGAAGTCTCTGTAGAACAATGATTGATGTATATGAAAACCATTTAGCACATATTAAACTGGGGAGTCAAAATATTATTTTAAAATTTTCCAAGATACATTGATTTAAATTTATGTCAGAATCTCCTGAAAGGTTACATTGGCCCATGTTTTGCAGCACTCGTTTTTCATTGTAAAAGTTCCTGCGTGGCATTGCAGTGAAATCTAACATATATATGGGTGCCAACATGCAGAATTCCACAAATTTCTGAAACAAACCAACAAGGGAAATTTGCAGTTTCTTCAAAATGTCAGATTTGTAAAAGCTTGTTTGGGCTTCTTTGTTAAAAATTATTTGCTGGTATTATTACCCCTCAAAGGTTTATTTCATTGGAAAAAATGGTTTTGGGGCAGATCTTTCCACCTGACCTTAGGACAAGCCTATGCCTGCCACATTCTCAAGGCAGGAGCTCTTCCACCAGATGTGTTCTGCAAGTGATATTGTCACGTTTTCTCAAAAGTGCCTAACTGCAGCTCATCAGGAAAAACGATTCCTTGGCTTCCTTCACAATAACGTCATGTCAAAAATAGACGTGAGATGTCGTTATTTATATTGCTGAAGTACTGAATGGCCTTGCTGAGAACAGACTGTTCCTGCATCAGGAGCTGCGCTGGGAGATGGGCTCCCACTGAAGGACCAGCACTTGGAGCAGACGAGGCAGGCAAGGAGAAGGTGACAAATGGAGCATCCTAAAGCCGCCGCACGGAAGCGACGGTGGAACACCGGTGGCAATCCTGAGCCGTTTTCCAGAGAATCCCCCCACTTTCTGTTCGTTCATCTCTCGTCCCCATCCTTCCTCTTTGGCAGCTGGGATGGGCCTAGGACGTGCTCCTGGTGACAAGAGGTAGAAAATTCCTGCTTTGCTTCAGTGTTTGTACTGAGAAATGAGCTTATTAAGGAAGCAGATCTGGAAATGTCCTGGGCTGTACCTTGTAACTCAGCTGAAGACGAGCTGATAGGGAATGAGGATGACTAAATTTATTCAGTCAGTGGGTGGACATTTCTGTCTTGCAAACCATGATGACTGATCCATCATAAAAAGTTGGGCTATCAAATTGCTATTTAGCGAATACAAACTGCAAAATCCTCTTGTGCATCTGAGAAGATGCCTCTCTGCAAGGTGAGGGGGTCCAGCTGGCCTACCTGCCTGTGGGATAGCTGTAATTACCTCTTTATGGGCATGGCCAGCGAGGCTGGTCCTTTGGCAGGTCATCCACCCTGAAGCTCAGAAAGGAAGCTGGCTTGCCAGTTCATTTTATTTAAATGTGTCTATTATAAATTATTTATTTGGGGTAAAAATATATATATATGTATATAAATAACTGAAAATGTGCAGCTTTTCCAAAGCATCAGAATACTTCGCTAATTTCTTTGTTAGTGCCCTTTTCAAGGTGCATGTGCCACTCCATGTGACTGCTCTGGACTTCAATTTCTTCTGCCTGGGGTCATTTTGCAGCTGTGTTCTCCCCCTGTGATTTGTTTTCCTGGGGAATATGTATAGTTTGCAAATAATATTTCCTTGCCTAAAAGGGCAAGGTGATGCTTCTTTGGCAGCTGCTGTTCTTTGAGTGTATCCGAGGGCTTTGTCATCGAGCAGGCTCTCCTTGGGATTCTGCTTCCTGGGTTGCATCGGAGGCTATTTCTTGGCATGCAGTAATTGAAGGCGAGGCAGTTTTGCAGCGGGAGGCAGGGGATGCTCACTAATCGCAGCCTTCTCCTGCTCCAGCACCGTGCCTGCTGACAAACCCCTCCTCGCTGGAGGCACTTGTGTTTGCTGGGGCAAATCAGGTCACCGGGATCTGCAGCTGCCTGGTGGCTAAAGCAATCAGCTGGAGCTCCGGGAGACAGCAGTCAGGACAGCGCTGGCTGCGGGGAATGGGGGCACCCTGCGAGGGTTGGTGGCCATTACCTGCCCACCTGGCAGGGTGCGGGGTGGGGGCGGCTCTGGCAGGCTGCTCATTTGCAAATAGATGCTCATGCTCATCCAGGCGTGAGCAGGGAATGGGAGATATCTTCTCTGGAGCGAGAGGCTTTGCCAGCAGGGTTTGTGCTCCACTTGAAGGGAGGTGAATTTCACAGTGTCCCATTCCCCACAGAGGGGAAACAACCTTGAGAGGCTGCTGAGTGTCCCACGGACAGCACCGGCATCCCTCAAACCACAGAGCCTTTTAGAAACACCTCTGAATGAGCAGGGTGCTGATTTCAAGTCTTTTTACTCATGAGTGCGGAGGTAAATTGAGATTTTCCTTGTATAGGATATAAGTGAAACTCAGATGTGACGCACTAAGTGTCTGGAAAGCCTGACCTATTTATCTCCCTCTGCAATTCAGGTCATGGTGATCTTCCAAAACCAAAGCTCTTCTCATTCTGACATGCAGAGCTTGAAGCTTCTGCTCGTGTCAGGCACAGGACTAGGATGGGTCTGTGCCATGCAAAGAGCTTGTTTTCTGTGGAGTGCTTGTAGGGCAGATGTAGTTTCTCCAAAGAGACAGCAGTTCCTTTCCTCACCTTTGTCACCACAGCTGGAAGCCAAAATAGATTACTTTGTTTTTTCTAAGCCTTAGGTTCCTGCAAAGGAGATTTGAGTGGAGCTTCGCTTGGTGGGACATCTACAAATGGTCTCATTTCAGGTTTTCCATGGAGAAGCTGCTGGGCTTATCCTGCTTCCCTACTCACACAAAGGTCAGTTCAGCATTAGGATCGATGGAGCTGTCATTCAGGATGTGCTGCTCAGGGGCAGGTGCATGGCAAAACAGCAATTTCCTTTGGAAATGGGGGAATGGGGACAGGGGAAAATGGTGGCAGTGACACAGCAGGCTGTCTTGCTTGTAACTATTTTTATTGTCAAAGTTAAAATCTACCATCCTCACAGGAGGAGCAATGCAGGACCAGAGCAGAGCCTTATCCTTTACTGGTGGAGTCCCACCTGGTAAGGAAAAGAACCATCAAGGAAATGGTTTTCCTGGAGAAAGCATGTCTTCCTGGCAGATGACTTGGCCAGCCAGCAGGGATTACAAACCTCTCTGGGAACCTTTTCTTTATGGCTAGTGAGAAGGTGATATTGCTTGTGACAGCGCAGAAAGATTGGCTGAAATAAAATAAAGAGGTTTCCATGGTGATCCCTTCATATTGCAGTAAATTTTCATCTTGCAGTCAGCTGGGTTATGCTTCTTCCCCCAGAGGAAGAATCCTCGGCTCCCCCTGCATTATTAGTTCCTCCTGGTGCTAAGGGAATGCCGGCAGGCCCCGCGTGGAGGCACTGACATGGACGGCTCTGTGGTGGCCTCGTTAATTATCCTAAAGAGGTTGGACTGCCCAGACGGCCTGCAGGTGCTTTAGAAACAATCCTGCTTTCTGGTTTGAAATGTAAATAGATAAGGAATTGATATAAAGGTGTAGCTGTGGCTAAAGGTGACAGAGGAAGGAATTAGGTTTCTTCCCATTTTACAGATGGGGAAAGAATCATAGTCAAATCATGTGACTGCCCCAAAACCAGAGCCCAGGTGCTGTTGGAGGAGGGAGTTAAATGTGTAATTCCCAGACTCTGGCACAGAAGACACCTTTTCTCCTGAGGTTAACACCAGGGAAGGCACTGACCTGCAGAGGGCTGGCAGGGAAAGGAAGCTCTTCGCAAGATCGCCTGTGGGAGCAGCACAAAGGGAAGAGGTGAGGGATCCTCCCTGGCTGTGGCTGACAGCGGTGAAAGCTGCCCAGCAGAAGAGTGGCCCTTCATTTCAGGAGACAAGGAAAGCCCTCCAGCTGTCGAAGGCAATGACTCACGGGTTCCCCACAAGTGTGATCTCTCCTGCCGTGCTGCAGAAATGAGCAGCCGCAAGACGTGTCTCACTGTGGGTAGGCTCAGCGGAGACTTTCCCGGCTCCTTCCCGGGATGACGGCATCTTTCCATCTGCATCTGAACTCGAGAGTCATGCACACAGCGCCAGTCAAGCTCTGCCACCCAAAACATGCTTAATATGAAAAGCGTTTCCCTGAGAAGGTGTGTCATTGAATGCAAATCAACGCTGCCTTAAGATCTTGTTAATTTATGCTGCAGAGCAGATCTCTTCTGTCTGCTTCGTGCACCACAAAGCCAAAACAGCCCTGACCTACCCACGGCCACACTCAAACCTCCATGGCTTTGGGCTGTTGTTGTATGTGATATACAATTCATAACAGGCTGGAGATTGAGGAGCAAAGAGGGATGCACAGGAGGGATGCTCCGATTGTGGCTGCCTGCAACGGTCCAGGGTGTGGGGGGACCCTTGGGAGAGCAGAATGTGGGGATGAGAGGACCCTTGGGAGAGCAGAATGTGGGGATGAGCTGCTCCTAAACATGGAAATTGCCGGGGCCAGCCACCCGCTCCTGCTCTTCTGGGAACCCATCACAGAGAGTGATAAAATGAAGCCTCTAAAGACCTTCTCTTTTCTTTCCGCCTGAAGTTAATATTTCTTCCAGAGCTTGGGAAGGCTGAGATTTCTTGTCTTTTGGGAGGAGCCAGGATGCAAGGGAGCTTTGGTGGGGAAAGGAAAGGGCACGAAGTTGCCACTCTGAGCAAGAAAGTCATCCCATTTCCTGCCATTGCCAGTGTGAATTTGGGGTCAGCTCTCTGGCTGGATACCTGCAGTAGGGCAGCTATCAAAGCCCGTTTGGCAGCCAGCTTTTAACGTGCAACCAGTGAGGTTCTCATTATTATGTTAACGAAAAGCTGTGATTCTTTCTGTAAAAGAAGGAGCTATTAAAAAGAAAACAAAAAAAATTTTAAAAAGAAAAAATAAAAAAGAAAAAACTACAGAGAGATCAGAAGCTGACCAACTCTGTGGGGAGAGGTTGAGAAAGTTTCACTTTAATAATAAATAAAAAGACATGTAAGAAAATAAAAGACATGCATTGGAGGCAGTGCTGTTGAGCTGCAGTGCCTCAGGTCCCAGGTAATCTGCTCGGGGTGATTGGCCCCATCTCCCCTGGAGTGACACGTGGGTATTACCAGGGTAAATTTGCTTTGCAAATCTACCTTTGTGTCTTTGGATTAGCTTTATTTACTCAAGGATTTTGGAGGTAATGTGGAGGAATATTCATGGTTCTATTAGTTTAAAAATCTCTTCTTCTTGTTAACATCATTCCAGCATGTCATTCAATGCAAGCACCTAAAGCAGATATTTTGGGGATTAGAAATGCATTTCTTTTACTCTGCTTTGAAATAGTTTCTCTGAAAGTTAGGTATTTAGTTGCCTGCCTTTGCCAGAGGAGCCTTGTAAGGCTCCCCCACTATCCAGTTTTATTCCCAGCAGAAAGGTTTATCATAGATTTCTTTATTTAAAGCAAAGTGAAGCTCCTTTCAGTAGGAATTTTTACCTCGGACGAGCCCTGCGTCACATCTGCTGCGTGTCCAAATTCCCCTGGACAGCCTAACGACCTCAGCATGTTGCACCTTGTAAAAAGGATTTTCCGTCAAACACCACAGGCATATTTAGGGAAGACTCGAAGGCTCCTGAAAGCATAGGAGGAGGGAAGGAGAACCATTTATAGCACAGTCGAGCACACTGAAATTGCACAAAATGGTGACTTCAGATCTCAAAACTATCTTTGGCTACGTGGCCAAAAGCTTCAGCTTTTTCACAAGCAGCACTTCCTAGAGGTGGACTGGAGCTCTGTTGTGCAGGTCACAGACTCTCTGCTGCCCTGCTCCCTGCGGGATCCATCCAGCAGGAAGCACTAGGAACACGCTCAGGAATCGCATGGGGGCAGGCAGCCACCAACTCCAACAACGCGGCAGCTGCAGGCATTTGTTACTCTTTATTAAAAAGAAACGGGGGGAAGTTTTTTTACAATTCCCATTTGTTAAAAAACGTGCAAGCACCTCATTAACTCCGATGGTGTGGTATTTTTGGCCGGTTGCATTGCTGAGCATGTGTGAGGCTCTGATGAAGTGCAAGAAATTACCTTTGTAACAGCAGTGGTGTCTTCTGAATGCAGTTATCACCTCCCCAGCGCTGATAAGGTGTGAAAAATGATCTTCCCATCTACAGTTGTGTCAACTGAATGCAATTAGCACCTCTACATGTGTTTAAAATCATGACCGCAGGTTATAAGTTTGCAATACATTAGCACTTAGTCCCATCTTTGTGAATTAAGGGGAAAAAAATCTCAGCAAAACTGGTGCAGTGAATACAATTAAGCACCATTAACATTCCATTAACTATTTCTAATGAAGTAAATCCAGCCCCAGATGGGGGAATGATAGGTTTAGGGACTTTCCTTAGCCCAGGACAGGAGTTTCTGCTGTACAGACATGTGTCAGAGGAAGGTCTCTTTGCTCCTGCTGGACCTTGGTTAAACACCTCTGCTAAGCCAGGATTTTCCCTTCGTTCTCAGGCTACAGGCACACCAGGATGCCGCACAGAGGGCAGGGTGCACCTCCTTAAAATGCTGCCTTCTTTGAAGGGAAAGAAGAGAGAGGAAAAGGCAGGAGAAAAGCCCAGTAGGTGGTTTTTCCTCCGGTGCAAGTAGCCAAGTTCCAGTGTATTGATCATTTATTATATCCTTCTCAGGATATTAATCTCTAACTGCACTAAAAGAAATCCTGACTATGTCTCTGGAAGTCTCCCCATGGCCAAGTAATTATTGTCAGCAGTCTCCAAACTTCTTCCTTCCCTGCTGTTTTCCTTCTCAGTTGGGCTAACTAAAACTTACTCTGTGGAGGCTCAGTGTGACTTACACAAGAGCTTCGGTAATTTTTTTATGCAAAAATGACCATATGGAATGGTCACCTTCAGACGTCAAATACACTTTCCTTAGGAATAATGGAAAGGTGCAAATAAGAATCAATGCACACACACCCCTCAATGGGACTGGAAGATATGCTTTTGTGATGTGGATAGGTCCAGACAGTCTCTGTGCTTGGACCTGTCTGGCCCTCTTTACCCAAAGCCACACTTTTCAAGAAATTTTTCTGAAATCACTGTCACACAACAATCCCCATGCTGGGGCTTGGGATGGAAGCTGGATGCAACAGCATCAGCTTCTCTATCTCACCTCTATTCATTTTTTAAAAGCTATTGATTTTTCACTGTCCAGATGGATCCGCAACAGCTGTGACTTTTTTTTTTTTAGGTTTGTTTTTTTTTCCTATTTTTCACTAAATTTGTAATTGAAAGGGACAGATCCCTATGCCCAGCTCATTTTTGTTTCTCCTTCTGCATAACACAGGACATAAAGCTTTACTTAGTGATCTCTGCACAGAGCCAAATAACTTGAGGCTGAACAGGGGCATATCTTTGAGAAAAACACTCGATCTCACTGCAACTGACTATTGACCTTCCCTTGTTTTCTCTGATTTCCACAATGCAGGGCAATCTGCACGGTGATAACTGCTCTGAGAATGACGGGCATCTGCAGAGAGCTCTCTGAGAGTGATATTGTCCTGGTTCTGAACCAAAATCCAATGAAGCGACAGAGCTTGGCTGTCTAAGTCAGTGGATCAGTGCTTAGGTCTGGCTGGTGTTGCCTTTGCTGTTGGTTTCTTTGACTTTCTGGTTATATGAAATCTACAGGTCCCAGCGTGAAAATTGTCTGCTGGGGATTCACACCTGTGCTTTTTCTTTTATTAAATCATGTCTTTTAGCAGTTCCCTTACTGCGTGGGGATAAATGCCTCTCTGCTGCCTGTTGTCCACATGTAGTGATACCCTACAGTGCCTGAGCCCTGTTTTTCACTTGCCTGGCATTGGTGAGAGCTGCGGCATCAATCTGCTCCCTTTCTCAAGGCTGGCTCCAGGCTCTGGGAGTCACTCTGGTTGCGGCAGTGAGCGCTGCCAATGGGGAGCAGCATCCAAGCAAGATGAGGTTGCACCTTGTAGGCAGCGCAGGGCAGAGATCCTGCTGGCAGCGGGGGAATCCAGGGGACGAAGGGGCTGTGCCGCGTGCTTGCCTGCTCTCTGAGAGGCACCGCACCGTGCTGGTCACCCAAGCGGGTCAGGAGGGAATGAATCTGTTCGAAGAGAACGTCTTAAAGCTGGAGGTGAGAAGAGGCAAATCAGCATTATTAGGAGTAATGGTACTCCTAATTAGGAGGAGTGAGTGGATCTGGGGCTGCGGCAGCCCCTCGGTGGAGCCGGCGTGTCCTGCGGCGCTGCTTGGATGCGCCGGGAGGACGCGGTGCTGACAGCCATCCATTCTGGAAATTAAATTCCACTCCCTCGGCCGGCCTGGGCTGCGGCCCCGCTCCCGCTGGAGGATTGCTGACCGTGCACATTGCTGTGGGCTGAGTCCCAAACACTGAGCTCAGCCGGAGAGGCTTCGGCAGCCCCGGGAAGGAGCTGGGTGCTCCAGCAGTGGGGCTCAGCTCACGCCTCTCCAGCTGTGGTCCTGAGGGGTGGGACACAACTGGGGCCCTTCCTCTGCTGCTGCAGGGCTGCAGGTCAGCCTATAAACCATGGTCTGCTGTGGGGTGCAGGAGCTGATCCTAATGTCCTGCTGCTGGGAGGAGGACAGGACAGGCAGTGTTTCCCTGGAGCCTGCATGGCTTCCCTTTTTCTTCATCCCTGCCTTTCAAAAAGAACTGAGCGGATGGAGCCCAAAGGATCTTTTTGAAGCAGTGGGAGAGGGCTGCAAAGAGCCACAGAGTGAAGGGTCCCTTGCTGAGCCCAGGTGCAAATCCCAGTTACGATATCCTACCTCTGTGAGCTGAGGTCCAGATATTTGGGAAGGGGAGAGGAAAATGTGGCCAGTTAACTGAGGCTGGGACAGTTCTTCTGTGTCAGCAGGGTCTGAGGGGACCTTCTGGCCTCAGAAGCAGAAAATTCCAAAAACCAAAAGCGTGATCCTTGCTTGTGACTCCTGCTGGGTTTTCCAGTGGTACACTGGGGGAAAACAGTTCATTTAGGTTAATTGCACAAAGCAGATATTTATAAAATGGTATCTATTTAAACAGAGGAATGTGCCTTTTCCCAATGAGGTCTCTGAAAAAACAGCAGTGTGTCACTTGACCCAGGCCTTTAACTGGAACCGTCTTGGCAATTTAATGAAATTAAATGGCTGGGCTGTGGGGAGTTCATTAGTAAGTAATCCAAAGGCTAAAGCTCTATGAGCTAGTTCAGCTCTCAAATGCTTATTTGTGTTTGCCAGATCTAGTAAAGTGAAACCCCTTAATAGGTGCTGGCAGTACTTGTAACATACTCTCCTCTGGTCTGGAGACTGTCACACAGGCACTGGGGCGATTTCACATTTCCACATGAGGATTTTTTTATAAACAGCACCTCCAGGACAGCCCCAGGGTCCCCACATTGTCACCGGGCAGGCTCGGGTGGCTTTGCAGAGGTGCTTCTCCTCTTGGTGCTGTGAGCCTCTTGCTTCTGGCAAAGCAAGCAAGGGAATCTCTTTTCTTTCCAAAAAAGCTTTCAGAGGTGGCTGCTGCTGCCAGCAGCGCAGTGCTGAACCTGAGAGGGACTCTGGCTTCCTTGTCATGCTGGGCCATGGCTGGGATTATGAGCTGTTGTATTTTGTGCCGTTTGCCCAAGGGTGGGACCAGGGATGTAAAGTGCCTCTGGGATTCTGGCAGGTTGTTAAAAAGGATGCTGAATTGCTGCTTATTTCCTGTGAGTGGGGATTTAGAGGAGTGAGGAGGGTACAGATCTTCCTCCAGCTGCATAAAGGACTTCTGGGTTTCCAGAAGTGAATGTGCTAAAGCTTCACTCTTCAATTCATCAGATATAAGCAAGATTTACAAATAAGTGAGCTGTGGCACCACTGAGAGCTTGGCAGGGAGTTCACTAAAGGATGCTTGAGATAATCAAAGGAATAGCCTAACTCCAAGATACCTGAATTTATATTTCATGCAAACCCTGTGCTGGCCCTTAAGGCTCCTCCACCATGAAAGCCCTGAGGGAAAGCTCTGTACCCCACATCCTAGGAGCAGCACTTAGATTTTAAAAACCTGTTTAAAACCTCTTGGTGTGAATTTGGTACAAGTCCAACACCATCATGTGGTCAAGCTCTTGGGCTGGAGTTGAAGGGCTGTGGATTAGATCCATGCTGGAAAAGTTCCCTGACCTGACATCCTAGGAAGAAATGGGGTTTTCATTAATGAAATCCATTTTGTGGGAAAGTCCTTGCTGGGATTTACTGTGGCTGCTGCACGAGTTCTTTTAAAAGCAAATGCCATCAGACAGGTGCTTCTGGCAAAGAAATTGAACATTGAAAGGTATGAATATTATAGAGGGAAAAACATCAAGCTGAGCAATAGATATCCAAAATATTTCCAGGTCCACAGTGGTATCAGCAGTGCAGTTTTTGTCCTGGAGTGTGCAAAATGCTCCTGGAATCAAATAGGTTTTGAATGGATGGTCACTGCCACACATGCAGGAGACCTGTGGTTTTTTACACCATGGCACTGCATTCCCAAAATTAGGCATTGCCAAACACAACTTCCATGTCTTATATTTACACCATGGAAAAAGACTGGAGATTTTATCCAGAGGTAGGATGTGAAAGGTCTTGTGGCAGGTACAGGAGGTTTTAAGTTCAGCTGAAGCCCTTGTAACAATCCAGTCTTGTATTCTCATCTATGGGCTTGGGCAAGCTGCTGACCTTTGCAGGCACCTCTTCTCCTCCTGGCTCCATGAAGTTCAGGGGCTGAAAGAGAGACAGAATTAGCCACAGCTCTAAGATCTCCATTCCCAGTGTGGTTCTGGGAAGAGCACTGGTGGGGAGAGCACCCCTCCTCACTGGTGCTGCACAGTCACAGGCTTCCAGCTACAGCCGTGAGACGGGCAGGGGTTTATCCCTAAACCCTTCTTTCCGTGTGAAACAGCGTCCCGGCAATCTCACCCGAGCAGTCTTTCTGTGTGGCTGTCCTGCTCTCAAGGTCCAGGCAGGACCAAGTGCACACACAAGCCAGCTCGTGTCTCGAGGTGCTGCTGCAGGTCCTGCATGCCCAGGCTGTGGCCACGGCATGGGGGAGCCCATGGCCACTTGCTCAAACTCCGGATGGGTGGTGAGAGCAGAACGTGGGTACCTCCCCCCAGGCTGGTGTTTTAGCCAGAGAAGCCTGCTAAAACCCAGAACTGCCAGCGGAGGTGTGGGGTGCTCCCCAGGGAAGGGCCTGGAGTGCTCACGCTGGGCTTTGGGTGGGAAAGGTGGTGCTTTTCCCAGCGAGGCGAGCAGGGATGGGACAAAAGTAGCACAGCAACGACATCTTGTGCTGCAGCGCGATGGCTGCATGTGCCTGCCAGGAGAGCCGAGTGCTGCTGCTCGGAAGGCCTTTGTCCTCCTGCCCAGCTGAGGGAAGCCCTTTGTCCCCCTGGTGTTCCTGCTGGGAGGGGGGAGCTCATAGCCAGGGAGGAGCCCTGTCCACAGCCGGAGCCAAAGCAGGATTTTGGCAGCAGCAGATTGGGAGTGGGAGTGAAAAGGCCGCGAAGGAAAGTCCTGCTCATTGCACTCTCTTTTCCCTTTTTTCTTTTGCAGTGGCATTGCTGCAAAGCACCGGAATCTCCCCGAGTGGTCTGTGGAAACCTGCGCCTCAGCCATCTGCAGATATCTGCAGATATCAGGCACACCAAGAGCATTTAATTTCCTTTTTGTTAGTTACTGCAAATATTCTGTGATATCTGAGGATCACTGTGGCTGAAGACCCACTTTGAAGACACAGACTGGCATTTTATCCCAAACAAGGGCAGTAGTACCCATCCCTCAGCACTTTGATTGCACCAAAATTCCTCCAGACTTGCACCCTGGGACTCCAAGGTTTCTAGTGGAGAGGCAGCAGCAAAGGCTGAGAGCAGGTTGGGTTGGTGCCTCACCACTGCCCAAGAGCAGCCTCTGTGAGGTGCCAGCCCGGCCCACCACGTGGACAGTTCTTTTTGAGAGCCTTCAGTTGTAACCTTGGTTAATTTATGACCATTTTTATACTGGCCAAATCAGCCACTTTTGGAGCAGTGGTGGATGAGTTTCTTTTTGAAGCTCTGTCTTTGCTCACCCCGCTGCCTCCTTGCAGAGCTTGCCAGAGGGATGTCCTGCTCCAAGATGTGTCAGAAATGAAGGAAAACCTTTGCATGAAATCCTGCAGCATCCAACTGCTGTGCTGAAGGTAACCATGAGCAGAAAGCAGCTGCGCTGTGTCTCTGGGTAGGATTTTTGGAGGCACCTGCAGCACGTAGCAGCAGAATGGCTGCCCAAAGTCAGTGCGACTTTGTTCAGAACAGCCTCGGGTGCTTTTGAAAGGCTTGGCCTCTTGTGTGTTTCTTTAAAGACTTGTAAATTATAGTTAATTCCTGCGGCTTAGGTGTATTAGTTGATAGAGCCCAGGATTACATTCCTGTCCTCCTTAGGATCCCAGCTAGACAGCCTGGATTGAAGGGTTGACAGGGTTCAGCAGCAGCAGCTCCTGCCTTCAGCTTCAGTGCCCCATTCCCCAGCCTGAAGGGACAGGTGTGCCTGCTGCAGCTGGGACACTGCTCCTCCTCCACAAGGACTGAAATGGATCCAGCATAAGTTGTTGGGGAACAAAATTAAGTCCATTGAGCTGTGGTCATCATCCTCCAGGTCACTCCAGCTGAGAAATGGGGCTACTGGCAGGGCACTCCTGCAGGGAACAAAAGGGCAGCCGTGGTTTGATGTGGTTTGATGTGGTTGGATGTGGTTTGTGATGGCAGCTTCTCTCTTTCATGTGGAAATGGAGGTGCCTGTTGCCCTCAGACTGAAAGGAAAGGCAGGATTGTACCCAGGCCATGTGCCCACAGAGCTGCCGTGCCATTACGTGGCTGTGGGAGTTTTCTCACTGACTTTGGTTTGGGTCTTTTTAGGGAATATCAGTCTTTCATAGATCATCAGGAAGATGTTTTTGTTCATAGATCATCAGGAAGAAGTACCCTCCCTAAATGAGTTAAAAACCCAACAAGCTCTTATCTGACCTGTTACTCACTTTGGAACAACTTCTGAAATTGGCTGTGGGTACTGAAGCAGCTGCAAGGTGTAATCTGCTCCATCACTGAGTTTTCCAAACTATTCTGATCAGAAGAACCTTGATGCCTCCCATAGTCAAGGCTGTTGGCTTCGGGGGCAGATTACATCATTTTGGCCTGTAGGTCAGGCAGGTAAAACATCATCTGCAGGAAATAATAGAGGACTTGCGGATGTGGGGGGAAGGGGGAGTTGTGATAAAAGTATTTTGCAGGAAAGTCACTGGTTCTGTCCAAAAACCAATGTCACAGCTCAAAAAATCATAGACTAGGGCTGGTGTTTTCATCAGGATGCTTGTGCAGCACCTTGCCTGTGGAGCCATCAGATTCCTCAGTTTTTGTTGTGGTGTTGGGCTTTGGTGCTGGACTCCATAAGGAAGGAGACAGAGTTGTGCCTGTCCTCTGGGTCTGATGGGAATGTTCATCTCTCAGGGGCCATTTTCAGTATTGTGACAGCACGTCTCAATTCTGCTGAGATTTCACAGGAAAAAAACTCAGAAAAACCTTGTCTGCTTTGGTATCTTCATAGGCAGGTTCAAAATGAAGTCAAGGGTTGTCCTCTTGGTCCATACTGCAATAAAAAATATATTCAGAAATATATCCAGGTGGTTTGCTACTCTAAATCTTCCTCTGCTGGACTGGAAAAAGGTCTTTATCATTTAATTCAGAGTATCTTGGGGAGCTCAGAGTAAAGGGTGCCGAGCAGAAGACAAGGGGCTCCTGTCTATATCTGGGGTTGTAGATCAACTCTTTGAGGTGATTACTGAGTTCTGTGGGACTTTCCCAGCATGGCTGGTTGTCACAGCCCTGAAGGTGACGTTGTGTAATGGAACTGCAAGTCAGCATTGGCATCAGACCCTGGTTTGGAAACTTTTTTGGAGGGTCAAAGCAGAGGGAGAGCAGTGGCCATAGCTTCTCCCTCCTCTCTTGGTTTTCACTGAGGATGTTCGAGAAGCTGTGGCTGTTCTGTCCCTGGCAGTGTCCAAGGCCAGGTTGGACGGGGCCTGGAGCAACCTGGCAGAGTGGAAGGTATCCCTGCCATGGCAGGGGTGGGACTGGGTGGGCTTTCAGGTGCCTCCCAACCAGTCTGCGATTTATTTGCTCACCCCCGAAAGTGGGCTGGGCGAAATCATACTGGGGATGCAGCAAGTCACAGGTTGGCTTCTGAATCTCTGCACACAGAGGCCCAGCTGCTGGTGAATCAGGAAACAGTGACACATAGCAGAAACAGCTTTGCACCGAGAAGAAGCCAATGCTGTGTCTTCACTGTGCCCACGCTGAAGACTAAAACCTTTCCACTGAAACTGGGAAGGACAGTCGGATTGCCCTTTGGCATCTCTGATGCTTCTGTAGATGGGGGCAAGGATGGGTGACAGATGTGATTCTTTCCTTTTCTTCTTTTTAATTATTTTTCTTTTTCTCTTGCACCTGCAGATTGAAGTGTCTGCAGCATTGTTGCTCACAGCAGCTCGAGGGCCACCTCAGAGCAGTGCTGGGAGGTCCACAAGTGCTCGGGCTTGCTCTTGGGGCTGCAGGGACAGCAGAAATAAATGAATGAAGACAGGAGAGCGACAAGTAAAGCTGTGAGTAAGTGCACAAAGCATTGTGGAACAAAAGGGGGCTTGGCTGACCCTGGCACGCTCGTTGAGGAGATGCCTATCTGGGTGAAGTGGAAAAAACTTGCCAAGTGAAGTGCTTGTGAGCTATTTTAAGGTGGTGGCATTGCTCATCTTACAAATATAACTGAAGTGTGAAACCCCTTGTGTATTTTTAATCTCTTAAAATAGATCCTTAGGTGCTGGGGTTCCTGCTAATCAATGCACAAAATCGTGTTGTGTTAACATATAATATATCAGCTAATATCAAAGAGAGGTTGTCTGTTGAGTACAGCATTTGTGCAACAGCTGGTGATACCATTTTTGTGAACAATGGGGAAGCCTTGTGTTTGTATGAAACCACTTGGTCATTCCCTGGGCAAACTTGGGAATGATTTCAAACTTTGGCTGATTTCTGTCCCATCTCGTGGTTCCACCAGGCCTTATGAGAAGGTGTTGGCTGAGAGAGTCCCCAGGGAGGGACCGGCTCCTGGTACAGGTTCACCCGTTGCTAGTTCCCAACACATTCAGCAGCACATCAAAGCAGAGAAGAGGAGACTTGAGTCATTTTGCTGCTGGTGGAGCAGAGTACTGAGCTGTTTGTACAACTGCACGGGAGGACAAACCCGCTCGCAGCCTCTCCGCGCCAATTGCTGTCTATAAAAAGATCTTGACAGCCTCTCCTGTGAAAAGCTCTCACACCTCCCCTCTGCAGCACGCCTTTGATGCTCGAGCAGGTGGGTAGTCCTCAGGCTACTGAAGTGCCTTTCCTTTGTCTTCCATGCTGCTCTGCTCCTACCCGCCCACACGTGGCTCTGTGCAGGTGGAAGGGGACCCCTGGATGCGTCTGGAGCCTTCACTCTCAGGGAGCAGGAACAAGGAGGTGCTTGAGGGGCCCTTTGTTTTGCTTGGCTACTACAGCTTTGTCAGCTGTGGTGACTATAATCTGTAGATCCTCAGATTTCTGGGAAAAGGAAGAAGATACTTAGCACTGAAGCTAAGCTTGGACCAGAGCCTCCATCCTTCTCTAGGCAGGAGTTCAAGAGCACTCTCTTCTCTGGTCCTCAGCTCCTAAGCCCCTACTTCATATTTGACTGATATAAAGGAAGCATCATCCATTGGTGTAATGGGATCACAGAAAACCAATGAGGCATGAAATTATTTTCCTTCTTTCCCAGATAAATCCCTTGTTGTAAATTAAGCAGTTTACCCATTTAACTACAGGTGAATCACCGATGCCTGTGCCAGTCTGCTGTTAATAAGGAGGGAGATTATCCAGGACAAACTTGCAGACCTCTTGGGTCTCTCTTGCTAATGATGAAGTAATGTTCTTCACAAGTTGTGTTACCACCGAGGTCCTGGGGAAGCCAGGAAGGAAAGCAAGGGAAGCCTGCGGAAGGAAAGGAGCAGAGCATCAGCTGCTCTCATGGTGGGGGATCTGGATGGAGTGATATCCCCACACTTCGAGTTTTCCCACAGAAAGAAGTTTCCATTCCAAAGAAACTTGAGGTTAGCGCAGGATCAAGCAGTCCAGGCAGGCAGACCTTGTAACAGGTGGACAGACAGCTATCCTGAGCTGGCAGGAGCATCCCCTGGCTGGGCTCTGGCAGCAGCAGAACTGGAGCTCAGCACAGGCTGTTCTTTGAGGGGCTGTGCTGAGTGGCCCTGCACAGGGAGCTCTGTGTTTGCAAACCTCCCCAGCGAAATCTGAAATTGCATCCACGCTATAGCAAATGCAACCAAGTATAACTAAGCCAACTGAAAGACAGGACTCATCTGGATTTTCACTGAATTGTCTTTTCAAAATGATTTGAAATACTGTTTGTTTTACACCATGGATATAAATTCTTTTTCAAAAGGCTTGAAGCATGGTGAGAGTTTTATCCCCATGCTTTATCCCCCGAGAAAGCTCAACCGTGTGATAGGAGGAGTAAGTGATGGGAAACTTATTAGTAAGAAGAGAAAGAGTAGGGCTCCTCAGACTGCTGAGTGCAGTGCTGCACTGCAGGAATCACTGAAGGTTGGATGGGGTTTGGAACAAGATGATCTTCAAGGTCTCTTTCCACCAAAATAATTCTGTGACTCTGTGACAACCAATTTGAGTCATGACAGGCCAGGAGAGGTCTGAGTGCAGGAATAAAATATGAACCTGCCACTTCATGAACCTGCCACTTCATGAACCCTGCTGCTTGCAGTCATCTTCTGTTATCTTTGTTAGGACCCTGTTAATACCTGACCAGTCAGAACCACAGGAAAAAAAAATTATTTGGGCTGGAAGGGACTTTAAATATCAACCCATTCTAACCCCCTGCCATGGGCAGGGACACCTTCCACAAGAATAAATTGCTCCAAGCCTCAGCCAACCTGGCCTTGGACACTCTCAGGGATGGGGCATCTGCAGCTTCCCTGGGCAAGCTGTGCCTCACCACCCTCACAGTAAACGATTTTTTCCTAATATCTAATCTAAACTTACTCTTTTTCAATTTGAACCCATTCCCCCTTGTCCTGTCACTACAGGCGCTTGTAGATAATCTTGCCCTATCCTTCCTTTAAGTTCCCTTCAGGTACTGGAAGGCCACAATTAGGTCACCCCTGTAATGCCCTGTCCTGCTCGGTGGGCTCAGGGGAAGGTGGTTTGATTTACTCTGGGCAGTGCATGGGAGAAACAGCAAAATCCTCAGAGTATTCAAGATTATCATGCTCACAAGAAACAGGATGTCGGAATCACAGCCTTCTCAGGGGACACCCACTCCCTCTCTGCTGAGGCAAAATCCATCAGAACAAACATTTGCCAGGGATGGATCCAAAGAAGGCTCCTCACTCTCCCCAGCCACCTGGAGTTTCTCACTCTCATCATCATCATCATCATCATCACGATCATCATCAATCTCCTTCTTGCTGTAAGCTTAAACCTCTTGATACTTCCGCCATTCATGAGCATCTTGAAGAAATAATTTCCTTCCTGTCAACAGCAGTGATTTTTATATTGTGTCCTCTCCTTCTGGTCTGCCCTTCCACTCTCTCCTCCTGGGTCCTCTTTTCTGGACATCTGCTCTTGCCTGAGCTCTTCTACATTTTATATCTTTGCCTTAAAGTCAATGCAGCAGTTATCCAAGGACTGCTTTGTTTCTTAATGATGACATTTAAGCTGCAGTAATCCTGCAAGGGCTTCTTCTACCTCATATCAAAGGCAAATTGTTCAAATTTTGATCCTCTTGTTAGAACCAGCCTCACTCTTTCACAAAAGCTGGAGTCAGCATGAGAGATTTAAGTTAAGCATTACTTTTCCTATTACCTAAGACACTTTTGCTTTCGTCTGGGAGTAGAATTAGTTCTGCAGTTATCACTAAAATAATGTAATGTTTCTGCCTAAGTTAGCAAAAAATACCTGATTAGTCCTCTAAAAACTGGCCAAGTGCTTATAACTCATGGTCATGGTTGACAGAGGGTTTGGGTCCAGCTCTGTAACAAAGTGCAGTGAAAACCCTGCCCCACTGCCTCTGAGTGCTTTCAGATCATTCCCCTCATCTCCGCTTTAATTTGATCTAACTATAGCTCGCTGGCAAATGACAATTCATAGCTAGGTGGTGTTCAAAGTCTAATTGCTGCACAGTTTTCTCAGTACTTCAGAATTTCTTAATTGTATTAGCCAAGGTGAGAATAATTGCTGCTTTCATATCCTTGAAACTTCTCATACAAAAGAGGCTTATGCAAGAATCTGCTCATTCTCTCTAATAAATGATCTCTCTGTTATTACAGAGAATGTTTTGGGGTACTGCTGGGAAGCATTCCACCACACCATTATGTACTTGAACAAAACCTGAAACTTGCAGGTACAAGACTAAATTATAGTCTGGGGCAATCATCAGGACACACTTTGGGTTTGTTTCTTTCTCTCTTTCTTTCTTTTTTTCTTTCTTTTTTTTTTTTTTTCCTGGAAGTTGCTCTCTCAGTACAAGAACAAGCCCCAAACCTAGAAATAACTCAGTATTTTGCATTTGGGGATCTTCTGGGTGAGGGAAATCTGCTATTTGCAGGTCAGTGGTGCTCTGACACTGCTCCTAGTAACAGATCCTGATGTGAAACTCCTAGTCTGTGCCAGTCATTGTCCTTATTTTTCCTTTGTTCGTGAAATCCTTGAGCAGGGACCATTTCTGCCCCTGGTTTGTACATCTTCAGGATCTTGAGTTGTATGCAGGGCTTCTAGATGTCTCGGTACTGTAGCTGTGTGCGTGTGCCTTGAGTGCAATAAAGCCACTCAGGCAGGGAATTAGACATTATGCTCTTCCTTAAGCTCCAGCAATTAAGCATAAACATATGCATGCACAATAAAATGCCATATATCCCTTCTGAGGCTATGAGTACCATTAGAAAAAGAAAAAAGAACCATGTGTTTTCTAACATGCCAAATGATAGACTTAGTGTGAGAAGAAGTTATTCAGTAAGTCAAACACTTAATCCAAGAAGCAAGTTGTACACAAATTGCTGATAAGGTAGACAAATTTCACACCCTCTTCTGGGGAAAATATTACATTTCATGGTGCTTTACAGATGATGACAAATCCTATTAAAATCCTGAGAAAATAAATGTATACAAGTTAAACGTGGATATTTAAAATGATCCGTGGTTTTGGATGCAGGAAAAAAGTAAAATGAGCATTTCTTAGGGAATAACAGCAAGTGCCATAGGGGCACGTTTTACACAGGGTCCTTGGCAAGAAGTAATCTGATTATAGCCACAGGACCAATTTCTCTTGCACCGCACGAAATAACGCTCAGAAATAGTCCAAGTACTTCTTCCAGTTGCTAGACAAACTCAGAGGATAAATAGGATGGAGATTCTAATGGTGAGATTTGAAGGACTGCAAGAATAGCAAACCTTTCAGGTTTGCTCCAGGGCTGTAAATCAAGGTGGGTTATGCCATCATTCTGAGGCAGCCGAGGTATAATTTAGGAGCTTTTTCCAATTTCTGTTACTGGCTGGAGTACAGTGGCAGGAGCTTTGCAGAGTTTTAAATGTTTGCTTTTTAAGAGCAGATGCCCGAGCTGTGAATGCAGAGCTACACCACGGAGCAGACTGGAATGTGCTGTATCCCATGTCCATCCCATCCAGGCTGGGGTGGATCCACACCCACTGGTGCCCGGCAGCTGCTCCTTCTGTGCCAGTTTGCTACGGATACTTCCAAATCCTCTGTCTGGGGTCTGTCTCTCCAGGACTAGATAGATCTCAAAGTAGCTCTAAAGGTCTGGGTAACAACGTGAAATCACAGTCCTGAGAGTTAGTGCCGTGTAATGGCCCGAGGGGGAAGCTCTGATCCTGAGGGACAGAGGTTCGTAGAGGCCACAGCAAACATTTTTGGGAACCTTTCTAGTGCTTTTTAACAACCAGGCGATGTGAAGCAAGAAATTCTCCTCTAAGGGTATGGCATGGGAGTACAAACGTGGATCCAATCCAGCTGTGCCCTGTGTCCTTGCTGTAAACCAGGTACTGCTGAATTCCTGCATTAGTCTGTTCTTGTTAGCTGTAGTGCTTAGAGAAAACAGAAAATATTCCAAGGCATGATTGCTAGAGGTGTGACAAAGACCCCGGCAGGTGAACTCGATGGCTCTATCTGCCATGGATCCAGATTTCTCACAGGCTTGTCCTGCTCCTTGGTGCCTCAGCATGCTCCTAAGTCCAACCAGGTGTCATTACTTTTCTGTGAGGTAGTATGAAACCAATAGTCTGGAATAATTTGTCTTGGAAACTTAATGCCAACTTTTTTACCAAACTTCAATCATTTCTTCATGAGAGTTAAGTACTGGGAGGTGCTAACATGGTCAGAAGTGACCTTCTCTGGTGAAGGATGACAAATGATCCGCTTGTGGGGACTGTGTTGGTTATCAAACACTCAGAAATATTTGCGGGGGAAATTGCCTCCAAACACAGATTAGTTTACTAAAAATAGCACCAGGAATGAGTCTTATGTCAGATGGTGTGAAATGATGTAAAAAACAAAGCCTTTTTGAGAGCCTCTATTACAAGGGATGTATGGGATGCTGCTATAATAGTCATTTGTATGGTTGCCTGCCAGCAGTGCTATGTATTTGTTACCTACAATGAGTGTCCATGCTCTTGGAGGGAAAAATGTCTGTCCTCAAATTCTGACAAGGTAGGTTATCCGTTTGGGATGGAGGGAGGGGCTCTCAAAGGAGAATTGCATCCCCAAGTTGCTCCTTCAGGGAGGTTTCACTGGGCCATGTTGACTTTGGGAGTGGGAAGAGGACACGAGGTTTGCAATTTGACTGTCAGGGTTTGCATGTGAAATTCTGGTTGAAACCAAGGAGATGAGACAGGCAAGCTTACACATGTAGCTCCAGGAGGGTGGAAAGACAGCCTGGAAGAACTAGAAAATCACCCCTGGAAATGAAAAGGAGACTTGAAAAAACTTTCAGGAGTGATAGTTGCTATTCAGGTGTGAAAATATATGGCTACAGAGAGGATGCACGTTTTGATTAATATTTTCAACTAAAAAGTAGCTCAGTGATGAGTGGCAGGAGAAAGCAAATGACTGTGATGTGATGCCCAAGTCTGTGAACACACACTTAATAACATGCTCCTCTACACAAGGGGTGAAAGAAGATAAAGGTTGGCATGAAGTAGCAAAACAACCAGCATGTGCCTTTTGTCAGGGGAGCTGTTGCCATCATTATCAAACAGAAAACCCTGGGAATTGGTTTTGCTCTCAGGACATGTGGTGTCTGTTCTTATAAACATGCTCAGAAACATGTTTTAAGGTGTCCATGTAAAGTGAAAGGGGCAACTGTGGGAGAAACTGTAAACCCACTTTAGAAATCTTACTTCTGTTTTCCAAGGGAGCTGAGTGCAGAGTGGGAGCAGAGATTTGTGGCAAATTTTGGATCCAAACATGTGCTCAGGAGCAAAGGCTGGTAAATTTTCCTGCCAGTCACTGACTCAGTAGCAATGCACAAGGTTTATGGGAAACTCCCTTCACTGTGCATTTTTCTGGCAAACAGAAAGGATGAGTTAATTTTCCTGGGACTGAGACCCTAAATTTTCTGTGGCATTTCCCTGTAAATATTGAGAAGTTTCTCAGGTGCTGGAGAGGCACCCCTGGCTCCCCACTAAGGAGGCTAAGAGCTGTTTATGTGGTTTAAATGGGTTACAGCTGCCATCCCTTCCAGGTATTTGGAAAAACCCTATCCTCCTGCCAGGAGCGCTCCTGAGCCCCTGACAGAACTGCTGGAGAGTTTCTGGGAGCCCAAAGCAGGGCTGACAGCCTTCCCACTGAAACTTCTCATGCTGAAGAAGCTGGGTTTGCAGCTAATCAACTCTGCCCTTTCAGCGAATGACATTCTTAAGGGTTTCTACTTTTGGCCTTCTCTTTCAATAGCATTTTTCTTACACCTCCAGAGGTAATTTCTGTTCCCCATTAAATCTCCTGAAGTGTCGTTCTCCCCAGGCTGAAACAAGGAACCCAGTGACACTTCAGGAGGCTTTACATGGTCCTTACTGACCTGCCACGCAACAAGACGTGTGGATGTGGCACTTGGAGACATGGTTAGGGGTGAACCTGGCAGCACTGGACTCAATGATCTCAAGGGCCTCTTCCAACCTAAATGAGCCCGTGATTCCAAGATGATGCGAGACCTCTGGTTGGAGAAGAGGAAAGGCCAGGACTCCTGACTGAGAGCTGGTTGCAGGTGAAAGTGATTTGAAAATTACCTAATGGGAAATGCCATGTGTGGATAAAAGGAGCAGGTGAGGCTGTTTATTCTTGGCTGTCTGTGGGGATTTTAATCTAGGGGGACCTTGCTGTGTATCTCTCCTTGGCTGTGACCTAAGGCTTTCTGTCTGTTTCTGTGTATGATCTTCTGAAATGTCTGTCCTTCCTTTCTTGAATTTCTGCCCTCCCACGGGGGCCCCTTCAGCAGAAGCAGATGAGCTGATATGGACCTGGCTTTTCCTGGCAGCCTGCTCAGCAGGTGCAGCTGTGGAAGAGGAAACGTCTCCTTACCTGGTACAAGGTCTTTCTTATGCTATGGGGATACAGACTTCTCCTCTGTTTCTTGTCAGCCTCAAAGGTGGGCAGAAATAGTGTGGTGTGGCTTGATGCTGGTGAGAGGACCGAGCCTGAATCAGATTTTACAGAGACACCCCGGTGAGGCTTCCAGGAGGACTGGGAACTTGTGGATCTGAGCACTGTGAGTGCCTGTTCACACTGCTGGGATTTGTGGTGTGTTGCAACACTTTCTGGAAGTGTTTAGATAACTTAATGGTCCCTTTCTGGCATCTGAGGAGACAGGATTTGACACACCTTAGTCAGCACTTTGACGAGGAGAACGTTTGTATTTAATTAACTCTGCTCTGCAGTAATGGGTGTGAGGCTGTGGAAGGCTGAGCAGGGATAGGAACAATGTTGCCCAAGTCCAGCAATGCAGAAAGAAATTATGAGTTTAACAGGGCATGAAATTATCCGTTCTGTTTTCTTCAAAGTTAATTGTAGTTTGTAATACAGTCTGACAAAACCCTGCCAGAGCTGCCCACACCAGGAACCAAAAACTTTTGCCTCCACTATAGGACTCTGATGTGTAGCTCTGAGGACTGTTAGCAAATTATTTGCCCCAGACACCAAAAGGTACCAAACACTGCTCCATGTTCCTCAGAACATTTACAAATCCAGATGGAGAGCCTAGAATATACTGAATTTGTTCTCTGAGTTTGCTAATGCCAGTGATGTGGGAAATGAGAAACGTCATGGCTCTCTTAGAGCTGACAAATGCTAGCTGGTAATTGATGGGTGAAAATATGATGCTGCAGGGAGTTGGTTTTAATCCTTCCCAGGCAGGGAAGCTCTGGGGCTGGGTTCCTGGGCTGCTTTGGACATACAGATGTGAGCATGGCACAAGGATATTGCTCCAAATCCTGAGCAGACTTCTGTGCCTGTATCCTCATTTTGTCCCATTCAAATAGCTGAAAATTTGCCCAAACACAGAACTGCTTCAGCACAACATTCTTTATGTTCAAGAAGTCTTTAAATTTAGATGATGACATGTTAAGGTCTAGTAGTAGGATGAGTTCTTTTATCAATAGTGAACAGAAATTCCCCCAGCTCACTCAGTCCAAACAGTGGCAGAATCTCAGATTCTTACAGTCAATTTGTGACTGAATAGAAAGCAAATAAAAAACTTTCCAAATACTGACTTTTACGTGGTCTTGTAAGCTGTCCCATTCCCACCCCATTTTAACCCCCATTAGCTATTTCTGACTCAGCATCCTTTACCTCTGCTGCCTTCTCTGTGTCATTGCTGGGAGGTTCTTCAGCAGAAAGGTTTCATGACAGGAGGATTTATTTCTTTTGCTGCTGTACAGATGAAAAACTGGCTGCTGATCCAGTGTTATTTAGATGTGGCTCAGTGGCAAGCAACCCTTTTCTGAAGTTCTGCCGCAAAGAGAGATGCTGCTGAATGTGATAGAAAGGGGAAGAACCTTTAAAGCTACATTATAAATGTAAAACACTAGACATACATGCCAGCTGGCTGAAATTACACCTGTTAGTGACTTTATACGGAGTGAGTGAGACCCAGCCCTCTGAGTCTCACAGTAATTGTTCTGTCACTGGTTTCCTGGGGACCAGGCAAGGAGGCAAATATTTTCTGTTTGTTGGAGACTATAGTTGAATCATGAACAATGCTTTAAAAGGAGGGAATAAAACCCTGGGGCTGATCTACCTGTGTTTTTAGCTTGAATTGCACAGGGCAATACTGATTTCTGCCCACCTCTGATAGGGAGGCCTTGCCAGCTCCTATTTCTTCCATATTTTAGTGGTCTCCAAAGAAGGAGACCCTTTTCTGAGAAATGTCCTTAGACAACAGTGGGATGTCTGAGGGCTCTTGATCAGTTTTATCCTGTCCAAACTAGCCTGACTCTAAGGAAAGGTTTGAGAAGTGAGTAGCCTGCAGTACATAGATCTGCTCTGATGTCGTTGGGAGCTGTGGCCATGGCAGACCACACACCAGGTGCTGACAAGTGCTCCCGACACAGTTTAAAAATAAATTTGTTGTGGATTGTTAAACTCTTGCAGTGTCTGTCTGCCAGCTCTCCTTTTTCCCCCAGTAAGCTGACTTGGCTTTTCAACAGAGGCTGGATTTCACCACAACAAATTGATTTTTTGTCCTATGCTATGAAGTTGATTTATGTTTGATCGTTTGATTTATTGCTTCCAGCCAATCAACAGTTGAAATGTCACTTTGTATTATCCTTCCTTCAAACCTATATTAACAGTGACCCTGTGAGCCATTGTCAAAGCAGCAGAACAAAAGGCATCTGGGAGAGATCTCCAGTCACCTGCTGTGAGAGTGGGACACTGGGCTCTGAAAGCCATGCCCACTGTGCTTTCCATCTTCTCTGGAGAAACCACTCCAGTGTGTGAAAAGGTTTTTAAATAAAAAGCCGTGCTCCATGTCAAAAGGGGAGGAAACTCCTGTTTCCTTGCTTGTGCTCCATCCTGCTGGTCCTGGGCCTGCCTGACAGATGTTTCCCTAGCTGAAAACCTCCCTGCTAATCGTGAGTAGCAGATGCCAATCTTCCTCGGCCCATGCTGGGATATAATTTAGTCCACAGCGATTAGATTTGCTTTGACTTGCTCATACCACACTGATTCAACACCCGGATTCTCCAGGCTGAGGCAACACTAATGACTTTTCAGCATTTGGGATAGGATGGATCATTAGATGGTCACTGATAGTTTCATTTTGGTTTTTGCTTTTTTTTTTTCTTATTCTTCAGGAAATAGACCAGAAAATTGGATTTTTTTTTTCATTTTGCACAGGCTTTGTCTAAAAATAAGCCATAAATGTAGCATTGTATTTGGCTGTGTTATTATTTGAAGTGCAAAGGTCCTTGATTTATTCTTCTAGAGGGCAGCTTAGCCTTAGATTTGATTTCAAATATGAGTGTATCCCCTTCCTTTTAGTAAAGTTTTCTAGTTTTCCAGACTCTCTTGGAATCTGTATGACCTTTGCAACACTTCATTTATGAACAGCAATGTAACAAGATTAACACTGACCTTTCTGTAGCAAAGGCACCCCCTACCTTTCCCCCAAGGCCCATAGGCTGCTGTTGAGTACAGCTACCACCTCATACTTGGAATTCCTTATTGACTGTAATGCATAGGGAGGCTGGAGAGGGAAAAAAGAAGTGGAGTTTGCTTACTTTGTGGAGCACAGTTTCTCATTCTGTGAACATATGCAAAGTGAGAGCATATACATAAAATGACAGGCAAAAGACAAGACAAAAGCTCCCTTTAAAATTGGCAGATGGTATTCATCTTTCTTTCACTTGGTCATTTCAGTTGCTTCACTTTTTCTGATGTCTGAATGCTCTGAAGGACGAAGGAAAACGTGCTGTGGTTGTCCAGCATGGAGCACCTGAGGAGGTGAAAGAGGGAGCTGAGAGGATGCTCTCCTTCAGCCCTGTGCTGGGGAAAGAACGAGAGCAAAGAGGATTTGGGGAGAGAAGCAGAAATGTGATACATCAGAGATAGGAGTTCCCCTTGCCTTCCAGGTGGTCCTAATTCCTGCAGTTATTGCTACCTCAGGAGTTTGCACATGTTAATTTAAAATGGATTTGTGCTAATGTAAATGGTATTTTTTTAGAAGTGCTTTGCACACACAGACTGTGTGTGCACAAGAGTAGGGGTAGGACTGTGTTTTAAACCACGTATCATACTGTTAATCTGATATTGAGAGGACAGTGGAATACAACAGCCCTGGGTACCACTTTTCTTAATAGCTTGATTTGAGAAATTTTAATTCAAACCTAAAGGAAAGATGACAAGGACCAAACGTTGAAGATACCACTTTTAGTTCACGTTGTCAATTTGTTTGAACCCATTTTGTTACCTGAACTTAAAAGCAGTTTAAGAGCTCAGTAAAATTGCTTCTGACAAAATTATGAAGCTATTTCTAATAGTTGAAAAAAACCCCACAACCACATCTTTCCAATTTCTTTTTCAGGTAAAAACCCTCATGAATGTGTAGAAAAAGAAGTTTCAAAGAAATGGGTGTGTTTCTTTCCTAATATTAAATTTTCTTGGCCAGGTCTGTTAGCAGCTCTTAGCAAACACAGGACTATTTTATTACTACTGATAATATTGGCAGGTATTTCTGGTATCGTGCATATGTTTGACTCTGTTCTTCTTTAAATTAATATTTCTAAAATTAATTTAAAGAATTAATTAATTTCATAATCAAACTGGGGAAGAGGGAAAGTTCGACTTCCTTTGGGCACCTGAGAGAAGGAGAGGTTTGCTGGTGTTCAGATGGCACTTTGGTACTGCAGATGCTTTTCGTTGTTTGTTTATTTATTTATTTATGTATTGTTGCCTGTGCATTCTCAGTGACTGGAAATTTCTGTAAGCGTAGGTAAAACACTGACATCTAGTGCCTAGAACAAAGCAGCCAAACAAGCTCCGAGTCTCCAGCTTTGGGCTGGGTTTAACTGCTCGATAATATTGTGGACTGCAGTATATTGTGGGTATTATATTAATGTTTCTAAGTTCAGACTTGATGTATTTGGGGCCGTCTAGACTGACACGCTCTTGTGCCATCGCTAATCACCCCTCTCTTCAGGAGACAGAAGGAGAAGCTGAGCAAAACACCAGCTGACAGAAGCAACTCCTTGTCTCACTATGACTTCCAGTACTTCCATATCTCCTCTGAAAAAAAGGTCTTCTGATCCCTTTTGGAGTGTCTTTTGTCCTTTTTTTTTTTTTCAGCAGTCTCATGCTGGTGGTCCAGAGGCAGCCTACAGATCCCTGATGAGCCGTCAGAGGTTTCCCTTTCTCAATTTCCAGCTGATTGACTCCTGCTGTCAGCAGAGCTGCAAAATAAATTACTTAACATTTTATGCCTTTATTATTATGCAGGTCCTTAGAATTATTTATTTCCTTCTGTTTATGATGATCTGCTTTAATGATGACTTCCAGCAAATGCTTTCAAAGAATCTCAAAGACCTCCAGTGCCCAAGGACAAAAACTTTGAGGAATTAGCAATTCCTGCCAATGGGACTCCTCTCTCCAGCTTCATCCTTTAAGCTGCCCTTCAACACAAAAAACCCAACCAAAAACCCCTTACCACAACAAAACAAACAACCCCCTTAAACATGGTTATGCCTCTATTCAATCATTTTTTCCCACTACGAAGAAAGAAGTCTGTGCAAAGTCTGCTTAAAACATTATTCTTGCCAAGTGGATTTTAAAAATTTCTTACTTTCCTATTTCTTATGCTTCTTTTTGCTATCTTCTTCAACCAGAGCTGCATACTGATTTTTAACAGGCATTTAAAATTTATTATTATTTGTAGCAGTAATTTCTAGGCCATTAAGAAAATGACAGAAGAAAGCTCTGGTTTGCTTTGCTACCAGTGGCCCTTCATGCCCTTAGCCCCTTCCCCTATTTTTTTAATGCTTAATCAGATTTTTTTTTCCAGTCATTCTGCAAGACAAATAGTGCAGACATGCACAGCTAAGGCCACCAAGGGGGAGCAAAAATGCAGTGAGGGTTTCAGGCCTTATTGCTGTAGGTCAGGCTTTGGTGGCTGGACTACTTAAAAACACATTGTTCTGCCCCTGCAAGAACCTCCCAGATCATAAATAAAGCATTTGAAATTCACGTTCATACTGATAATGTACCAACTTCAATGTCTTTAAACAAAGGGAAAAGAAACAACTCCAAACAAGAAATATTTGCCAGGAATTTCCACGTGAAGAAACCAGCGAGGCAAGTATTAACTCATGTGTTATTTCTACAGGTGACTCTGGTGTTTCCAGGTACAAGAATGAAGCCAAGTTGGTTTTGGGTAGTTGCTTTCCTGAAAAAAAGGTTTATCAGACTTCATGGGTGCAACACTACAGAGATCCTTCACTTTGCTCCTTCCATGATGTGCTGATGGGACAACAGAGGGAGCAAGGCAAGCCCAAAGCCCAGGCTGGGAGCCACAGTGAGTGGGCTATTAAACATGCATATATACCAACAGCTGGCTATTCTTATTTCTCCAGAGGAGGTAGTTAAGCCTTTAAGTCAGCTAAGAAACCAGCTCAACAGTGTGGAATAATTATAGGGCATTTCTTGCTCATTTTTATATAATCCATTAAGTATCTCCTAGATTTATCTTTCTATCTCTGCTGTTAGAAGTCGTTTGCAGTTTCTAGTCTAAATAACTATATTTATGGGATTAACCAGCAGACAGACTGATGAGATTTGGTATCTGGGATCTAAACTCAAGAGCAAGGATTTCTTTGTCTGACATGAATAACCCATTTTGTATTTATTTATTGTATTCTTGTTGTCTAAATGAAAGAGTGAGTATGTTCTAAATACTTTTGTTCTGACTACTAAAATGTAGGAATTACGGAGTAAAGTTCTGTGCCAGCCTGTCTTTTAGGAAACCTGAAATCATGTCTGAGTTATTAAAGTTTAATAGCTAGTGGGGGGAGAGAAGTAATTACTTCCCATAACATATTTCTCTATCAAGAATTTCGTTGTAACATTGATGCAAAATTATTCCAGTGGCATTATAAACTGCCATGTAATGTCTGATAATGACACCTCTTACTACCACAGAGAAACCTTTGTTATGACTTAGATTACACATTCATATGCTACACCAAAAATGAAGATGAATATAATGAAAGTAGATAGCTAATATGTCAAGGTGGTATTAGAGCTGAGAATTATAATTTTTTAAATACATATGTGAGAATGTGAAATAAATTAGACAGATTTTTGTCTCACCAAAAAGGGACAAAACTCAAATGTCTTCAATGGTGTTTTATCCATTTCCCATCTACAGGAACAGAGTTAGCAAAGCTCAGATTTTCCTTTGGCTTCCCTGTTGGCTCTTTAGTGAGTTTTCTGGCACGGCTGCTGGTGATTTTCCTTATGCCGTTTCTTTAGACAGGACAGGAAAAGCTGAAGTTGGGTTTGTCCTTCCTTTATCAAACTGATAGTCCCTAGCTTAAAGTCTCCCTTCATCCTTCGCTTTTCCACCCTTCCTCATACCCCAGTGCTCACTGTCATCCCTCTGGAATAAAGCCTAGCCAGGAATGGGTAGGAGGGTAGAGAAGAAGTTCCCAGGAAACATTTTGCTCTTGGAAAAGATGGGCTTTTCTGATGAAGGCCTGTAGCTGTAATCTACATGTCAGATGCAAATCTTTATTTGTTACCTATTCATTCTGATGTTGAAAGTCTTGGCTTGAACTTTCTTTTTAAATTAGTTTTCACGTTGTTCTTCTTTTTGTTTTAACCTTAAGAATAGGATGTTGCAAAAATTTCATCACATAGGGAAACAGGATTTTCTATACAAAATTTCAGCTTTATTAGAAAGAAATAATTTGGTATTTATGAATAAGAGTATTTTGTGACCTTTTTTATCTCTTTGGGCTTTGATTTATCCTCAAATGCTATATTCTTGGGATGGAGAGTTAGTTTCTGACTTTTTTTGGTCAACCACACCTGTAAGGGAGCTGAATTCTTTTAAGGGAATTCAAACACAACACCTTTAAATTCTTCAGATTTTCAGACACAGAGCAGCTTCTTTGTATCTCTGACAGTTACAGCCTGAATTGCTTTTCTAAATTTTTTTTTTTTTTTGTGGCAGCAATCATTTTACAGCAAGGTTGTTTGTCTTGCCAAAAAAAATCGCTAATGGGAATCAGCAGGGACAGGTTCCTGACACACGTGGTGGTTCTGCTGATGGTATTTGAAGTGACCCTTGTAATCGTTGAGCATCAACTGGCAGTGAAGTTTAAGCATTAAACTTTAACTTCGCTCATTTGAGGTCTTAATTGTGCTTTGAAACGTTTGATGGCTTGGCTGACCTTTCTCTGGGTTAACTGAAGACTGAGATTTGTCTGCCAGGAGGGAACTGCTGAGGAACCCTTGGAGCACAGCACTTGATTGGTGTCACTCAGACAGCGTGCTCTGGTATCTCCGGGGTTAGAAATGCCTCTGAACTTTTTATGGGCTTTGATTGGAGCTATAGGAAAAAGAAAACGCTGGGAATGCCAAGCATTTTACAAAGAGTAGGGGATGAGTATAAATTGAAGAGCCACTTACATTAAACGCAGGGATTGGATGCTGTAATCCCTTTTTGTACTTCTAAAGCATTTCTAACCCTTCCTTTCCCCATGGGAAATCTCCCAGGGGAGCGGTGAATTTCCCTGCTAGTGGGTAAGTCCAGCACTGCCATCTCCCCCAGGCTGCTTCCCTGCTGCCATGCAGATGGGAGCGCTGTTCCCAGCGCTAGGCAAGGGCACCCCGGGTAGGACTGGGGCAAGGCCTTTGCTGAAAATCCTTACAGTTTGCAAAAACCCCCTTTCCTGACCCAAAGCTGTTTTGGCGATCTGCAGTTTTCACCAAAACTGGCAATTTTATCTTCTTTTCTTTAGGTTCTGATTCAACAGTACATAGAGGGACAGATGATGCCTGCAATGAGTGCAGATACTGCAGGTGTAGACTTTCTCCTGCCCCTACGACTGCTCTTGATTTCCATGCTGGCCTTATGGCTCTGTGCTGACATTTGTTCTGCCAGTCCCTGTGGAGCCCAGCGCCGTGTCCTGAACCACCCAGCCCTCATCTCTGTGTAATTAGTCTGAGAGCCACAGACAGGAACCTTTCCTGGCTGCGTGTTGTGCAGGAGGCCAAGGGCAGTACCAGAGTCAGAAGGTAAGCAGTGGGGCCGGCAGCCGAATTCAGGTGGAGGGATGATTTGGGGCAGTGTGACTGACAAAGGGGGGCTCATGTCAGGGGGCTGCAGCACCTACACATCACACCAAAGAGAAAACCATCCTTTGGGGTGCTGCTCTTCAACCCTCCGTTCTTGATGGGAAAAGGGAATTTGGTGCCTGAAAACAAGTCCTTGACAGTAAGGATGCATAGGCTTATCCCAGGCTGCAGGTGGTGTCCATATTCTCACTGTGAGCCCTCTCATAAACAGGACTTGTGGACTCTGGGTCAGACCCTGGTGGGGAGGATAGAGTGAGGAGGAAGACAAGCGCCAGATTCTTTGCAGCCCCTGAGAGAAGGGAAAACCCTGTGGTGCTGGGAATGACTGGGAGCCGTGGATGTGGCACATTTTGGTAGAGATTATGAAATCAACTGCTTTTACCCTGGCATTTTATCTGGGATTCCCCACCAGTCCTACTCTCAGTGGAGCATCCCCATGCATTTAAAGTCCTGTCCCCTTGGCTGATACCTTGTTAAATATCGACCTCCTGCAATAATATTTTATTTTGTAATTATAATCCCAGAGCATGTAAAAGAAATATAGATGAATATAGTCGATTACCTTACCTACATCCTTCAGAGCGTTGAGTTAACCCCAGCCACTGAATAATTGCACCTGCAAAAGTGGTTTTATTGAAAGAAACAAGAGCGGGAGGACTCTGCAGCCAGCAGAGATAAAGATTAGTTGCCTCTGAAAAACCATTTCAGGCTTTTTGGCTTGAGACTACGTCATTAGCTTGTGTCAGTGATTAATTTGAGAAGTATATATTCAGTAATGGACTATTTATTGCACGAAGTTTAGTCTATAATCTATTTACTTGCCACTGCCAGCACATCACACAGTAGCATTGCAGCTAATATTGAAAAAACCCTGAGAGGTGCAGCATCACCTTCTGACTTCTTCACTTGCCATTTATTTTTCTTACCAGAGATAAATCCTGGAGGTGTTGATCTCTCAGCCAACCCATGCTGGTAATTCTTCCTGCTCTGCCAGGCCTTGGTCCTCAGCTCACTGGTGATGCTCAGTTGAGACACAGTTCAAGCACCATCCACTTGGAACCACTCAGGAGCAGGACAGTGACGGCGGCTGACAAGAAGAGAAACAGGGCTGGAGGTCACAAGTCTGCAAGAGGAAGGTAAATGTTGAGGGTCAAAGTTGTTCAGTGAGCTGCAAATCAGGAGAAAACTAGAGTGCATAGACTGAAACTTTGTGGGTTACTGTTAGGCTGGCAGCACACAAGTGTCACTCATGTTTGTACCCACCTGCTGTATTTCCAGCTCAGGAGCATGAGCTATGCAACAGAAGTGGACGCATTCTCCATTTTTAGTGGCATCTTGCTTTTTTTAAAATTTTTTTTTTTGTTTTTTTTTGTTTTGGTTATTTTTTTTTTTTTTTGTTGTTGTTGGTGTTGTTGTTGTTGTTTTTTGTTTTTGTTTTTTGGGGGGTTTTTTGTTTGGTGTTTTGGGAGGGGGAGCCGGGAGGGGAGAGAGGGTGGATAAAAATGCTTCAGGTGCTCAGGGAATGTGAATCCAGGAATTGCTTATTCAGAGGAGAGCTGCAGGACTGGACCTCAGTGGGCACAGCTTCCTGCAGGGGATGCAGGAGGTTGATGTCCAGCACATCCAAACTGAAAACATCCCATTTGGTACAAGCGCAGTTGGTACACCTGAATCAGAGTTATGTGGATGAGCTGAACAGAGGAGAACTTTCCAGCCCTCTGTGGCACAGCCAAAGTGGTCAGTGTTGGGGAAAGGCTGTATGGGGTCAGAAGGATGAGAAATGCCGTGGGTGCCTCTTATCCCTGCTTGGTGCCAGGCTGAAGGGATAGGGAGACATTCTGCTTTATTTCCCTCCATCTGTGTCTGCTGTCCACACACCCTGAGCCATCCTCCGGGGGCCTGGGGCAGCATCCAGCTTGGCTTTTCCAAGTATCTGCAGCAGCAAACCTGCTGCCTTGTCATCTATCGAGCACAGCTGCTCCGGGCAACCATCTGCTTTACCTGGGCTTAGCACCGACTGGATGCTACCAATGGAAATCTTTCCATGTGGAGAAGGAAAACCACGTCTTCCCAGTTTGTGTGACAAAGTCAAAGCAAGGAGAACGCAAGGTGTTAGCAGCAGCCGATGTGGTGATGTGCTCTTCTGGGATTTTCGTGTGGATGTAAACCTGGTGTGAAGGTGGCATCGCTCAGCCCAGCGTGGGTGCAGGGTGCAGCCAGGGCTGCAGGGCTGGGTACCCAGCTGGGTTACCAGGGCTGGGTAATCAGCTCCCCTTTGGTTCCACGTGCCCGTGTGTCAGTGATGAGTGGCCGCAGGGCAGGAGTCCAACCCACCTATCCCAGCTCCAGCCGGGATGCTGAGGGATGCGGGTGGTCGGATCCCTGCAGCGCTCTGCCCCGTGGGAAACAGCGTGTGCTCCCCCAGCGATGGCAGAGCTGTCGCGGGGGAAAACCCCATGATTTTTGTCATAGGTTGCCTGTGCGGCCCCGCAAACGCTGGATTTTGGCAGCAGCGGAGCCGTGAGAGGGCGGTGTTGGACCGCGGGAGCGGCGGCCGCGGCGGGGCAGCGCTGGCGGCGCCCGGCCACAGAGGGCTCCGGAGCGTCTTCGGTGCATTTTGGGGAGTCAAGTCTTAGTACTTTTTCCGACAGGGATTAGTTGTGACAACCTCTCCTTTCCCTCCTGTCTTTCTCCTCCTCCCTGCCCCACTCCATTTCTCCTTTTCTTTTGAGGTCTTTCCCAGACCTTCCAGCAGTGTTTATGAAGCATCCGATGGCCGGAGGGTGACTCTGTCACCTGCACATCCCTGGAATCACAGGAGGGCAGGTGACGCAGCCAAGATCTCCGTGATGTCCCACCGCAGCCCATGTGTTTCTGAGCTGACTCCCAGCCAGACCTCAGCATCACGGCCACCTCTGCCACGTGCTCGCTGAGGTGACCCTCTGGCCATCAAGCCCTGGTGGAGAGGTTACACCACAGGTTTTCCCGGACTTGGAAAGATTAAAAAGCCACACTGGTGACAGCAACCTAAACAGGTAAAAATGTGCCAGGTTATTTTGCCTTGCACAGTGCAAAGCTGCCCCTTTCCCTACGCTGCTTTATCTCATTTTTTGTGGTTGCAAATTATATTCTTTCCCTTGCCACACCACACAACTTCCTGTAGGTGCAAACTATTGCACGCGTGGTAATGAGCTGCCTTCACCTTCACCTGCTGCTGTTGGACAGATGAATCCATGGTACAGCAGAACACTTGCAGATTATCTTTCTTCCATGAAAATTTACGTGTCTGTATAAATAACATCTGGAGATGGGAAAGCAGAGCTTCAGGTAATCCACTTTTCTTTCACCAGGTCAACAAGAAGCTTATGATTTTTCTTCTGCTATGCTAGCAAAGCCACTGTCTCGTTTTTGATTCCTACTCCATATGACAAGGATAGGACTGTGAGGGGGGAAAGAAAGTTTTGAGGGACCAGCTCTGCCCCTTGCAGTTATTGAAGGGATGTCTACCAAGGGCAGGTCTTGCTAAGGCAGTGTGATCATCTCTCTGTCCCACAGAGAATCAGTGTGTCCTTAGTGTTTGAGCTAGCCTCCTATTTCACTGCAGTTGTCTGTGTTGTCAAGGCTTTCCTCAATACGTCAAAAACCTGAAGGACTAAACAGCCCCAGCAATGGCTGGAACAGGAATTATTCCTTATCTAAAGCATACCCTGCTGCAGGCCACTCTTTCTGTGATCTTTGTTGGGCTAAGCAAAGCGAATGACCAACACAAGATGATTTTTTTCTCCCCTTTGTGCTCCCTTAGGTTTAAGTTTTGAGAAGATAATGATTACTTCTGGTACTGAATCCTGCTTTTGAGCTGATGAATGCATTGCAGGCTCTTCTCTCTTCATATCCTCAGCTCCCCCCAACAGAAGAGGAGATGTGGGAGCCAGAAAACCAACCACTGGCAGCCCTGTGTTGTGTGAGGTGTTTCATCTACAAGGCAGGGACATTTGTAACATCACCGTCCCTTGATGGCTCCCCAAGCCTCACTCCCCAAAGAGAGCTCAGCACAGGGAGGTCATTAGGAAGACAAACATGAATGTCTTGTGAAGATCAGGAGGCTGTTCTGAAGAAAGTCCCTTCCAGCACTGAATTTTACAGTGGTTGAACTGGCTGGCAGGTGCAGTTTGTTTTACCTGGTAGCTTGGTTGCTTTGATCTTTAGTAAGTCTAGTAAATACCTAAGTAGAAAAAAGTGGTTCACCTCTTCTGCATACTTTAAAAAAAAAGCCCACCCGAAAATGCACAATGGACGGAAGATCTGTCTGTCTCTCTGTGTCAGTGATGCTAAACTGGAGTTTCAGTGGGAGAGGGGCTCCAGCTGGGCAGGTTTTCCAGAGTAATTGTAAGGAACCTGTTGATATCAGATATGCTACTTGCTCCATGTGCTCACGGCTTTGTTAAGCATGGAGTTCAACAGAAATGCATATGTAACACCTCTCTTTATGCCTGAGCCTGTGAAGAGAGGATGGGCTAATTTAATGCTCTCTCTTTTTGTTGAAATCCTTCTTTGTTGGGTATCCCATGTTTACAGGGACTGATACCTTTCCATAATCATCTCTCAATCAACAGAGACAACTCTGTTTGCAGGGCAGCATCTTTCACCTGCTCATCAGCACGTCAAGCAGTACCAAAACACACAATCTCCTGAATCCCACAGCAAATCATTCATTTAAATATCATGTACTGTCAGTAATGGTGTCAGAGAAGGGTTAACACAGCCATGCTTCTGCTTCATACCAAGGGAGAGAGGAGAGCTCAGAGCATCGACCTGAGAAGTGCCACCATTTAGGAGAGAGACCCTTCTCAGCACCGTTTTGCTGATTTTTTTCCTTGCAGTTAACTGTAGATACACTTGAAAAGGAAAACAACAAAAAGCCAATTGGCTCTTAACAAGTCAGCTTAATGTTGACAATGGCACGTTGCAGTGGGAGTGTAATCTGCTTAATGTCCCAGAGCAGAACAGCCCTTGAGTTCACATCCCTTTCATTGGCAGTGGTGGAAATGCTGCCCCCAGAAGTCAAAGCCTTGTGCCTCATTTCTGAGAGAGGCTCATTCATAAAAAAGGAGGAAAAATTGATCGTCCAATCCACTGAGGGAAAAATTGCATGAGGATAAACTACAAGAATTAAGATGGGCAGATTTCTACAACTCGTATATGTAAAAATCTGTGCCTGGTAGACTTGAGCTGTGTCATTTTAGATGCATTTCTCTAACCCACGTAAATATTCTGTCCATTGGAAAAGAAGGAAATTTCATTTTTCATCAAAACTCTACAGTGATCTCATTATTAAAAACAGAGGGAAAAGATATATCGGGAAGGCAAAGCAATTGCAGCCACATAGTTGTTTTCAATAATCCAGTGAGTCACTGCATAGAAGAGCCTTTCATTTCTCCCTGTGGTTCAGACTAAATTGTTTATTAAGATTTTGGTGCATTATTTAAAATAAGAAAAAAAAAAAAAGGAAATTGTACCTCTTTATTTTAAAAACTGTTGCAATAAAAATTCAGATTATTCAAATTTATCAAGTACATTTTACAAGGCAGTAACCACAGCAATTTTTTCTTCATACCACAAGATATTCCCTGGCTTTTCTATCTCATTCATAGTCATACATAAGGAGGCTGTTTACAAGGCATTGCTACAGGGAGCAAAAAATATTATAGAAATGAAAATTTGATCCAACCAATAGCTGGAATTGTAATGAAAGACCTAAGTATAAGGTAAACAGCAGCTTAATGTAATACTATAAATGCAATTCTTGAAAAGTGATGCATAATAGCCGCAAAGGGGATCTGTACTTCAGATCCTCACCCATGCAGAGGTGTGGAATAGAAGCTAATTGCATATGTTGCAATAATGCACGCTGAGAAGCCAGAACAGACAAGTACAAATATTTAAGATATTTCACTTTTTTTAATCATGAGGTCATGAACTTGCATTTTGTTTTTGTTTTTTTTCCCCAGGAAATTGGACAGGAGGCTTGCTGAAAGTGTACCAGAGCTCTACGGGGATTTCTTGTGCCTTTTCAAGGAAGGATTTGCTGTGTTCTAAAATGTGTAAATATTGTTTGGGGCTTGTTTTGTTTTGTTTTGTTTTTTATCTCAAATGCTTGCCAAGGAAATTGAATCATACAAACATAATTAGCCAGGGGCTGAACATTTAATCTTAAATTCTGAGTCTTCATTGAGACTTAATTTAAACCTTAGAAGGGAAGCTTACAAACAGGAACGGTTGCAAGGATGGATGGAATTTGTGGCAGGTTTTTACAGCAGAAGAGGGAAACCACTCAAAAGAGAAAAGCTTGGAAAACTGTGCTGAAGCCAGTAAGTGGTCAAGTGGTTGTGTCACGGGTAACGGGACAAGGTCCGGATTCAAGGCACCTCTTGTGCGATCAAAGCCTGCCAGGTTGGACAGGGTTTTGGGCAGCCTGCTGTAGTGGAAGGTGTCTGTGTCTGTGGAGTTGGAATCGGCTGAGCTTTCAGGTCGCTTCTGACCCAAACCCTTGTGTGGCCAGGAATTTAAGAGGGTGGTGTGGGAGGACTGGAAAAAAACAAGAGCTTTCCCTTTGTGTGACAGTTAGCCCAAATAAGGATGGGAGGGCTGGGGGTAGTTCGTTTTTTCCTGGGTGATCTTCCAACAATGGTATTGTTATTTTTACCTGAAAAAGGGACAATTTCTGAACTGGGACCAATTTTAGTCTAGCAAGAGAGAATGAACTGCTAGCGCCTTTTATTTTTATCTCAATTTACTGAGAAAAATTTCTACACTAGACATGATAGGGAGAAAAAATCTGGAGGGAGAAAAATTAAATAAAACATATCCTTATATTCCCTTCTGCAAGCACTTCTATGAACTGGGAAGTTATGGAGAAATGTGAAGGCATTGTGATTTCTTCTACACTGTCCTTTCCCCTTTTTCAGTGATAAGAGCTATCAAGTGATATCTTTGTGAGGAACATGCCAGATACTCTGCACATGGAATATGGTCCAAAAGCAGCAAAATTAATTCCTGTGACTGTTCATGCCAAATCTGTTCTCTTGTTCAGTGTTGTCAGGGTGGTGAGACCTTTGTCATCATTTGAAGTGGCCCTCTTTTTATTCCTGACTGCCAAATATCTAGAAAAGCAGTAACAAAGGTTAAAAATAAATACGAAAATCGATTTTAAACCTAAATAACAAGATTTGTATAGTACCTAGTACTTGCTGAAAGTTTCTTTTTCTAGTGCATGCTTTAAAAAAAAAATTAAGGAAAAGTAGTGCAAGAAGAGAGCATTCACCTCGCTAATGGCTGTATGCCAGGAAAAAAGAAAACAAAAAAAGGCAAAAAAGGGAAAATTTGGGCGGAGATTTGCATGGCTGCCTGCAGACAAGGCGACCCGCTGGCCTGCTGCCTGCTCCTGCCCTGCCAGCGGAAGTTTTGCCCTTGCCTTGGCAGCAGCACCCTGAAATCCTGCTCGGCTTCGTGCCGTGGTTCCCGGTGGGCTCCGGCCATGGGCAAGGCAGGAAGGGATGTCCTGCATGGAAAAGCACCCACACGTGAGCCTCCTGCCAAGCAGTGCCCGGACCCCCAGGTACCACCTCAGCCCCATCCCTCTGCTTTTGCCACCTGGATGGGGGCAAGTGGCTTCAATCCCTAAGTTTGTAACAACTTGGGCTCTAAATCTGCTTTGGTGCAGTTTGCTAAGTTATTGAGTATTTCCACTCACCTCAGCAGCTTCACAACTTCTACAGCTACATGGAAAATTTACAATTAATAGAATTATTTAACATTGGAACATCAACCTGGAAGGATCTGACTGGTGCAGTTCCTACAAATTGACTCAGTATGAGCTTCTAAGTGAATGGACTGGTCCCTTGTGAGTGAGTGAACATCTTGTCCTGCCCACATTCACAGCAAAGTTTGAAATAATGGTGACTTTTGGAAACCAATTTTGATAACCAAACTCTATTTGTAAGGTATTTGGAGCTAATAAAGCTACTGTGGTCCTGGGAGTGCCCTTTTCCTTGAGCACAATGGGAAACTCTTCTCGTTGGGATTGCTATAGAAACAATGAATTATCAGGCAAACAGGACCATCCAGCAAATCGTGCCAGACCGGGGATGTGTGCTGATAACGCGGCGGCATTAATTTGCTCTATTTTGTCATAAGAAGAGCTTGCATTGCCTATAGAAATGTAAAGAGGCAGGTGAGCTGGAGTGTCTATTATTTATAGACACAATTTGTGCTGTATAAATGAATTTTTCATAGGAAAACTTTTTACAAAAAAAAAAAGGTTTCAGAAACTGCTTCGTAAATAATCATGACTGGGAGCTTCAAATGCGCTTCGAAGAATGAGTGAATATCCTTTAGTCCCCCTTAAAATTTTTCAGATACAACCTCGAATGTGTTTTAAACAGCGGGGTGCTTTGACCCTGGAGGAAGACACTTCAGCCCTACTACACATGCCTTTAGCACAATCATGCTGAACCATGGCTTGTATTGCCTTCTGTCATCTTGCAAAACTGAGTCACCCGCAAGAAAATGCAAATATTATTAGCATGTTGATGTGCTTGTATTGTATGGCTTGAGAATCAGCACCAGACTGAAGTATGATCCAACAACAAGAAGAAAGAAGCAGGAACTCCTCTGGTATCAAGCAGATAACCTCTGTATTTTCTTTACAGTGCTTTTCTCAATGCCATTTGGGAGGACGTTCTTCTATTTTTAAAAAGAAGGAAGACATGAAATGTGGCAGGAAATCATTGAGCTGAGAGGAGTTTGGCTTCAGATGTGAGACACACCACCAGGATCACAGAGAAGGTAGGGGAGAGGTGGGAAAGAAGGATGAGTGAGAGAGGACTAGGCAAGAGAATGCTGTATTTGGATGTCATCTATGAGTTGGGAAAAAACCAAAAATGCCCATGTTCTTGCACGTGGCTGATGGGTAAAATACTGCATCTTCCACTGGGCTGAATGAGAGTGGTGAGGCAGTGGTACAGGTTTCCAGAGAGCTGATGGATGGCCCAGCCCTGGAAACATTCAGGGTCAGGTTGGATGGGCTCCTGAGCAACTTGATCTAGTTGAAAGTGTCCCTGCTCATTGCAGGGGGGTTGAAATGACCTTTAAATTCAACCTAAACTATTCTATGAATCTGTGAAATGTAAGTGAGGTCCTTGGAAAAGCAGGTTGCCAAGGAGTTTGATATATATAGGAGGACCAAAACGAAAGAAAAAATATAATGTCCTAATTCAAAGTGGACCACATAAACCTGTTTTAGGACTCTTCTAATAATTGAGAGTGTACTTAAATCCTTTTGCTATGAATGAGATATAAACATCACTAAAACCCAAGTATAATCTAAAATGTTTTCTTGAGATTGGTCTTTAGTTCCAGAAAATACAGTTATGAAATCTGCATTGTATTGGCTGCTGCTGAAATTTTGTCTTTATAAGAGATTTTTTTCCTATTATCTAATTGGCTGGCCTCTTTCAGGTTCCCAGAGTACGCTTCTTTGTGCTCCAGGGGAATTTTTGTTACCCCTCAAACAATAATTCTGAAAAAAAACCAAACCACCACACAAAAAAAAAAGACAAACTAGTGCATTGCACCACCCCACAATGGGCCCAGTGTTGATGCCAGATTAACTGTCCCCGGTGAATGGCTGAGCTCACATCTCTCTGCCCGCCTGGAGCTCCACTCTGCTCTGCCTCTGGGGTTATGATATCATCTCTGAAGTCCTGCAAACACAGCTGAGCTCCACACTGCTCCCATTGTAGGTCCCACTTCTCAAAACGTGGAGCTGGGGATCTCGGCCAAGCAGCAGAGCATCTGTGCAGGAGACAGAGGAGGTGGGGGTGCCTCCATGCCACTCTTTCTCCCCACAGATGGATGTTCACCAGAGTTATCTGCAAAGGCCATGTGCTTCCAAAGGGCTGCTCACCTGCCTGTGCACATACAGAGCTTGTATTTATTGTCCTGCTTCTCTACATGTAAAGGGAAAAGCCTGCACCTATAAACAAACCCCCATAATTGTCTTGACATCAATTTGAGGTGGCATTTCCAAGGGTCTCAGGTGAGGTGAGAAGTCTGGAGGTGAGAAGTCATCTTCTTCTTGCACAAGCTTTCTTCTTGCATGCGCTTTTGGCTGCTCATCACGCATGAGTGAGGCTGTGCTGGCAGACAAGGGGACAAGCGAGTGAGTACTTCCCTCACACCAGGAGTTTGTATTTGTTTCAGAGCTGCAACTCCTGGCTGGCCCATTCTGTGTAGGGATGCCTGCTTCCAGCTTCGTGCACTCTGGCACATGTTGCCTAATGGACCAGGGCTTCTCGTTCAGCACGGCTGACAAGGAGCATCTCTGTCACCACAGCTGACACACGCTTGCTTTGTTACATGACATAAGATGCTGCAGTGCAAGGCACAAGTTCTTCCATGCTTTCAGCTAAACAATTTACTACTGTGCTGCATATATCCTTCTCTGGCCCAGCGAGGGGGAGGGACCCGGAGCTGGTTATACACATCCCAGCTTGGCCATCTCTGTCCCCCTTGACATGGCAAGGAGCAGTGGAAAGGAAGAGACGAGTTGACCTAATGACCTACATGTAGGGCATTCAAACCTGCGCTGCCTGACAGCTCTCAAACTGCCTGCTGAGATTTAGCCCCACGTGGCATTTTCTGCTCTGCTACATTGCAGCTTCTCCAACCCTCCTGCCTCTGCACCATCGCGGGCATAAACAGAGCCAGGGGTCTGGAATGTGTATTTCTGGCCACAAAGTGAACTATTTTCTGCATATCAAATTATCATCAGCAACTGGGAACACAACCAAGAAGGTTGGGGAGGAGAGGAGGAAACCACACTTAATCCCACGGAAACCACAAGCCTAATTTCACACCAAAACCAATTAGCCAGGCACTCATTTGGTTAGGGCGGCTGTGCTACTTTGTAAAACATGACCTTTTAATGAGCTGGGGTTTAGATCTGGGAGGTGGATCCGAGTTTCTGCTAGTCTGCACTGGCAAAGGAAAACCACCAGTTGTAAATTATCAAGAGAGGGGAGCAGGGAGGATGTGGCCCTCAAAACCATCTCTGCGCACTTCCAAATCCTGCTCTGCATGACGGGATCTTGTGCTGGACGCCACGCCATCAACACTCAGCCTCCTTCCCAAAGCCACCAGGATGCTGCAGCATCCTTGGCTGGGCAGTGCTGACTCAGGCACATGGTCCTGTGCCCGCTCCCTGGCACTGCTCTCCCCCAGATATTTCACAACTAGATATAAAAATCCCTGAGTTAGACACTTGCGGCTGCGCTCCCTGCAAGGGGAAGCAGTAAAAGGCTGATTTATGCTCTGAACCACAAAAGCCTTTTATTGCTGCTTTTTTTTTTTAATGTAACTGTCTTGCCCTTAAATGTCTAATCCCTTTCTAACAGTCTTGTGGAAGTGGCAGGGCTCTCCACGGGTTAAAGGCAGTTTTTTGAGAGGATCAAATTGTCCACCAGGTCCCCAAAGCCCCTCTTGCCCTGGCACGGCCAGTCTTCCTGTCAGCGAGGGAGGAGGGCAGCAGTAAGCTGTGTGCTGCCGGCATGGTCCAGCACATTCTCCCAGCCCGCAGCTTTCCAGGGCTGTCGGAGGGTTATTCCATCACTTGGAGTATTCCCTGACTGTCTTGGGCACTGCTGCTCCTTCAGGGGAGAATAAAAACCCCCAAGCTGCTCTAATGGAAACAGGGATTTAGGAGTTTGACTCCAGGCATATACATTTAAAGATATTGCCCAATTATTTCTTCATTTTTATTAATTACGATTAGTCATTTATGGCCCCTTTTAAATTCAACTTCTCAAGAAAAATATTGCTTTAGAATAGAAAAAAAAAGAGAAAAGTAATTTCATGAACAATTAGCAAAAGCTACAGCTGCACCATAGAAGAGAAATACCGGGGGGGGAAAGGAATATTTCAAATTGACTGGGGCATGCAAGTTGTCAGAGGGATGGAAAGCCAGCCCAGATCCTAGGGAATGGGTGATGGTGGAGAGGAGCAATTCAGGTAGGAGAAAGTACACAGTGTAGCATTGGTGGGTTGTCAGGCCTGCTGTTACTGACTGGCTTTATTAATGATTCGGAAGCAATGAGAAGTGTTTTGTTAATTGCATCAGAAAACATTGGGAAGAGCTGAAACCAGAGGTGAGAGCAGAAGAAAGAGCAGCAGGAGGTGTAAAGAGGGCTGTGGCGTATAACAGAGGGATTTGATTTCATTCAGGCTCTGGGGGCTTTTCTACAGTTTCCCCCCAGTAAAAGAGCACCAATAGAATTTGTGGACATGGAAGGGGACCACAGAGGTCAGACAGGAGGGTTTGGTTTGGAGTGAGAATATGGGGACCCTTCCCACCACGCTCAAGGGAGGAACAGAGACTTGCCTGTGGTATCAGGCAGGCGGAGTCCCTGCACAAAACTGATCGGCGTGGAGGGGCTGCTGACTTCAGAAGGCCCTAGACTGTATAGCAGAGCATGTTTCAAAGAAAACTGTGAAAAGTTAACACATTGCTCTGCCTGCTGTGGAGCTGAACTGAAGGGGAAAACAAGAACCCTAAACCCAGATTAATTTAGAAATTGCATTTAATAATCATCTGGAGAAGTCATAGGAGAAAACCAAGGGAGTGAGCTGGTGCAAGCTGCCATGGAGGAAACCCTCTGCCCACCGGATGCCAGTATTGCCCAACATTGAATCACATGGAGAAAACTCCTCTGGCAAGAGAATATTTGGTGCTTAAGGACACCCATCACTCCAGCCACCCAACCACCACCACATTCAGCAACACACTTGCAACTTATTTGATGGCACAGTTAAATCTATTTGCAACTCATCGTTCTGGAGGTAGGCAAAGGTGACAAAGCCAAGGACGAAGGACTGTGTAAAATTTTACTTTTACTGAGCAGGCCCTAAACAAGCCTGAGCGGAGTTTTATTGCATGGCTCCTTGGGCTGACAGTCTCCATTAACCATCGGTTAATACTGCAGCGTCAGAGCAAACCCGGAGTCGCGGCCCTGCGCTGTTAAAAAGTGTCCTTCATCCCAGCAAGAGACCTCGGGGTGAAAATATTTTGCATGAAGAGCCACTGGTGTAAGAGCTGAGCCTCTCGGCTCTGCATTGCAGTCGGCGTGTTGTGTGCCGTCCCTCCATGCTGCAAATAAATCTACAATTTCTCAGCTGGGTGCCTTTAGAAGCCACACGCTAATACGCTTATACAGAAAGAGAGACCAGACAAGGTTCAAATAAAGAGCTCATGTAATAAATAAACATGAGGTCAGTATGGGAACAGCAATAATTGCTTTGTATGACAAGATTTGCATAGCAAACATTTGTGATTAATGTACAGCCGGCGTCAGGTAAGGAGCCTTCACTATCGTTGCTCCATCTGCACCTTCCAATCTTGAAGGTACAGCAGCTCCAGCCAGAGCAATTAGTCACTGTTTACTGAGAGGCAGATCGAGCAAAATTCTTCTAGTTCAATATTTGAGCAAGTTTCGTCTCACAGCCTCCCGTTGGATCCATTTCTGCGCCAGGCAGGGATCATGCTCGTTTCATGGGGTGGCAAGGAGAAACGATCAGCATTGCTGCTAATCCCCTCGGCAAGGGCACGGGCTGGCTCCCGGCCTCTCCTGCTGGCCTCACCCAGGCGGTGTTCTCAGGGAAAACCCTAAGGATGAGGCTGAAGACCCTGCATGTCAGGGCTCTGCTTCCCGACTGCCTCTGCCTGCTGGTGAATTGCCCCTTTGCCACTGCTGGAGCAGGCAGAGCTGTCACGGGACAGTGGGATGCAGCACCAAAGGCAATAAAACCCCCTTCTTTACAGCCTCCTTTCTGCAGAGCCTGGATAATTCGTTCCAGCTAAAACTTTTAGCTCTTTACAGAAAGAGCCATAATCTGACTTGAAATACTATCTTGATTTGGGGATTTTTTTTTTTTTAAAGGCAAGCGAGCCTCTGGCTTCTCTGGAAATGAGCCAATTTGGCTGGAGGGGCTGGAATTATTCCTCTGAGGTTAATTCCTATGGGAAAACCATAGGAATGAAGCTGGTTGGAGGGAAGGCACTTGCTGCTGCACTCTTCCACTTAATCTGCTCGGGGGTGCCAGGGAAAGCTGTTAGCATCAGTGGAAAGTCCCTCCAAGAAGTATTGCACAGACCAGCTGGAAAGGTATGAGGAGAGTTCCTTCATGTTGACAAGATCCACAAGGGCTTGATCAGGGTGAGTAGGCTTCAAAACCTAGGGCACACATTTTGGGGACATGAAGCGAAGAACGGAAGGTGTTCTTCTCTTGCAGAATTCAGTTATGACTGAGGATGCCAATCAACTCATCGAGAGTGATAAATGGCAGCTTCTGTCTCACTCCTGTGATGAGATGTTGAGGTTTTTGGTTGCTGTCTTGCCAAGATAAGTCTTGATGAGACGCTGGTCCCCGTGACCCATTAGGGAGGATGTCTGTGTCAGCATTTCACCCTTGTGCTCAGGTGGGTAGTAGTGAGGGGGATGTTTGGCTGGTGCTTGCAGGACCCTGGCACTGCAGCTGTCCCCACCTGACCACATCTAGGAGGTGCCACCAAGGTGGCCAGGGACATCAAGATTGGTGGGAAATGCCATCACATGTCTGTAGCCCACAGATTTGTAGGCAGGAGGGGAAATATGGCTCTCATCAGCTACCTCAGTGCCAAGTCCCCACACCACCACAGTGAGGCGTGAGCTCCAAGGTGCCAGCACTCTGCCCTGTCACCCTTAAAACCTCTACTATGCCTCCCTTCCACCCTAAAGCTTCCCAACCGCCCCAGCTGAGCACTGGGAAGCCCTATACTCACCTTGGTGCTGAGAGCGCAGGTGGGGGTGCGTGTGGGGCTGTGAGCGCCCAGCGAGGTGGGTGTTTTGGGGCAGAACCCAGGGAGGAGGGTGATGTGCCACGTCCTTGTCCGGGTCAGGTGAACAGCAGAGAGGAGCCTGGGCGCGCTTCACGCTGCCCACGATGCTCTTCACACGGCAGCCGCGGCCGCTGCTGGGACGGGCTCAGCCCGCACGGGGGCCGCCGCTGTTTCGGGGAGCTGTGTCGGGAGGTGTCCCCGTGCCCCCGCAGCAGGGTCGCTCCCCGTGCCGGCGGTGTCGCCTGGCGGGACGGCAAAGTCCCCTCGGGGGCGCGCTCCCGCCGGTGTTTGCGCAGCCCCCTCACGCAGGGTCGGCGGGGCGCGCACCTGTCCCTCAGGCGGGGCGGGGCGGGCGAAAAGGGCGGGAAGGGCTCGCGCACACGGGCGCGCGCGGCTCCTCAGGTGCGGAGCGCTCGTGAGGGGAGGGGGGGGCGCGGGGCGGTCCCGCGCGGCGCCGGCCCCCGCCCGCCCCCTCGCTCCATCCCGCCGCTCCTCCTCCCTCACCCCCCTCGCTCCTTCCTCCTCCTCCTCCTCCTCGTCGCGCTCCCGTCGCTCCGCTCCGCTCTGCGCGTGCTGGCGGCGCAGCGCCCCGCGGCCCGGCAGCGGCGCGGCCGCCCCGTCGGCGCCGCGGCGCGCCCGCGGAGGGGCGGCGCTGGGGGCGGCGGCTCGGCGGCGGCAACTTTTGGGAGCCGGCGGCGGCAGCGCGGAGGCTGCGCGGGGGATGGCGGCGGCGAGGCAGCGGCGACGCTGAGGCAGCGGCGGCGGCGGCGCGATGCCGGCGGCGGCCGGGGGGCTGCTGTGGTGGAGCTGCTGCGTGCTGGCGGCGGCGGCCGGGGCCCCGCGGGCCGCCGCGGCGGCGCAGGCAGGTGGGTGAGCGGCCGGGTCCGCCGGGAGCGGCCGGAGCGGCGCGGCGCGGCCGGGCGAGCGGCGCCTTCCCGACAACTTCTCCGCGTCCCGGTGCCCAGCGCGGGGTGCGGGAGTTCGTGCGGGTCCCGCGGAGCGGCGGCGGCCAGAGGGCGACAGTCCCCCGCGGGAAGCGGAGCGGAGCCGGCGGTCGCGGATCGCCCGCGCAGCAGCGCTCCGTGTCCCCGCTCCTGTGCCCGCCCGGCCCCGGGGCCGCCCTTCGCCTGCGGAGCTCCGGCCGGGCTCCTTGCGTGTCCCCGCAGGTGCCGCTGCCGCCCCGACGGGGCTGCCGAACTTCGCATCGCGGCGCGCCGGGCGGACGCGGCAGCGTTCGTGCGTCGTACACCTGTGCGTTCGTATGCGCCGTATGTCCCAACCCCGCAGCGTAAACACCGGGCCGAGGTGTCTGCGCGGGGGAGGGCGAGCGGGCGGCTTGGAAGTTAACGCTGGGAAAGGCGCTTTTTCCTCCGGCAGGGTCTGCCCCGAATTTTTAACTTTCTGGAGGGAAACTTGCAGCGTTGGCTTGAATTTTGTTTTCCCGTTGGCATCGGAGCAGCGCTCTCCGCCGCCGTAGTACGAGCTGTGCCGGTTCAGTCGCCCGGGGAGGGCACGGGGATCACCCCCCGCTGCATCTCCCCTTTGCTGTGAATAAAACATTAAAAGGAAATGCCTTCAGTCTTTGTAACTTAGCTTTTTTTTTTTTTTTTTCTTTCCCTTCCCTCCCCGGTGATGCAAAATTTATGCTGTTTGGGCGGTATTGGTGCAACAGCTCCTCGTTCTCACAATTTAGTTTATATTTTGGGGCTTTATGTAACAGAGAGAAGGATACGTTTGGTGAGAGGCGAAGGGAGCGTGTCCCGGCTTTGCCTGCCTGCTTGGGCTTCGCAGGCGGTTTTTGATCTTGGAGCACAGTTTACTTTTTCGCTGTGTGATTGTTTCCTAACCCTCGAAATCGGGAGGGCTGAAATGCTGGGCTGCTGCTTTCTCTTATGTGTTCTGTTCCTGCTGTTTGAATCGGTAAATCCCCGCTGAAAGGAGAATGGCATTCCTCGTTTCACAGGCTCTGCTTCGCTGTACCTTTCTGCCTTGCCTCCCTGTTTACACGCAGCCTGGCTATTCGCCTCACTTGATACTTTTCTGTCTCACACTTTCCCCGTAGCGTGCCCCGGTTTTGGGTAGCAGCCATCCCCGCTGGGATGCTCCCGTGCTCTCCAGCAATCCTTCCCACCACTCGGACCGGGCTGTTGGCATGGACGATCACAAAAGACTCTCCATTGCTGGATTTATACCCCAGTGAAAATAAAAAGCATCGGTCCGGGGTTGCTCGCCTGCCTTCCTGTCGTCTCTGGGGAAGCCTCCTGGATCTGTGCTGCTGAAAACCCTCTGTGCCCTGCACTGTGCAAAACAGAAAATCCGTTTATTAAAATAGCAGGGTTGGACTGACGTTTCCTATTTGGAGGGGTTTAGGCGCTGCTGTGGGCACTGGCAGCTAGTAATGATTGAGGTTTGCTGCTTGGTGCTTGCTGAAATAGCAAGGCAGGCTGGACAGGGAGCCATGATTTGCAAGCATTTAGGACCCCTCAGAATTTGGGCTCTCTTGGCTTTTGGGGGCATTGGGATGGGGCTCTGGCTGCTGCCCTTGTTTTTGGTGCATCAAGAGAGATGGTGATGCCTTTGGTCATGCAAACAAGCTCTTGGCCAAACTTTTGATTTCATTATCCTGTGTGTGTTGGTTAAGATGTAAATATGTAAACACATTTTCTGATTTCTTCTGTCTTCGTGCTTGGGCATATAATGTTTGCAGTGCACAGCTCAGCCGGGGTCACGTGAGCCAAACAGCTTGGGCTGTTACCTGGAAGCTGGCAAGTCTTTGTTCTGCTTGAAAATAGCTGATAAATTAACTCCATTTTCTGATATGTGGGGTTGGTGAGTTGTTAAATAATTACAGCCAAATTAACTTACTCCTGTTTGAAGTATTCAGCTGCTCTGAGAATAATTGTGCTTCAAATATTTTTGCAGTTTGTTTTTTTTCTTTTCTTTTTGAAATTTTTTTTTTTATTATTTGCCAGTGAGAAGCATGTTCAGGCTGATGTATGGGCAGGCTTTAATTTCATGCCTTTACTCCTCTCTGGGCCATGTCGGATGGGACATGCCACATGCCTTTGGAGAGATGCAGCTCCTCTCCTTTGCAACAGCCTTCCTTGGCACCTCTCCCGTTTATTCCGCCACGATGTCTATTTGATGGTTAAAATTAGGCTGAGCTCTGAGTGCCTTTGCAAAGGCACGATAAATATTGACTGGGAGTTTCAGCCTGTGACTGCCATCAGATGGCTTGGCCCCTGCCCGGGGGTTGTCCCGTCTGGGCCTTTTTACCAAAGGGGAGCAGGTGCTGTTATGGGCTCAGCATCCCTCCCCTGCCATGCAGCCCTTCAGGGCTGGCGTGGGGGTCTATGGGGACGTCTCTGCATGGTAGCCAGGGCAGCCTGCTGCTGTCCCTGTGTGTCCTCTGAAGGCACTGGGAGCCTGCGCTTCTGCAGGGCAGAGGAGTCTGGATCTGGCCCTGCTCTTGGGGGCATCCCCAGGGATCTTGGGGCAGCTCCAGCACTGGGCTGCACCACAGAGCCTCTGTGCCTGCACCTGCTCTGCCGAGACCAGCCCTGCTGAGTGCCCCAGTGACTGAGTTGTGACTTTGCTTTTAAAAAAAGAGATGGTAATTGATGTTTATGTGTATGGATTTTGGCACTAGGAGCTGTGCTTGTAATTAACATGAAAACAGTAATAATAAGGACCTGAAATACGTGCCTTATGAGTAAAGCAAACGAGACTTGGCAGCAGCAGCTCACGAAGGGAGAAGCCTTTCTCCCAAGCCTGCAGGGTAGTGAAGTGGGACGGGTAGCAGAGAAAGGCCCGTTGGGTCCATGGCAGCAAAGGGCTCAGCACCCTCTGAGTGCTCCAGGCTGAGCCCCAAGTACTGCACTGCACTCCTGACCTTAATGCCAAGTTGTTCTGAAACGTGCCCTCAGTTTTCTAGCAGGGCATTAGCCACGCATGCTAATTGAATTAAATGTTTTCTTCTAGTTTTCAGGGGATTTTAGTTTGGTTGGGTTTTTTCTGTTGTTTTGTTTTTTAATTAAATTTAAGCAAACCATAGCAAGTTGACTCGCACTGTATCTGGAAGCACAGCCTGTCATCCACAACGTGCACATCTTCAAAAGGCTTTTTGGAGAAACACCTTTCTGAGTCACTGGCCAGAGCCGGGGAGCTGCTGGGGTGGGTGCTGAGCCTTTCCTGGGTGGTGGTGCTGGGCTGTGCGGGGTGGCCAGCCCGCAGCCTGGCTCTGTGAGCATCTCTAGGTGGCAGCAGCCCCCAGGAGCTCCCGGCAGCAGGACGAACAGTCCGGAGTTGGGGCTGTGATTTCCCAGGCTCTGGTGCTGCTGCTCAGCTCTCCTCCACACCCCTTTTCCAGGCCGAGGAGCAGCTTTGTAGATGGCTAGGGGGGAATCGGTCGTCCCTGGAGTCCTGTCCCCACCTCCTGTGCCCTTGCTTGCACGACAGGGGAGGAGTAAGAGCACCCTGGGAGAGTGACCCAAACACTGAAGTGCTTAATGTGAGCAATCAAAGGAGCTCAGGTGACTTGTTCTGCAGGACTCATTAAAATAACCAGTAAGTTGGTACCAGACTGATGACTGAGTAGTGAAGATGAATGAGTTCAAACTGGGAATAAAGTGCATGGTCCTAATAGTGTGGGAACTGTTGTGACAAGCTAGGAAAGAAAATAGAAGATACATGGTCACTCAGCACCATGGGCTCAAATCAGATGGTCCTTCTGCAACACATATATTTGCTCAAAAAGATGAGGTAGCCCATAGGTTTCACTTCTTTTTTCTGTTTTTACATGGCAGCAACCCCTCTCCTAATTTCCTTAGGACAGTAAGGGTGAGCTGGTACGTGGTGGTTGGTGTGGGGCAATAGGATGGTTCCCTGGAAGCTTCTGAACAGTGTGTCTTGCCTGTGCAGATCGGGGTTTAGTGCTGTGCAACCAGGCATTTATGCTCTTAAGACCATGGGCAAGTGATGGCAGCTCTGTGGAAACAGCTAAGCCAGGTCTGCCCTGGTGGACTCTGCACACTCTCATTGCACTGAGGCAATTTTGCTGGGAAAGGAGAGGGGGCTTATTCCTGGGATTTGGTTTTTACTGTGGCAGGAGCAATGGCAGGATGAGGTGAGTGCAGCTGGGCTGTTTCCCGTGAATCACTTGTGTGCTGACAAGTCCTCAGGGTGTGCAACAGGCTCTGATTTTCACTGCCTTAAAGGTTTTTCTTTTGCAAACAAGTGCAGGCTGCTGGTGGATTTTATGTGTGCCCACGTAGCCAAAGCTGAATTATCCCATGGGAGTACTGCAATCTGCCAGAAAGATTCATCATTTCAGCAACTTTAGTTAATGTTTGTTTAGCGACTTCTTGCTTTGGAGGAGCAGTTTAAGCTGTGCTCGGTGGCAGTTCCCTTGTGATGAGCTGCGTGTCCACGTGATAAATGGTCTCATTTCTACTGTCCGCTACCTCTGCTGGGCATACGGGCACATGCCAAGCCTCCTGAAGTCTTTGAACAGCTGCTGCTATATATATCTCCTTATTTTCTTTTTTTTTTTCCCCAGCCTGCCAGGGAAACTTGTCCTTCTTCCCACTTTGTATAAAGGGTGTGCAAAGTCCAGGGCAGAAGAATATTTGCTTGTGCATCAGTGATTCGTGAGGGTCTGATGTTGGCTGGTGTTCGGGCAGCAAAGTCAATAATTCAAACTGCAGGAGCACATATTGGTCACACCATAAGCTTGTGCTGAATACCAAGAATATAAATATATATGAGGAATAAAAATTCATACTGCAAAGAGTATCAAAAAGTATTTTTCTTTTCCAGTGGTAACTGCTTTTTGTTTCCATGCCTGAAGCCTATAATTCTAGCTCCTGACAAAGGAGGAGGTGGGAAAATCAAGTAAATAAATGGGAAAGTAAGCCTCAAACTTCTAGTGGATACGGTTCTTTTTGAACTATAAAAAAATGATCAGTCATTGTATAGTATTCCTGTAGAGTCCTTTTTAGTGACTTCTAAGTCATTTCATGTTCAGTTCCTTTCTCTCCCAATGTCTGTGCAGCTACACGTACAATAACTGAATGGGCATTTATAACTTGATCTTTCTTAATCTTCTCCTAATAAGTCAGCAGTGCAATGTGGGCTCTTGTCACATGGTGACATGCTCCTGTCTCTCATCACCAGCTGCTGTGGAGCTTAGAGAAATATAGAGCTTGCAGAAATCTTCCAAAATCCCATTGAGGACCAGTGCTGACTGTGGGACCAGGGTCTGAGCTGCCCCATGGCAGGCAGTTTTCCCTCCTAGGCTGTGTTCCCAGTGGGACTGAGGAAGCTGGGCTGTGGGACATGCTGCTGACAGGCTTTAAATCCATGTGGAGAGGCTACTGTGGGCGCTGCAGGGCATTATGTGACCCTTTGCTCGCAGCTGCTTGACTAAACTGCCTAATAAATGTCTATTAAGAGTTGTGATACCTGACCTCTCTCTTTTTCTCGCCCCTTCCTATTGTGATTCATGTAACAAATGGGTCCTGCCACAGGTCGGTTAAAGCAAAAAGCTTATATGTTGCAATAAAAAAACAAAAGAAAACAAAAACCTCTTCTGCACAAAACTGGGTTATGGCAAAGTTGGAAATGCCCAAAACTGTGAAACAGTGATGCAGCCTTGGCTGTAGCATTGCTGTGAGAGCAGGACGCTCTTGTGTCCTGGGTCAGTGGTGATACACTGGATACAACTCTGAAACCTATCCCTGTCCGGCTGACTTTAGCCATGGCTTGACTCCTTCTGCTCCACTGAGACTCTCCAAATGGTTTTTCCATCCCTTTGTCTCCTCCTTTCCCAAGAAAGCCTCTGCTGTGGGGCAGGTGCCTCTCGGTTGCTGCTGCTCAGTGAGGTTCCTGAGCAGATATTGCAGGTGTGCTTGCCCACTTTGCATTTCAGCATATGCTTAAATAACCTCAGTGTGCAGAGCTGAATGTGCAGGGAAGGGATTTGTGGCGGCGTTTTACTCGTTTGAACCCTCCCAAGCTGCGGAGAACCTTCTCCTGTGGACGTGGCTCCCGTGGCGGGAGCTGGTATGGGCAGGTTGCAGCTGCTTTGTTGCATGCACAGGAAGAAAAGCCATCACACTTAACTTGATACATATCCTAATGTTCAATTTCCATTAATTGAAATTACGTTGAAATATTGAACATTTTAAGCATAAAAGTTTATGTACCGTGGTTAGTATGCTAATGGAATATTTTAGTAGTCTTTTAAGGTTAATGTCGCAGCCAGACGCAATGATAAGCATTTGTTCCTAAGAATTATTTTGCTTTAACCCCTTTTCCAAGACTGTCCATATTCTGGTGAGTGTTCATCGGCTGAGCTGTGGCTGCCAGCCAGCTATCATTTTAAGGTGGTCTTTTTTTCATCCAATCCACTATGCAAAGTTGAATTGTAGTTATTTTTGCTCATTATCTTTGGCAGTAAAAATGTATTTATCTAAATTTAAATTGCTGTTTGCTGAGGATATGTGACAGTATTTAGAATTCAGTATTATTTTATTATCTCTTTGAAAGGATAAAAAAGGCTCATTTATTTCAAGAGATATTTCTGCAAGCATGTAAAAATACCAATGAAGTAGCTAACGTTTTCCAGTTGTTGTTGACTTCAAATTTAGCAACCATTGTCCCTGTTGATATATTTGATGCTCTAAAAATGTACTTGCCATTAAGGAGGAAGCTGAAGTGATTGGTAGGCAGATAATATTCTTTAGTAGCTATTAATAATGCTCAGAGGACATACGCATTGGAGCGTATGGAAAAAGCCATGGAATTGTGTAGGACGGAGGCAAAAATAATGCATGTAGCTGTTTGATTCGAAAGCCATCCTTATGTACCACAGCGGCTGCTGCCCGAATTAGCACATTGTGAATGGGAGAAGCCGATATGCAAACAGAATGGTGTGCAGCTAATTTTGTTTAGAAAATTGAGGTTCGATCCCTGCTATTCCACTTCTTCCATGAGCTGACTCAGATCTGGTGAAGTGTGTGGGGACTGCATTCTGCAGGGGTCTTTGGTGGTGGAAGGTGGGAATTTTTCCTCCCAGAGCCAGCCTAGCTCATGGGAACAAGGGAATTAATATCCCCTTAAGAGAAAATGGAAATTTTCAAAACAAATATAAGGTTATTGCACTCTTCTCTCTTCCTTTGTCTGCGCCTTTAGCCAGAGGAGGACTTTTGTGCCAGCACTGTCAGTTTCTCCCTGGATTTCTCGGCATAGAGTATTTCTTTGTCTCCTGGAGTTTTGGGCCACTCTTAAAATCATGTGTGTTTGGGTCCTCTCATGCAGCGTGTTTTAAACTGCTGCCAGCTCACACAGCTGTGCAGCCCTGGTGTTACCCGGGGTGACACTGTGTATTGGGAAGGTCATATTAGAAAAATGTGGAATTATTAGAGCCTATAAATAGTGGTGATAATTTGTACAGCATTTACATCGCCCTCGTGCTGCATAGCACACTGAAGTCCTGGGCTAGGTTTGTTTCTAGTGTTGCTTCATGTGTCGCTGTGAAACTTCATTATATCACGATATAACAAGCAGCTGCTGTGTGAGTAATGTGGTGCCTGCAGCACAGGTGGGGGGTTCTTTCTGGAGCTGCCAACAACTGTAGTGATGCTTCACATTTTCCCTGGCTTGGTCCAGCTTCTTAGAAAGGAAACAAAATCAGGTCTGTGCTGAATGTTTCTGGCTGCCCAAGGGTTTTGGTGTTCAGCTTGAACCTTTAATGAAATTGCTAATAAAAGATTATTTAAGAAGCTTTTACTTTCTTGTGGTAGCTAAAGATTGGGGACAGGAGGAGATTGTTTTTTTTTTTTTCCCTTCTGTTTTTGGAAGATTAACAGCCAGATTCACACAGTATTATTTGCTGCGAATTTCTTCATGTTAATGTTATCCCAAGATCTTGGATTTGTAAGAATCTCAGTCTTCACAGAAAGAAGAAAAAATCCCATCTTTAGCTGCTCTGCATGCAGAGAAAAGTCAAAACTTGTGTACCTTAAGAAATGGAGGAAAAATTCCAGTGTTTGTTTTTATAAGCCGTATTTTAAAATTCCTTTGTAATATTTTATGCAGGGGCTGGTTGAATTATGGTTTTGCAATGTCTTGCTGGTGGAATTGGAGATGGAAACGTGGGTTCATTAAGACTTAATAGCTTTCGTCCAATTGCTGCCATGACATGTGGTTAAGGCATTAAAATACGTGGGCTATGCCTCATGCTACAGTACAGCAGTTACTGGGTAGGTGTCCTTTGATACTGGAAAACAATCTTGCCAGACTGTTGCTGTCAATTTGAATAATCTCACTCTTGCTGAAGGCTCACAGAAATGAGACAAAGCATTGCAAATAGTGGCTTTCTCCATCTAAAGGCTATAAGTATGTGTGATTTCTGTAGGTCCTGTCTGTCCCAGATGGATCCTGTCCTTGTGGGCGTAAACCTTCTGCTCCAATACTCTGTACCTTGGGCTTTTCCTGCATTAGAAGTGTCCAAATTGTTCCAGGCTATGTGAGAATTACTGTGACACTTGTTTCCTTTTGGTTTTTTTGGATCTAGTCTGACTGGTTTTTTCAGTGACGTGACAAAATGGCATCAACTCCTGGTACATTTCTGACATTGGTGTTTGGGAGTCCATCTTTCTGGCTCACTGGTGACCTGGTTTTTTGTTTTGGCATTGGGTAGCCCCTGTCAGATTTAGATTTGTGTTGCCTTCTGGGGCCAGTGTGAGGTTTTCATTTTCTTGAGCTTTGAGATACTGGTGTTTTCCCCGGGGCATGGATGGTGTTCAAGCATTTTATCAGGCAGTTCTGCTGCAGGCTCGTGGAGGATGAGCACTGGAGCAATGCCGGCAAGGAGGAGGGGTGCACTGCTACCTGGGTTGTTGCACCTTGATTTGGGTAGTGCTGATGTGAGCCAAGGTGCCAGGGGTTCTTGGGATCCCAGCTGACTCTTGCAGAACATGCTTAAGATCACCAAGGCTCATCTTATGTGTGTTTCTTAAACCAGCGGTTGATTAAATTCCTTGAGAACTCTGAAGCACGCCTGTTTTGCTAGAAATATCTGGAATAACCCCCCTGTTTATTTGGTGGCACAGGCTGAGGCTTATTCTGGCAGGTAAAGTAGAGCTTTCCTTGGGAGTCATCAGTATGAGGTGTTACAACAGCATCATTTCTTCGATCACACAAACCTGACTTACTAATATTGAGGATGGTGTATCTGGGTGCCACACAACACAGGACTTCAGTGTCATATGGAGGTGTGATTAAAAAAAACCATCAGTGGCAGGTACCAAAGTAGCAGGGAACGACAGAGAGGAGCAAAAGCCACTGCAGATCCTCTGTGGTCTATGTGTAGTTGTGGTGGAGGAAATACAAGCCTGAGGGAATTGGAGTTGCTCTTCCCTGGGTCTCTGAGGGAATTGGAGTTGCTCTTCCCTGGATCTCTGCAAGTGTTTGTGGCTCAGGGACTGTGATACCAGGTCTTTCCATTGATGTGCATTCTGAGGGAGGTGGCAGTGACTACCTCAGTGGTAGTCTTTGTTTTTAACACTCTACTTAATTTCTTTCCCACAAAGTTTGGGTTTCCAGCAATATGATTACTTATGGATTTGTAAGTCAGAAATAGCTTGGTAATTGCTATATTGCTTTGCCCACAGTAGCAACAAGCGTCTTAAATTTAATGCATCATCCACACAGAAAATTGATATTTGGCCAAAACTCGCAGGCTCTGACAGCTAATCTTAAAGAGCTTTTGCTTGACATGTAAAATAGAGACTTGTGGTTGACATGCACAGGAAAATTGACAGTGTTTAGGATTATTCCATAAAAGAAAAATACTCCTTACGAATGGCTGAAAATACTTGAGGATGATTAAATTTAGATAGAAACCTCTCCCTAGAGGTCAGCAATGTGAAGGCCTGGGACATCAACTGCTTGGATCACATGCAAAAAACCCTGCATCACCTCATAATTCAAAGCTTGGATTTTGCTTGATCTTCAGGATTTGTCTGATGAAACTGTACTCATGAGTTGCTGACCAGCTTGCTAAGCATAGGTTTCTTTTAATGTGCTTTTGCTTTGATTTTCCTCCCTAGAAATACATCCTGAGTAGCAAGAAAGCCCCAGAAGTCTTTCACTGAAAGAATAACAGTAAGGAACTTGCCGGTGCTTCTGATGAAGATACCTGGCATGTTTGTACAGATATTTGGCTTTCAGTTGCAATTTGAAGGACTACAAGTTTCAGCAGAGAAACTTGTGGCTCAGTTAAGTGGCGATGGTGCTGCATTATGCCAGGGTGACATGATGCTCTTTTTTGGGTAAATACACATTTCAGCGTGTTTTTTCAATATTTGGTTTAGAGTCAGTAGGTATGGATGACTTGGCTTCAAAACTACACAATATCTATTTATTAAATAGAGTGTTTGTGTTCAGCAGAAAATGTAAGACCCAATTTCAAAATTAGGCCCACACAATTATGCAATCAGGTAATCGCGCGTGTAATTGCTTGCACAAATGGTCAGTTAGATGTGCAACTGTCCACTTGCATGCAAAATTAACCTGTTTTGCAAATTGGGCTTGGAATATTCCTGGTAGAAAACATGGCTTTCTGGAGATGGCTGTTGTGGTCACACCTTCTCCTTCCACTGGTGTCTTCCTTTCATGAGAGTGGTGTTGTTTAGTCTTCACCTCAGTGTTAGAAACAAGCTTCTGAGTGAGTCCCATGCCTTAGGGCTCTGCTCCTGATGTGCTCCAGATTTGTGACAACTGTTGAAAAGATTGTGAGCGGAATGTGTGCATTACACCCATGCATGTATTAAATTTAAGAGCTACTAACACGTGCACAACTGAATTGCTCTGGAATTTACTGTTTTGATAACATTTCATGTGATGCTTTTACAGTGGCAGAAGAAAATAGTTTGATTTGTATATTCTTGTGTGTGTATTTTCACATACACTTCAGAGCTACTTTTTTTTGCTTTTTTAATTTGGTGTGCTGCCAAAACACTTCTTTTCAATGAAAGAGTTCAAAGCAACAGCTGAGGAATCTGTAGAAATACAGTCATCACTTTGCAGTTAGTGCAAGCACTTTGTTTCTCTGGCACAGTCCCTGGGTGCTCACATGAGCAAGGCTTTTGGTTTCTCTGTGACTGTTACCACTCCATATGTTTGAACATTAATTTGAACATTTGAACATTAATTCTCTTTTTCCTGAAAACCCAGAATTGTAATTGGCTCAACATGTGTAGGCTTGAACCCCCAGAGAGAGGTGGTGGTGATTTATCATCAAAATTTGATGCTGTTTTTGGGGAGGGAGTTCTTGTTTGTGCCTTTAGAAAAAGGCTTCTCTCCAGACTGGGATGCAGGAAATACTGTTGTTCTCCCAGAGCAGGGAGCCATGCTGCCACCCATGGCATCATCTGACTGTGCATGTACATTTTAGGGCTCAGTGTGTCACTTTCTCATGCCTGTGAAGTTGAATTTGGCAGAAATCTTCAGGAGCTGTTGTGTGGGGCCTCAGAGTTTTGAAACTCTGAACATCTGAAACCACAGGCTAGGCAAAGCCTTCAGGCTTGACCTGGGGCAGCAGGGAGGGGAGTGCAGGTTGGTGTTATAAATTAAATCTCTCTCTTACTTTAAGTGCTTTGGATGGACTTTTTCCTTGCAGTTTCAGTGGCAGTGATGTCGTGGGTCCCTGCCTGTGTGGGCGCTGCTGTGCAAAGTGCCCACTGCTCCTGTGTGGCAAAGCAAAAGCAGTTTCTCACATGGCCCCTGTTGTTACAATCTGGCGCTTTGAGCTGAATCCTGCTGCTTTTCCCTGAGAACCAGCAGGCTTGAGTGGTTATCTGCACATCAGGGCAGTGCTTCCCAGCTGCTAGAGGTCCAAGCATGGATGCAGTGCCCTCTTGTTGGTGTGCCGCTTCGGGCCTGCGTGGTACCTTGGCTCCTGCTGCTGCTCCCTCCAGCGAGGGATTTTCCGCAAGGCGTCACCCAGTGCGCATGTGGGGATGCTCTCGTTGAAGGACGAGGTGGCACCTTGGTTTCATGCAGGGTTGTCTTCCCAAAGCGATGGTACACTGAGCCCGGGAAGGATTAAGCAGGAGCATATTAAGGTCGCTTTTTATTCCTGAGCTAGAGGTTTATGTCCTCTGTGCATATTAATTTCACAGCTTGGGATATGGTAGAAGGGAGAGCAAATAGGAGTGCAAGTGTGTTGGGTAACCTCAGCAACTGAGCTGGAAGAGAGAGCTCAAACTAAACAATCTGCTTTTCCTTTCCACGCTGCATTAGCATGAATGCTGTAAAAACAGTGGAAAGATCCAAGCCCAAAACTCAAAAAAATTACCAGCATTATATTTTAGTTTTGTTTATGCCTGTGTGGTATTTAATTAATTTTGGCTGGTGTTTGTGGGAGGTTATGGGGAGAAAGAGCAGGGAGTTGCAGGTTGCTGTATGCAATACTAAAAGCTTTCATACCTTATATGCTTAAAAACCAGTGGTTGCAAAACTCTTCCTTGCACCTTCCCAGTGGCTTCGATAAGAGTTACACACCCACATAGGGTGAGGGAGATGATACTGGAAAACCACGGTTTTTAGTTGATCCACAGCCAAAAATACAGGTGGAGGATTGCCCCTGAAATGGTGTTTGAGCAAGGAAGCTGGGACTGGGAGCAGTATCAGAGCACAGGAGCTCCTTGAGCTCTGTCCTGGCATGCTTTGATAAATTGAAAGTCCTTTGACTTTTTGTGAGATGCACAGGCAGTCTTTTCAAATTCCAGTGTGGGTGATTGCATTTTCTTTATCTTCTGTGTAGGACCCATCAGCCTTTGGGGAGGGTGGGAGCTGGGTAGGGGGTGTGTGGACAGGAGCTGCTGGTGTCAACTGTGGGGTTGGCCTTGCTGGACTTCCCATTTAGATGTTGCTGGAAAAGTTTTTGTGGCCATTGGTGACCACCTGCTCTCCTTTCTGCTGTGGGAACCCTGAGGGCTGTGAAACATAGTCTTGAAGACTTGTAATCTCTCCAAAGCCATGGATTTCTAGTCCATGATTTCAGTTCAGGCTCACGAGATGGACAGCCTTCTGAGTAAAGGTATAAATCCATAAAGCGTTCTGGGATAAAAAGGGATAAAAAAGTGTGCTGTGGAAATTATAATACTAATTATGTTATGTTAGTACAGAGGCGCTAATAGCTCTCCTTACTCCATAGCAACTGCTGTGCTTTGCTACAGATACTGCTGTGAGAAAAGGCAGATGAAAGGGTTAAAGCATGTTATCCAGGAGGACTCTGGGCCACTCTTCCCAGTCATGTACAGGTGCTGTGTGATGTGGAGCACTGTGGGATCTGTGGGTTGTTGGGCTCGACCTGACCCCATGGTGGGAAGTGGGGAGGATCTCACAGGGAGCTTGCAAAGCCTTTTCATAGTCATGTTTGGGTCACTCTGCCTGCTCCTGAGTCACCGCTGCAACTTCCACAGCCTCTGGTACAGTCTGGTTTATCTCTTAATCTGGCCTTGGAATCAAATATTACAGGTGAATTAAAAGATCTTTTTATTAGGGCAGTTTTGGCTTACTGTGAGCAGTCTAAAAATAGGCTGTAGATATTCTTGATCTTTAGAGACATTAGCCTACCTTTAAAAAACAAGTAAGGAATGAGGTATTTTATACACAGCTCTCAGCGCTGTATGAAAAAAAGCAGACTACAAAGCACAGTGCAGGGAAATTGATTCATCATCAATTTATTGCGTGGAGCTCTAGGCAAACTCATCTCAAGACAGAACAGAGATCTATAAAATCTTTTCATCTGAAACTATGAATTAAATTGGGAGGAACTGCTGATGAGAGACCAGAACCAACTCTTCAACCAGACATTCTTTTGGGAACGGGTCTTCTGCTGCGGCAAGATTTTCACCAGCCAGGGATGTGGAGCTTAATTCTTATGGCTCTCTTTCTTTCCTTACAGTGAATCTGGCTTGTGCAAGAGCAAGCCTGCAGTACTCCCCCTGTTCTCCCCACCCTTGATTTCAGTATAATTTTTCCTTTCTTCATCACTGTGTCTTGTTAATCTTGTAGTTTCTTTTCCTGACATGTTCTTCTTCTATTGCGTGTGCAGATTCCTTAAAACCTCCTACTAACAAGGAAACTTGCCTTTTTCAGCTGGAAGCCTCTGAAAACAAGCTGATGCATCTCCATTGTCAGATCACTATATAAATAAATAAAACCTCTTCATATATTCCCTTCAAAGAAACGAGTGAGACAATGCTCAAGAACTCCTGCCTGCTTTTTTTCGCTTGCATTGGGGGAAGCTGTATTATGTCAGCGACCTGTAATAAATAGCACTGCAATGAGAAGCGACAGCCTCATTCACCTTGCATCCATGCAGAAACAACTAAGCTCTCTTCCCATGCCATGGGAAAAGAAAAAAAAAAAAGTGAGAAAGAAGGGAATTAAAAGAATTGACCTTGGCTTGCAGTTGCTCTGGTGCTAGCAGGGAGCAGTCTACCAGCGAGACACTGAAGTTTCGGGGTCGCATTGCCTGTGTTACTGCAAACTGTGCAGCCCAGAGCACATGAAGTACGGCCTGTGTCTTCCTCCTGCTGCCTGGAAGTGTAGTTAGCCAAGCCCTTAATTAGCAAAAGACAGTGGTTTGGAAGGCTGAAGTATTTTAACAGAGGAGGGGAGGGAAGGAAGAGGGGCTTATACAATAATGATGTGCAGTGTAGTCAGACCAATTCTCTGCAATTGGTTATTTTTTCATCTCCTTGATTTGTCAGAATTTATGATGATGCTAAGGTAATTTGGAGCCATTGTTGCAAATTAGAGTATATGCTAATTAAAAGGGGGAAAATGTGAAAGGCCTTTAAGAGTACTGGTTGAAGGCAAACTGAAGGCAATGTACTTTTGCACATCTTTCTGTTTATAACACTTGCTGTTAAATCTGTGGATGGTTTTCTTTATTGCTTTCTCATTGGGGTGTTTGATTTTTGAAGTTTGTAAAACATCTACCAAAAAAATTACTTTTATCAGGTTATTATGTGTTTGTTTTGTATCAGTAGGTGCCTGCCCTCTCTCTGTGTGGACTCTCCATCCGTTCCTCTCTGTGCTGGGATAGCCAGGAAGTTTCTAGGGATCGGGAGCCACACGCTCCATTGGCTTTGGGGTGCTGTGGGTCTGGATCCAGCCTTGCTGTGTGGATTGTCATGGGCACCGCACATCCCCTCTCCTGATGGCTTTCCATGGGAGCTGCTTATCCTGCTGTGATAAGCAAAGCCTGGCTTTGCCGTGGAATCCAGCAGGTTGGGATGACTAAAGCCCTCCTTTGCTTTGCCTGGGAAAGGCGAATGGCAGCTGTCACACTCTTCTAGCATCAGGCTGAGCACAGTGCTGGTGTTATTTTTAGTGTGTCTGTGTGTCTGCCTGTGTGTTGTCTGCTGTTGTCCAAGTGTGGCTGTGCGGGCCTGCATTGGAGACAGGGGAGAAGAGCTCTTCCCTGCAAAGGTGTGGTTTCCCATGGCAAGGTGAGGAAAGGTGGAAGAATGCAGCAGGAAGAGAGCAACAGGGGAGATTGAATATGCAAACTAGTTTTGTTTGGTTGTGGCTTGGGTTTTTTTGGTGTGTTTTTTGTTTGTTTGTTTGTTTGTTTGTTTGTTTGTTCTGTTTGGTGGGGTTTTTTTAGGAGCCCTTTCAGGCAAGCCTCACTTGCCCAACATCATCATCTGCTGGGGTCATCCTGCAGTAAATACAGTTATTGGCCCTGCCCCTTGCTGAGCAGGGGAGGTGTCGGTGAAATTGCACTCAGTTATCTCCCCCAGCAGTATGCCTGGTCAAGGCTCCTCGTGGTAAGAAAATGCAGGTCTTGCAGCAGGAAAGCTTCACTTCCCACTTTTGGGAGGGGTTCTGGTCCCTGTGAGCTTGTCAGAAGAAATAGATCCGTGCATTCCATTGGCGGCTGCATCCCTTGGTGAAGTACATCCTTTTCACTTAGTGGTGCCACGTCCCCAAAAACCACACAAAACCCCCTATTGGAATTTTGCATGTGATGCCCAGGCACATCCTTTCCCTCTGGCAGGGAGCAGAGATGCTCCCTGGGAAGGAGTTGGCACCATCCCAAACTTCAGCGGGTGTAGCAGTGACTCAGGGTGGTCTGGTGCAAAGTGGGGAAGCAGAACACAAGACATGCTGGTGGCACTGCACCAGAGAGGCTTTGGGACAGAAATGCAGGGAGGAAAAGAGCTTGTTTTGTATTTAAGCCTCAGTGTGAAAAGAGTGGGACACTTAACCCTTTCCTTCTGTACTTTCCAAGATCCAGGGGATGGGAAGAGCAGTAAAAGCAGTTGTCATGCTACTTCTATTTGTGGGACAATTTTTTTTTTTGCCTCTGTTTCTTTATTATAAATTCAGTGTATGAACAGTAAAAATAATTAAGCCATTTAGTATTCTTGCAGATACCCCTGTACTTCTGAAAGTATTTTGTTACATTTCAGCATTAGTTAATGGATGCTTACAGTAAATTATCACTCGGATTGCCTCTCATTTCTTTCTGCTGAGTATTTTTCTTCTTTAACGTAGAGCGCCATGCAGTTGTAGTTAATGTGATATTTAACACGTCATGCAATTTGTGTAATTTACAGGGGGAGAAGGATAAACACATGTACTGCTGGCATGATGCTGCTTGCCCCCGACTGGGTTTGGGTTGGGACGAGCAGGTGGTCATTGCTCTCCATCTCACCTTAAGGCCTGGGAAGAAGTTGCCCATGTTGTGCTGAACTCACCTGGCCGTGTAGATGTCTGTTTCTCTGTCCTTGACTTTGTGGCTGGGCAACCTCTCTGGGTAGCTCTTCTTCTCTGCCTTGTTAGATCTGTGGTTAGGACTTGGCCCAGAAGTGCCAGGATTTGGAGCACTTAGACAGATGAAACCTGCTTTGCAGCCATCCAAAATCTAATTTCTGAAAGAACTTGCCTAGAAATTAATAGAAGAGGTTCTTTGTCTGCCCCCCCCCCCTTTTTTTTCTCTACAGTGTTTTTTAGCAGGTCAAACCACTTTGTTTTGTTATCCAACTATTCTTCCCAGTGTCTCATTGTTAAGCTTTTGTTAATTAACACTTAATGACTGGGTTATGATGGAACCATGGGAGTCTTATCTGAAGGCAAGGCAATTGGCAAACGGATTCATTATGATCAGAGCAACCCTAATGAATGTCAAATTAATTCATAATAATGTGACACTAAAATGTTAAGCATATTGTTAATAATTACAGATGTGCTTTTACCTTATCCACGTTTAGTATTATTGCTTTTTACTATGTATATCGGAGAGCCAGCTTTCCACTACCTATCTTTTTACACTGATAATTCCAGTCTTCTTTAGCTGCAAATAGCTTAATTACCTATTTGTCTCTTTCACAGTAATTAGATACAGCATGAAAGCCAGGAAGTTGATGTAAATAAATATAATTTATTATGGAGATTCTGTAGCTGTGGGTTGTTACATAAAAGTGACAATGTAAATAATGAGGATGGTCTGTTGCTTGCTGTCTTTCATGGGAGAAAGGGGAGGGGAAATATGTCAAACATTGTCACACTTGTGATTAATACAATTTCTATGGTTAGTTATTACAGTTATTTGAGAAAACATAGTGATTTATTTTAAATAAAATTATATGTTTGATACTTGGTTTTGACACAAAATGCCCAAAACCAGTTTTCCATGTTAAACCCAGCTCTGAGTTTTCTAGCCTTTTTTTTTTTTTTTTTTTTTTTTTGCAGCCATCTTAATTTTATCGAGTTAGTTTTCTTGCACTTTAAGAATAGGTACTCTTGGAAAAAAATTGAAAAAAAAATCACTGTCCTAATGTCTGTGAGATATAGTAGTGGTAGGTGGGAGGGTAACAGGCACATTCTGGTAAGGTGAGATAGGATGGTGTAGTCTGTCAGGTGGCTCTTTTGCTTAAAAACACCCATTGCACTGTGCTTCAGGATTCAAAGGTGTTTATTAGTAGTTGCTCACCTATCCAAAACACTTCCGTGTTCTCATTCCCCTGGTCTCAAAATACTTGCAGTGAGGCACCAAGTACATAAAAATTTGCCATGTAGAAATTTGATGGGAATGTAATGTCTGTGTTTCCCAGCACTGCTTGCCCTACCTGCCTTAGGACTTGGAGCCTGAGGGATGTTTCTAGAACAGCAAGAAAAATAAAATAAAAAAATTACTGAAAAGTGGCATTTCAACGTGGCTAGAATGAGCATGAAGCTAACGAGGGCCTTTGTGTGTGTACGGGGCTCAGGTTTCACTGTGTCGTCACGGATCTCACGCTTTGCTCTGCTTACAGGTCGGTGTGGATATGCAGGTTGGGTTGAAGTGGTGGTGCTGCTGGGGCATGCCGCGGTCTAGCACAGCCCACTGAAGGAGCAGTGTCCCAGCATGGTTTTGTCTGGTTCAGTGAAGTGGTTTTGGAGCAGAAGGCATCGCCCTTGGGTTGTGCTGCTGTGCCGCAGTCACGCTCTGCTGCCGAGAGCGGTGGGGCTGGTTTCTGCTCAGCCCAGCTTCTGCTTTTAAGTCCTACCAAGATCAAAAGGGTGTATTTTCTTTTGTTTAGAAGGAAGCAAACGGAATGCTTTTTCTGTTGGTGGAAAATAGTGATCAATGATAATTAACTTGCACCATCCTATTTCTCTCCCCTCCGTGAGGAGCGCCTTACTGTTGTTTTTGCAGAGCCGCAGGAGGTGCAGCGGTGCTGCTTCCCGCTCCAGCAGTTCTTCCCTCTTAAGGCTTTGGCAACATAACCTCTGCCAAGAAGGTGGCTGTGAAATCCCTTGAGTTCCAGGTGCTGCAAGGCAGCCCCTCGGAGGGGTGTTTCTATTTTATCTTCTCTTTTCCCTGCTGCGAACAGCGGCGTGGAAGCGAGAAGGAAGGCTTCCTTGGGCTGTGCCTCCAAAGGTCATATAACACTTTATGTTTTCTCCGACATGACACAGCGTGACAGAACAAAGTATTTATCTTGTGTACTTGTCAGCTTCATTCTGCCAGCTCCGAAATGATGAAATACTACCGAATATGCTGCTGCTTGTTTCCTTTAGGGACTTGCGCTGATTTGTTTAAAGTGTCGTCTGCACCCAGTAAATGCTTCATTTATTACAGCTGACACCTGAAAAATATCTGAGGGAAATATATCAAGGCATCACGCAGATACTATTTTCTTTATTTGCTGTTGTTTACTTGTCTTAACACAAATGCAGTCCCCTAATGATGAGTTGTGTTTTTTGAGGGTGCCACCTGTGTGTGTGTGCGTGTGTGTGTTTTGAACTGCTGTGGTGTGGTTTCTGGAGATGCGCTCCAGTTCCGTGACAAAAATGCATTTTGACTCCTGATGGGGTCAGCTTAACTGTTAATTATCGCGGTGAGTCACTAATGAGCTCTCGCCTCAGGATCTTTGTACAGCCTCTCCTCAAACTTTTCCCCATTACTCGTTCTGATGTTTAAGCGAAAATAAAAATAGATCTCTTGCAAAAGGGGTGGGTGGGGGAGTGAATGTTTGAGATGGTTATGTGACCCTCATAATGGTAATATTTGATGCAAAGGCTTTCAGATATAACTCTAGGTATCATATTAGGCTTCATGGGTGATTTTTAAAAATTTTTTTGCTTTACATTAAGTAATTCTCCATTGTCCCTGAAGAATAATGTAAAATCAAAATTCCTCTCTCAGCAAAACAATCAGTGTAAAAATAACAAACATCAAAGAGAGAGGGAAGCAGTTTGCCCACAGTACTAATTGCTAACATTATCATGTGTCAAAGTGAAGAATTAAAATGTAACTCTAAGTTCCTAAAACTGCACTTGCTCTGAGTTCAAAGGCTGTGTGAGGTTGTGTGGGCTAGCAGGGCTACAGACGGTATTGGGACCTCCTGCAGTTCACTGATGAGCACAAAAAAGGACCTTTGAGCATGTAGAGGAGCCCTCTGACTACTGCTTCAGCGGCACAGCTTTGCTTGTGCTTAGAAAATGCACAGCACAATGCGTCTGCAGTTTCCTGTGTCCTGCTCAGTATGCAGGACATCTCTAACAGTCAGTGTACAGCATATGTGTGCACCTATGCAGCATCCCAATCCTGTGTATCAGCATGGGAAGTGATGGGCTCTGGATTTTGGATGCTTAATGGTATTGAGAGCCCTGGCCCTTTCGCCATCTGCACAGGGTTTGCTACAGAGGCTGTGCATTCACTGGAAAAATACAAATCTAGGAGAAATATAAGCGTATTTATAGGTTTTCCTACCCCTAGGTAAAAAAGCAATGCTGGGGAAAGAAGGTCTTCTCTGTATGATGGGAAGTTGTAAATGGCAAATGTATTGTGTGCTTTAATGTTGTTTTGTTTTACAGCCGTTGTAACAATTTTAGTTAGCGAAATTAGATTCCTTGCTTGAGTAGCATCCTTGTTTTAATTTAGGATGGTGTGCCTTCTACTCAGGGCATGCAGGTTGGAGAGGAAGAAGGGCCCCACTCCTCCTCAGCTGCATTTTCTCACTGTGGCTCTGGACAGGGCAACTGAAGAGGGTTTTGCAGTGATGCTCTGAGCTGGTCCTAGGGTTTCCTGGCATCCCCCTGTGCCAGCTGCTTCCCCCCTGCCTTGGTTCCCGCTCCTTTCTCTGTTTTCTTCTTATGGGAAGGTTTTTTGGATGCAAGGATGGTTTCTTCCCCATGTAGCTGTGTGCAGTGGCACCTGGATTTTAATTTGAGGTGGGAGCATTAGGGATACCGTTGCCGTGATGGTAATACAAGGATCAAGGATAAGTCTCATGAAGATGGAGCTGCTGTGTTAATCTCTGTGTTGTGGTGAGCAGTTTTTGCTGCAGTTTTCTTCTGGGCAGTGTGATGTCCATGCCCAAGGTGGTCCTGACTCCAGGTGCTCCCCATCCGTGTTTGCTTGCAGCGGTGTGAAAGGGTGGGCTTGACAGGTAGCTGCTGAAGTGGCCAAGTTTCTACCCCGGATGGGGAGGATTTGGCTTGAATGGGAATTGCCAAGGGAAGCAGGTGATGCAGCCGTGATGCAGCCTTCTGTTCTGACATAAGGCAGGGGTGGTATTTCTGTCCCCTGTTCTAGGTGAGCCAGGCACAGCTTGTGACAGTTCCTTACTCACCCCGAGTTTGGTTAATCACAGTGAATTAGGAAGCTACCCCAGGTGAGGGGCTGCCTTTGTCAAAAGTGAGGCTGAACATCTTCCTGGAGAGCAGGACCCTGCAAGAAGGGTGCATGCTTGCTTGAGGCAATGAGAGCCAAGGGTACTGGCCCCATTAAATTGAATGTGCTGGGAAGATCAGTCACCAGTAAGCTACTGGTTTTATGCTCAAGAAAGCTTGGCTGTGTCTCTATCTTATCCCCTTCGAACAGAAATTACCTCTCGTTGCAGGGAGAGCTTCAGTGAAGTGATGAAGTGTCCTCTGTGTAAAGGCAAAATCCTTAAAAACTAATTGGTGTCACTCATTTCTATGCTGATATTTCACTGCTGCTAATTTAGCAAACAGATGGTGGTCCATATTATGGCATATGAGCAGGGCTTTTCCCTGGGCCAAATGATTACCTCCCTGGTTTTCAATTAGGAGAGCTTGCTGGCTACCTGGAATGGTTTTCCTTTTAATTATGCAGCTATTAGGGCAGGTAGGCAGCCAGCCTGGGGGAAGAAGTGGAGAACTCAGTGGCCTGGGCAAATCCTTATTAGGAAAAACCCATAAAACCAAAACCGAAAAGCCGTATGATGGGAAAGAGGAGGACGTGCACAACAGGGCAGTACGATGCACAAGCTTTTTCTGCTACTGTGAGCACTGATAAATAGCTTTGAAATGCCTTTTTGGCAGGTTGTGGCACATAGGTGGTTGTAGCACAGGGGAGGAAAGGTGAGGTCTGGAAGATGCTGTCTGCAGGCTGTATGCTTATTTTTAGCTCAGCAGAGTTCACCGGTTGAAGGAGACAAGCCAGGAGGAAAGGCAGCCCCCGAGCAACCTGCAGGAGCCTGCTGTCTCCCTGTGCTGGTGCAGGTGTGGGCAGATGTTTGCTTAAAGCCAGGGAGCAGCAACACGCAGCGCTGACCGATTTATGAAGTGTCTGATTGTCATCTTGTTTCCTATCCCAGCTAATAACAGTCCAGGCAATGAAAAGATACTTCTCTCACAATTATCAACAACTCATTTTCCCTTTGAGTCTCACATTTAAATCATCAGGTGTCCTCTTCATCTGAATTGTTTCCTCAAGCTTGTCCTCCTCTGTGGATCAGGCTTTTATTGTATTTTATTTTGATGGGACCGTTCATCTTCCCTCTGCTTTGCTGCTACCCAAACCTGTTTCCCCATTGTCCTCGAGGAGCAGGGAAGGAGATAAAAGAGGCTTTGGGCTTGAATTAGCCAGTGATGAAGTTTGGTGTCCTTTGGGATGGAGACATTAATGCAGCATCATGAAATATGAGGTCTGTCTTCACTTTGGGTGACTCTGATAATGTAAGAACGCAGTTAATCATGTTTGGCTCTGCAGAGGATATGTAATCTGGGAAAAACACCTGCCCTGAAGGTGGCAGGACTATGTGAGGAGCAACGAAGTGGAAGGAGGAGCTCTAGAAGCTCAGGCTACCTGTGTAGGAGGATGCAGCACTGCTTGGGACAGCCCTAATTGACAGGATTTTGTTGCAAATGTCACAAGTTCTCCGTTTGTTGCTGGGTGCAGCCCTTGAGTGTGCACTCTCTTTGAAGTCTTCCCCAGCTGAGCAAAAACTGTTACTTGGTGCAGTTTATGGCCTATTAAAAAGCAGCACTTCGTTGCTGAAGTACAAGACTGGGTTTGAGCTTTGGCTTTACATTGTGAAATAGGGAAGCCCCTCAAACTCTCCACTTAGTCAAAAGCAGTTGCTTTGCTTACTTGAGTAGCTGATTCAGGCCCAAAACAATTACCCTTTATTTATTAGCATGTTAAAATGCCTTTAATTGGGCTTCGGTGCAGTGTCTTCAGTCTTTTGACTTGGAAGTTTTTTCTGAGTCATAACTTAGCAGCCAGTCCTTTGGTGTGGTGTTACGTCTCTGCAGATTATGTGTGGAGGTAATTAAGTAATAACGATTGAGGTGCAGGGTATTTCCTTGGGATTAATGACTGTCTGGGAGGAGTTGATGGCCCAAGGTGTAGCCAAGGGCCATTAACACCAGCCAACTATTAATTGTAAGAAAATGCCATGTGCCAAGGTCATTACTGCTATTAGAAGTTGAGGGCAATGAGGAGGTAGGTGTGGGGGGAGATGAAGTAACATAGGAAGTATATGGATTTTGGAAAATGTAATATGGTCTTAATGGGTATCTGCATGATGTACTTGTTGATTAGCCAGTCTGCTCCTTCCCTCCATTCCTCACTGTTCTGTCCAAAGCTTAATGGCGAGGATCACGGTGAGCAAGGATGATGCTTTTCTTGTCTGGTGCCCTTTTTCTTAATGGTGCCTCATATTTTGTCCACTTTAGAGGACACTTTATGCATATTACCAGTGTCATTTTTTTCCTCCTCCTTTAAGGGGAAGTTTTCAAAACCCAGCCTAGCAGCAACCAAAAGCATTGAGAATACCATGGCTCAGTGGGATGAGATGCTGATTTGTCTGTTATGACTTGGAGGGAGAAGAGTGGTGCTTTTGAAAATCCTACAGGAGTGCAAGTGCTATAGTGTTTCAAAGCACTTAATTTTGTATCAAAGGGATCCTGCTTCAAAGCTGAAATACAGTTGCAATGTGGCAGACTGCATTTTGGGGGTTTGGTGGGCAGATAAACCTAACTGCCCCCCAAAGGCTGCAGGACGTAAAGATAAATCTTCAGATAATTGCAGTGTATATATTAAGTTAGAGGCTTAAGAGATCGGATTCATACAACTTGAATGCTTGTTGTTCTTTGACTTCAGTTAAAGCGTGACAGAGATGTGTGGCAGAGAAAGAGACCTGCCTTGCACAGATTTTTTCTTTATCTTAATTTTCCCAGCATCAGAGGAGTAGGACTTTAATTTACAGGAGGCTGTTGTACACTGTTGAGTTTCCTGTGTGCTCTTCCCTTCCAACGTAGGCTCTGATTGGAGTACCTGTCTTTTGTCAGTCCCAATGTATCACTCATCCCCAGCAGCTGGCACTGGGATTTGTGCTTTTGAGGGTTCGGAGCTGTAGGACTTGAATATCCCAAACTGGCAATGCTGGAGGCAGTTTGGAGGAGCCTTTTCCTGAGCGGTGGATGTCTCATGGCTGGAAGCATTCTACTATCCTTATCTCGACATGGTGGTTTGTATGAGTGAGTAACTAAAAAAAAACCAGTGGAAGTGGAGGAGTGTAGGAAAACTAATTGCAGGGCTCCATCCCAGCTGGTGAAACAGGGAGATAGATACGATGGTGTCCATGGTATAAACAAGTGATTACTTCCTCAGCAAGCTCTGGTCTTTGCTGGAGCAGTGTGCTTGCCACTGCTTAAAAATGAAGTCCAGAGTGGCTATTCCAATTGAATTCTCTGTTATTAATCACTCTGAAACCTGCTTTTTCTATGTTTTCTTATTTGCCTGGAGTTCAGGAGGAGTGAATCTTTTGGAGGTAGGACTTCAAGGTATCCTTTTCAAAGGGGGTTTGGTTGAAAAAATTTTTGGTGGAGTCCAGGCAGTCTTGGAACAGTTGAGAATTCTCCCATTTTTGGCAGAGGCTTCCAGCAGCTCAGGTGAGCAGCAATGCAAAAAGCAACTTTGGAAAACTTCCCACTTCTGGCATCTTTCTACAGTCTCTGGTCATGTCCCAAAATAGGTGTGTCTGGCTAATGAAATGGGTTTCTTTTTAGGTAGGTGGTTTTCTAAAAAAATTCTTTAGTTGAGATATTTAAGAAAGTTTTGAACAGAGTGGGGGACAGATGCGATTGACAAATCATGTTTTTCTTAACTTCGCAGTTTACTTGCATATCATTGTAATCTTAATAATGATAAATAATCTGTTAAAAGCAATTATGGCCTGAATAATAATCCTAACTAATAAACAGAATGTACTGTGTAATTTTGGTCGTTTTCAACCATCTGGCTCCAGTCTTACTAATTGACTTAAAGCACAGCGACAATGTCAGCAACATACAGTGTTCAGTTCGGCACAAGTTCCTGAGCAGGCATTCCTTACAGAAATCTACTTTTTTTTGAATAAAAAATAATTCAATACATCAAAATTATTGCTAACTCTATTACAGCAGTGCAGATCATGAATCCATCAGTACTGTCTTCCACTGAACTCAAAAAAACTTTATTTATAATGATTTGATCTTGTATGGTGTCATTATGTTCCAGTGAAACTGCAACTGAAAGACTTTGAATGTATCCAGGGATCTAAATTCATGCTGGCACTTACTTCTGAAGCTGCCAGAATTTAAATGCTTTCAGTGTTGGCTGTACTTAAGGTGTCTCTTAAAACTCAAGTGCTCCCTTTCGTTGGCTGCTGTTTGCATTTTGGGGTTTTTTTGATTAATGCAAATCATTGCTGAAATGTCCAAGATTTTCACTCCAGACTTTTAGACCGCTCAGTTTAATTGGCCAAAATGAAGCTGTGTGCCCATCTCTGGTTTTTCAGATGTACTGGTTTGCCAGTTGGAGCTGGATATTTTCTTTTCCTACTTACTGCAAAGGTGACTTTCTTTCTATTTTTTCTAGCCAAAACCACAGCATAGTGACTTTGTGGCTAGTTTGGCTCAGTCTAGGTGCTTGCAGTCTGTTAAAATTACTGTGATAAAATAACTCCCCATCTTCACCACTCAACACCTATCCCTGGGAATTAGGGTGCCTGCTTCTTAGCAGTGGGTGGGCTTTTGTGGGGTGGGGAGTTAGTGAGGCAAGAGTTGAGTGCTGGGGTGGGATAAGCCTGTGGTTGCCCTGATGGAGTTTTTGGGTTTTTTATTCAAAACAGTGGTGGCAAAGCTTTGGTGGGGCCCATGAGCAGAGCAGGGGTCCCTGTTGGTCACAAGCCAGTCCTTCACATCACCCTGTCCTCCCCTTTCATCTGAGCCATGGCTGCCCCATCAAGTGTCTGTTCTTGGGGAGGACATGGATGATTGCCTGGATTTGCATAATGAAGCAAATAGCCTGCTTTGCCATTCCAGCCACTGGTGTTTTCTGCATAGTTGGCGAAATTTGATTATGCCATTTGGACAAGTTCTGACTTACACCCTCAGAACAACTTAAGTGGTTTCAAGAAGTGGAAAGATGTGTATTGTACTTTCAGCCCTCAGTTTTGTGGAATACTGGTGCAATAAAGCTGTGGTTAAAGGAGTTTATATACTTGTACTGAATACATGGCAGCCTAATTGCTTATTTATTTTGACCTATGTCACTGCGTATAATCATAGCTCTTCTCAAATACTGTCCCCTTTCCCTTGACATATATCATCAGGTAACATTCACCTGTTTGAGAGATTGGATTTGTTGTAGGCTTTCGGTAAATAATGATGTGAACAGTTGGTAAGGAAGAAATGCAATTTCTGTGAGGTCTGATGAGGAGGCAAGGGTAAAGACTTGAAGTTCAGAGGGAGCCCTGCAGTCTGATCCATGTTTTTAGATGTCTGTTTATGGATCTAGATGAATTGCTGACTAATCCCAAACTTTGCAGCCCTCTGAATGGGAGCAAAGAGCTTCTTTGGTTTAAGCAAAGCCTTTGGGTCAAAGCCATGTGTGGGATGTGTGCCAAAATCTGGGATGAAAGTTGTCTCATTTTGGGCTGAGGCAATAAGATGCTCCCTGGCAGTGTTTTTAAATCGCTTGTGAGTGAACCTGTCCTCCCTGCTGTGCAAAGGAGGTTGGACTCCATTCAACATCTATTCTGGGTTTCATGGAAGTTTTTTTTTCATTTTGTTTTGGTTGTTTTTTTGTTTTTATTTTGTGGGGGTTTTTTTTAGCAAGCTCTACTCAATTGTGCCCTGTTTGAGGAGCAGACTTTATTGGTGTGTTTCTGATCAGTGTAAAACCAGAGATCTGCTGGGAATACTCGATTAAAGTAAATAAATTAAAAAAAAAAACCAAAAAAAAAAGCTGTATTTGCAGCATGGGGCACTCGGTCTGTGTCTCGTGGTGCCTGACAGGGACGTGAGAAAGCCCTTGCTTAGGCTGATTGCCTTCATGACATGCTCGATCTGAGTTAACTTGTTTTCCGTACCCTCTACCATTTCATTTTGTAGCAGCAAATAAAGCTTGGATGTGGTAAATGTAATGTCTGCTGCTGCTTGATATTACAGGCCAGTGAATAAATGAACTTCCTCTGATATTCCATATCTTCTCCTAATAAACAGAAATGCTGCAGTGGGATTGTGTGTGAGTGACTTGGAATTAGTTATCTCTACCTTCTCTCCCTAAAGTCATTTTTCTCATGCACTTGCATGTTTTCAGTTTGCCAAGAAAATAACTTTTGACATGAGATTTAGGATTGGTGATTTAAAGCAGGATCAGGGTACTCCCCATGATTGTTGAGTTGGGGTCTGTGATTCCGTAGTGTTTCAGAGTCAGAGGAATTTGGGAATGAAGTTGTATGGCTAATTGAATCTATTGAAACTAAAAATGAAGGAAAATATTTAGGAATTTTCTGTGTTGGAGAGAAAAGGGGTAGCAACAGCAGCATTTTAGATGGTTCTTGATCATGTACTGCTTCTTACAATTTTCAGTTGTTTTCCAAACATGTATTTTTAATGTTGGTGTGGGAGGCAATAGGGAGGCAGAGACTGTGAAGATTTTGCTGCATTAAAACCCAGATGGGTGCCTTCCTGTTTGCTGCAAGGGGAGGTCTGGGAGCAGGGAACACCCTGCCTTTGCTTGCCCCCAGTCCAGCGGGATGCGGAGTGATGCCTGGCACTGCAGATTTCCGGTCGGCAGAAAGGGGAATCGGAATGACGATTGGCATCACACAGTGGTAACACATTCCCAATGTTGCGGCTCTCCTGTGCTTTCCATGGCACGGGCCAGGGTCCCTGCTCGCCCGCCTTGGTGCTGTGAGCCTCTCGGAGAGCCCTTGGCACCTGCTGTCTCGGATCTTCACAAAGAGCAGCAACGTTCATCACGGGCACATAAGCGACGACAGGATTTGGGGAGGAACCTTTTGGGATTAATGCTAAAAATATTCAGGTAACCATCTGAGCGCTTGAAGTAGGTTTTTTTTTTTCCCAAGGCATAGCAAGGAAGGAGATGAAGACTCCTCATCTGTGTGCTGTCCTCATAGCACAGCCTGGCTGCTGAATAGCTGAGTGACAGGCAATCTGGCCTATCCATATGACCATATTGTTTTCCTCCCCTAATTAGCCTGGTCCTTACTGTGCTGATGAGGAAACAGATGCACTGAGCAGCAAATTACCTTCATCTTGCCTCCGCACAAAAAAGACACAGCACTTAATTGACTCATTTGATCTCCGGCAATTCAAAGCAAGCAAAGTGGAAATATTTAAAAGTGGCACTTCATTTCTGAAAAGGGGGAAGGTATGTTGGGAGTGCACATACATGCATTTGTGTGTGCTTGTAGTTTTACAGTGTCAAATGTGAGGGTGATGGTGAGGCTTATGGTATTGCTTTTTGATGTCTTTAAAGAGAGGCATGAGGAAAACTGCTGAAAAAGTACCCTATTACTTCCTTTGTCAACAGCAAAATATTTGCATACTTAACTGCACTGATATTTCCCTACAGATCCTTGGCTATGAATGTTTCTTTTCTGTGCAGCATGTCATGCTGCACATATGGGCAACTGAAGTGCCTCATTCCTGCATCCCTGAGCTCCTGCCCGTGCTCTTGCCTGGGCAGTGGCCGTGATGCAAGGGTCCTCCTTCGCCCCTGTTTTCTCTGCTCAATTTTCCCTCCATTTATACAGATTTATATGTATTTTCCCCTATTTTATTTTGTTGAGATTTTTTTCCTTTTTTGCTTGTTTTCCTTTGTTCCTAATGCAAATATATCTGTGTACATTTTGAAAGTGCTGCTCAAGGGACTCAGGAGAGCTCTTTGTGGCTGTGGGTAGCTGGTGCCTGACATGTCCCAGTGCTGCTGTGGGTGCCCAGCCACTCCCTTGCAGCCCTTGGGGTCACAGGGAAGCTCTCTGCAAGGATGCACACTGTACATTCCAGAAATTCCCATGTGGGCAAATAGGATGTGTCTGGTACAGTGCAGTGTAGCCTTAAAGATGGGGGAGAAGCTTGTCTTTTACTTCATAGCCTGTGTGCGTTTATGTCTTGGGTCCCCAGGGTGAAAGGCATCTGGTCAAGGTGAATGGTCACTCCTGGAATTTACCAACTCAGTGGGGCTGGACTTTTTCATGGTGACTAATCCTTCCAAGAGGTGGTTTCTCCTGCAACTCCACCATGAATGTTCTGCAAAGAGGAAACTGTTGCCATGCAGACATTGTGGCAGCCATCTATTTGCTGGGACACTGTATCTTAGCAGATCCTAAGGGATGTTTAAGGTGCAGATACTTCTTTTCCTTTGCCTCTGACCTAATGTGGCCTTCACCATGTATGATTACACCACGTGGATTTGCCCCTCTGCTGCACTTCAGATAAAGCTGTTGCCAAGTCTTCTTACATTTCCATTTAACTCTGGAGTGTTTAAGAGGCAGCATAAGTAATAATACCCTGCGTGCTACCAGGGCATATATGGGTGTTACTCATGTCGGCTTGCATTTCTCAGATGAGGGATGTTTTTTGTTTTGACAGCTAACAATTTAGAAATACTAAACTTTCTCTTGAAATGACTAAAACTCCATGTGTATACTGGCAAGATGATCACTGAAATGTGTTCCGGCAGTATCAGCTTCACGCAGTGGACTGTGTCTCATCTGCTTCCCCCCCTTTTCCTGTGCTTCCCACCTTCTGTATTTGTCACAAATGTCTGTTCAATAGATTGCTATTGCTGGTGGCTTTGAGATGGTTTCAAATACTTTTTGCTACTTGCTTCCCAGTTCTACTTTATGTTTTCCTCCAGTTTCTAAAGTTCAAGTGTGGAAGAAAACTTTTGCATTACGTGGGCCAATCCCTTCAGGAAGGCTCCTGAGTGTGCATCAGCCCAAAAGTTGCTAGTTCAGTAAGCAAAGTGACCATGCTGTAAAGAAAGGCAGACGTAATTAGAGGGGATATTTTGGATGCAATGTGGATTGCACGTGCTAGATTTGCCATGGTAAGAATCCTGACATGTCTGTTACCTTGATAATTTTTTTTTTTGGTAGCCGTGAGGTAAGGGATACTTTTTGTAATGAAAGTTCGATGTGCTTTCCCCTTCCAGGGGAAAGAAGTGGGAGCAGGTAGTAGAGTCAAGTAACAGTAAACATCTTTCTTTCAGGTGTATTTTTCAAGCTTTTTCCCCCTCTGATTATATGATGCTGAATTTCTTATACCTGAACAAAGAAAGTAGAAACAGTCTTTAAGCCACAAAAGGCAGAAACTACAAAGGCAAAGACAAGGATATCTGTAAAACAAGGATACTGGAAACATCATTTTAATTACTGATACAGTAAGTGGCACCTTTTTACCTAGTGTGGTATTACTCTCATTTATGTAATTATCTGTTGCTTTTAACAGTGCATGTGCTATAACAGAACTGATTAAATGAAAAGTGCATCTGCTGTTGAGTCAGACTGCTATGTTTGTGATGAGCTATTCAGATTTTAAATAATTTGTTGGAGCAATAGTCCTGCAGTTCATAGTCGTAGTTATGTATTCTGGGTGAGAGACCATTTGAAATGCAGTTGGTACATTATTCACCTGTGTGCTTACTGTGCATTCTTGTGAGAAAATTGGGAGTCAATGAAAGGACAGCTCACGTCTGCTAGTATAGGTTATTTCAGATTGTTTAATTTTAGGTATTATTTTAAAGTGGCTGTGTTGTGCACAATGTACAAGGCTCAGGACCCCTGCTCTGGGGTCATGTACATAGCACAGGAGAGGCTGTGCTGCCACATCCTGCCTGGATGATGAAACAGCTTCCACAGGGTGCTACCCCACACCTGTGAACATTTATGGATAATCACAGTGAAGGGGGAAACACAGACATTCCCTTCTATCGTGGATGAGGTTGGATTGTTCAGGCTCTCAGTGGATGCTGTGCACTGTTGTTGCTTTCCCGGTGTGATTGCAATGACATCTTGAAAAGCACAGGCACTGTGTGGGCCGTGGGGCATGGGCAAGTCAGGGATAGAGCAAAGCCACTGAAAGTTAAAAGGAGCTGCCTGGCTAGTCCTCCTTAAAGGAACCTATAAAGCTCCTGTGGGTTTGAGCCGGGGAGGGGTGCTCGTCTGGGCTGGCATGAGGCTCCGGCCAGGAATCAGAGCTGGGCTTGGAGTATTGCTCTGGGACAGCAGCTCTTGGCAGCTGGGGCTCTTGTGCCTGAGAGTGTTTTACAGTGGCTCTGAATGTGGCTGCAGGTCTGGACTGTTGCTTAAAAAAATCTGGAGGGTGCTGAGGGGGATAAAACCCAACTTCCCCAACTTCTGGGGAAGATGTGTCTGCAGGCACCAAGTGTTACCTGGGGGGTAGTCCATGAAGCCTGGAAGACTTGCAAATTTGCTTTGTTCCTGTCTTTTTCAAGATGCAGTCAGGATTGGATGGGTTTGGGTTTGTTTCGGGTGGGTTTTATTTTTTGTTTGTTTTGTCTTGGTTGTTTTTTTGGTAGTTTTTTTTTGTTTGTTTATTTGGTTGGTTTTTTGTTGGTTTTTTGTTTTGTTGGGGTTTTTTTTGTGGTGGTGTTTTTTTTTTGTTTTTTTGGTTTTGTTGTTGTTGTTGTCGTTGCTTTTCTTTGTTTTCCATCTTGTGCAGTTTGGGCTGCCCTTGCTGACAGATACATACATCTTGCCACTTCTGGGCAAGGTAGTTCTTTGGAAGTCTGCAAAATCGGGGGTGAGATTTCAGACCGAAGGAGCCCTTGAAATGTCTCCGGTTCCTGAGAGCTTGGCAATCTGTCCTAATGCAAGCCGAGTGTCAGAGACCCCGGGGCAATGCTGGCGGCAGGTGCTGGTACACGGTGCCTGGCTGCGTCTGGAGCTGTGTGGGCAGGCAGAGCAAGCCTCCTGCAAGGGGTCAGCAGAAGGGTTGGGATCATCACTCTTGTTTGTTCTACATTTATCTTTATTGTCCTTCTGCTCCTCAGCCCAGGATGAAGGAGTGCCCTGAGCATCCCAAGTGACTGATTTGTTGAAAAGCACCCAGAAGTGCATGCTCCCCTCCCGTCTGGATGGATGTACAAAGGAAGAAGATTAAGAAGTTGTTTAACAATGTAACAAAACAATGAGGGGAAAAAAAAAAGCATTAAGAGCAGGGGAAAAAAGCCATTAGTCTGAAAAGAAGAGTAGTAATTTTAAAATGTGGCAAAAAGGATCAGCTTTTGTGTGCAGTGGTCGCCACTCAGGGACTGTCAGGCGTTACTGACAGCACATCATTGAGGACCTGTTTTGGTGCTCTCCTGCCTGAGGTTTTGAGTGCTGATAGACAAGTATTTATGCATGTGCTGCACCACTGTGTCGGTCATCTCATCACAGAGTGGAAAATTAATTGTTCCACTGTGGACAAGATCTGAATGCCAAGTGCCTTCCTCCTTCGCCCGCCTCCCAGCTTTTCTTCTTTCAATATTTAGCCAAGGCAGCTGAGCTTTAATCTAAGATTTCCCCATGTCTTTGCATACATCATTGAGGGACTGTAATTCCATAAACCAGAATAGGTCTCAAGTAATCACCTTTTGAACTCAGTGGTGAAGGAAATGAATGAAACTTGCTGGGAAAGATACAAAATAATTTAGTTTGTGTCTGTTAGGGTGTCACAGTGTGGCTATTGTAACAAAGCTTCCCCCTCCTATCTACCTCATTCCCATGACTCCAGTTTATGTATTTTTAAGGTGTAATTAACAGGAGTGCCAGAAAATATGTTTTCTTTCTTGGTGCTGAAAGTGGCTAATTGTTATTTGTCAAGATTACAGGATTTCAGGAACTGATAAATACTGCATGTTTCATGGGGGACGTACCAAATGCCTTTCCAAAGTGATCTGAAGGTGTGCCTCTCAGGGGTTTAGGGAGTGGCAAGGCTTCAGTGAGAGTGTGGCAAAATGGGGGAGACCTTGGGCTAGAGTTTTGTCTCATTTCTTGACCACTGGTCAGCGGTTTCCCCTCTCAAAAAGGAAATCTCTTACTTTGCGCTTTTCCCTCATGATTTTTGCCAAACTGGGAAGTGATAAAAATGAGGTTTCCTTGCGTTTGCAAAGTGTTTTGAGATTTGTGGGTGAAACTCTTCATAACTCAAATAGTACTTGTTATAAATGCGGTCTAAGCTCTAAGCCTTGTGGTCCTTACTCGAGTGAAATGCTTTTGATTCACAGGGAGCTGGACCCCGTGGCAAAAAATGCACAGTGTTATTTGTGGCTCACATTTTTCCAGTGTTTTATACAAAAAAAAAAAAAAAAAGGCATAAAACTACTGAAATTATATTTTCTTTAAGTGATTGGGTGCTCCTGGTACATGCACCATCCTGGTGCTCACTGCTGTGGGGAAACCCTCAGTGAGCAAAGCACCGCAGAGCAGGAGGTGTTTTCACCTGTATTGGGGGGGCTCTAAATGCAAGTTCAGAGAATTGAGGAGAGACAGAGAGTTGCTGGTGATTCTTCCTGCTGGCAAGGGAGATGACCAGTAGCTATTGTCAGTGTCTGTGGTAAATGGCAGTGTTTGGAGTTGGCAATTTTGCAGGACTGTGGCAAGGACAGGTTTCTATCTGGAGCCAGCGAGAGGTAAATCCTCTCCCAGGGTGCTCAGCTGGAGCTGGCTGCAGTCTGGGCTGCCCTGCCGACATTCCTACCTGTCCAGCTGAAGCGTTTTCACTCACAATTCAATTTCTCTCCTCCTTTAACAGCAAAGTAGATGCAATTTGTGACTACCTGAACATTACAGTGTGCATGGGAACACTGAATGCATGATCCATCTCATGGCTGCGGTGTGTGTCTGCACTGTGCAAGGCTCTCGGAGGTGGTGTGCACCTGCAGGCTCTTACAGCAGAATAGAGAGCAACTCTGTCAAGGAAGTGGTTATTTCATGTGTTTGGAATAGCTGCCTCTCCCACCATCTGGCTGGCTGAGTGATTTCTGTGTTTGCAGGGGTCCCGGGCCCCTCACAGCGGGCGCTGCTGCATGTTTGCTTGTTTGCCTCCCAGAGTTTTGGTCCCCTGCACCTTCTCTCAATAGCACTTTTCTTTGCAGCGTGAAAGCTTTGCATAGTAAGGACCTCACAACGCCAGAATGAGTGTTACTTCCTTTTCTTTCTTCCTTTTTTCCTCTCTCCCCATTCTGCTCTCTGCATCCACAGTTTTTGCTCTGTGCTGCCAGGCCAGAAGCTCCTTTGTTGTGTCAATGGGGCTGGCCGAGCCGGGGGGCTGTAGCCCTCTCTTACCCATGACGGCTCACTAGGAATATGTGTGTGTTTGCCTGTATCCCTTTCTTTTTTCCTCCCATTAGCCTGTCAGAGTAATTAGTGTGGCTTTATGGCTGAAATCGGCGAAGAGAGGAGCAGTGAAATCTGTCTGCGCTGAAGTGCAGCAGAGGCTTTCATTAACCTTATAATCGAGGAAAAAAATCAAAATTAAATCAGTCATGTACAGTAAGCAATGGCACAATTTGCTGCCCCATTCGTTTGTGGAGGACAGGAGGCTGCAGGGAGGCTCAACCCTGTCTCTTGTCATGCATCTCTAATCCTCAGCAATTTGGGGCTGCAAGGGAGAAGGGCTGCAGTTTGTGCTCCCATTGCCTACCCCCCCACCCCCCTTCCCCCATATCTCTATTTCCTCTCCCAAAAATGAATTTGCAAAAGTTTCAGTTCAAAGTGATGCACAGGAAAGGGTTTTTAAATACTGTATGGAAAGCTTGGTGTTGTGTTGAAATGCATGTTTAGGGAAAAAAATAAAGTTAGCATGATGAGAATGGACTTCTGGAGGATTTTTGGCTCACTCTATTCCTCCATGTCTGAGCACTCATTCCTGTGGGAATGCCAGCTTTTCCCTTGTTGGTCCCCCTGGATTTGAATACCAGTGTGATATCCAGTTGATTTTATGCTTAGGTAACTTTCTTGTAAAATACTCAATTTTCATTAGCTTTCTTATTAGACTTTTATTTTCCATGTGGAGTTCCATGTAATAATAATTGGACATTAGCTGAACAAATGTAAGTCAGCAGTTTTCAGCCTATAGAGCATTTAAAAAAAAATTTAAATTTTTTTGACAGGTGAGATGCTTTTTGATGAGAGGTGGTGGGTTGTATGCTAAAGGTGGTGAGTGTTCAGCTCCTGTATTTTTGTGACCTTGAATAAATCAGTGTCAAAGATCTGAATTTAAATGCTGAATTCCCTGTTCATTCACTTGGCCAGTTATATTTGTTATATCTACAGCTGGTCAAACTTTTCACATTAATAACTTTTTATTAAGAATATGTTCGGCTTAAGTCAAAGTTCTCTAGAAGAAAACTGCTCTTCTTGTGTTTTATTTTTAAATTCTTTTTTTTTTATCCTAGCAGCTGAGTTTTCACACTTCCTTAGCTTAAAGAAACTGTTAATTTCCAGCCAACCACCCTTCTCATCCAGCTTCTTTGAACCTTTCTTTTTACATGAAACTGAAACAAAACATCTTAAGATCCTGAAATGGTCATCCAGATGTTTTGCAGAACTGGGGAGCAAGTGGTCTTTGAAAGCAAACTGAAACTGAGAAGGCACCTTTTCAAAGTGGAGAAAAAAATACATATGTGCTTGTAAATGGAAATTCCGTGTGAGAAATCAGACTTTGGAAAATGATCCTGTCTTGCTCTGCATTTTGTGTATGGAAATATTCTGTAAGAAATCCCAAATACCCTGACTGGTTTGTGTTTGGCAGTGAGGGAATAAAGGAGCAGGGCTGGATCTGTGGTACTGCTGAAAGGTGGAGAGGGAGATGATCCTGCTCTGCCCCTTGTGCCTCCCCAGGCTGGAGAAGGTAAGGTGATGGCAGTGCTTCCTCCTTACGGCAAATCAAGGCAATTCCATTTTGGGGAGCAAAGTCTTCTTTCAGTGAGTGCCACCCAGCAGACACTGCTGTGGGAATACTGCAGGTGGCTCTCCTGGCCTTGTGCCCCCCGTGGCTGCCTGGGCCTGGTGCTGCTCCCCTGAGGTAACCAGGTGAGTACAGTTACATCAGTGCCCACGGCGAGGGGAGATAGCCAGGGCAGCTTGTGGACCAGACTATGCATTTTGTATGTTCTTGGGAGCTTAATGCTTCATATGTTTGAGCAAACAACTGCAATTCTAACTCAGAATTACTTGGTTTGAGGTGTGTATTTAATAAGATAATTGAGATGCCATGAGAGTAGAATGCAGTTTTTGTAAACAGTGTGGACTTGGAGTATTTGAGTGCTTACATTTTGCTTTAAAATCTCCTTGTTTGTTCATTATCCAGGGGCATGTCTCTGTACAGACTGTGTGGGGTTGTATACTATTTTCAGTACTTCCCTTTTAAATGAGAACTTTTATAAAAGAACAGGAGTTATTACAGCACTAACTCTGTTCATAGTTAGAGAAAAAAGTAAATAAAAAGTCTAACAACCTTCATCAGTCTGTAGGAGCTGGAATGAGAAGAGCTAACGATCGCTATCCAAGTGATAAATGGGGGAACCATCTGAGAGGGCTTTGGCAACAAGAGAAGACAGATGAAGGCAAAATGGCTTCTCTCTGCCTGCCTTTTGTTCTTTGAGGACTATTATGATTAAAGCTTATTTAGCAATCTAGCTCCTAACCTGGGCTTAAATGATGTTGTGAGTGAACTGGCACACAGTAATAAATTAGAGCAATTAGTGACTACATGTTGCTTTTTCATGTGGAAGTGGTGTGCCCACGTGGAAAGGGAGAACCTGATTTCAGGGCTGAGAACATACCTGTGGGAAACACGTGTTGGGGTGTCTTCACTGAGGGTCCTGCCCTTCCAGTGGATGGACTCTGCATCATTGTCCGTGGCATTGGGATGCAGAACGTTGTAGTTGCCTGTGTGGAGCACTCATGCTAGAAGGTAGCTGAAAGGATTGGCATGGGATTTAGGGAGTTCATTTTGGGAACAATTTTTATCAGATCTGAGTGCATTTTATTTGCTGTGTTTAGGCTGTGTTGGGTGGTTCAATTAATGACAATCCTTCTTTGGGCAAGCATTGTTCTTTTATTAAGTGGCCAGACCAGCCCAGTTCAACAAGCAGGCAAGGACCAGGTTCTCCAGAGGCACCTTAGGAAACTTCCGTGGTACATAAGATGGTGCTTAAAGTTCATTTTAAGTGCTTTAATGTGGAAAGATGAGCTTAAGCGTGTGTAAAAGGCTTTATGGGATTGGGCTGCAAGCGGGAGAGGGACGTGCTTTTTTCCCTGTGCTTCTGGAAAGGTCACTGACTTGGTGGGATCCTGCCCTTGCAGCAACTACAGCTCTTTCCTTTGTCAGATTTACCTGGAGCTGCGTTTCTGGAAGCAGGAGGTCAGCTAAGATGTGGTGGCAGTCTGCCTGGTCCTGCCAGTACCCGTGAGGGGCTGCAGCCATCCCGGGGGGGAGCTGAGCGCTGTCTCAGCCGCTTTGTCACCAGCTGGAAATGGCCTCTTATGGGGCACGTTGCTGCTGCCTCCAGTGCGAGGTGTCATCGGTGTGTGGCCTTTACGGGGCTCATTCCCCAGCCACTCCACCCCTGGGGACGTAAAGCCAAGTGGCTGTGGTCTCACCATCCTCCTCTGATTTGTAAACAGTGCTGACATTTTTCCCTTGCTCCCAGAGCCTGTAAAACTTAACTGCTGGTAAAGACACACTCGTGTGAAGTTTTTAAACTGGTGAGAGTGAAACTCATTCACGTACTCACACATTTGCAGAAGGGTGTGCAGGGGAGACCTGTGTGCTTTTGTGCATCTGTAGCAGCGAGGACTTGAAGCAGATTTTGTCTGGCTATGTTTACCCAGACATTGCAATTTCTAAGCCTATTTACTGTGCTGCCATGCTGAGCCATAAGACTTGGAGCCGTACAGGAGAAACCCTTGTGCTCCTCTTCTTATATCATTGGGGCTGAAAATAGCAAAGCAAATTTGTCATGTGGGAACAGCCAGGTTTCGTTCCCACTTTTTATCATGCGAGTAGAGCATATGCTAAGCAGTTATACACCTTTTTTGTGTTCTTGCACAGCAGCTGCAGCAGGAAGGGAGGTTTGGGCCACAGTGGTGTTAGAAAGAAGGATGTGAAGAAAAAGTAAAAGCGATTGCATTCTAAGAATAAATCTTACTGGAGAGGTACCTCCTGCTTTCCAAGAAGATAAAAGGCTTATATAAATAAGGTAGGCAATGAAGTTTAACTAAGAAATGGAATACCAAATTAAAAGTGCGAGTGCCAACTCACTGAATACAGTGTCAGCTCTGATAATGTGCTGGTCTCTTGAACTTAGAATTGATTAATCAGTCAACTATTCCTTTCTTAAGCAGGCAGTTACATACTGTCAGGAGGAAATATAGTGGGGTTTGATCCTGTACATCAGATAATTAACTGTATGTTCATATAGTGATATCTAGGCTACAATTCTATAAAACTACTGATAATAAGGATTGTAAGTGTTAATTAGTTGACATCAATGTATTCTATTAAATTCTATAGCTGCTTCTTTAATTGAAGTGACTCATTTGCTTAGGTAAGCCTTAATGCTCTGCTACTCTCCTGTCACAGTTCCCAATTTAGAAGTAGCTCAGTCTCACAAGATTGGCAGTGATTTGATGTTGTGCTCAAAGTAGGTATTTTGATGACTTCCATAGAAAAGAAAAGAGAAAAAAGTGGTGTACAGGGAATTTTTAGAGTTACTGATATAGTTTGGTCTCTAGTGCAGTTACCAAAAGTGCTCATGCTGCCCTAGGGCGAACGTTTTGGATACTGACCATAGCCTTGGATGATCTTTCTCTTCTTTCCTTAGTTTTTGTTTTGTATGTGCAGCAAACTTCTTTCAAAGCTGTTCATCAGCTGCTCATCACTTGTATGACCAGGGAGTATAAGGGATGTGCCATCCATCCTGCTGGGGTTTGGATCCCTCTGTGTTCACAGAGATTCAAAGAAGTGGAGAATTAAGTTTGTCCTGTTGCTGGGCATAGTAAATGAGAAAAAGGAGTTGTTTTTTACCTCCTTTCAGATTTCACAGGTTCTTGGTGAAGCCTTGTGGTAGCCTTGGTGGTTTTCAAGTCTAGTTCTGAAGAAGCAGTGGAGAGGCAGTGAGTGTCTGTGCTGTTTACTAACTTCAGAGATAAAAGTGCTTGGCAGATGGGATCTCTGAAGTGTTCACAAATTCATGTTGTGCTTCGGGGGACTCAGCCTGCTTAGTCTGGTGTCACATCCCTGAATTAGGCACAGGGTGCACTGCTCCATCTTTGCGATTTTAGGGGGATTCATGCTTAACAAAAACACCTCATTTTGTTACCAGAATGAACTTGTGCAAACGGGCAATTGATTGGCACATCAGCTGAGCCTGATGGGGAAAGACTTTGATGCTTTATTAGGTGTGGACAGCAAGAGGGGTAAGGTGCTGCTAGAAGGAAGGAGCTATAAGCCTATGGGTTTTGAACCTGTATTGTTCACATTTATTAACTCAAAATTACTAAAAATCTGGGGATAACCAGGTATATGTATCTGGGTCAGAGGTGACATTATATGGCCATAACCTTTATGGTCCAATAGGTTGTGTATGTATTAGTAAGCTGCAATCCCGTAGTGTTTTTCTCCTATCCTGTGGTGTCCTCCTTGGCACTCCAGCCAGAGGTGGGCTGCTCCCACTTCCTTCCAGTGGCAGGGGGCAGTTGGTGAGCAGTGCCGAGTATAGTTCTCTGCAACCTTTTTGGGATCGAGGCCTTTGGTATGAGCAATTATCTCCTTAAGGGGGATGTTGTGAGACTCTTAAATTAGAGGCATCTTATTAGCCACACTTCATGTGCCAAGCATTTGCTATAAAAAGATGCACCTTGCTGCTAAGACTGAGTGATTAATTTGCAAGCCAGCAAGTTGTTAGATTGTGCTAACAATTACCATATTTGATAGATTAAAGACCGCGCGAGGGTATCGGTTACCTTGGGAGTTTATTTACAGTTCCTGATCTGTGGCAGGCAAAGAATTCGTGGTGTGACAATGACTATATCATGTCTCAGTGATCCCATCATGTTTAAAAATAATGTCCAAGCTGAAAATTCTGCCCATCTGTTTGTTACGCAGGGACTCAGCCCTTCCCATTTTGAAGCTTGGATTCTTCCTATGAGAAGCCATCAGCCAGCTGTATGTCTCTGTGGAGAACTTCTCTCCTGTGAAAATAGAATTAAGAACCCAGGAAACTTGTGTTTCGCCCTGAAATAAAATGGAAATGTTACCTTTTGGACTAGAACTATATATATACTGTGACTGTGAGTCTGTTTATGTGTGTGTAAGCTATATGTAACTTCTAGTTTGCACGAGAAGCTGAAGTTTCTCATGTTGGAGTCACTTTAGTTTGGCACCAAAAGTGTTTAATTATTTAGGCAGAGAAAGAGCACAATTGGCTTTATGGTCCAGTGGTCTCAAAGTTTCACATTCTTCAAGGCACAGGTGGAAACAATTGGGGGTGATGGTGGCAAAGACAAGGAGAAAAAAAGTCACTGCCGCTGCTCTTTATCTGATCAGAAATGATGTCCTATAAAGTGAAAATGAAATTCTCATGGTATTCTTTTTTTGCAAACTGTTAGCCATCCAACCAAGAGCTGCTGCTCTCTCCAGGACTCAGTGTGAGCATCGAAACTGATATTAACAGCCCTCCTCTGCAGCAGCAGCACCTGGGAAGACAAAAATAGATGTGCCCCAAAACACCCATCCCTTCAGGAGATTTTTGACCTGCATCCTTGCTTATGTAAAGTTTTTGTACCTTTTGTCTCTCTCTTTTCCAAGTGGTTTTATTCATTCTGACTTGTGATTAGGCCCTGTTGTAATAACTCCTGAGCCGCTGTCGTCCCCGCAGAGCAGAGAGGAGGACTTTGCACGTCAGAAACCTTCAGCACACAAAAGGTCATGGTCCAGCCGGTGAGATTCATGGGCCCTGGGCAGCCAGGCCGCTTCCCTCCTCATTCCCTGCATACCTCTGTGCACATGTCATTGCTGGGCACTGTCCCTCTCTCGTCCCCTTGTATTCCCACTATTATTTTTTGGAATGTCAAAATGAATGATGGTAACCGCCTCCTGTAAACAAGTTTTGGGGGAAAACAGCGCTGTGAACTCTGGCAGGCCAGGCGATGTGCGGGGAACAACGTCGCCCTTGTTCTGCTCTCCCGCTCGGGCATCCGCAGCTCATCCAGCCCCGGAAACCCGGCTCTGTCCCGGGGACACGGGGCAGGCACGAGGACACGGCACGCTGTGCCAGCTCAGTGCTTGCAAAGGCTGGCGTGTCCCTCCGTATCTTAGTGATGTGGCACTTGGGACAGCACCGCACCATCTGCACAGGTTTCGTAGCTGTGGGGCTCAGCTGAGTCACTTTGGGGTGGTTTTTTGTTACTTGTTCGCTGTTCTGGGGCAGTCCTGCAGACCAGTTAGATTTAACAAGATGATTCATAGCTGTTTAGTCTCCGTCATCGTCATATCGATTCTGCAATCATCACTCAGACATCTCTATTACTATCTCCTTCCCTTGGCTTTTGGTAAATTTTCTGCCTTCTGCTCCTGGTAAAGCCAGTAGCAGATGACAAAGATGCTTTCAAATTACGTTAGAAGAACCATAGCTGGTATAAATAGATTTTACTTTGATGTATCTGATCTGATTTGCCTTACCTGGGGATCGGGCCTTTAACTGTTTGTTTAACTCTGTTACTTTTGTTAAAAAATAGTACTCAGCAGTGAATTCCTTTTCATTGTCAGAGCTGTCTCCAGCTCAAGGTCTGAGGTAAGTTGTTGGCTCAGTGCCATGGAGGTGGCTCAGGTCACAGTGGTTTGGGGCTGGCCATGAGAATGGTACAAATATGTTAGCAAAAACAGCAGAGCACTTGGTACCATCTAAAGCAACACTGAATGAATTCTCGATGAAACTCAGCATTTCAGCTGGAAAGGTTGATTTCCTAGGGAATGTTCATAGTCAAATATTTTTAGTCAATAGTCAATATTTTTAACAGATTGGCCTGCGGTCCTTCTCCTTCCCACGAAGACATGGGTTTTCTCCAAGGAGGACTGCCTGGTCTGTAAGAAAACCAGGTGCCTGACATACCAGTAAGACCTGCCGTGAATGGTTTGTGCAGAAACCAAGAAGAAAATTGCCTAGAACAGGAAAGGAGAATGGAAAATTATGTGGGCGTTTTTTTGGTGACAAGATACGGAGTGGAGGTAAAAGAAGACTGCTATTATTACTAAGATTTAGCTAATTATTAGCAGTTAACAAATAGGGCAATGCTATTGCTAGTAAGTTGTTAGTAGCTAACAAAAATCTGAACACAAGTACTAATTTTTCCTCCTTGCATCTGTACCCTCTGGTGGTGGTACAGGCTTTGCATTTGTGTGTTGTGGCCATCCAGAGTAGTTAAGGGAAAAAGGTGGAGATATAATCAGAGTTTGGACAGAGGAGATGCCTGCAGAGGGAAGTGTCATATAGATTTTGGTATTAAAAAAAATTAAAGGTAATCAGTCTAGACACAGAAGTGAAAGAGAGGCTATAACCTCAATGGCCATATGCTGCAAAAAACAAGCAGGAGGAGGATCAGTGTTGTGCAATATAAACTGCAAACCCTCCCCACTGGGCTTAGCAGGACTTAAAATAAATGGGAAGATAATAGTGCAGCAAGTACAACAGAAAAGAAAAATACTCCAGTGCTGCTGAAGAGGTCAGCCAGTGTCTGCTTTAAAAGCTGTGATGAGCAATGCCTCACTTTCTGAAACCGTGATCTGGGGTCCTTGGTTTGTGCCAGGACACAAGAGTGTGCATACGAGCTGCTGAACTGAGACAGGGGAGGAGGAGGATGTAAAATCCCTCAGCAATGACACAAGGGCATACTCATATTACCCACGAAGGGGAAACATTGAAAGAAAAAAGCCAATGGCTTGATATCTGGGGAGTTTACTGTTTCAAGCATGCGTGCCTCAGTTTCCCCATCTGTAAAATTATTATGAGGGCTTCTGAAGAAATGTGTTTGGAGATGCTTTCTATGAAAAGCTGTAGTGAAGCTTGAGGAGATACCTAGGACTGGGCCTAGGAAACACTTGGGAGTTAAGCAAATGCCCTCTTGAAAATGAAGCCAAATTTCCATGCCTGCAGGAAAGTGGTTGTGACTTTCCTGAAAAGATGGCATTTCTATTAATTCTCCACAAGGAACATGACAGTATTTGTGGCATTAATGGAATTGTCTATTTGAGGAGGAAATGTAGGACTGTTAATCATGGGCCCTTTTTTTCTTATGCTTTTGCTTTGGTCCTTGATTGTTACATCGATATTTAGCATTTGTCTTAAGTTCATTTTAGTTCTGTCTCATTACATGTACTTGTTTCTTGTGCTGCTGCTGATTTGAAAAGCACTCCCAAAATCATGGGGATTTTTCTGGCTTTGTACCATTCTTTGAATTATGTGTTCTACAAGTTTTTCATGCATCACAGACTGATTTTTTTTTTTTTTTTGGCTGTAAGTCAGAATAATGTTCCTGGGGATGATGAGAGTTCACTTTTTCACCCATTTGCTTGTCTCCCAAATGCAGCAAGAAGCTTTTTTGTTGAGTGCTTGATTCCATCCTCCCACACTCTTCTGGCTTGAAAAAGGGCAATTACCCAAAATTCACACTTACCTTGTCACCTGTAGACAAGGCGTCTCTGGCGCCTGGAGCGAGCTGCTCCATGCTGTCTGATGGGCTGGTCTGCACCAAAGCTGGGCTGGGGAATTGCCTGGGCTGGGAAGGAGCCCACCGAGACAGTGCCACAGCTGTGTCTGGGGGTGTGTTCATACAAAATAGGGGGCTTGTGCACGTGCAGGTTTGTGGGATCCTTCGCGAAAGCCTGTCAGGAAACCTCTGTGAGGCCTCCTAGACCTTCTGGCCTGAAGCTTCTCACTGCCCACTGTCCTGACTGCCAGTGCTGCTTTGGGATTGGGAAAAGGTAGGACATTAAACAGCAAATAGCACATCGAGTGTGCCCAGAAGGCTCTGAAGTCATGGTCTGTGGCCCATGTCTCGCAAGAGGCAGTGCTGGTTGTTTGGGGAAGCCTTTCTCCTGAAGGCACTTTGGGTTTCACTTGCTGCAGCTTTGGCTCAGCTCTTCCCAGCTGCTCTGAAGTAGAGGTCAGTGCACACCCTGAAGCACAAGAATTTGTATTTCTTGCAAAGCTTTTAATCATCACAGTTGTAACCCTAGTTGGTCTCCTTTTAATTTGTGAATTATTCACACATAGTCGAAAAGGCAAAACGTGTTGAATGAGTTTTCCATGATTAATGGTTTTGTCCAGAATTATTGCTGGTGAAGATGCGGTTGCAAGGGCAGTATTTTATATTTTGGCTTCCATACAAAAGCAAGGGAGAGCCAAATTTTTTTTATAATTTTTATTTAATAGAGAGTTCAGAATGTCTGTGTCTTTATTGGCCTTATTTTTAGGGATATAGAAGAAGCAGGTTGTAAATTGTGAGTAATTTAATTTTAATTAGTTCTACTAAAAGCTTTATTACTCTTTCCTGTTCTCTTTTCATGAAAGTGATAGCAAGGCAAATGTTTATGATCGCGAGTGCTGTAAGAAGGTGCTGTTTTTCAGACCTCCTGGCACAGCTTGTCAGCATCTCTAAAATTCTTTGTAATCCCAAAAGCCTGCACTTCTGAAGTGCTCAGCTCTGCCCAGAAAAGCTGTGACAAATGGTATCTGTGCCAGGGAGTGGGCTGAGGTTATTAAAGAATTTGTTGTTATGGTTATTTTAGCAAGTGAGTTGCTTTTTTGGTGTTTTTTTTTTTCCCCCCTCAAGAAGCTTGTTAGATATAGATTAGCAGTATCTGTTATCTGTAAGGCTTTGAAGTTGTTCTTACTCAAAAATGAAGGAACTAAAAAGAAAGCCAAACAATCAAAAACCTGAAAAAAAAGAGAAAATAATAACGAAACCAAAAAATCCCCAACCCAGTGTAATAGTAACTGCTGCCTGTTCTGTGGCACCCTGAGGCAGATTTTTGTTGCTCTCCCAGCTGGTCAAAGCTCTACTGATGGAGGGGTGGGGGAGATTGCAAACCCTTTGCGCAGTACCAAGGAGTGCAGCCACTTGCTCCTCTCCTTCACCTGCTTCTCCATGAGGTAAAATTGAAAATTATTCTTCACGGGACATCCTGCCTGAACCTCCCATTGCTGTTGTTTTATGTAGAAATTAATTGGCATATCCTAGAAAAACAGGGTGCAAAGTAATTCAGAAAGGAACTGGCTTTTAAAGTTGCACGACACAGTAATCCATGCTGGTCAGTGGGCTGGTTCAGCTGGCTGGTGGAAGCCTTCTCTGGTAAGGTCCTTCCAAGCAGTTGCCCCTTTTCCTGGATCTTGGGGCATTTCCTCGGCGTTGCCTCCATCGCTGCTGGACCACAGGGCAGTGTGGGAGCTGGTGGTGGCTGCTGGAGGGCATCGGCGGTGCCTTTCCCAGGGGCAGGGACAAACGTGCAGTTTCCTCAGAGCCCACTGTGGCCCTCAGCTCTCCCTGCCCAAGATTTCCAGCTTGCCTTGAGGTTTTGTGCTATATTTGGGTTAACCAGCGGATGCTATCAGATGTCCTTGCCACTGGAGAGCTGCTGGGCTCGGCGGGAGAGCTGCTGCAAGGTCAGGAGTTACCTCGTTTGTCACTGCTGCCCTCCACGGCGATGGAATGTGCTCCCGAGGCAGCTCCGCATCCCTTGCCCAGCCCCGGTGATGGGAGGGACCCTCCCGAGGTGCTGCCCTTGGCTGGGCGGCACAAAGGGGGCTGCCACGTGTGTCCTTGTGCAGGTTAAGGACATCTGCTGGCCCTCCTGCACTTGTCCTGCTGTAGTCTGTCTCTTCCTGTGCCTTTCTCAGGGAAGGGTTTGTCCTGGGCAGGTTTCTGTGTCCATGTGACACATTGTGCATCCCGATGTTTGGATCTCCATGATTGCTGTTGGGAGCGTTGTGTCACTAGGAGGGACATTCGGCCTTTATTGCTGCTGCTATTATTTACTTGTAGTGGTGACACAGCCAGTCTGTGTCTCCCTCACTGTTGTTTGTCCCAGAAACTAATTTTTCTTTTTTTTTTTTCCCCCCTCTGGAAAAATCCTTGAAGCTCTTGTCAGGCCTGATCTGGCCTCCCTGGGCTCAGTCTTCATAAACAGCACCAGAACCCACCCCCAGCTGACCACTTTTGTGCCAGGGACTTGGTTGCACAGCACAAAAATGCAGCTCAGCTGAGTGTGATGATGGCTTTAGAGAAACAAGGAGGGGGAAAGAAATTCCAAATGGGATTCTCTCAGGTAATCTCACAATGAAGCAATACAAGTGCTAATTACTGCTCTGGGTGACAGGTGGAATTATCCAAGTGTAATGCTGCTTTCAGGTTGGAAAAAGAAAAAGGGCTGTATTTACAAAAAATAAGTTATTTAACACTCAACAGGGTGCATCTTGGCTAGCATTGCAATGCACCTATTAAATTTTTAGTGCCAGATTATTATTCACAGCCGGGGTACAGAAGGTGTGCAGCCGCATAACCCAAGCAACAATTATTAATTAATCAGGTGTTGAAAGTGCCTAAAGAGAGCAGTAGGCAAATGATAAGAGCCTCCCTGGGATACAATACACTTTTTAATTTTTTTTTTCCAGATTGCAAATTAGTTAAAGTGTGTATCGTAATGTGATGTCCCGTTAGCAGATATTGCATCCATTATTCTTTCTACTCATATTAATAAACCTATTGATGAATACCCTCATTCTTTACGCTGTTCCCAAAAATGATTTGCAGTTGTAAAGCCTTTTAACTCTGTAACTGTTTGTACTGAAAGGCAACTTTGGGAGATACTGTAAATTATTTTGACAGATTTGAAAATGCTGTTTATATCCATTAGTTGCTACAAATGCCAGGGTGCTGTGATTTAACTGCCTCATTCTTCCTTACTGGAAGAAGATGTGTTAGGTAAATTTTCAAGTTGGTAAAGACTGAGGAAAAACTTCCTGTAAGAAAAAACCATGAAGTATGTATGTAGTTTTAGTTTTCTCCCAGGGTTATCAATTACATTTCCCTCTGGGGAGGGACTGGTGGGTCTCTGGAGCATCCTGCAGAGCATGCAATTCCCGGGAGGGGAGAGATGCCATTCCCGTGGGGATGATGGAGGGGTGGGAGAGCCAAGCCAGGGCTGCCAGAGCTTGGCATGTAAGTTGCATTATAAATGCCATCACTTGGCAGGATTATTTTTGCAACAACGAAACAGATTTTTCAAGCTTCCCAGTCTTTCTTTGAGTGAGAAACAATGTGTGTGTTAGAGCTGATTAGCACATCTTAAATGGTCATTTTTGGTGTCACACTGGCTCTGTATAGCTCATCATTTTCAGTGTAATTAGTTTAGCTTTTTGGGAGCTCTAATGCATATGCATTTGAGTGGCTTGACCTCTCAATGTAATTTTCTTTTTTTTTTCACCCCCTTTTTCTTTTTTTACCACTGGGTCAAGAATATATGTAGGAGAACAGGGGGAAAATCAGGACACCGAGGGAGAAGGTCCTGTTCCTGAAGAACAAAGCAGTATCTTTGCAGGGATACATTAAATAGCAGCAGCACTGCTGAGCAGAGCACGGTGCTGTTGCCACTCTCTGGGCACCAGTCAGAAAGTTTATGACTGTGTGTCATCCTTGTGGCCTGCACAGCCATTTCCCCTTGCTGGAGGGGACACAAGTTTGCAGGCAAGGTGTTTGTAGTTTGCAGGAGCTGGGGACTTGGTGGGTGAAATGATCCCACCAAGTAAAAAGATGCCTTTTTTTCCCTCCATCTTTTTGTGGCTACAGTTATGAGGGAGCAGCTCCAGGTGGGGAGGGATAACTCCATAATTAAGTGCCTCCCATCACAGAGGTGGAGACTCTTTTCTGCCTGCCTTACTTATTGAAGTGGAACTTGGTGGTTAATTCCTGCCTGAAGAAGGGCTCTATGGTGTTCTGGTACAATGTCAGCATAATAGCTGCTGTTCTGCTGGTCTTCTGAAGGCATCACTTAGTTCATGGCACTGGGACTGAAAACTGGAGATGGGGCATGCCTGGGCATTTTGCTCTGTAGTTGCTGGTTCAGATGCACCGTGGTTGTTTCGCTTCCTCCCTGCAGCTCACTTGGGGAACTTGGGTCCTTTGGTGTGTGTCACAACTGGGGAAGATGAATGTGGAGCTTCTGTGGCTCAGTTTCTCGGGTATTTTCTTGTGATACATGAAATTTAGTTGGGAAACGTCCTATGTTGAGCTGGAAGCAGGCTGGGTGGCACACTTGGTGTATCGTAAGTTGATTTTTGGAGCCTTGTCATGAAGTGGATGGTGTTTGGAGCTGAGGATCTGTCATGGTTGTTTCATAGCTGAGTTTTCTGTGTGGGGGCCCTGGGAATGGCAATATGATCAATGGTCATATCTTCACCATTCAGCTGTCATTCTTGCTTTTCATTTGCAAATGAAGATGCGGGTAACCTGCTTTTTAACATATGGCCCATTAGCTACCTCCTGCTATTCAGATGGTAATGTAGTGGACCAGTGGTGATTTAGCACTCTGACTTGTATGGAAAATAACAGATTGTTTACGCTGGTAATTACACTCATTTCCATATCAATTCCTCCTGCTAGACCAATGCCTTAAAATAAAAAACTTATGGCAGGACAGTACATACCCAGACCGATTAATGGAAAAGCCTTGTGTTTGTCTTGGGTACTGCCTTGAATTGTTGAGGAACCAGACAAGGGGGGAAAAGGCTTTTGCAGATAAATCATGTATATAATGTCTTAGGGTGAGTTACAAAATCCCAGCAGGAGCAATGGATGCGAGGAGTTTGGGTCTGAAAACAAGAATGACTTTGAAGAATTTCTTTTTTTTTGAAGGCTCTAGATTGCTAGCAGATAAACGTCAGCAGAGGACTCTGGGGATCTATCTATTTTTAATACGAACAGGGTTTTGGCCTCCTGACTTCCCTGGAGTGGCAGTGATTCCTACCAGTTGAGTATCTGAACAATTTTGATGAATTATTTGTTTTGTAGCCATACCAGGATCATCTGAGATCTTCCTGCTGTGCTCGGTAGTCAACAAGAGTTTGCCATCAAAACACAAGTAGTTGTTTTTGTTTGGGTTTTTTAAAGGTTTGAATGGCAGGTGGTTTGTGCCCATTGCTTTTATTTGTTTGGTGCTTTCTTTTCTTCTGACCGGGTCAACACATAGCAGGTCTCAGCCTGAGCACTGTTTTTGCGATGGAGTGTCCAAATGGGAAAGGGGGAACTGGGAAGAGTGTGAATGGAGCAGCAAGAATGATTGGGAGCTTGGGGGACAAGATATTTGGTGATTGCTGGTTGTTCAGCTTACAGAGAAGGGAGAAGGTAAGCCTGGTGACAGCTCAGAGGTGGCAGGTTGCTGCAGAGGGGAGATAGCCACATCATTCAAGGTAAGGAGACGCAGCCTGGGGCAGCAGCAAGTGACCATCAAGTCACCTACTAGGAAACACATCCTGTTGGAAGGAGCAGGGACACGTGGGAGACCCTCTGTTACATAGGGCCTTCAGACACTTTACATTAGGCTTGTGGACACTGCTCGTCCTTCCAGGCCTGTCTTATTCTATGTGTTCTTGTTATTTTAAGCGTAGAAGGGAATACCACAAAGAAATGTGCATGTTTATTTTTAGGGAGTTGGGGAATGGTGTGAGAACAGAGAGCTTTACAGAATTTTGGTATTACACTCTATTACTCAGAAATGCTTACAGCAGCTGGGAAAAGGTGAGACAGCAAACTGGAGGGGTGGGTTGGTAACAGACCAAGAAAGGATCCCGGTGTTAACCGCAATGGAAGAGGAATTGAGCTGGGGAGCAAGACACATCCCAGGTTTGCTCTGAGCAAACAGCCACGTGGAGTTTTGCAGTACTTCATGCACAGGACACCACGTGCTTGTTTGTGCACGAGCTGCCAGGCAGGAAACTACTCGTGTGTCAGTCAGCGAAGCTGGCAGTGGTGCAGGAAAATTCACCCTTACTTAAGAGCAATCGGTTGGAAATGAAGCCAAGAAGCAAACAGTGACAAAATGGGCCCCCCAAAACCACAAATAGAATTTGCAGCTCAAAGTGGGGTTGATGGGCAGACCTGCTGCTGGGCAGGAGGTGGAGATGGGTAAGGTACAAGAGACACGGGTTGTGGCTGTGACTTTCAAGTTCAATTAGTTTCCCTAAGATCCCAGGTCGCCTTTACTACAGGTTGATATTTATTACGTTATTTTTATGCAAAACATGGAAATTACATATGTATATTCCAAATGTGATGCGTGCATTATATTTTGAAATGAAAATTATCTAGAGGAGAAATAACAGAGAACAAATAGATATTATAGGACAGCTATTACAATTATTGTAAACGCTGTGCAGAGCTTTTTCCTTTTCTTCCACATTTGGCTTCACAGCCGTTTTTGGGAATGGAAGACAATTACTCAGGCTGAATGCTATTGTGAATAGAATAAAGACACTTGGTTATTAAGAAACCCAATAGACTACAGCTGAAATACCAATAAGCATTTGTCCTGTGGTATAATGACACATGGGCGTATATTTGAAGACATGTACGGAAATGTTGCTTGGCATTGCAAAGGTCAGGTTTTATTTTGTTAAGCACTCCAAGATGTGCAGTATCCATCAGCAAGTTTTCTGTAGGAGAATATCTGATCATTTATGGAGCTTATAGAAGACTTTGCTCCAGGTACAGGAGTGCATAACACAATTTTTTTGGACATTAGCACATTTTTGTTTTGAATGATGTTTGTTGAGGGGCTGTCGTGTCTGATCTGAAAGGTGAGACTGAAAGAGGTTGGGTAAAACTCATTTTCGTAGTGTAGTTTGGGGTGATGGTTGATGTGTGGAGCATAGGGCATGGGGGGTGCTATAGCAGGTTGATGTGATGGGTGAAGAGTTGTTGATTCTTGCTTTCTGTTTTATCTCCCCTTAAACAGGTGAATTTGAAGTTGTTGTTTCCCAAAAGTGGGAAAGGGCTTTATATAAAAGGTTCCATTAACTACAGCTAATTAGGTAAACATCCAACCTGCAAATGCTGATGCTGCCTTGCACCATAAATTTAGAGGTCTAAAACAGAGGGGGGAAGTAAATGCATTCCTTAAAAGGAGTTGCTGAATAAACATAAGTCTTATTTATCAGAAGGAGCTGATAGTTGATTAATTTTTCTAAGAAATATTTTTCTACCTATTAATATACAGTTTTTATTCAAGAAAAAAGACAGCTAAAATGTGCTTCTAGGAATATCTGGATGTCGCACTCAGTGGTAGCAGGATGCTGGAGAAAGATTAATTAAATATTGTGCCAAAGAAGAAAAGGCAAATTGCACCATTTAATAAGAGTGAAGACGGGCGATGAAAAAGTCCAAAATGACAGCATGAACAGCTGCAGGCTGCCATGGAGAGCTGGTGCTAACTTACAGCATGAAGATGCACTGAGGCGTCTCACCTAGGATTTACTCTGACAGCTTTCACTTTCCTTCATCCCTGTCTCAACTCTGCTACTAAAAGCTTTCCCATAGTTACCGCTAAACTTATATTGCCTTTCTGGAAGAAACCCTTAGCTGCAACTCCTTGTGAAAAGTGGCCGATTATAAATAACTTAAAGATAAGAAGTTTCAAACAACCTGGTACCCTGAATGTCTCTGTTCTCGAGACATGCAGGTTATATAGCAGAAAATGTGCACTAAAGGAGAGGAAAGCATCAGTATCTCAGTGGGAAAGCACAGTCCATGCGTATAAAACCTGTGTGTTCCTTCATCTCCTCTCTGCTCATTCCTCTGGAGCAGCCTGGCGGTAAGGACTCACCTTCATGTGCATTTTCCTCACTGTCATCTGTAGTAGCCAAATGTGATGCAAAAGTCCACCTCAGTTTCAGTGTAGATGACCAGGCACTTGTGAGAGAGGAGCCCTTGAAGCTTGTTACAGGCCAGTTTGTGCGTTTCTGTGCATATTTAATCATTTTTTGTGGGAGCACCTTCAGAAAAGTGCATTTCAATTATTAGCTTGTACTTCTGTAACCCTTCTGCAGACATTAGGAGTGAGGATATTGTGTGTTCAGTCCTGTCAGATACTGAAGAAGAGATTAAATCAGGTTTAATAATCCATGAATTGCCACAGTATCTTAGTGCCTTTGCATTGCTTGCCGTGCTCTTCTCGGGGCAAGGCTGTGGCTGAGCAGGGGGCATGCTCATGGATTCGGAGCCGTGCCAGCCAGCAGGGCCACTTACAGCTCACACATCTGCCTTTTCAGAGCCAGAGGAGGAAGAAGACGAGGTACCCTTGTAGCCACTTTGGGTGTTTAAGCCACAAACACAGCTCCCAGCGCCTTGCGCAGCTCTTTGTGCTTCTCAATAAGCCCCTTCGACATTGTCATCTGAGAATTACAAGGGTTTTTAATTTTCCTGTTCGAACAAGCAGTGCTGTATTTTTTTTTTTTCTCCTGCAGCAAAAATAATCTGCAGTAAAATCTTATCGGGACTATTCCAAGCACTGCGTGGACCAAAGGAACCCAAAACAAATCCAGCTTATGATTTCTGGTTGGAGTCAGCGAAACTCAGAATGCCAATATGCTGATTTTTATCTTGGGCATTAAAGAAACTGGGAAACTCTGCTAAAAAGCACTCTTCTCCAGCCATAATTTAGGAATTGCATTTATTTCCACTGCAACTGTGCATTCTGGCTGGTGCTGTCTGGGAAGGGAGGCTCAAGGCTCACTATTTAGGGACTATGTTCTTCCGTATCAGCCCAGCTCGAAGGGACGGAGCTTTTCCTTTGTGCCAAGGCGTAACACCAGTGAGCATCCAAACGTGGCAATTTCCCTTCAGGAGCCAATAGGAGGATGGGTTGTTGGACCCTTCTCCTTTGGACCCTTGTTTGTGTTTGCCCAGAACTGGAAAACAGCATGGTAATGGCTTTAGTGGGATATTTTTAAGCCCATTGCATAGTGCACTTGGCAGGTGTTTTCCTGCTGTTACATGGGTTTGTACTCCTCAACCTAATAGCTAATGTTAAGACTGGTGACTACATCTGAGAGGCAGTAAAATTGAAAAACAAATATTCAACATGAAATATTGCCGTCTCTGCTTGTGAAACTCTTTGCCAACACACATTTTCCTACTTTTTGGGTTTTCCATGTCAGACCTTTCTGTGCCTCTGGTTTAGAACTTGTTGTGCTCCTTTTTTAGGAGCCAAATATTTTCAACTAAACCTGAACTATTACCTTTTTTCCCTCTGTTTTATTAGAGTGCTATTCCAGGATGAAAAGCTCTCTGGAATTTTTTCTCTTCATTCAAGTACCTATATTTTATGGTAAATTAATATGTGCTGTAAGTTCCTTGCAGGTATTTATATAATCTCTGTCAACAAAGGATTTTGGTATTTTTCCTGCTTTTAGCTTCATGCATGTAGATATTTCTGCTCAGGGATTAGAATACATATGTGAGACTTGCAGGGAGGTTGAGGCTGAAGAGGAATGTTCCCTTGGCAGAGAGTCTGCCAGGAGCCTGACCTTCTGTAGAGGGTTTTGCTCAGGAAAATTGACTGTTCAGACAGAGCTAGAGGTCACACTCAGCTCGTGGAGCTTCCTTCAGGCCATAGCTTTTGGCCTCTTTGTTTTTAAACTCATTTTTCTAAAACGGAGCAAAACAGGCACGTGGGAGAACAGGCTGAGCACCGGGAAGGTTTGCCAGCAGCAGGACAGGCACATAAAACCCTGCATCCCGGCTGTTTGCTGTGGCATCACGGCATCCCTGGGCATCACCGTAAATCCATTCAGTATGCTTCTCGCTTCCCAGCCTTATAAAGTCTATGGAAAATGAAGTGAAAAATGGTGCACTGATTTCTGGTAACTTTACTCTGCGGGAACCAATTTGGAAGCATTTGAGTGCACATTTGCAGGAGGATTTGAGCACGAGCGCCACGAGGTCTCCAGTAGTACATTTCCTTTTAGAGACTGTAATTGGAGCCCTGAAATTTCTTTAAACGCTTTATTTTAGAAATAGCTGAGGGTTTGGAATGAAGTCATATAAAGTTATGGCGGCACTTCATGATTTTAGGAGACTTTTAGCCTGCCAAATTGGAGTGCCGGTATCGGTAGGCGCGAGCCTCTCGCTGGCTGTGGCGGCAATCACGACTGCTCTAAATCACAGCTGTCGGCGAGAGCAGTGCAAAATGAGAATGCAGCGTTTTATGACCTTTTGCGAAGAGGACGGTGAACGTGTCGCTGGGGAAGTTTTACAAAACGTCCCCTTAAGAAAGGGAGTTGCATTGGTGACATTTGATGTGAGCAGATATCATTAGTGAACTTGACTTCTGGTGGCTCAGGGAAACTCTCACCACGTTCTACGTAGAACTGTATTTCTAAGATGCTGGCGTTTTCCTCCTTACATCTTCCTTTCTTATTTATGTAGGTGTGAGTGCAGGAAAGCAGGGCATGAGGAGCTGGATGTTTGTCGTTCTCCTCAGCCCACTTTGTGATTCTTTTATGGGTATTACCTTTAGCTGCTGGTTTCTTTTAACGACTGCTTTCTTTTTTCTGCTAATGGAGACCGATTATTTGCAGATCATTTTCCCTAGTGTCGGCTGCAGGCTGAAACTCACTCTCAGGACTAGAATTGGTATCAGCTCCCTGGGAGATACCAGGGCAGATCTCAGCACCAGAGAATATCTTCATGTCTTTGGGTAAACACAAAGCAAAACCTTCATATTCAGCTGTCATTTATACTTCTAGCAATAATGTAAGGTCTTCATAAATTGACAACCCCCCCCATGGAACCAAATCTTTGTTGACAGCAAAAGAATGAATGAAACGCATCAGTCGTGTCCTTCGGTTGGGCTTCATGGGGAGCAGAATAGCAAAGAAAATGAAGACCCAAGCTCATGTGTGAGCTCCCTCCCATGGGTGTACTTTTATCCAGAGGGAATTTTTTTCTTTACAGGACCAGTAATCCAGAACTCAAATCTGAGAGAAAAAATCAACAGCTGAAGTATGTCTTCAATAAAGCAAAAAAACAAAGATGCCCTTTTAACCCAAACGGTCATTTTGACTCTATCCTTCTGCTTTTTAAACGTGTTTAGGTCTCTAATGACTTTGCAAGCCTGTGTGCAGCTATAAATCTGTCTCCTCACTGTACTCTGATATCAGGTTTGGTTTTCCTGCTGTGCCATGGCTTTTGGCAAAAACGATGCCTATGTCCCTGTAGCTCTTATTCCAGTGGTGTGCAGGGGGAGCGTTTTGGTTCAGAGCAGTAGCACAGTTTGAGGGCAGATCCTTCAGTGCCCTCACGTGCATATGCCACTTTGGATCACAGCCTGTCCTTGGAGCAAATATCCCAAATTTCCTTTCCAGGAAGTAAAACTAGTGCTCCGCTTCAGGTGTGCACCAAATGCATTCTCTGAGAGACCCAAGAGTCTGAACCAGTCCTGCAGGCGCTGCCAGTGCACATGTGGAGATCGACTGATAGGCTCATGGACCAGCCTGGAGCTTGCCTCTAAAACTTTAATCAGTTTGGTAGTAGATGATTTTGACCTACTGATCTGCTCCTCCTCTTGCATCAAATTGCTTGCCTGTGTGGGCATAACCACTATTGTCCAGGTTGGTCTTCCCATATTCCAGTTGTTGTGTTTCCCTGCCACGTTGTCTGTTTAGCAGGATAAAAAGAATGGTGAGGGGAAGAATTAAGCTCAGCATCTGTCCTGCTTCATGTATGTTTTACAAGGCAAAATTGTCTGTGCACACCGTTAAAGTTTTTTGGTATTATTACAAATATAAATATAACAAAGCATTTAGAACCAGACACGGTTTTATCTGGAAGAGCCTTCCCTCCCTTCCAGGCGGCATTGGGCCAATGAGCTGTCACAGGGAAAGGAAACATCAACATTTTGTAATGAAAACTCTTCAGAACCTTTGTTCCAAGAAAATAATTAGGTTAATTTGACATTGCTGACTTGATCCAGGATATATGCCCTGTGTCTTGCTGGCTGGATGCAGCACTTGGAATTTGAGAGCACCAGATTCATGATCCAGCTCACACATCCTCTTAGTGTTTATATACAGGGAGTTTTAAGTGGTGTGGCTGAAATTTTTTTTACTGATGAAAGTTTCCGCTGCCAGGGTTACCCACAGTGGAAGAAATCAAATCTGAATTACACTTGACATCTTTTAAGAGTAGCCAGGAGGGTGCCTCGACACATAATATTTCTGAAGTATTTTATTTCATGTCAGTGCTGTGGTTGATATTGTGTGCATGTCTTTTTTTTTTTTTTTTCTTCCCTTTGTATACACCACTTGCTTTGCTGGTCAAAATGAAAATGATAGCAATACATTTTTGTAGCCCAAGTGACTTCAGGAACTTGTAAAGCCATCGAAATTAAAAAAAAAGGAAGAAAAGCCTACTTGACTCTGACCTTCCCCCTCTTCAAGAAAAATAATAATCCTTTTTCTGTATGCATTGGATTTGGAATGAAAGCTAAGATACTTGTCCTTCAGGCTTTGGATGTTGGGTACTGGGGGGGAAGGTTTCCCCTTCTCCCAGCTGGGGGCATTTGAGAGTGAGTGACCCACTGCTTCCTGTGGTCTTTTTCACAGACTTTCTGAGTCTGAATTACCTGTTTATTTTGTCCAGAGGTCCCAGTGTTGGTCCAGGCCCCTTCCTATATCTCTGTTGGTTTCTGCAGAATTTCATCTGTGTCAATTTTAATCTCTAACGACCTTGTGAAGTCATTCACGCATTAACTCTGCTCCTCCTCCAGCATAAATCTTGTGTCCAGCTTTGTGGGTAAGGAGGGAAGGAGCACAGTGCACTCATTTAAAATGAGCAGATGCCCTTGGGCTGGAGCTTTGGATCCTGGCCTGGTGCTGGGAAGCATTAGAGGAAGAAATTCCCAGTCCTTTTGTGGGAGGGTGCAGTTGCACTGCTGGTTTGGGGATGTGCCTTCAGATACGGAGTCAACTGCCCACATCTGAAGCAGGACCCTGCCTGGGGAGCATCACTGTCTTTAGACCCTTAAAAAGGCCATTGCATTCTTTGTCCTTGTTGTTCCTTACATATTTCTTCCTTCTAGTAGCCTGTATCTTCAGTGTTTGTCAAATACAGAACAGGGCTAGTGTTTCCTGACTCAAACCCCCGGCTGGTTATATTTATTCCAAAAATCTGGTGTACAAAGCGTAGGAGCCAGGACTGGTGGAGGGATGTTGTTTCTGCTTCTGCAGCTTGTCTTTAGACATTAAACAAGACTTCAGAGTTGGAAAGGAAATGCAATATTTTAAAATTGTATGGAATGGCCAGTGTTGAAAAAATAATTTGAAAATAATGAGTAATTCTGTATATATAAACAGAATGGCATTGAGTAAAATAAATAGAAATATAATTCAATTAATATACATGTCTAAATATAATGACAGATTTGAAACACAGCTACTCTGTGCTTATTGAACAGACATGTTTTGACAGTACTGAAGTGAGAAAGCAGAAGCAATTATCCTGCATTTTTACCCATTACATTTTTGCTGAAAATTATCTTTTCCCTTTAAATACTCCTGTTTTGGTGAAGGGGGATTTTGTAGTATATACAATCCTTACTGAAAAAAATATTCAAAGGTACTAGTAGGATTTCAGGCATTTTTTGCATGTTAAAATTCCTGCCACAGATAAAATAAACCTGTGCAGGACAACCAGTGAGTCTCTGCTGTTGTAAAACATGAAATACAATTATCATTGCACCAACAGTGTCTTCTCAGGTAGCAACAAGTGTTAGACCTAAATTAAGACTTAGCCAAATAGTTGTGTTTTGGAGACGTCTGAATAGGGATCAAGGTTCTTACCTGTCTGTTCATTAATGCTCTTAATTGCAGAAGAAGTTTAAGTGTGTTGAGAAGTCCAGCTGTTCCACAGTAAGGAATGTCATCACAGAATCTCTGAATGGTTTGGGTTGGAAGTCACCTTTAAAGATTATCTAGTCCAGCTCCTCTGCAGCATGAGGGTTGCTCAGAGCCCTGCCCAATCTGACCTTGGATGTTTTCAGGGACGGGGCATCCATCACCTCTCTGGGTTGCATGTGCTGGTGTTTTACCACCCTCCCTGTACAAAAAATTCCAGTCCACCTGGTGCTGGTGCATCCTCAGCTGGGGGAGCCGGTGCTGGTGAGCTCTGGGAAAGGACAGTGCATAGCAGCACATTTCAGCTTCCCCTTCACTTAAAAGTACAAAGGGATTTTTGAGCTCCAGGGGTTAAGCATGGAAGTAATCCGACTGGCAGTCCCTTAGTGAGCTGCCAGTGGGAAACCCTGCTATGCTAATGGGATCGAACTCTCTTTTAAGCTTGACTTTCATGGGATCAGTTAATGATAGTGAGTTAGAAAACTGGTTGTTTTGCAAAGTCAGGAAATAGTGCCAGTGTTGCTTGATTTTGTTACAAACCTCTCATTAGTGCCCTGAGCAAACAACGCAATTTCCAGTGCTGATATTTATTGGCAGCCAGGACCCATGGATAACCCAGTGTCTTTCCCTCTTAACATATCAGAGGCATAAATAAAACATCAGGAATGTACAAAATTACGCTGTCAGAGTTTCATTAACCTGAGTGGAGGCAGCTTTTGAATGGAGTATAATGAATTAAAGCTCTGATCACATCCGGTGATATTTGCCTTTCATGGGCACTCATTTTGGGAAGGAACCAGCAGGGACTCCAAAATGCCGAGGAATTTGTGTGCATGTGCCTTTCTCACTGCAGATTTCCATGGCCTAGGCACCTGTGAGTTAAATGTGTGTGCCCATGTGTACAGGGTCCATTTTACTGATGAGAAACAAATCAGTGCACACTCATGGTGCAGGCCAGGAGATGGCACATGCACTGCCTCCTTCCTCTGGCAAGTCATTGCATCTGGTCATGTCAGGGTTCAGAGCTATCCTCACCAGTATTACCCTGTTGGGTGCATTACATGAAAAGCAGTATTTGAAGACTACTTTTGAAGTCTTAAGGTCTTGATACTCTTAGTCCTTCCTGAATAGTACTGATAGTGCTACATATTTGAAAGCATAGCATAAAAACCTACAGATATCATATCGAGTTGTTCAGTAGAGAAAATCCACCATGCCTGCAGTTAGGCTTTTGCCATCCCAGTCATTCTGCATCCTGTTGTCATCCCTCTGCAGCCCTCTGGAGCTCGAATTCCTGTTTTCTTTAGTTTAATAAGTACATCACCCTGTGAATACTGTCACTTTTTCATGCTGGATGGTGATGTGCTCTGTGATATGTATGAAAATGCTTCAATAGAAAGAAAAAAGTCTCTGTACATAGGCATCAATTGCTATCACATCCTCATGGTTTGGGCCAAGTCATTGCTGAACAGGCACACATTTGTTTGCTCTGCTTAGGCACTAGTGAGATGCTTTAGTATCTGTCATTAATAGCAGAGGAAAATAGTTGGTTTAACTGGGGGAGAAAGCAACAGTGGAGGATGAAGGTCCAAGAGCACTTGCCAAATTTCTTTCAACCAAATTGGCTGCCAGTGTGTAGTGTGAATGAAGAAAATTGAGAACGGCAGCTAAGGCTTAACTAATGCAATCCTATTTGGGGCTGCAAACAAAGGCTTTGGCCTCTGTCCATGGGATCTGACCTTTCCATTGTGGATTGAAAGCTAAAATGATGGCTGGATTCAATTTGACTAAGAAAGTACGAGGACAGCGAGACAGAGGCAGAAACCTTGGCCAGGTGTTGCTGAAAGTGCAATTTATTCAGTGCTGGAGAAGCAAAAAGCTCTGTCTTCATCCGCAGGTGTCATTTATAAGCAGACTGAACAAAATCCTTCAGGATTTCAGAAGATGGTGGTGTCCATCCAATGCCACTGGCATGCAGGGCTGTTAAATAATCCTCAGCCCTGCTGGCCTCGGGAGTTATTAACCATTGTCACAACTTGCCTCCAGCTCTGTCTCTCGGGGCATCTTTTTCCCATTTGCAGTTATTCATATGAAGAGCTCTTGGGTCTGGTCCAGTATTAGCTCTTCGTTTTCCCCTTTGTTGGATGCCCAGGGAAAGGCTCTCTAAGAGGGGCCTTTCTTTGCTGCATTCACAGGCCAGTCTTGGCTGGCGTGCTTGGAAATACACACACCAAATAAGCAAGGCCAGCTGTTCCCTTAAAGCAAGTGGTAGTAAAGTCAGCTGCTGCAGCGAAGATCTGACAAAACTAATGGGTGATCTGCAGCACGCAGGTACGAGCACACACCTGCAGACGTGCTGGTACAGCCTCCCGGGGATGGTTGAGCAGTCCCCAAACCTGCTGAGATCAGAGGGCAGGCTGGAACAGCCTGGGGAGGAGGTGGGAATAATTCTGTGGGCATGCTCCAGGTGGGCTGTGCTGTGTCTGTCCAGGCTGGGGTATCACATGCACAGTAACGTCAGAGGTGCTCTGGCAACAGGGCTGGTCTGAAACAATGTAGGGGTTGGCTTTAGCAAAATATCTGTGATTTTTGGAGTGCTTTTCTACTTCAATTTTTTTTGGTTTTTTTTACAAGGCTAAGAAAGTCAGAAAATCTGGAGTTGTTTTAGAGTATTGCTCATAAATGTTGTTTTAAGAGCCTTAGAACTGTAAATGTGAAAGGAACTAATAGCAGGAATCTGTGTTAGATCCTTGCTCTAGCCAAAGCCTAAAATTGTTAAATGCAATGGCAATTGAAATATTAAAGCCAGCTTTCTCTTTTCTTTAACGTTTCAGTGAGATTTTACATAGTCCACTACCGTCCTATTCACTGGATGTCTTTTAATGCTGTGTCTATGAGGCTTTGGGGACATACAGGCAGTCCATACTTTGCTTTTCTATCAATAATGTTGAGAAAGTGGTTTCCTTATCTAGTGACAGCAGACTGCTGCTTTAGTGGCACTGAGGTTGCCAAGAGCCTCCCAGGCTTGTTAGGGGTGAGCTGTCAGCCCATGTGCAGTTGTTTCCTTACTTGAGGAGCTCCTTCCATGGATCTGCCTGCGTTGGGGTTGGTGTTCCCAGGCCGTGTGAGGAGCTCCATGGCATGGCTGGGCAGCAGCTGGGAAGGCGTCCCCATCAACACAAATAATGAGGAAAGAATAATTTCCCTGTACACAGTGACAGAGTAACTACCAGGAAGCAAAAGTTATAAATAGAAGACATCCTGCTTATAGTGAAAATCCATCTGCATGTTCAGCCACACAGCATTGTGTTCAGAGAGGATGAAACATCTCCTTGTCTGGGTTTTTTGCCCTAAAGTACACCGTTTACACTGACTTTCCACCCTGCAGAGCTTCGCAGCCATGGCAGGTGCCTCTGGCATTCCTGCAGGAATAGCATGGAAGACAATTTCAGTTTTGTGGGAGAGGTGACCCACAGCTCCAGTGGTGAGACAAAACACTTGAAAATTGAGCACTTTTTGACTCAATTGAACACCCTTTGACTCAGCAGGCTGTTGCTCCCTGCTGGCCCCGCCACACTGGGGGACTGGCCTCGAGAAAAAAAACACCGAGGCATTGCAGCCCTGCGATGTGATCCCCACCGGGTTGGGTTTTGGGGGAGTTTTTCTTCTTTTTTTCAAAGAAAACTAACATTTTCCAGTGGGAAAACATACTCTTTTTCTGTCCAGAATGTTTTCCTTTTAAAATCAAAACAGAAGCAAAATGCAATCTGTTCTGACAGGAGCGGGGAGGGAGGGAGGAAGTATTGGCTAGCTGTATGTGTGCTATTTTTGGTTTAACTCATGGAAGACAAGTTTCTGGGAGTCTCCTTAGAATGCCTGTGCATCATAGGAGGCTCCCTGGTAGAAGAACATGTGGATGGCAGACTCTGAGCACCCGTTCAGGGTGGAGGCAATGGGTAGAGAGATGAAAGCAAGAGTGAACACTCTTGGGTTCTTGCTTGAGGGGGAGGGAAGAGCAGTGGGGGAGGCTTCTTCAAGACATATCTGAACTCTTTCTGAGGAAAAGAGGCAAGGCTTTGCTTCAAATGGACTAGTTATGGGTTGCTTTTTTTTTTTTTTCTGCCAGTTTCCTTTGAAATTTCATGGCAGTTCTAAGCACTAAAAATGTAAAAATCTTCAGACTTACACTTTCTTGTTCTTTTTCCTCAGTGTTTTCTGTCCTTCATTTTCCCAGAGATAAAATTAAGGAATGTTAATAGTGAGAAGAATTTTAAAAAACCCTAAGAACAAAACCGGTATTTAATTTTTTTTCACATTGAAAACCACAAAAAATTCCCTTTAAGCCCCCTTACATTCTAAGATATGATTTCAATGAACTACTCAGCATTTCTTAGCTCCCCCCCAAAAGATCTTATCTTCCACAATATCACTATATTTAGAAATAGCATAAGATCTTATTGCATTCAGTGTTTCCTAATGGGCTTTGGAAATGAGATGTTTGTTTAACTGTACCACACTTCATCTGCTAATTGCTTGGTTTTTTCCCTGTATGACTGAAGATCTGAGTTTTAAGTGGCTGGTAAATACACACATGCACGTGCACACACAGACAGTGACGGGCCAATCTGCTTGCTACAAGCTCACTTTTTTAATGCTTTTTTTTTGTGGTTGTTTGAAAAATCATGTAAGCATAATAGGGATAATTAGCTTTGACTACGAGCAAATCTGGCAATAAAACACATTAGCTACAGCTTTAAATCACCATCTCAGCCTGCAGCCTTAACTCATAGTCCTGGTAAAATCTAATTAAAACTGAAATGATCATCTAGGCATTTGATTTTAATTGCATGTGCGTATGCATGTTTGGCTATTTGGCCCGCACAACCGATTTTCTTGAAGTAGCCGAATTTGCTGAGGGCTGCTTTGAAGCTGATGCCATAATCACTGGGAAAAGACAGAAAAACTTAACAGACACAGTTCAAAGCCTGCTGATGGTGTTCTGAAAAAAGAGTCCTATAGGTAGCATGTCTAGGTTGTGTTGTTAGATGCTGCTTAAGAATATTAGTTATGCATTGCAAGGAAAATATTCCGGAAACTTGAGCTGAAATGTACAATAGCAGAGCTTCAGCTTTCCCCTACCCTTGAAAGAAGAGCTCTGCATTGACTCCAGCCATGAAAAGGCATTTGTAATGCAGATTAAATCTGTTCACATGGGGAATTTGTGGGGAATTACAGACGCATGTTATATTCACGCTCTGACCTCCTCAGCACTAATTTCACCTTGTCGACCAGCCCTGCACCTCTGGAAAAGCCCGTGGGGGTCAGGCACTGCTTTGGGGGCACCAGACCTGCTCCTGCCATTTGGAAAACCTTGCTGGGCATCTGCTGGCAGTCCCTGTGCCCGATGCCTTTGGAAGAACACCTAAGGACGACCCCGAGTGCTCCCCTGCTGGAAATGTGTGTGTTCCCACTGATCTGTTCTGACTGGGAATGTCACCTCGGCTCTCTAACAATAGCACCGAGAGAACAAATAAAAACAATGCAAATTGTCTTGTGTACCTCAGGAAGAGCAACCCCTTTGTGATTAGGGCACCCTTCTTGGAGCCTGAGGGATCCTTGGGAACCTTGGAAATCTCCTGGGGTGTTCCTGGGTACCCTGAAGGTGATGTAGGCTTAAATGGCCTCTGTCGTTGGGATTTATGCAAAATACAGCTTAAAACTTAAAGCGAGGACATGGCTACTTTGAGGGGACATCACTGGATTTAAGTGAAGCTAATGTTGAAGAGTGTTACTCCCATTTTATTTCCCAGTGCTACCCAAAATAAGCAGAAGAAAGTTTCCATGTGCTTCAAAAAACCAGTGATGCAGTATTTTAATATGGGGTGTCTACAATGGGCTGAGTGCACCCTGAGTTGTGCAAGGTGACAGGGTTAAGGCACTTCTGCAAAATGCAAAATACCTCTGTGATGTAATGGCCCCAGTGGCTGAAAATGGGGCTTTTTTGCAGATTCTCACCGATAGTAGTTTATAGTGCGTGGGAGCCCCCGTGCTGCAAGCAGTGGCTGCAGATGGGGAGTGGGCAGCGCATTTGGAAAGGGCAGGAGCTCTGGGCTGTGCTCCTGCTGCACAGGGGTTGTGCTGTGGCAGCAACCCCAACACTGGTGGTGTGGTGAGAGTTGGTTTGTTTCGTTTTTGGTTAATACAGGGCTCTTTGTTATGTTATGTTATTTGTTCAGACAAATTTTAGAAATTTCTCAGGCGTGGGTAGGGTGTGGCCCTTCTAGCTGAGGGTGTGGGGGCTTTTGCAGCTCATTGGCTTCCGAGTGCTCTCCAACCAAGATGATCCAGCTTTAGGTCTGCTGGTGAATGGCAGACCTCCACCACTGACTGATTTGGCCAAGCCAGATGGGTCTGGCATGTTTTTCAAGGTGTAGTGTTGAGCTTGGACCATGGGCCTCTCTTGCCTTGGCTGATGGTAGGGAAGTTCAGCCTAGATGAAGGGATGAGATAAGGTTGGGCTGTGGGCTGTGCGGGACTCAGCCCTGGAGTTGGTGTTTGGTGCTGCAGAGCAGGAGCTCTCCGGAGAGGGATGGGTATGGGGAGAGAGCTCTCTTTAATTTACCAGGGCAGAGTGTTCAGAGCATTTCAGCTGGTGGTGCACAGTTCCCCAAAGACATGGTAACTCATTGCCTAAAGTCAGCTCCAGCATGAATGCTAATGATTAATGCCTGGAGATCCCAGTGGTCTTGGAAGCAATATAGTTAAGTAAAAGGCAATGGGTTGGATAAAAGGTCTTAAATCAGACTAATGTTGGCAAATGTCACTTGAAAGAGAGGGATTTTGGAGGTGGAAAAAAAAAGAAGAAAGGAAGAGTAATTTAAGAATAAATTCAAAGGAGGGGAAGCGGACATTCCCACAAACTAATAAAATCTCTGCAAATGAGAAAATCAGCCTGCTCAGATTGAAATTTAATCACAGAAAGGATTTCGTTGTAACAAGGAGAATTATAATAACCACTCAAGAAAGGAGAGGATTTCTGCCTCTGGGCTGGCACGTGGCTGCAGGAGCCTGCTGCTGAGCAGGAGGGAAGGCGTCGGCGAGGGAAGGGAGGCCCAGAGCAGTTGTCCCACCAGTCATTAATACAATCCATGCCGAAAATGGACCAGATCTGGCAGAGAGGCAGCTGTGGATGCTGCATGTGTAAGTACCCTGGAAGCATTGCTCTGGGAAGGAAGGAGCAGCCACGTTCCCCAGCAGGGTGGTGCTGAGGCCACCCGGGAATGCTCCTTGTGGGTCTTTGTGGTGCTGCTCTTCCCCTAAACTTCTACCGAGCCATGACTTGGGAGGCACTTGAGCCACTGGAAACACCCATGGGGTTGTACCACAGCTGTAGTTACGCTTCAGACTCATTTAAGGCCATCTGAAAAGTCAATAAAAACAGAAGTGAAATGTGATATAAATACGGAAATGTTTCTGTGGCCAAAAGACGAGTATCAGTGTCCACACCTTGTACTGTCTTTTGAAAATTAGCAGGTGTTGATATTTTTGTTTTAAGGAAAAAAAAGAGGATAAAAATCCCACCTGTTGTTTGTAGTGCACCAGCACAAATCTTTCCAGGAGCAGGCTGACCATGCCATTGGACTTTTAACCTTATTTAGAAACAATTACAGCCTCCTCAGAGCTCAAAATATGTCCATAGTTTCTCTTTAACAAGTCAATATTTTCTCTGTTATTCCCCTGCTGAAAAGGCTGTTGTTTCCTTCCTTGTTTTTGTTACAGATGCAATTCAAGCTGGGTTGGTTTGATTGATATGTTCTGTTTCTTTTCTCTATTTATGGCATTGAGCTCCTGGAGTCTCCACTGACTTCATTAGAGTATTTTAGAAAATAAGTATCCTCAGCATTATTTTCTTTCTCTGTCCTAGTGGGGGAAGAAAAAAAAGTACAATAGAAAAGCACATACTTTAAAATAAAACCAAACAGGTAGTTTGGGTATACAGTGGAGTGGGGATTGATACCAGCAATATTTTAAAAATTCCCCTTTAGCATTCTGTCAATGGCAAGGTTTTTAAAAGAAATTAAGATTAACATATTTGACAGCTTTTGACCACATTTGAAATTGCTGCTGAAGTGCTTGGTGGACAGAACTCATGTTCTGCTGCTTTAATTTGCTTATTTAAAGATTATTTTGCATCCACCTCTCTCCTGCTGAATTTTAGAAATGTTGTTTGCTTCATCTCAGATGCTCTCGTGGCTGATCCCCTCAGGAGGAGGGGATGCATTTCAAATGGCAGGGAGGAGAATTAGCATGTGGCTGTGACATGGTGCAAGGTAAGAAATTAATTACAACCATTGCTGTCAAAATACACATGGTTCCACATTGACGGGTGCTCCGGGTCTGTCCCTGAGTGCAGTGGGCCACCAGTGGGTTGCCTGAAGAAAGTCCCATTAACTTTTAAAATGGAAAGTTTAATGGGAACAGATGTCTTTGTGTCAGCACTGGAAGAGTTAATAAGATTAGGTTAAAGAAAAAAAAATTAAAACTCTTTAATTGGCCAGAATATGCAGTGCTACGTCTCCAGCTCTCTGTGCCAGCAGAGGCATTTGGCTAGTGGGAATTAAGCAAAGAATTGTGCAAACATTGGGAAGTGTCGCTGAAATTATTCAGCAGGGTTTTTTTTTGTCTTTTTTTTTTTTGCTACTTTAGGATTAATTTGTAAATTTGCTCTTGATAATCATTTATAAAATAACCATAACCCTGGAATATTTCAGGTCACGTCAAGATAGTGGTTTAAACATGTTGAGCCCAGTAAAATGAAAAGTCAATCAGAATAGAAATATGACTCCTGTAGTATTCCGTATTGCTTTGAAAAGGTTGGTTCCAGGGAATTAAAAAAGAGAAATGAGTCCCTGGTCTTCTACATTCGTGCCTAATGCTGCTGCTCTCAGTGAGCTGTACGTCTAAGAGCTCTCTGAGAATGTAAATACTTGATTTTTTTTGTTTTTTCTTTAATCTGTGAAAACACTGTCTGTTTTTCTTAATTAACTCAACTATTAAACAAAGAGCAGTGAAACATGCTTTTATGGTGTGTATTTTTACAGCAAAGTATTTAAAGGGGCCCGTTGGATAATTTCATGCTGCATTAAGTTCAGTAAGATCTTTTCGTATGCATCATTTTTACTGCTTCCTATATCTTTGACCATAAGCTTTTTAATTGCCATGTGAAGAAATGTAAAATGAAATTCAATAAGAAATAATTTTTTGGTCGTTTGGCTCCATCTGATGCAGTGTTTTTCAGATGATGGAGTGAACCTCGGGTGTATGTTTTGTTTGGAAATCACTTTAGGTTGCCTTTAGAGAACTGCCCTATGCTCACTGTAGGCTTCAAAAGCAGCTGCCATGTGAAGAGGAGAGGTTTTTTTAGGGCAGAAGGTTCAACCTCTGGAATGGAAGAGTGCTGGTAATTCCAGCGCTCACAGCCATTTGTTAAACCTCTAGGATTCGGGAATGAGCATCCCAAAGGCACAGGGAACACATGGCTCAGGGGTTGTCTCGTCCACCTCGTTCTGTCTGGGTCTCACACCCATAACCCAGATAAGCTGGTCTTACCCCACAGTGTTTTTTGGCTTTCAAAGGCCAAAAATATCAAAGGTATGGAAATTATGGTATTTCTCTAACAAAGCTTTCCTCAAGCCCAGTGTGGTTGGGTTTTGAGAAATCGGCACTTCCAGCAAATAAATGAAAAAGAAAATGTTTTGCCTAAAAAGGATTCCTGGCATGGTCTAATTTAGAGCTGCAGGTTTAAGCTGGGCAGGCCTGGGACACTTTCCTTGGAGGCGTTTTTTAGACTAGACCACTCCTTAAATACTTTGAGTTACATTTCTCATGCTGACATTCATGGAGCCTTTCTGAATGCAATTACGGTGCTCATAATTGAACAAAGGGTAAACTAAAAAATGGAAGCTGATGTCATATGTTTTAGAGAGAAAAGGAGAATAAAAGATGAACTGAAGACTTGGTTTCCTCCAGCTCTGAGTTCCATGTCTCCTCGTGCCCATCTCCATGATTGTCTGAGTACCTGTGGATGGAAGCGCTTTCCCAGAGAGCTGCTGCCCGACGGGTCAAAGAGAGATGCCATGAGGTTCACCCACATGTGTTTTAGTGTTGGGATTATGGCTCTGGCTTGGTGTTTTGGTGTCAAATAGCTTCCACTCCATTTTTAAGATTTCTAACTTGATACTTTCCCGCTTTTACATTATTTTAAACTATACCCATTTTAAAATGGTAGCAATTCCAATATTTATTACTTCATCCAGTGTTTTAAATCAGTCCTACAGTACTGAAATTTACCTGTGTATCACTGTTAAACACTACCTGTTTGTTAACCTGAGCTGGTGTTATATCCGGAAAGCCTTTCCTTTCTGTGAATTTTGGTGTTGCAGATCAGATCTGAATTGAGTCTGGATCTTGAATATGCAAAGACTTCTTATGGCCCTCGATCCTGCAAATGGTCTGACTTATCCTAGGAATCCCCCTGTGAGGGCAGGTCCTTTAAAAGACAGAGGTAGGGGAGCAAGCCTCACCTGGTCTGCAGTGGTCCTTGGGAGTGGGTTTTGGAGGTGAGGATGCAGGCAAACAGCTCCCCTGTCGCGTGATAATGTTTTTAATTGTATGATAGCAAAGAGCTCCCATCTCAGCAATGTGCTGACTGCTGAGCATTGTGGCTGAGCTGATGAAAAAGCAGCCTGAAAAGGCCAGATCCTCCCCAGGCTGAAACTGATCCTAGTTTGGTGTTAAATCCAGGCTTTAGCTGCTGAAAGATCTAAAAAATAGGGTTTTCTTACTTCTTTGCGTTTTCTTTGCTGTCTGTGAAAGAATTTTGTCGGACACACTGAGCAAAAGGCCTGGGGGCTATGATGGGTATGTGCATTTATTTGAGCCCTCTGTGCTCTGGGGCTTAACCTAATCCTAGAGGACTGTAGGGCTGCCCCAATGCTGTCCCCCTCTCATCCTCAGAAGAGGAATTTGTGGCACAAGTCGTGGTTTGTCTTCCATGCCGAATATTAAAAATGCGGGGATGGTGGTGGGGAAGTAAAAGCCCAGCTGGGTGAAACTTGGAGTGTTGGGCTTGGAGGTCTTCACCTGCAGCATGGAAAAGGAAGGCTGCACTGTGGCTGGGGGACTGGAGCTGGGTCCTTGTGCTCACTCTAGATTTTGGCACTTCCCTTTTGCAAGGCTCAAAGGTCTGTGGACTCTGTGTACACCCCAGGAACATAAATCCCTGCTGCTGGCTTTGTCTTAGGTAGGATAATTATTGCAGTGTTTGGTTATAGACTGGCTGAGGATGGACTGACATTGTTTTATTTCCCCTTAGTGGTTTTTCTGTGGTTTTTTGTTCATTCTTTAAATTCTAGTTCAAGTAGGTGGAATATTCCTTATTTTCTTTCATTATAAGGTAAACACAATTACTGTGATATATCCTCTCCAATTTCTGTTATGACTGTGCTTTGAAACTATAACCTGTTTTTAGCTGAAAATCCTTAGAGGAAGTCTAAGGAGCCAGAAAATGCTTTAGTGGGAAAGTGATATGTTTAAATAAACCTTACAGAGATAGTGCTCACCCAGCAGATGAAAATATGAAGTCTGAGGATTGTTGGGCAGAGGAGTAGCTCTGAATTTCTCGTTCTTTTCTATCTAAGGTAACCTGATTATCACTGTAATCTCTTTTGTCCTGTCACTTTGAAAAGACAGTATCATCTGTCATTCTGTGGGGAAAGAAAACCCAACAAATAATTGTAGGCAAAAGCAAATATTCCTTATTTGAGCATTGGCTTAAAAATGAGAGTAATATTTGTATAGCCAGAAGCGTATTTTATATATATTTCTATATATGTGCGTGTATATATATAAAAAGAAAGCACTGTCTCTTTTGAGCCAAACGCATGGCGCAAGGTTTATGCTTCGTGCGGTTTCTGCAGGAAATACCTGGGCTGTAGGGCCATTACCTATTAAATGCTTTATTTTCTTAGCAGATGATCTCCTGCAAAGGGGCATGGGCACTACCTGAGCGTGTCTAAGCATGTGTGTGCCAGCACATGCATTTATCTTCCACAAAGGGACTTGGGCCACGTGTAGGACTAAACCGTTGACAAGCACTCAGGAAATAGGAGGGATTTTGTTCCGCCAGCTAAGGTGCTTATGAAAATAAGATTCAGATTCAGATTTATTATTCTCAGTAATAAATGAGAGGAATTCAATTATTTTTTGGTTTGTTGGTCCACCCTGAGAAAACTACCCCAAAGTCATTAATAGTAATGTGATGTGACAACGTAGTTGGCAGGGAAGGCATTGAACAGGTTGGGTTAACTAAGGGTTTCTGTCCTCACGATGACCAAAACCAGCACCGAGTGCCTCTCCCATAACCAAGGGCTGCATTAGCTGGGCCTCAGACACACACAGATACACAGATCATTGTCCTCCGCGAGCATCCAGCCGCTGCCAGCCTCTCCCGATCCTCCTGAGCATCCCTGGGAGCTGGATGCAGCTCTGGGGCTGGCGAGGGGACGGGTTCTGGCTGCGCCGGGCAGCCCCGTCAGGCACGAGGGCTCCAATTCAGGAGCGCGGGGTTTTGGCTGCCGTCGGCACAGCTGCTGCCCTTGCTGGCGGGCACGGAGGACACCTGTGTGCCCCTCTGAATGAAGGCAGCCTTCCCTCGGGGGCACGCTGCCGGGGCTGCCGCAGCAGCCGTGCCCTGCGCGGAAGCGCGAAGAAAAGGCCGATGCTCCGTGCCACGCGTGCTCGGGCGCATACTAAGGAAGCGACAGTGGAGGAATAAAAGGCACTGCCTCGTTGGCTGGCCTCGCTGCTATTCAGAGCCTGCCCGAATTAGCAAGGCTGGTGTAATCCATTCTGCACACCACAGTAATATGGTAATATTGGAAATACAGGAAGGGAAATCCTGGCCCTGTTAAATTCGTGGGAGCTTTCTGTGATGAGATCAGTGGAGCTTTCATCTCGTCTGTTTAGTGTTTGGTAGAAGAACTAGTTCCTCAGCATCTGAAACTGATTTTGTTGAAGAGTGTTATTTGTTTAAGAATGCATGATTTAAAAAACCCCGTGAGTTTCCAGTCTGAAGCAAAACTGGGATGGTTTCTTCTTGGTGTTTCACTGCAGTTACAGCTGGTGTGAACTCCTCCGGGCGATGCCTGTCAGAAAGAGCTGGAGCACCTGGGAAAGGCTTTGAAAATCAATCAGGGCTCCCCTCTGCTCTCTCCTGCTGCCGTTTCCCCCTGGCTGCAGGAGCCTTCTCCCGCTGGCAAAGGTTCAGTGGCACAGCCCTGCTGATGTCCAGATGTGATCCGAGCGGCAGCTCCAGTGGCCGCATTCAGCCCAGGTGGTTTCAGCTCTGCTCTTTGTGCTGGACATACATTTGTCCTTGCAGTCTCAGCACACACAGTGAAATCTTCCAGCTGTGGCTGTCTCTCGCTAACACTGTCTGAATCTGCTTTATTCTGTTGATGGAGAGACATTTCCCATCAGACATTTTAAATAAGAATTTAGTGTGAGTGATGTCTGGTGATCTCTTAGTAATTTCTTCAAATGCTTAATCATAGCTGTGTCCCTGAATATCTTCTCCATCTCAGCCACAAGACTTTTAAGCTGTGACAACTGCTTCAAGATAAGAGTGGTGTGTATAGAATTTCCGTATTTCTTCGTGTAAGAAAAAAATTATACGTCTTTGCCTTATGCTTTGTTCTCTCTACTTTCCTACCTAGAGCAGTTGGACCTGCAAGTGAGCCAGTAGGCCTCTAAGACAGACCTTTTTTAGACGTTATCTGTTTTTCAAGTCATTACTGTTCTTTCTTTGCATCACCTCAGCAGAACCAAAGCATAACAGAGAGTGATAGTAATCATAATTAAAGAAAATCGAACTTACAGGAGCTTAAAAACCAAAGGATACTGTTCCTCGGGGGACAGGGGATTATAACTAGTTCTGTTTCAGCTTGGTGGTCGGTGTCACTGGAGGTCTCTGTAGGCTGTAGATAATAGTGTCACAAATTTTGCTGGCAGGTGTTGATCTCTCAAGACAGAAAACAAGTTCTCTCTGCCCACCTTTGAGCCTCTCTAGTCTGGAAAATGGCTTTCAGCAACACTCCAGTGAAGCTTTCTTGCTTCATTCAAGCCTGAGCTTCCTGCTAAACCAACTGCCTAAATGTCTGGATGACTGGCTCGAGGGAATGAAATAGCAGGGAAAAAATAATTTTAAAATTAAAATTAAATAGAAATATATATTTGTTTGACCTGACTGTATTTTTTCACCTTGCTTAGCCATACAGCAATTTCATAGGATATTTCAGCAAATTAGTTCTTCTGCCCTAATGGCATGCATGGATGTGTGAAGGTATTTGCCCATTTGTAATGATATACACCAGTTACATTTATTTGCCTTACTTGGGAGGGATTCTTTCCCTCTAGTTCTTACCCCAGTCCACAGGATTTGGGACTTGACTGTCCTTTGTGTCTTCCCTGAGGTGGACTCACTCCCGGACTAAGTGGGGTGTCTTATTTCTGGTCTCTTTCTGTTTTAAGAACAACAACAACAACAAAAATGTTGTGTTTCCCAACATCATTGCACTTTAGCCAAATATTTGCATTGCAATTTGTGATGAATTATAAATGAATCAACAATGTGTCGTAAATTTAATATTCAGAAATATCCTACCATGTCACACTACCTTAATTTCCCCCTTTATTCCCAAAGCGTAGGCGGACTGCTGAGATTGGCAGAGGCAAAGTGTGAACGAGGTAGTTTCTGAGTCAGTGGGTACAGCTTGAATTCCTTCATGAGGAATGGTGTCCCTCATTTTAAGCTGTCAAAACAGCACTTGATGGAGGCTGCAGTTGCACGAGCAGTGTGTGATGTGGAGAGTAGCCTGAGTATTCGAGCTGCAGCCAGAGCTGTGCCTTCCCCCAGGAGCTGTGGGTGGCTCTTCAACCAGGGATCACCTCCCTCCTTCCTCACCTGTGGACCTGCACTAGTGTGATGTCCATCTTAGCTGGGGTGGCCCCACCCAAGGAGGATGGAGGTGATCTAGTCCAGCTCTGGGCCCAAAGTGAGGCCAACATGAGCTTTGCTCAGGGTCCTGCTGATCACTATGGTGAAGGCAGAGCTGGAGATGTCAGGTCAAAATGACTCCTCAGAAAGCAGAACAGATGCATTATCAGTACGTTGTGCTGGATAGTTTCCTGACAGAAACGAGCCTGGCTTTTATGCTGCCATAAATGATTGATGGCTTTAGGGTTGTTGGCCAAGGTGTGCAGTGGGGACCATCGGGCTGGTCCCAGACCTTGCACTGGTGTTATTAATAAGCAAAGACACGTCGTGAGCTTCAGTGCAGCTCACCAAGGTCACGCTCAGGTAGTGGAATGTTTACAGTGTCTGTTTGTGCAATTAAAAACTAGCTGAAGACAGAAATCCTGTACTGCTAATTCCAGTCTCTGCTGGAATACCCCAGTGATCAGTATTGGGCTTTCTGAACAGTCTGAGATGATGAACTGCTGATCGTGTCCTTTCTAAACTCTCTCCGTAGTTAGATCTTGTGTTTACCTAAACAATTCAGCTTCTTTTTAGTGTATTGTAAGCACAGTCATTAGCCCCTGTGCATTTCTAAGGAGAGGGAAGTAAAGCAGTGTGTTTTCTGCCTTGTTTTTTAACACCATTAAGTCCTGCTTGAGTGAAAGGCTGAGACGGAGCTTCAGACTTTGCCCCAGGAAATGGAAAGCTTGGAAACTCTGAATACTGATACTGTTTCTGTTATACAAGTCCATAACTGACTTGATTTTCAAGGTGTGAAAGTTGTCAGGAGTTTTGCTGTGTACCTGGGGAGCAGGAAAATGAAGCTTTTTAAGGGATGCTGGGCTAACACTGACATCACCTGAAAGACTGCGATGCAGTGGAAGTGTGCTGGAGTGGAACTGCTCTAGAGCAGAGTAGATGTCTGTGTTCCCATGTCCGTATTTTCCTTATGAATGACACCAGGCTGATTAACTCATTCTCATAATTAATCAAAACCGTGTTTTGCTGGCGTAGCTGCTGAGCTGAATCCCAGTGTAACATTTCCACAAGTCCTATTAAGTACCTTGGAAGGATTTAAGCTCATTTAATTGCCCATTTTGTTACCACTACAGCTGTTCCAATTTTACCATCTTGTGTCATCCACAAGATCTGCTTTCTCTTCTCAGATAGCTGGGAGTCCCAAAAGTTTGCATTTTTTAGGTGCAGTCATTCTTGACCTTAAATTTCCATGCCTGTATGAAACTTGTGTCTCAATAGCTTTTAACCTGGGGAGGGTAACTTGGAAAAAGTCTAAAGTCAGAGAGCTTAGAGGGGATGCTCTGATCAACAAGCATAGTAGATACTGATGATTCAAAAGAATCTGCCAGCAAGGATCTTTTTACTGCTGTTAATGCCAGAGCAGCCCTGTACATCACTTTGCAGGACTCTTGGTGACTTTCAGGCAATTTGTGTCATAAGTGAATAGATTTTGCCATCTTGAAATGAGTGATGAATGCTCAATGTTCTGTGTTATAAGGAAGCCAACTGATAGATACATGGAAACCGTTGGATACATGAAGAGAGTGCTGTAGGAATATTTGGGATGGTGAAGAAAATAGAAAATTGAGGGGAGAAAGAGAGGATAAACTAATGCAGGCTTAATTTTTTTTTTATATTGTTTTCTACAAATGTCCATTTTCCGCATACAGCTTTTAGAGTTCTTGACAGACATATGTGCAGCCATGAAATCAGCAGACAGGCAGTTTTGAACTGTGCAGTGGATGCACAAAGAATATTGATTCATCCAAGCTTTCACTAACCTTGGTAATAAAATACTTCAGAGCCCAGAATTTCAAATGGCCAAAGTGTTCTTCAACCTTCTCTGCAATGTACTAATGACAAACTGGCTTTTGTTCAACAAAAGGCATCAGGACTTCTCTTTCCAGCAACCTTTTTTATTAAAGAGTTATGAATGTAGTAGTGATTTTCCTTCATTGTGGCCAGGTTTGAGGTCTTTTCTATGTCCCTGTTCTGTCTAATGCTGTTTGTTTGGTTATCTGGGGTCCTTGGAGGGTAATTCTTAGGAAAAAAACCACTTTAAAACCCATCTGGAACACTAATGTAACTTGTTGCTGTTTTTCTTCTCCATTATAGCAGCTATTATGGGAATTAGCTAGCATTTAGTTGATTTTTTTTACATACAAAAGAAAGAGTTGTTTTCCTTAAATTTCCCCAAGAAGAGACAATTGTCATCACAGGGCACTTTTGTGGGGTTTCTTCATGCTCTGACACTGCACCTCACAGATGCAGTGATATGGTGAGAAAGGCATTTTTTCCTGAAGCAGTAAGTAAGAATTTCCCTCTTCCAGGTTTTAGGCTAGTACCCCATGCTTCTCATGCACGGTGTGCACTCAGCTTTAGATCCAGCAGAGCAGAAAGAGGTAACTGAGCAGATTTTTTTAGGTCAGAAACATTCTGTGGTTCCACCCAGCTTTTTATTATTGATTGAAGGAATTGTGGGTTTTACGGCAGAAACACACAGAAATGGTGATTTGTTCCATTCCTCTGCTTCACATGAAAAATTGGTATGTGCTTTGAGTAAACTTCTAGTTGTCAGCCTCCTCCTGTGGCAGGAGGTTTTGTACAGGTTACCAGGATGTATTTCAGTGTCAGAAAGAGATTGGGAAGAGGAGGAAATGCAATGGTGGTTAAAAAATTGCAACATTTCTTGCCTTAAATTTTCTCCTGCCACTGCCACCAGCGATCCTTACCCAGTCATGCATCTCTCTGAGGGCTTGTTTTGGGGCTGTCACCGTGCCACATTCACAACATTCATGTCTCTCTCCTTGGGTTGAGTTTGGATAGGGAAAACAGGCCTTGCTTTCTGGAGAGCCTGTGCACAGGAATGTGGCTGGGTGGTGACAATGTGTGCCTTCACCTCGGCAGCAGAACTGAGCCAGTCTCTTTGCAGTCATTGCATTTCCCGAGCTCCTCTCTTTGGATTTCCCCACCAGATGTTTCCCATTCAATCCATATTGGTGCTGTTACTGCCCTGAAAATTGACTTGAGGTGGAAATGAATATTACAATTATATTGTTGACTTTTGCATAAATTAGTGTCACTTTCTCTTAAATCTTGTGCCATTTTGGACAAGGGTAGTTTATAAAAAAATAATAGTACCAGTTTGAAAGCGTTGTTTGTGAGTTCAGGGAAGGGCTTGTTTTTGTGTCCTTCAAGATGCTTGGCTCCCAAAGCAGCATCCAAAATCTGAGGATGTATGGAATTTCAGGCAGCGCCTGGCAGGAGCAGCCCCTGCCCTGTTCCCCACGGCCATCCTGAGCTGCCCCTCACATCCATGCTCCTGTGGCTGCCCTGGCCTGGGAAGGAGCAGTGGAGGTTGAGGGGAGCGTGCAGAAAGCAGAGGCACAGCTTTGTGTGGAGTTGTCATTCGTGGGAGCCTAATGCCGGTACAGGAGAGTTAAATGGAACTCTGTAAAATCCTTAACACGGCACTAGATGTTCTCTTTAGGAATCACGAAGCATGTAACGTCCTTATGTTCTCCGAAGGGTTTATTTGGCAGCCTGTTAGCATCTCACTGTGACATGACTTGAAGGGGGAATAGCCAAATTAACAAGGTGCGGGGAAGGGAGGCAGCAGCCACCAAATTGGAGTAACAGCTTCATAGCACAGGACCTCTGAACCTGTGACTCTTCTTCCCTTTCCCTGGATGGGTAGCAGGCCTTGATGACCTTGAAGACAACATTATGCCAGTCAAAGGGTGATGGGGACTCAAGTAATTTTGCCTAAGGTTCCCAGTTACTGCTGGATTCCAGTGCCTCTGAGGATGAACCAGTCCGTGCAATCCAAGGCAATGTTTGCTGAGCCACTTTAGTCTTCTGCAGTTATCCAGATTTTAGGCCCAGAAGTATCTTTGCAGCTAACCAGGAGTAGCAGGGAGTTGCAAGGTGAATATTTACATCAGTGGGAATGGAGCTCTGTGCTATAGGTGAGCATGGCTGCTTATGAAAAGTCAGTGAGAAATCAGGGCAGGAGAATGAAAGAAAGGGGGAGAACAAAGTAAAGGATTAGGGTATTCAAATAGCTGGTCGATTAATGGGGCACAGTGCATACCTTTGGGTCTTCACTCCTTCGATTTAAAAAACAAACCAGCTTCCAGTTCATCTGTAATGTTACTTTTCATACAGACACCTTTAATCCTACAGTCTCCATTTTCAGAGCAAACAAAGATGTGTTTATTTTCCTTATAAGCCCTTTTTCCTATCCTCTGTGCAGTATTTTTGAAGCTAATGACCGAGACAGACAGAGATCAGGTGTGAGTGTGCAAATGGCGACTTGTCAGAGGCAACTTTGAGCCACAGGCTGGGCACCCCCAGCATCCTGGGGAGCATCTCTGCTTGGTTCTTTGGTGCCAGAGTGGTCCCTGCGCCTCCAGACAGAGAGTCATGGCATGTGGGCTGCCCCACTGTGCACTCATGGGCACACACCCCACACATATGAATTTATGTTTTACTAAAGAAGTGACTGCTTTGCTGTCACTGCTACAATTGCCCCCATATCTGAGCAGTCCCACCCACAACACTGGCCTCTCTTATTAACTCCCACATTGTAAATCTGCTGGAGTTCCTTTGGGAGACACTCCATTTGGGAAAAGGTGCTGCATTACAGAAAACCAAGAGAGGAGGCCAGGCAGCGGAAGTGATGCTATAATGAGAAAAATTGGCACACGTTCTGTAGAGGAATTCCAGAGAGAAAGAAGCTGTGGGAAACCTTGTAGTGCTTCCCTAATTCTCCTGCTATTCTCCTTTATTTTAAATGGGTTTTTTCCTTGCTCTCAGTTTGCTGTAGATTTGGACTGGGACAGCTTTTCCCTTCTTCCTGCTCCCCAGCTTTTCCTCTCCGCTTGCCAAAAGGAGTTATGGAGCTGTAGACCTGGAAGTTCCATGTAAAACATGGGAAGGGATGATATCCCTCTTTTGTTAGCCTTCTCTGTGTCATCTGTGATTTTCAACATCTGCATCTTTTTATGTTTCCTTTTTATTTTTCCTTTTCATTTTTTTAAGATCCCTAAAATTAATGCAGTGATTCAGTATCTGTGTGTAATGTATATGTAAATGTATATGTGTGTGTATGCATTTATCTGTGTAAAAATATGAGTACACGCAGAGCCTGCTCAGTCAAAATAGTATCCCAACACATCTGTTGCTGAAAGAAGGGAAAGAGATGCATTGTGTCTGAATTTTGCAATATTTAAGAATTCTAATGCATGTTTAGAATTTACTTGCCTAACTCCAGGATGTCCAGTTTTAAAGCTCTTAGAAAGGAATACTTTTATACAAATAATGCTATATGTCATGTATTCCATGTGTCGATACACACACACACACACACACACATTTTATTTATTTATTGCATATGTTTATTATATACACCTGTGGTTCCAGACAGAAATCTCGTAGATTCATTATTGGAAGAACAAACACCCAGCTTAGGTTTGCAGTAATAATGTTTACAGCACAATTAACCAGCCCAATTCTCCCCCCACTCAATTATTTTATACAGTGCCTCAGCTGATTTAATCAGCTCCCTTTCTGACAAGTCCGTCCTTTTTAAAACAAATGGATTTCCAGCAGGATCAGATTTTCTTTCCAACTCTTTTTATTGCTGGTTTCTTTAGAGATGATTTAATTGCTGTAAAACTGGTCTTCGTACTTGCCATTCTTGATTATATTGCTACTTAACAAGCTATATTAAATGCGTGAAAAAATCAAATCAGAAAATTGAGCACTAGACAGTAACAAGGAAAACATTTTTTTTTTACTTCAGTACTGTTGCCACTGATGGGAAGTGTGTGTAATCAAGTTATTTTTGAATTATCTTCAAGCTGGGAGGAAAAGAAAACTTGGGATAATGGATAATTTGAAAGTAACTACACAGAAATGCCACTAAAAATGATGGCTCTTAAGTTGATCCTGTACAGCTCAGTCTCTGCCTCCTCAGCTGAACTGTTTCTTTTGCCTTGTGCATGCAACAGGGCCGTGTTCATTTGGAGCCTGTCACAGCTTCCAAGGTATTTTGAATGGAGTTCGTGCTGGTGAAGGGGTCTCTCCTCCTTGTCTGATCTTGGCAAATCTTCCCCACACAGAGCAGATCTGGGTACTGTGCAGCAGATCCAACCCATGGTGGGCACACGGGTTGCTGGGCAAGTTTTGGGTGGCTTCGTGATCCTAACAAGTCGTTGTAGCAAAGAGCTGTGGCCCATGGCTGCAGCAGTGTTCTCCAGGAGGGGAGCCCTCTCAAACCACCCCCTAGAATGGAAATCAGGTGCCTCTGAGGTGCAGAAATGAACATGATCCTGATGTGACTGAAGGCAGTGGTGAAGCTCTTGGGGCTTCCTTGGTACGTGGGCCGGGCTGGAGAACCCCAGCCGCTTTGGGCAGCTGGTAAATATAAATAATCCTGGCCTCTACTGTGGTCCTTGTGGTGACCCCCACTTCCTTCTCTGCAAGGGGAAAGGCCTTGCAGGAGAGGTCAGGGGCCTGGGGCTTGCAGACACCTCCCCTGTGGAAAATGAGCAAATCCCACCTGCCAGGAGGGATGCAGATGCACCGGAGGTAGACAGTGTGGGAAAAAAGTGTTGTTCTCCATCAGAAATGAGAGTGGCACCATTGGGACATAATAACTTGCTCACAAGGAAAAGTTTCTTTCTAATGTCCATCATTTAATGGTTGGCTTATGCCCTTGAAGTGAGATGTCTTAAATCTGTAATACAGCCACGGTAATTTCATTTTAAAAGTACCCTATTTGATTAAGAACCAGCCATGAAGGCAAATATCAAATCTCCAGATGGAAACTTGGCCTGGCAGGAGAGGATGAGAAGTTGCCATTAAGTGAGGCTGGGCTGGGGCGTCCCCTTTGTCCAGGGACACTGCACGGCACGGCCCATTTGCCACAGCAGGGATATAAATTTGTTTTCCACTACTGACATGTATTTGTCCTTTCCTTTATGGCAGCAATAATTTCTTTAAAATACCTTTAAAAAAAAGACAAAAGGAAGTGCTGAGAGTATGAAAGTTTGATCTTAATTTTGTCCTAACCTTTACAAAATGGATTAAATAACTCCTGCAGCTAACATCAACAGACTTGCTCACCTGATGGTCCATCAAGGTGCTTGTAGAAGGGGAAAGCCCTTCACCTTGTCCTAATCCTTAGAACATGAAAGGTCAGGTGCATTTAAAGAACAAAGAAAAGATATGTTGTGGTAGAAAAGCTCGGAAGGCCTGGCCTCTCCCTGCATTCCTATACTGGTGTGTCCTGCACTGCATAGTCTGCTCCCAGCCTTGCATTTCTAGTCCAGGTCCCATTTCCGTCCTGGAAGAAGCCACACAATGCTTCTGGCCCTGTTAAATGGCTACAGCACATTTTGCTGTGGTAAACTGGGGTGATCAACTAGTGCTGGAGGAGCTGATGTAGCTGCCTTTGCAGGAAAAGAACGAAGAATTGATTTTGTTGGTTCTCTTATTTTCTTTATTTTAAAGGAAGAAAATGGAATGCAAATACAATAGAAATTTGAAATACAAATGCAGTACACAAAGGGAGAATATGTATTTGTTCAGCAGCTTTTTTAGTTCTTTTCTGTGGTATTTAGCCCCTGAAAGCAGCCTGTCCCAGCCTGTGAGGGTGCTGACTGAGGCTGCTTTGGTAGCAGGAGACAAGAGGCTTGAGACAGAAGTGCATCATGTTGTTTTTAATAGATAAAAGTAGGAGATCCAGTTGGAAACACCTGGGAAGGAGCATTTTGTGCATTTGTAGAAGTTCTTGGGCAAAACAGGCTGTACCTGGGAAGAGAGCAGAGGCAGCAGTGCTGGGGGTGGCCTTGGGGGACCACTGGGGGTGCGGCAGCTCCAGCTCAGGCTCTGGTTTCTCAGCCCTCCTTCAGGATGTTCCCAGGGATTTCTCTGACTCCGTCACCTCAGAGTCTCTGTGCATAGTTTAACAGTTCTAAGCATATTCTGTATAAAAAGTCAAACTCTGTTTGTGATCCTCTAAATCATTAAAAAAATGGGTCACTGGGCAGTTTAGCAGGAGCATGAACTGGAATCTCCCCCTTTTCTGTATATCATCATTCGTCTCCACGTGCTTGCCTTCAGAATAAAGGGCTCACAGTAGCCCCGTGAGCTGTTACTGCTGATTTACTGAAAGCTGCTGTGAGTTGGCACTCAGACATGTGCCACCATGCTGCCGGAGAGGTAGAGGTACCCATGTGCTCACACGGCCTCAGTGCAGGATGCGCCAGCATAAAAACCACAATGGACTATATTTTTAAGCCCTCAGTCACTGTGATGTTCACCCAGTAAAAGGCTGCTTTATTGTTGGCATGTAGGCTGTGATTAAAAATACATTTAATTAATAAATAAATTATTCAAACAAAGGTTCAAAGTGAAGGGAGTGGGCGGAGAGGGAGAGATTTAGGGATGGGTTTCTTCAGCCTGGGGACTTGCTCGTGAGTTTTGTGCTGTGGTCGTTGTGTTGTACTCGAATGGGTAAAAGTACGACTCAGTGGTACGTTCAGAGTGTTGTTCAGACGTTTTTCCTGATCCCGTCATGGAATGTTGGCTGGCAGCAGCCATGTGCAGAGGTGTGGGGATGTAGCCATGCAGATCTCTCCAAGGAAATGGCTTTTCAGTGGAGCACCTGCAGCGGGCAGGGCTCCTTCCCGGTTTCCCTGTCTCACCCTGGAAAAGCCCTGTAGCTTTTCCAGGGGTGAAGAGCTGTGAGAGGAGGGGAGCAGGAGGAGATTGGATTCTGTGGTGACGCTTTTGCCAAAGTGGGGAATTGGCCCCAAACGTGGGAAGGCACCAGTCCAGCCACCTCTTCAAGGGAAGCTGGCTTGTCTGTCTGCAGTGAGGGAGTGTCCAAATTAATCTGTAACAGAAGTAAGCACAACCCACGGCTGGAATCAATCACTTATTTGTGATGGTGACAGCTTTAAGCCCAAGTTCCCAAGTTCATTTAAACACCACTCAAATCTTTGACACGTTTTAAAATACAGCAAGGAACACATTCATAGAAGAAAATTCCACAGAGAGTCATTAAATGCAGAGAAACTACCTGTGGCTCAGGAGGTTCTGCTCTGTGAGCTGCTGGGGATTGGGGGAGGATTCTGAGAATTATGGAGAGACAAATAATGGTACCTATTCCAAACACATCCCTGGTGGACCTTCATCACAACAGGATGAAGCCAGCTGAGGTTTTTCGTGTGCCCTCTTGCTGCCTTTTGGGCTGCTTTTGGAGCTCTGTGTTCCCCAGAGTCACCACTACACCCCTGAGATTCCCCCCACAAACCCTCTTTCCACAGATTCCTTATCTCTTATCAGGGGAGTGTTTACAGCAGCTAAAGGTCTCAAGTGCCTTGTCTGGGAGACTGATGGTGATAACTGAAGCAGTGCTTTCCAGCTCTCTGCTGCTCTTCCTTGGATTGCTGGGAAATGGGGAACAGGGCTTGTGTCAGCCAAGAGGGAGCCCTGGACATCCATGCTGATTGATCTGGTGTGTATTGTTTCTTTGGCTTGTTAGGGAGTCCTTGCTGCTGGGTGCAGGTACCTGCCTTGTGAAAACCTCCAGGTAGGGGGGAGATTGCCCAGCAATTGTAGGTCGTATTTATTTTTACCTTCTGTGCAGGAAAAGAAGCATCATTATGTGACATAATTTAATAGTCATAAACTTCCTGTGTGTTGATTTATTAAATGATGGGGAAGGATAGTGGGATGTTATCTTTCGGGATTAAAAAAAAAAAGGAGCCAACTGATTTGTCACATGCTACAATTATGGATGAAACAGCACAAAACAGCATCCAGCTCAAAAGACAGACACAGAGGTCATGGCTGGTAATCACAGTGACACCAGCATCAGTTTTTGTAGAACAGCTGTGAAATTGTGCAGTAAATTACATTGTATGAGATGTATTATGCCCTGGTTTAGTAAATAGGCCTCCTGATGGAGGCCCAGCAGGGCAGCTGCAGGGAGCTGCACTGGACTTGGGGAGCCAAGAGCTCCGGGAGGTGCTGCCCAGGCCTTGTGTGCTCACACAGCTGCAGGTGTCCCCTGCTGCCTTTTCCTTTGATCATCTCTTCAGATGGGCGCCTTCCTCCTCTCTTCCCAGCTCATTCAAAGCCTGTTGTGTCTGACGGCCCCTCACTGCCCATTTCTGTGGGTGAGCAAGGGCTGCCTGAGCGCCACGTGCTGCCCTGCCTGCTGCTGGCTCGTGGTCGGTGCAGGGAGGATGCTTCGCTCTCTGATCCATCATCTGCCCTGGCATGGCTGATCCTGCTCAGAACCACTCTCTGCTCCCTTCATCTGCCCCTGGCATGGCTGATCCTGCTCAGAACCATTCTGATCCCTTCACCTGCCCCTGGCATGGCTGATCCTGCTCTGAACCATTCTGATCCCTTCACCTGCCCCTGGCGTGGCTGATCCCTGCTCAGAACCATTCTGATCCCTTCATGTGCCCTGGCGTGGCTGATCCCTGCTCAGAACCACTCTGATCCCTTCACCTGCCCCTGGCATGGCTGATCCTGCTCAGAACCACTCTGATCCCTTCATGTGCCCTGACATGGCTGATCCTGCTCAGAACCACTCTGCTCCCTTCATCTGCCCCTGGCATGTGATCCCTGCTCAGAACCACTCTGATCCCTTCATCTGCCCCTGGCATGTGATCCCTGCTCAGAACCACTCTGATCCCTTCATCTGCCCCTGGCATGTGATCCCTGCTCAGAACCACTCTGATCCCTTCATCTGCCCCTGGCATGTGATCCCTGCTCAGAACTGTGGGGTGCTGGTAGTGCTTGGTGCAAGCAGTGTGCTTTTGCCCTGGCTGCTCCTGGCCATGTCTGAGGCTGGATCCTAGGATCAGCTTCATTTTTTAACCTGGGAAGCATGGAGTAACTCTTGAAGAAACCAAGCTGAGGCCGTCAGGGTCTGACCTCTGGATAAATATAACCGTTTGTTGTGAAAGCAGTAATGCCATGAGAATATCCAAAGGCTCAGCTGATTGTGAAGCTGTGGAGTGCATCAGGTGGAAGCTGTTTCCATAACTGCCAACACCTGTATCCATTACCCAAATTAGCACTTAGCAGAAGAGGGGCTCTTTTCCTTGCACGGTGCTTAGGGGCTCCTTTCTACCTGCAGGGGACGAGTGAGCAACCACCTGTCTGAGCCAGGTATGTGCTGCTATGGGGGTTGCTGGCGGGCTGTGGGTCTTCTCCAGGAGCTGAGGAATGATATTGCAATATCTTCAAGGAGTTTAATGACAGCATTAAAATGTGATCAATATTCAGTTGACTTAAAATTTCAGTATTCGATGGTAGTTTTTGATTATATGTGGCAGCTCTCTTCCCTGCGGTAGATGTTAGCATCATTGGCCATGGCATCCTCGTGGTATGGCACTGAAATCTTAGGCTGTAGTTTCTTTTCCAAATTCCATTTTCACTGAGATGCCCCCATAAGCAATGAAAATAAATGTAGTGGTATGTTTATTTGGAGGCTTCTTTAGTAAAGAGGTGTTTAATAAGCACCTACCAATGGAAACAAATTGAGTTCCTTGAGTCACAGCTGGAGTTGCAACTTTTTCTCCCTTGATTTTCAAGGAATATATTCTGCATGGAAGAATTCACAGCTTACAAAGACATCTGGTTGCTAAAAATATAATTAAAGTAAATACAGCATAATGAGGAGCAACTCCCGTGTTCCTAATGAGCAGAAAGCAGGGTTTGGGTGAGGGAAATGCATTAGCTGGTAGAAGGAAGGAAGAAGGGAAGAAAAAGAAAAGCTATGGAGGTAAGCCAGAGAGAAGGGAGGAAGTGAAGGGAGGAGAGGAGAGTGCAAAAGAGAGGAGATGAGGTGCCCTGAATGAGAGCCTGGAGTGACACAGCCGAGGGACTGTTTGCTGCCAGAAGCAGATGATGGTGGTGGAGGTAGTTGGGGATAAACTGCAGTAGAGCCAGGAGGTCCCTCAGAACTGGTAGGACACTGTCTTGTGGAGCATCTAGCTGTGTTGCTCAACGTTTAGAGGCTCTTTTACTCCCTAAGTGACTGTATAAAGGGCATTTTCCTTCCTAAGTGACTGGCTTCTTCTTTTTACTCTTTTACTAATTTAGAAAGGGGGAAGCCAACTGTTAACAAATCTGTGCATAGTTCCTATCTTTAGTTATGGAGGCAAACTGCTCATAAAAGCAGCCAGGTGGAAACCAGTTAGCTGGGCTGGGCTGACCTGCTCTTTGCAAGCCACAGTGTTGGAGCATCCACTTGGGGGTCTCCAGAAGGGCTTTCCCACTCCTTCTAGCAAAGGACCAGCGTGGAGGTTATGATAATCTCAAGCTCTCATCTCCTGATGCTATCTTTCCCCATGGACAAAGCCCAGGCACTGCTGTTGTCCAATGCCAGGGAAGAAGGTGCCTGCTTTGCTCCATATCAAAGCCAGTGTGGTGTTTGGGAGAGGGTTGCTGTGGGGTCTCATCCCCAGGGCCTGGCTGCGTGAATATCCTGCCCGTGCTGTGGGATGGGTGTTGCTTTTGCTTCCTGAGCTTTGCTTTCTCTCACTTGGCAGCTGCAGACCTTACAGTGGGGTCCTTTTCCTTCTCAGAATTCATGTGAATGATGGTTTTCAAGAAGTATTCAGAAGTGATTCCTTTTTGGCATTGTGAAAGATGCACACTGCTCAGCCATAAGGGGAAATCTCTAAGATTGGGAGGAATCTTCAGCAAGGGTATTCCTCCTGCTCTGTTGTAGACCTGGGTTGTTTTGGCAGAAAAACATGTTTGGGAGACCCTGGCAAGGCAGACTGTCCTGAGGATAATTTTTCAGGCGCGATGTGGAGAATCTCTGCTGAGGTAGTGAACCCCACATGTGTTTGCCTGTGAGCCTGGCGTTGCCTGTTTGATCCTTGTTGTCTCCAGTGCTGTACCCAGCAGGAATGAAAACCAGCAGCAGCTTACCTTGCTGAGGCAGTGGCACATCCCCTGATGATCCCAAAGAGGCAGCGCTTGCTGCTGAAGGACAGTGCCTCACGTAGCTGTGGAGAGTGGAGCGTGGAGAGGCTGCCACTCGGGGCTGCTGCGGGAGATGCAGCACGGCAGGGATGGCTCATCTGTTTTCTTTACCTACCACAGACAAATCACAGTGGAGAAAAGCCTGAATGTGGGTTGGTCGTATTCCCTTACTATGCTGCACCTCCTACAAAGCATTCTTTGTTTATGTTATTCCTCGCCTCTTTGTTGGGAAAACACCGTGGGGTTAAGGGTTCTACCAGCTGGGAGGAAAAATTGGGTGAGGTGATAGTGCCAGAACAAGGACTCTGGTTTATGGAAAACAGGCACTATCTGTCCTTATCTTTTATACATCACTGCATGAACCTTTCATTTACTCTGCTCTAAGGAGGATTTCCCCATCTAATGCTCGGCTACCAAATATATTTTCACTGCAACCTGAAATGATGTATTTCCTTCCTTACTAAATGTTGTTGTAATTTTCGTGTGTCTGGTTGCACGTGGTGCTCTGCTGTTTCATGGGCATAGCACTGACATATGTGTTCTCTTGCAACAGCAGTGTGCAGGTATCACACACAGAAATCTTTACGGTCAAACGCCCCTGTGAACTTCCAGTAAGAAAGGCAAAATGGCATCCAGCTATCATCCAAAACATCTCACAGGGGATGTTTTGAGTTTTGTCCGCTGTTCTTGAGCTGGTATGAGATGGAAAGTTTCACCAGGCCATCCCCTTTTCTCCTATACCTGTGTGATTTTTGAGCTGGTCAGACGGACATAGGAGCAAGCAGAGGTGTCTGTGTTTATGTTGCTCATAAAAAAGCCACGCTGCCAGGTCGCATCCTGGCATTCCTGGCTGTGTGTGCCTCACTGCTGTGTATTGCTGGCTCCCAAGAGGAGCAAACCTGAGAAATCAAGTTGAAGCTTTTCTTACACATCTCTGACTGCACAGACCACAAATGGAGTAAATTCCTGTTAGTTTGGTCCTGCATTGAAACTTTTGTGGGAGGAACTGATATGTTTGCTGCTTAAACATGCAGAGTGTTAGCATATGTGAAAACACATACAGGAAATGTAAAGTGCAGGTTCTGTGTTGGTTTATTTATTTTTTTTTTAATGGGGTTAGTTGCCCTCATAATGGAGAACGTTTGTTTACATGGTGTTCTGATAGCTCTGTGAGCTGCACAGGGGAGACAGTTTGCCGTCAGGGACAAATGTCTAAAGATAAATTAATATTTCAGGGTGTTCATATCTGAGTCAAAGAAGGGTGGAAATTCAGTACACTGCCCCCCAAAACCATCTCTGTGAAGTCAGCTGTCTGCTGCAGAGGAGGGGAAGAAGCAGTGTTTTGTAAATCCCCATCAAGGAGCTCTCTGAGCCTCTGGTGCTCACTTTATTAAATGGACAGCCTTGGAAACCATCTAGACTTTCTGTAGGTATTGGCTTTGTAGCATTAGACACCCTTTTTTTTTTTATTTTGTTACTTTGTGTGTGTGTATGCATTCTACAGAAAAGTAGTGGGGATTCTGACTGGGGCAGGCAAAGTGGAAGATAAGCCATCAGCAATGGCTCTGAGTGTCCAGACAGTGTTAGCAACACTTTCTTGCACCTCTGTAGGATTTTTCAGTGCTCTTCAAAAGGCTAAGTTTGGGAAAAAGTGACACAACAGCAATTTAAGGACTGCCTGGGGTTTTCAGTGGCGTAAAGCGTTGCTGTGAAGTGACGTAGAGAGACAAACACTGGTCCTGGAGCCAGTCTAAATTTATCACTGTGTCACAACAGATAGTTAAATTTAAATGTGTGTCCAGCACTTGCCATTTCAGTAGGTTGCAATCAGCTTGAATTGATATTACCCGAATAAATCAAAGAGCTGAATAGCACATCCATTTCTGATACGGCAGTGCAGTGTGCGTTATCTGAGGGTAGAAAGAGTTGGTGCGGCTCTGACTGTGTTACTGTAACCCAGCTCAGAATAAAAGAATGAATTTTGGTAAATTCTGGACTCCTCCAAATGGAAAGTACTTGCTACTGCAGTGTCCAAGCTGGTAGATTACTGTGGTTGCTTGTACAGGGATCAATGTACAGTTTGCTGAATGGCTACGTGCTGTCATCTGCCCAGGCTGGCCTTATTCACATGACCATGGCTAGGGCATTCTTTATTGGAATTAAAAGTTACAGCCAGTTTCATGCAGCTGCACTTGGTCTTGGGATGGGTCAGCTGCAGTTAGGCCTCCCTGTGATACATCTGTGCTTTTTCCCTAGGGAGAAGCTTTTTCTTGTCACTATTGTCACATCTGGAGTGTGTTTTTGAAGAGAATTTCCTGTCCCCACTTACTGAGTTTGGGTTTCTGCTATGGAGCTGCCTCAGGGTACCTGTATTCAGTTTCCTTGAGCTGAAACCCCACTGGATGACATGCTCCAAATCCCTGTTAAAGCTTTTGAGTTGCTCAGAAGCATTTAATTCACAGGAGTGGGTTGGATCTGGTCTGCTCTGAAATTCCCAAATGGATATGCTGTGGGTGTTAGGGCCTGGGTGCTGCTCTGGTTCATTTTTCAGGTCTCTTGGCAGAGCTGAGCTCTGCCATCTGACACGGGTGAGGGAAAGGTCTCTGGAGCTGGGTGCTGTACACATGGGGAAAGGAGTGACTCCGGTTGTCTCCGCTTTTCCTGCGCTAGGATATTTCCATCCGATGGCATGGAAACGTGTTGGATGAGGGAGGAGGTGTCCTTGCGTGCTGTTCACTGGACAGCCTTTTACTGCCCGACTTCCTCTTGGCTCATTGCTGCTCTTTGAGATCCTGGGAAAACCTCCCTATTAAATCCACCTGATCTGATTTTGTTTGGGGGAAACAAACTGCTTCCCATCTTACAGCTCCATCAGCTTTGTAAAGTCTTTCTTTTTGCTCAAGTTCAGTTCCTACAGACATGTAGAGAGATAATCACATCCCTGCTTTTCTCCCCTCTTTTCAACCCACCATGAACCTTCTGCTGCTGTCCTGCCTCATTTGTTTCTTCCTCTGATTCTCCTCATTAAATAAATTTCAGCCAGAATGTCCTGTCAGACGAACAGTAAATTAATATATTGTAGCCCAAACTTCAAAAAGGAAAAAAGAATTCAATTGCAATGACTCGTGTTCTTATCTCACCACAGTCAGTGATAAAATGGCCATTGGCTTAATTGGGGACAGGGCACTGCTCCCCCTAATTTTGTGTTGATTCTTCATTATCCGTAATAACTTAGGTTTCCCAATTTGTGTGGCAGGCAGTCATACCAGTTGGCCAAAATCTTCGCTCTTTGTTGGTGTAATGACTAGGGAGGTTTTGTGGCCATAGGCCAGCAACCTCCCTGATTGAGCTGGTACAGGGAAGTACCACATCCAGAAACTCTGCAATGTAAGATAGGAAATAACCTGCCAAATGCCTATAAAATGCGTTCATTTAGCTCTGACATTTTTTTGTTAAGTTCCGAAGAGAAAGCATATGGAAATTATCTTTCTGGTTTATATATTGAAATACAGGAGCTCAGGGGCAGAATTGTAAATGGTGCAGTTATGAGTTTATTTTGCAACTCATAGGTATGTTTCCTTACCTTGTTATATGGCTGCTTCTAGGAATCAAATATTTAAGTTTGCATTGCTTTGCTTTTGATGGCTGGAAGCCTTTGGTTTTTTTAGATGACGCTTTACATCAGGTTTACAGTTCTCCTGGTAGTTTAAAGGAAAGGGAGAATGTGATCTCATGACTCTCAACAAGACCTTAAAACTTTGACACTCTCTTTTCCTGGAGGACAAGATATATTCTGGTCATCTACAAGCTTATGTTTTTCAGTGACAGCAGCTTTTGGTGCTGTCTGGAAAGCAAGGCTACTCACTTTGATGGAGAGAGGGTTTCTGTCCTCATTGACTTTAGGAGAAAGAAAGAAGTGCTTTGGTTCTTCTTTCTTCTTCCACATATCCACTGTGTCATTATACAATAAATATGTTATTGCCTTTTTCTCCTGAAACACCTTTTCCTTTCAGTCACTTGATACGGTGTGGGAGCATTTCTGGCACTACACACTGCAACATCTTCGTTCTGCAGACAACAGTGAACCAGAGGCACCTCTAGGGCTGGATTTGAAGCCCTTCACTGGGAAAAGGAAAAGCCAAACTTTACACCTGTATTTGAATGTGTGGATCATGATCTAAAGCACATCACAGACTGGATTTTTGTTTGTTGTTTTCCAGGTTTTTTTGTTTGTTGTTTTCCACAAAGTCCTGGCTTTGTTGTGTTCCCACGGTCTGATGGAGTAGAAATGAGTAACTTCTGTATCTGGAGGGCTTTCGCTCTAGCACCTCATTACCTGCCAGGAATGTCTTAACACCTCTTGTCATGCCACTTCTGGCTTTGCACGTGTGTTGACCAGCTCTCTGCATTTCAGGGCATCAGAAGTCAACCTGTGCTAAGCCGTGTGACATCCCACTGCCAGGGGACACAGAGAGTCCCCTGTGTCCTGGCTGAACCTGGCTCCAGCAGAAGCCAGGTGCTTGCCTGTACCTCCCGGGCTTCCTCTGCACCTGCGGCATCAGGAGCTGGCCGATATCTTCATGGCCTGCTTGTCACCCTGAGACTAAGCCAAAGGAGGGAGAGGATATTAATAAATGCTAATATATGCTGGTTTAATTGAGAAGCGCTGTTTTCATCAACTGCTGTTTGAAGAACAGGCTTAAGTATGTTTGTAAGCCCAAACAAATGTTGGCTTTTTAAAGCTGTTGCACAAATACAGGGATCTTGCTGCCGCTAAAGAGGTTTAGAGCTATGAGCCCAAACTCTATGGACGAATAATGTGGCTGGGATTCAGCAAAGCCTATTAAAGATAATATTTTTCTATTCAGTAGCTTAAGCCAAGCTTAAGCCAAGTCGGCCTTCAAATCCTGACTTATGCACCTTATTTTGGGGGTTGTTCCAGCACCACAGCACTCAGCATTCTGTGCTATTTGGAACAAGCAGATGTGATCTCCATCTCATTCTTGTTTTCAGGAGCATGATTGTGTTTTTCCTCCAAACCTTTCAAAGGCTTCACCTCTGGCTGAGGAGCAGAAAGAGATTGTTCTGCCGCTGACAGAGTTCAGCTGTTTCTGCTATTCTTCTCACCATCTCCAAGGCAGAGGAGTCTTGGGGCAATGATTATGACATGGGGGAGTGGGATCCCTGAAATCAAAAGTGAGGGTTGTGTTCAAAACTGTTTGAGAAAAGTCTTTCTGCTTTCCTACGGAAACCGACCGAGCCATCCTTGCATCCTGAGGCTCAAGTGATATTTGCCTTAGAAATATTTTTTTAAATTGTTTTTAGGTGAAACGAAGGTCATTTCTGTAAATTAATTACACTTGAGACTCAGAGAGCAATGCAATTTAAAAGTTATAAACCAGAGCAGCCTTTCCAGATTGGTGGAAAAGTCTGAAGGCTGCAGACCTGTTTTTAAATGTAGTCATGGTTACTTGGCTTCTCTCTTACAGAAAAGTTTGTGCCTAATCCATCAGGCAGGTAGGAAAGATAAGACCTATTGACTGCAAAGAGTAGCTGGAAGACCTTGAACATGCTTGGGGAAGGGATGCATATTAATAAATAAACATGACTTCAGTAGGTGTGTTCACGCACAGCAATGTTCATGCAGAGCATCACTGACTTTCTCTGCATGCAGACCCAAAAGAGGATTGTTTTGTCAGAGATGTGGTGCTCCAGGTATGAGAATTAGGATGTCCTTGAGTTCAAAGTGAATTCCCTGCTTGAAAGCAGGTTATGAGGGTCCTTGTGTTCTGGTTGATTAATACTTGTGGTTTCCTATGGAAATGGCCCTTTCAATGTTTCATCGACACCAAAATTAAAGCGCGGCCCCTACTCGATAGCAAGTACAATGAGCTCATTGTGACACACCATATAGCACTGACCTTTCTGAAGCAGAAGAGCAGATCCAGATCTGTAATATTAGGCACAGTCTGCTGATTATGCTGTCCAAGATCTCTGCAAACTGGGTTTTTCTAACTGAGATAAGCCAGGAAAAACAGCCTGTCCGATGGCTCTGCTCTCCCCGGGAGGGGAGACAGGCACCTCTTGTTGCAGCTGAGGATGCTCAGGGCCATGCATACATTTGTGTACTGCCTTCCACCCTCCTCCCTGCCTGAACCAGGGTTTATTTTACCCTGCTCAGGGTCCAGGGGCGAGTGAAAACCTTTCAGGGCTGAAGCGGATCATTGAGGCCAGGCTGGGCCTGCACTGACACGGGCTCTGTGTGCGCACAGACCGCTATTGATTTGGGCAGCACAGACGCCGATTCACAGGGAAGGGGCTGGCCAACAGCACCCCTGGCTGGGGATTGTGCAGGGAACAATTTCCCCTATGGAAAAATGGGCCACTTGAAAGGCGTTTGTGTATCAAACCCCAGCTGAGGGGCAGGGGAACAGAAACCCGAGTATGGGGAATTTCTTGTTTTAAAAGTGAGCAAGAAGGGAGTTTTTGTGACTCTGGGCAGATTAATTTCACTTTTTTGTTTTTCTTTTTTTTTTCCTCCCCCTCTTACTAGTGCATTTAGCAACATTAAATCAAAATGCAGGACGCTGCTGGATGTGGTCATGCTGTGTCAGGTATTCCAGGCAGCCCCAGTTGTGACCAAGAGCCATTGCAAAAATCTAAACTGCGCAAAGCACTGCTGGAATCCAGAGATTAATGGCATCCCCTGAGTAATTTTTGAGTAAATAATCCCATGTGTTTGTTTATTTTTTTATCACAAATAGTGTCAGGAAACCTGAAAAGATATATCAACTTCATTTCCTAGGTGCTTTGATGGCCAGGCTACAGAAAAACTAGGAGGTGGAAAAGCAATCAGATGCGCATATTGCTTTTCAGAAATCATCAGTTTTCTTTCTTTGGGTACATATTTATGTTAAGTAAATATTCCTTGCACATAAGGCTTATAGGGCCAAAACAAAATATTTCCAGAAAAAGACAAAATAACTATTTGCATGGATTCATCATAGGATTAGAGAATGGTTTGGGTTGGAAGGACCTTAAGTCAGCTCCACCCCCTGCCTTGGGCAAGGACACCTTCCATTATCTCAGATTACTCCAAGCCCCATCCAGCCTGGCCTTGGACACTTCCAGGGATGCAGGGGCAGCCACAGCTGCTCTGGGCACCTGTGCCAGGGCCTCATCAGCCTCACAGGGAAGAATTTCTTTCCTGTAGCTAATCTAAACTTGACCTCTCTCAGTTTGAAGCCGTTCCCCTCTGTCCTCATGCCCTTGAAAAGGTCCCCTCTTGGCTTTATTGTAGCCCCTGGTAGGTACTGAAAGGTGCTCTCTGATATTTGAGATGGTTGGCTCATGTTTGTAGATAACCGAAAGCCACAGTGCTCAGGGATTAATTTTGGTGTAAGAAGAGGTAAGTAAGAGGATGGTTTCTGTAAATGCACAGGGAGGGTCTCATTTCACTGAGGGTGATGAGGAATGCAGAGAAGCTGCTGCCTTAGGAAGATGTTGACCATGCCCCCAGCAGTAGAAAAGATGCACAGGCGCAGCTGGGGAAGATGGGATTTGCATTGCTCACTGCCCACAGCATTCAAGGCCAGAGAACAGAAAAGTAAGCACTGGTGTAAATGAAGTAAACAGGACAGTGTGGGCCCTTGAATTAAAAAGCAAATTAAAATTTGGAGGCTGGGAAGGATCGTTTCCATCTAGGGCTGCCCAAAGAGCCTGTGGGGCCTGATGGGCAGGGGTAGTGGTCTAAGGGAGTGAGGGAAGAAAGGCCAGGAGGGAGGGAGGCAGCGCTCTTGGGAGAAGTTTCAGGAAAGCAAAGCAATGTGCAGTATTTGAGGGCTTGGGAAAGAGAGAAGTGAACATTAGGACTATAAAACTCGATGCCTACTATGAGCCGCCTGCCACAAGTGCTCTGCAGAGAGCTGTGATGGTTATTTTCCCCGTCTGTTTTTTAATTTATTGTACCAGAAGCAGGAAGGCAATGCCCAAAGTCTAATGCAAAATAAAACAGAGCAGTTTTTGATTGTGCTGCACAGTCAAGTGGAAAAATGAGATAACTGGGACTCCAGTTTAAGGCCCATCTGAGCCAAACCCAAGAGGAGCCCAGCTCCAGGCTGTGTGGTGGAGCCATCGGGGCTGCTTTCAGGAGGGGAGCTGAGAGAGGTTGCTCAGCAGCCTCTGACAAGCAGTGCTGATCAGGAAAAGTAAACTTTTTGTAGATTTCAGAGTGGCTGTGTTGTTTTGAATGTATCTTAAGTGTCTGAAGTTCAGCTGCTTGTGATGGGCAGAGTCCTACAGCCGGGCCTTACGGGAACTGCTGGGGCTCATATAAAATTAATGGTGCTGCTGTCAGAGGTATTACCTAGGCAAAGAAAAATTGGCAGATGGAATACTGGATTCTTTTAGAAAGGTTGGTAGAAAAAAATTCCTGTGTTTTTTTCCTTCCTCCAGGACTGAATTAGTCAGAATGCCTGGGAAATAAAACTGAGTCACGGTGTTTACTCTCTGTGAAAAGTAATGCTCTCTTTCCCCTCCCTGAGGTTATGTTTTTACAAAGGCCAGTGCGTGAGCATTGCTCGCTCCTTTGGCACCTCCTGGTCTCGGGGGCGTGGGAATGTGCCAGTGGGAATGGCTAGGGGAGGTGGGGGCTGTTCTTCCCTCTGATGGCCTCCCATTGTGCTGCACCCATGGCATCCAAGTGGGGAAAGGAGGATGGAAAGAGAAACTGCTGGCTGTAGCAGCTCCCATTAGACTTGGAGCAGCATGCTTTATTTATTGATTTTGCTGAAGAGATAGTCAGAAACAAAAGGCGAAGAAACACTATTCCAGAAAGTTAGAGAAGCCTGTACCTGTCACTGGGAGAGGCTTCCAGCAGCAGAGCCCAGCCCAGCACGGTAACCCACACACTGCCAGTCTGGAGAATGGCAGCACATCCCTGTTCACGATGCACTGCTGCACTGAGCAGCGTGTGAAAAATGATTTTGGATGTTGGGAGGCACCAGCAACACCTGAGGAGTTGTGTTAAATTCATGATTAAGAGGTGGCATCAGAACTGGACTTTTGGAAGGATTTCTTTGTAAGAGAAGTGGTACAATTCCTGTGAAGTCAGAAGTGACTGGCAAGGACGGGAGGATTTGGGAAGCTCTGGCTCCCACAAAGTTGTGGGCTCACTGTTTCCTGGAGGGAAACAGGGTGCTGTGCTTGGGGGCTCCCCACCACCATGGGCATTTGTAAGTCAGCCATGTGCTCTCCTTGCAGGAATCTTCCTCTGCCCCCAGAGTAAATGGGCACCAAGCTGTCTGCGGCACATCTTGCTCTCTTGTGTTGTGCAGCATTGCTTTATGGAGACATTCACGGGAAACAAAATGCTGTTCTTTTCCCAAATTCTCCCTGAAAAAGTCATCCCTTCTTTGGCAAGCCAGCTTACAGGGATGTCGAATCCCAAGCAGTGTTTGGGGGTGAGGCAGGTATTCCCCAGGGATTCACACTTTCAGTATTGCTCCTATCCTGAGCACCCAGATGCAGAGAAACCCATTATGCAAAACACATTATGCAACAGCTGACCTTGATCAGGTTCAAAATTATCTTAAATGTTAAACAGTAGCAAGTGTGACTTTTATTGTGGGAAGTATTTTATGTGGCATTCCAGCATGATTGCTGTAGTCTGGGGTCTGCATTTGACTTTATTATGCTTCAAGTTTTCCCAGTTAATTTATCAAAATGACATGCAGCTCTGGGGGGCAGCTTTTTGGTGTATGATTGACTAAATAATGCTCTGCATTTCTGAAGGGCTTTTAAAGTTACTGCTTTCACACCGGGTGTATTTGTTGTTCTAATGCAGGTCACTTCCTCCCCTAGTCGTGCCATCCTCCAAGCAGAGCCCAGCAGAAACAGTTTCTAACGACATAAACTGGATTGCAGGGTTGGACAGCAATGTCTGAAAAAGGTTGTTTTCTTACCCAAATGCTATTGAGCCAGTTGTTTTGTTTCCTTTTGACACATGCATCCAATTTCAGATGCCATTAACAGATTAAATGGTGAATTTTGGTTAGAGGTTTGGAGGCAGCCATTATTTCATGAAGTGGCTGCAGGCATCGTAAAATCCTTCTCACTGGATTTGAAATTCACCCATCGCTTTCAGTAGAAAACGAAATAACTTTTTAGACCTTTTAAGTATTACTCATGGCACGGTAATTTTAATTGTTGTCAGTTCCTGGCTACTAATGAAAGAACATGAAATTTGAGTGTCCCATTATAAATGTATTTGCATTTCAGAACCGTGCTGAGGAGGAAGGGTTGAAGAGGAGATGTAGCCTGGGCGGTTCTGATTAGGGTAGTAAAGTGAGTAAGCTGATGCTGTTTCAGGATGGGGCTCATTTCTTTTCTTTCCAGGGAACATTGGCATTTCTAGTTCATTAAGTTCCAAAATAGGATTTTAGGCAGAAATTCCAGTTTTTGACAAGTCATTTGTCTTTACACCTAGGAAAAGACAGGTTTCTTATTGTATTAGGGAATTTGGCAGGAGTTTATTCTCCTTCCCCAGTCATTCATAGTTGTTGCTGCACTTTGCTAGGTGATGATGCAGTTGTATGTAGGGATTTCTTCCTTCCAAAACCTATTCTCTAATCTTCTTCTAGCAGCACACCTCAAAAGAGAATTATTATTTTGGGAATGTGCCAAGGGTTAGGTAAGGACCAAAAGGAGTAAGGATGTCAGAGAAGAGGTAACTCAAGAATGAAGTAGATTTTATTGGGGGAAGAAAGTGGAGAACAGGCTCAGCGATGTGGAGGAGAAGTGGAGTTGCGTGCGCCACAGATTCCTTTTTTCTGTAAAGTGAAATTCAGAGCCTGGCTCAGCTCACGTTGTGTGTTGTGTGATCTGTTGGTCAGCGCTGGCCGCGTACCTTGGAAGGTCGACACAGCTTGATGACTGGGTGAACAGCTGTATTACTGTAACCATTTCTATTTTGGAAAAGCTAATGAAGCATTTGTGAAGGCTCGAGAACAAGGTTGAGAGGAGAGACTGTTCACGCCAAGCGATGCACTGAACAATAGAGGAGCTTAGGGTATAGGGACACGCTGCTTTCAAACCTGACCCAGAGCCGAAATGAAGTGCTGAGAGTGCTTGGCACTGGACTGTGATTGTTTCAGTTTGGAGGTCTGTGGTCATGGACAAGGTAACTTGGAAGTGAGACAAGGTGATGCAATACCATCCCTGCCTGGGTGAGCGCGTCCCTCCTGTGTTTTGGAGCCTCAGCACACATACAAACCTAGAGTCGCTATCGCTTTCAAACAGATACGCTTACAGAAAAATACAGCTCAGAAAGAATTGTGGGAGTAGCTTTGCAGACAGTGCACGGAGATTTAAGCTGGCTCCAGCTGGCATTAATAGGAGGGGTGTAGTAATTCTTTTCATCCCTTCTCCTAATTGCCGATGCTTTTTGAGATGTCTTGATGAAGATTTTTGCAAATCTCTTGAGGGTGACATCTGGTCCTGGTAGGAGGCTCCAAAATTGTAGGTTTTCTTTACTGCCACTGTGCACTCTGTGGAGTCTGCTGAATCTTCCTTGCTTAGTCAAAAATGGGAAGTTTTAGTTCAGTGAGTGTGGGATTGGTGATGTAATCGGAGGAGCCGTACCTTGCACCAGTCACGCAAATGCCTCTGACCACTTTCAAGCAAACTTCTGAATGTCTGTGCCTGTTGTAAGTCTAAAAGTCAGTGCCCTGTGACATGCTCCACTTTGGCTCCTGTGGCATTTGCACTGTCTGCAGCTGCTGCAGTAGATTAGATTGTGTGCGACTCAAGCAGGGAGTGGGGCTGATCTGACAAGAAATGTGTATTTTAAGTGTAGCTGTTGCATTGCATTAATGTTGTTTATCTTGCGATGGTGGCCATGCATTGGCACATGACATGAGTGATATTAATGATGTGGAAAAGGCAGGGCTTTCTAAGGGGCCAGGCTGGTGCAAAGTCGAGTGTGGTGTAATTAGAGCAGTATCTGGTCTGCTGATAAAATACAGGCAGATAATTGCCAACACTTTCGTTTTCTTAGTCTTTCTTACTTGTCAAAGCCCTTGCTCAGCTTGGTGAATGTATCCCTTTCAGGATAAGGTGTAACTTGTGTGAAAGCATTTGCAGGATTAATTTTCACTTACTCTCAGGAGAACTGCGGAAGAAAAAATAACCGTGTACATTCCCATTATTTTTTTGGGTATGTTTGCCCACTGGGTTTTTTCTAAGATGCAGAAGCAGTAGGTGACAAACCTTGCAGCACGTTGTACAAAGCCAGCCTCTTCCCACGTACGAGGCCCATGAGGAATTTTTCAGCTATCATTTATTGAGACAGGAAGTATATTCTCCTTTTGCAGTAATTTATTAGCCGATTTATAAACGTTTCTAGTTAAATTAGTTGGAGTGGGAGGACTGAAAAATGGGGATGAACAAGCAGCCAACTGAAAAGCCAGCCCTTCTTGCATGAGCCATGGTCCATACCATTTTCCGAGCAGGAACATTAGAAAGAGTCAGTCATTTCTGTTGGTTTTCTTTCGTTTCGTTGGAAGACACGTGGTTCCTGTTCCACTCCACATGCTAGTTAAATAAAAATTTTGGAGTCAGTCATTGTTTTAGTTGGGAGGATTTGTAAGCTTGGCTTTGGGATCTCTTTAGAGGGATACATTTAGCAATCTAAAGAAATAATTATAACGTATAGGTGTGTGCTGTTATATGGATCTCCATGAGTTTGTGAAGTCCATTTCTATGGAAATAACCTGTTACTGTTATCATCTTCCACAGAGATTCATGCCAAGGTTCTGTTATTTATTAGATATTTTCCTTTCATTTAAAAAAGGAAATTGTAAGGTTTTTGCCAGCCTGTATCACATTTAAGTCTGTTAAATCCCCTGTATCTCTCAGAGACAGAATACCAGAGGCTCGGAGGAAAGTGTTAAACCTGTGAAGCTGACGTAAAAGATAATATGGCCACAGGCTTCACCCTGAGCTCTAATAGTGAGAGACTGCCTTTCCCACCAAGGTTTACAGTTTAATATCGCTCCTGAGACGTGCTGTCATTAACCATGACTTTGGAACCAAATCCTGTGTCTTGTTCTATCTTAGGGACACTTTGAGGGCTTACAGTGTTTATAGTCGGGAAACCAGAAGTTTCATGGCATCGTGGAGATTGCAGTTACTTCAGTGCATTAATTCTCCTGCTCTGTCAGCTGCAGTGAGACGAGGCAGAGCTCCTTCACTTGTGCTGCACTGCTACTCCATGAAACACCAGAAAAACTGAGTAGAGCCTGCTCAGGATTACTAAACTTGGGGAAAATTATGCTACTTTTAATAGATGCTACTTAATTTGTTTCTGGGGATGTGAAGTTTTGTCAGCTCCTTCTATTATCTGACAGCGCCATAAAAATGTTAACTCCTTAGGTTGTCCTTCCTTTATATTTTCTTCAGAACAGCCTGTGTACGTTTTGCCCATCATAGGCATTGCTGACCCACTGTATTTGCCAAAGAAAATAAGAATCACAGAGCACTGTGGAGTGGTATTTTCAGTGTTTGTGGAGCCCACACTGCAAACCTCCCATCCCTGATTAATCTCTATGACTGCATGAAGAGTAAGAGCAAGGATCAAGTCATTTAGAAGGGTAAACCAGTTCTGAAGTTGTGAAGACAACTTGCTAGGAGACAAAAGAGGGGCAAAAGCTTAAATGACATGAAAGTGGTGTTTAAGCTTCGGTCCACTGTGGTTTGAGGACTTCTCTTGGGGAGGCAATTGGTGGCACCCCTCATTCTTCCTCTGCCCTGGAGAAGCTGTGCTTGTTCATGAGTGTTGTGGTCTGTGCTTCTGGATCTAAATCAAAATTGAAATTCAATTTACAGTGCCAATGTAACTGAATAAGAGAGGGTGAAAAGCAAACCCTGGATAGAGCTGAATGGAAACTCTGCATGTTGGGTGTGGAGTTCTGCAGTGTTTAGTAATAATAACAGGCTGGAAATGAGAAGTAACCAACTCATGTAGGCTAGTACCTGTGACAACTGTAGTTTTGCTCTGGTCATGAGAAGATCTCCATGTAACTGGCTTTAACTCCAGTTTCTAATTCGGTAATTCCTAAGCAATTGTAACTGTCAAGGGAGCTCAGTGTAAGCTGTTGTATAAACCCTTGTAACATGGCTGCCAAAGACAGTGACAATGGATGCTGGAAGTGTGAGGGATGTCTGACTGTGGCATCTCATATTTGTATCTGCCTCAGACCTCTTATTAACCTTCCCACCATGGATCGTCTGCCTTTCTTACTGAGGAATGCACTTGGGCTCGTGCTCAGCTTTGAGTGCATTTGCAGATCTGGCTGAGCTGTGTGGGAATTAACTGTTGCTGAGCTGTGTGCTCAGCTGAGACCTGGATCTAGAGCCGCTCTTTCTGATCCACGAGTTTCTCTTCCGTGGTCAGCTGTCATGATGTGATGTCTTTGACTCCCATCCACAGCAAATGCCCTGTATCCCAGTGCTGGTCTTCCAGACTGGTCCCAGGTGCTCCGCCTTTGCTCTCGGCTCAAATAGGCTGTGGCCTTCCAGGAGAAAGGTTTTCCTTAGTCTTGGGTCTTAGGGGGGCCAGTGAGGATCTCTCACTGTGTGAAAGACTTTTGACCACAAACATTTGCTTTTGGCTGCCATCTGTAAAATTTTAGATTTAAATATTTTATTAAAATAATATGGTTTTATTGTTTTCAATATATTATTATTAATATTTCTTATATGCATATTTGTTTTCTATATTTATATGTATTTATGCATACATGCTTTGTACATATATTGATTTACACATATTCATCGACATAAACATACATGTATAAATATATATATATGCACACGCGTACATATATATTGCTGTTATTTGGTGAACGGCATTTCTTTGTTATGTTTCTGTGCACAAGGACTAGAAAAGTCTACTCCAGGAATCTACCTGAGGAGGATTAACATACAGAGGCCATAAATTATATAAAGAGTGTTTGTTGTTAAACTGTGATAAACTTAGCCACAGGGAAGCAGCTGGCGCTTTATTGCCGATGAGTTCCTTTGTGTTCCCCTTAAGTTCCAGCCAGACAACAGCACATTTATAACTTTTTAAAAATTAAATGTAGAGTAGAAAGAGCCATGTTGGATTTGAGATGTGAGATGCTCCACTGGGATTGCTCCAGAGTCACACACCTGGTTATGTGTGGAAGCCTTTCTTCCTCCTTTTGTGGCTGGTGAAACTGGGGGCAGTGGTAGAAATAAGAGCAGGACTTGAAGAGTCCTGTTTCTGGTCTCTAGTTTTGCCATCTATCAGCAATTAAATAGAAAACAAACCCCAGCAAATAAAACCAACTTGCCTCAAAGTACACATTTGCTATGGAATAACTTCTGAGCAGGTTTTTCTCTCCTTCTGGGCATGTTGGCACTCAGTTTGAAGTCTCAAGGCTAAAGTAATTTTTCTCTGCAGTGAGAAATGGCAGGCAATGCAGTAACCTTCAAAACATGTGAGTAACACCAGTTCTGTGTCAGAAAGCCATATAGCTGAAATGGTTTGGCCAAAGTACCTGGAGTCAGAGTGCATACAAAATGTGCTTGGTCACAACTCACATTTTATAGGTGTGTAAAAGGAATGGAGCTCTCTCTGAAGGGTTTTAAAGGCTGGTGGAGTGAGTTACTGACAGGTTGTCTTGGTACTAGTAAGGCAAGTCTGGAAAGTGTCTCTGGAACGGGTGAGTGTCCCAGTTTCAGCTGGGATGGGATTCATCATCTTAGTAGCCGGTATAATGCTGTGTTTTGGATTTAGGGTGAGAGTAACATCCTATAACTGATGTTTTAGTTGCTGCTGAGCAGTGCTTACATGAAGTCAAGGACTTTTCAATTTCTCATGCTGCCCTGCTACTGAGTAGATGGGGGAACAAGGAGCTGGAAGGAGATGGGACAGCTGAGCCCATCCTATTAAGCTGTCTTTATCTCAGCCCATGAATTTTACCTTTCTTCCCTGTGCCATCCCACTGCGGGGCAGAGTGAGTGAGCAGCTGTGTGGTGTTTAACTACCTGCCGGCTACACGGGTCAGTGACTCTGTGTTGAAGTGCATTTGCATTTGACCAGCCGAGAATGAACTCCTAGCTCGGCTGTGGATGGGGAAGTGTGATGGAGGAAAGGTTATCCTGAAGGCATGCTTAAGGAGAATGAGCTTGACCACTGAATTGGGAGTTTCCACACTGTAGGGCAGTGCTGCCTTTTTCTTTGAACAGCACTGGGGTGGTGGTGGTAGAACTGTTTATATTTGGAAAAATCTGAGCTGTCACCTGGTGGGGTGCAGAAGGCTGTCCAGTTTTCTCCTCAGTTCTTGCAAACTGTTGTGCTGTGCAATCCCTTCCTTAGAGTGCTAGGTTGCCACTTCTGTTTTCCCTCTTGCTCTGGGAGGAGAGTTGTGGGACATTAAGAAACTCTCATTGACAGTCTGAGTCTCCTCATTGCCTACACTGCTCTCGCTCTGATGCGAGCACTGCATTCAACAAGTTCAGTTTGGGGGTTATTGTTTCTTTGTTTTGTGGAAATTTATTCTATCTCCTTGGTAATGTTTATGTAGGAAACAACTATATGCCCTCTTAAACTTTATTTTTGGAATCTAAATTAGTTCAGTTCTGAGTCTACCTGCAGAAAGTGGGCTCTGTGGTTACTCTGCACACCTGTCTCTCAGCTTCTTTCTGTCTGAAACCATCTGTGTGAAGGAAGCTGCTGTGGCTCCCTCACTAGGCACTAACACAGGTCTTTCTCCACCTCTGGAGAGACCCTGCTTGCAAAACTGCCCAGCTGTATTTTCATGGAAAAATCAACAAAAACCAGCCTACCAAACAAAACCAAAAAACCCCACAGCAACAAGACAATGGCAACAAAACCCCCAAACCAGAACAAAACCAAAGAACCTCAAACAAAAAACATTCTCAAAAAAAAAAAAAAGACAAAAAACCCCCCCTAAGCAACTGCTGTTTCTTTATTTCTTCCTTGCGATTTTTTCTTTGCTTTCTCACTGTGTTCTCCTGTGCAGCAAATTTCCTCCTCCAATCAGTTTCTTATTTCCTGGGTTGTTTTTTACATATTTTTTGGTCCTACAGATATATTTTTCTTGTGCAAAATCTGCACATAAGTGCCTGCAGGTCTCAAATTGTCCACGCTGCCTCTCTGCTGTTACAGCCTTATTCCCGCTGCTTGAGGTTCAGCGCTGTTCCCAACAACTTCTCTAGTCTTTGTACCATGTTGATGCCACTCTTCAAGGTGTGCTTCATGCATCATTTCTGTCAGATACTTACTCAGTGTGCATCTTACAGATCCTGTATCCTTTCATGTTTGTTGTAATTCTCAAATGTTTCCTCAATGCTGTAATCTTTTTTCTCCTGTAGTGCTTGTTTATAGTCAGAGAGAAATTGAGCAAAATCATCAGATCTGTTACCCATAAAAAGTGTCCTGTTTTGTCTTCTGAAGAGTCAAAACTTCTTGGGCCTAAGCCCTGTTTTTCTTGCCCTCCTGTTCCACCACTGAAGCTTATCTCTCTGCTGTAGCAGAGCTCAAAGGCAGGAGGGTGCCTTCACCTTCCACTCTTGATGTAGAGCCAGCACCTGAACGCACCAGCAATCTTCAAGAGGCAGAATAGCCAGCCAGGCAGGAACATGCTGATGTTCATCCACACCGAAGGAATACAGAATAGGAAAGGAACAAATTCCAGGGAAGCTCCCTTGGTGATTTTGTTGTTGTTGTTCTGTGCTTTTTAACTTCTCAGCAGGGATATTGGCTTTTTGCATTCCTGCCTGGAAGCCGGCAAACCCACACTGGCAGTTTAGTTTTCTGTTGGAGAGCCCCTCTGAGCTGGAGAGGAGCCCTACAAATCTTGCAGATACCATCCTCGAGGCATATGTAGCTCTGTGTCTGAGCTGATTTCAAACTGCCGTCCATAATCCGGATAATAATCTACTATTCACAATTAGATGTAGTTCCAATTTCTTGAATGCTCAAGCAATCATTTTCTTTGGTAATTGAGTTCCCCATAGAATTCCGCTATTCTGATCTCCTGCTCGGAAAACTAAGCATATTAATTTGAAAAGCTGCATCAGTGCCTGTCCAGGACAATGGCAGCAGAATAATTGCAAGGAAATCTCTTACAACAGGTTTATTTTCATCTAATAAAGCTTTCCCTGGTGGTTACACTGCATGCCGTGAATATGATACAAGCTCTAAGGTCTGCATGTGTGTGCTTGCATGGGCAACTGGGTTTAATTCTAGCATTCCAAGACATCTTCGTTATATTTTTTTATGAGTGTTCAAAGATCAATTTTTAAAGTATTTACCATTACTTCTTTTCATGATGAGTTTTAGGTAAGGGAAGGGGTCTGAGAGGAGTGACTCCTTCTGCCTGCAGGATTTATGCACATACAGGATGCATTTACAGACACTGGAATGAGAGTTGTGCTCCAGCCTCTAGCTGGAGATGAGGTTGTGTTCTATTGGATGCAGGGCAAACAATTAGTAAGGGACTAGAGGCCTTCGCAAAGAGCTTATAGCTCAGCAAGGCAACACGGGAGAGGAGAAAACAGAGGTGCAGAGGGATGACTCCTCCCAGCGTCAGGAGCCTCAGCCCTCTGTGTCAGTGTGGTTGGGATTTGGTAACAGTGAGTATAAGCCTTGATGCAGCTTGTCAGTGATCACCTTGTCTGGTTTGTCCTAGTTTGACCAGGAATGGTAGTTCTAGTTCTGCAGTATAGGGTGTTCTCAAGTACCTTTTCTTCTTTTAGGGAGTTTGCCCATGGGGAATATCTGTGTATGTTCATACTGAGTAGCAGGTGCCATTATCATGAGAGATATGTTTCAAGAATGGCCTTCAAACCTTATTCATTAGTGCTGTTGTGCTCTGGGCTGGAAATTGGTGAAAGATGGGCCTACTGTGTTTCAGATTTGATGGAGTTACTCTCAGTGTTTTTATTATTATTTTTTTGGTTATTGTTTGTTGTTTCACCTGCTGGGGTATTTTGTGAATCAAACGCTTAAATACGAGAAGATGTGAAGAAGCTTAAATAATGTGATAGAGGGATCCCTCGTGGAGGTGGAGTTCATGCTTGTCTAGTATTTCTAGGTAGGACTTTTGTTTTCTCCTATAATAGGGTCAAGTGGCCTCATCTTGCATTTTCAGAGGATCTGTGTGGCCAACTCCCATTGAAGTTGACTGGATTGTGTGAATCTCTGCCTCTTGAGATTCCAAATGCATTTTGGGCCTGTTTCCTTCCATGTGTGTTTGGAAGTTTGATGGACTTAATGAGGCCCAAGGATGCAGTATTAGGCAAATTACTTGAATCAGCATAAGAGAAAAAACATCAGAATTGTGTCCCACAGTGGAGCTGAAGTATTCTAGGGAAGCAGAGTTAGTTATGAATGGAAGATCATTCCTTTTCAGACTTGCTGCACCCCCCCTTTCCATAAAAGATGGCACAATCTATAGATGAATGCCTCCATAAATATTCAGCATATGTCAACAGTTATGGAGCACAGTGGTGTTAGCTTTTCGTTATTTACAAGTAGTTGCTGTAGAGTTTTTACACTGTAATCCTACAGCTGCACCATTTCATACAGAACTTTTACTTCCTGGCAATTAGATGAGTGACGTTTCAGATGTCAGATTTTCAAAGGAAAACTGGAAATGCAAAACCCTGTTCAGAACTTCTCCATTCCACTTATACTGATCAGCTAAAACTATTTCAAAAAAGAGTCTTATTTAGTGAAAATGTTAAGAAATGCCAAAGAAAGGTCTTCCTCATAATCTTTGCTGCATATGAATATATAAACCCAAGGAAAATACAATGTATGTACCAAGCCACAACTTTGTTACATTTCCACTTGCTAGGTTGGCTTAATGTGATGCAATGACAAGAGGCTGAGTACTGAGACACTTTTCTTCTGCTTCTATCAGTGAAGTCACTCTCAGTTTCTGCATTGCTTCCCACCAGAGATAAATACCCTTGGCAAAAGCACATTTATTACATTTACAGAAAACAACCCATCCCTGGCATATTTATTTTCTTTTTCCTGCCTCAGTTGGCAGTTGGATAGTTGAAAAAGCTACCTGTGCCTGCCCAGGTATGTGTATAGATGTGGAATCATAAATGTTTCACTATTATTGAAGGTGGCATTTTATGTAAAGCAGAGGGTAAGCTGCGGAAGCCAAGCTGCTCTTTTTGCCAGTGCATTTTCCCTGGTTCCTGCTGTCAGCAGTGCTGATGTTTTTCCTGGTATGTTCCACATCTCTTTACTGTTGGTGTATATGATCCATTGCTACCACCAGTCTTTTCAAAATGGTTTTGTGGGAGGATTTAAGTTTTCTCTGCAGCAGTACCCGCAGCTTCCCTCCTTGCCTGGTACTTCTCTATGAATTAACCTCTTGGATGGCTTCATTCTGTTTCTGTGTGAATTCAGACATTGTGCACACCTGTACGATGTGCACCTGTTTGTGTTTCTGTCTCAGTGCTCGGCTCAAAACCCATGAGTGGAGCAGTTCTCCTAGCGTAGCCCTCACGCTGGAATGGGAGTTGGCATCCTGTTTGGAGAGACTGCCTTTGCTTTCATGTGATGGACTCCTGTGGCTCCATCCCCAAATTAATGGAGAAATGTAAAACTTTGCACATCCTGGATTTGTGGAATCACAGGGGATGATAGGTTAAGGAAAATTTACATTCCTTTCATCCTCTGTCTGATCTATTGGTCCCCAGAGAGTGGATGCACTGTCCTTAGGGCTAGCAGCAGCATTCTTTCAAAGAAAAACCCTTCTGTCTTGTTCTTAGAAGCAAGACAAAGCATGTCATGTAGGAAGGGGCATGACTGAGGGGGGAAGAACAAATTACATGTGCTGGACTAAAGGTACTAACAAGTTCAATCAGGCCAGCCAAGAATTCCTTGATGTCACCTATGGTTGTGTCAGGTCTCTGTATAAAACACTTGACCTTAGCAATGGACTGTGGAGTTCAGCTGGCTGTTTGGTTTTTTGTTGGGTTTTTTTTCCCCTTTCTGTTTTCTCGTTTTTTAACACACTGGTGTGGATTTTTTATAGCAAACACCAGAAACTGTGTATGCTCCCTGGACCAGCAGAATATACTTGTTAATATATTTTGGCATTCAGAAGTAATCTGTGTCAAGTATTGAGTATCTGCTTTCCACTCTGCTGGCAAGTCCAAGGAAATGGCAGGCCATTGGAGAAGCATTGATTTCTAGCGTATGTCATTAGAATTGCATTATAAAGCTTGGCAGCAGGTTTGTCTTAATCCATCTTTTCACATCCTGTAGAGGAGAGAGAGAGATGAGTGCTGTCAAACCACCAAGTGTTCAAAGCTCCCACATGTGATCGCAGGAGTGCCGGGCATAGCTGTTCTCCCCAGCTCAGATCCGTGATCAAAAGCGAATTGAGATGCTGTCCTTCCAGCCATCTGCCGACTTTGGCATCTGCTGGGGTGAGGGATGGCCACGGAGATGTATCTTCTCTCACTCCTTGTATGACAGGGAGTGTCATCGAGCTCCCTAATGACAGGTAGCTGTTGATTTAGCTGACTGTTCGCGTTCCATTTTCTACCAGTAGGCACTATAAGTGTGATGGAAAGAAATGCAGCAGTAAACCTGAAGGACAGGGTTGGGTGGGGGTTGGAAGAGTGTTCATTACTCTTAAAAATTCGCTTGTTTTGCTTTGGCTAAACGGGCTTTAGTGGGATGAATCTTGCAGGATTTAAGGAGGTAAATCCTGGGAGCTCTGCTTGTCCTCACAATGCTGCCTGGAGTGAAGTGTGCAAACATAACCCTGTTCAATTTTCTGAGGCGACTCAGGGGGGTTTAAAATCAGGTTAGTTTCAGATTTGTTCTTTTTGTTTGCATTAGAAGTTTTTCCACTTCCAGCCTTCTGTTTTACAGCCGTTCCTTAGAGGTCTGATGCTTTCAGTCGTGTCTTGCTCAATTTGTAGTTGTGTATTCATTTTTTCCAGCTTGAAAAGTTATGTCATTTCTGCCAGCTTTTGTCTGCCTCACCTAAGACAACTCAGTGCTCATTGTGGAGTCACCCTCTCAATGGCAGGTACCTAAGGATCAGTGAGATCCTGCACTGACAAGGCTCTTGGCTATGGTGTGCCAAATACTGAAAATATAAATGTGGTCTTTACATATGTGTGTGGATAAGCACACACCTTATGTATGTATGTGTAGGTGTATGTAGGATAAATGAAAGGATGATTAAAAATAAAAAATCAACTATCCAAATGTATCTTGCAAGGGACCTGATTATAAAGAGGCAATAATCTGGCCCTAATTAGACCAGATGACATGGGAACCTTAATTTTTAACACTCCTTGACTCTGTAGGTCCTCAGCAGTTGTAACTTGGAGTTAGTGCAAAGTCACAGAGCTTTTGTCTCAGTATATAAGATTAAAGCTAGGAGTCTCTGGAATGCCACAGCTAAAGAAGGCATATTCAAGCTGTTGGTAGCTTGAAAAATAATAATGCCTGGAGCTATACAACCTGTTAAACATCAACATCCACTTTCAAACCAAAAAGAAAAATATCCTGCTCTTCATTAGAGAGAGGCTGAGCTGGAATGCTGAATGAAAAATTAATTTTTATGGGTATTTTTAAAAATAAACCATCTGGGTCTGAATTAATTCCTGACACCTAAAAACTACCCTATTTTTGTCAAGATAAACTTGTTGCTCAGTTCCTGTCCATCAGCTAATGCTGCACACTCCAAGCAGGGAATTTCTTTCAGCGCTTTATTGACAAACCTCTTTTATCCAAATGCCAGGGGCAGTGTGGGTGCAGTTCTGGGCAAGAGTGATGGGGAACCTGCTCAGAGTCACCAGGGACTCTGAGGTAAATTTGCTGGAAAGCTTGTCTCAGCATGAGGGAGAGTTACCAGCAGCTTGTGTACACTGAGAAGAAGAAATCTAATGCTGGAAGAAAGAGAGTGAAGTGGGAGTTGGAGTAAGTATTTGCTTGCTGCAAATACACAGTGGCTGAATCCAGTGAAAGGGCAACTTTGGGGATCCTGGATGTTTGTCACAGCAGAAGGCCAGCCAGCTGATTTGCATCCAGAGAAGTGGTGTTGGTGTCTGAGTCATGTTTTCCTCAAAAGTGAGGTGGGGTGAATTTTTAGTGCAGTCCTTTGCTGAGTGAAGCTGTGAGCCGTCAACAGAGCAATGTTTGTCAACAGATTTTGCTTCTTGAAAAAATTGTCATGACAGTAAAAATCGGAATTCAGGACCCAAACTACAGAAGATGAATGCTAAAATATACATAGAGGCCTCAGGGAACTTTGCGTCTCTTTTAGAAGCTGAGTCCCGCTGGTTTGTCCATGTTGAGAGTTGACTGAATTTGTTGCTGACCAATGTACACAGATGGCACTATGTTAGCAGGGTTAAATGCTATTTCCCAGGGCTGGGACTGAGTGCAGACCTGAGCTTGATTTGACTTCAGGACACAGAGCTGAGATCACCTTGGCCAGAGGCTCTCCTGCAGGTTGCAGGCTGGAGAAGACTTGGGGTTGGTCTCTTACTTGTATGATGGTTGTACCTTGCCAGATGTACGAGCTGTACGAGAACCAGGTACTACAGATAATCCTTTTTTCTCTTGGTCACATGGAAAAATGGCATTTGGGTTGGTCTTACGTTGCCCCAATATCTGTTTAAATGTTCTTGACTGATAAACAATTACAGCTTCAGTAAGGGTGGATCATACCGAGTTCTTCCTTGTTATACCAGATCAGTTTTATCACAGGTGTAGGGTTATATATGTGCACTGCAGTATTTTACGTATGTGAATCTTTCTCTTCTAGAGGGCTTGGGTAGCTGTGTTTGCAAAGATGTGCAAAAATACAGCAGGAGGCATTTAAAAAAAAAATTGGTAGTGAATTTAGACACTAGACATTAGGAGTTCAGAGGTAGAACACAGCCTTTTCCAGAAAAGTGTATTTCTGTCAGTAGATTTTATACCCAAACTGAAGCCACCCAAAATAACTAGACACTGAAAATGTAAATCTTGTTATTAATCTCAAAAGCTGTGAAACATGATCATCTCATTGAAAATTATGGCCTCTTAACAGCTCCATCTAAGACTGCATTATTAGCTGAATAGTCTCATTTTGCTGGACATTTAACCTTATACACATATAATTTATGATGGATTAATTTAACAAGTTTTAAAACTTCCAGAGTAGAACAGGGGTTGTGATCCCAATCCTGACGGTGAACAAGCTTTATTCCAATTGGCTCTGCTTCCCTTTCCCTTGTGCCAGTGTTTTGTGGCAGTTCACAGTACCTGTAAAAGCTAGCAGTGTGCTTAGATAGAGTAGCAAGGTGGTGTGTGACTGTGTCCCTTGTGTCAAAGCGTATAATCTGTGCTCTGTGCTCATCCCACACGGGCCCAGGGCATGGGATCCACATCAAACCCTGAGCTCATCTCAGCTGTGCAGCTGCCTGCAGGCTGGGGTGGCCTTGATTGTTTGTTTTGATTGTCCTTGAAATACTCAGTGGTTTCGTGCACATGTGATTTTTTTGGTTGTTCTCCCTGTTGGACGGCAGTGGTCTTTTGGTATGCAGGAAGCATTCAGATAGGTGAACAGACAAGGAAAAACAGCGTGTAGTGGTGGTGGGAGGGAAAAACACTCAAAAGGAATCACTCTGCTGTGCTCGCAGCAGTGAAATTTCATTCTGGCAGTACTGCTTTGCATTGACTCTGGCTACGATCTGAAGCCTGTTGCCACTAAGAAAGTATTTTCTATGGCAGTGGGTGCCTCAATATCCAGCCTGTTCTTCTCCCAAAATGCCCATTTTCTCATTGGCATGCATGACTGGGTCCTGTGACAGAGCTGGAAGTCTGCAAGAGCACCTCTAGCCATAAGTAACCCCTCAAAAACCTGTAAGAAATTAACTCAGATTTTCTATCTAACTTGGATCATTAATTAATTCTATCTCTGCCCCCATTACACAATTAGAAATATTGCCAGTGTCCAAATGTGCGATTACTACATCTGTTAGGAAAGGGAAGAAACAAAAGAATTAATGTTGATGATAATTTATACTGACACACCAAGGATGGGGAAAGCACTCAAGGCACTGAAGACCTGGCTGGAGCTTTCAGCTGAGCATTTGGAACAATCTAATGATTTGGACATTGTTCTTCTGTCTTCTCCTATTGTTTTTCCTTTACCCCCTGCCACCCAGTGACCCAAAAGTCTTTTAAAGTGCACTAGTATACTGTCCACACATCAACACTAGAAAATGTTCCAGGGCCTCAGAAAGACTTGGTTAGCAGGGAAGTCTGACAAATAGAAATAAATAAATCTCTAACTTTTTGAAACAGATATTTAGTTTTATATTTGGCTTCTTGAAGGACCGCACAAGGTTCTTCATGTAGCACATTTTGTTTATGTCGCTGTGCCTGCTGAGTGAGACCAGTTTTCTGCCTCTTCTGCGTGGCAAAAGGGACTGGTGCTTAGGGAGAGGAGCTTGGCCTCTCCTACAGCTCCCTCTACCCACAGCTTTTTGGGAATGTGAGGTCCCTGCCTACCTATTGCCCATGAGCTTGTCCAGCACCTTCTGAGTCCCCTGGCACTGCCTGTGTCCCCAGCCTTGTGCCAGCAGCAAGTCTCAGGTGTTCACCACCTCCCGTGCAAATTTTATCTCTTCTAAATCAATCTCCTCCTAATTTTACCAGTTCCCCCTACTTCTTGTTCTGCAGCACTTGGCAAACTGCACTTCTTTTAGCTGATCCACTGCATCTATGTTTTTGCAAACCTTAGAACTGCAAACCTTTTTCAGTTTTCTGCCCCCAAGCTGGGTAGTTTGGACCCTTGGACAAGGCAGCAGCTCCATCCCCTTATGGTGTCCCTTGGCTTTGCCTAAGAGCTGCAACCTTCCCAAGACTGGCACTGCCACAGGATGGGGACATGCCAAGGGCTTGTGAAGCGGCAAAGCAACACCTGTCCTTCTCACAGTATCCCTCCAGATGATTCACAGCGTTTTGTTGATTCTTTCTTTGGAGGCCACTGCACAATGAGCCAGTGATTTCAGATAACTGTCAGTGATGACTCCAAGATCCAAAGCTGTGACTCCCATGAGCTCAGCATTGCATAGGCTGAACATTAGGTTATTACCCCTAAGCTTATCTAGTGAGGCTCAGCTGCCTCCTCCTTGCTTGCTCACTTTTCTTTTTGATTTTCTGCTGGTGTTCTTCACCATTGCTGCGGCATTTGAGTACCCCCATTGGTTTAGTTTCACCTGCAGGTTCTGAGATTTCACCATTTCTCCCTTCTCCAGGTCTGTGAGGAAGGTACTGAATGAAATCCTCTGGAGTATGTACCCCTGGGGGACCCTGGTGCTGGCTTTTCTTGATCCCCATACCTTTTGCTTCCTAACCAGCTTTTGGTCCATAAAAGAGACTTTCCTTCAGGCCCATGACAGCTTAGTTTCTTTAATAATCTTTCACATGGGCTTTGTCAAAGACTTTTTGAAAATCCAATTATTTTGAAAATCCCTTTTATTCACACACCGACTACCTCATACGACTCCAGGTTACCGAGGCAGGATTTCCCTTTGTAGAAGACATCCTAGCTCTTTCTCAATGACGTTTTTCTTATCCATATGACCAGGGGTTTTTTTTTTGGTCATACTAAGCTCTACCACCTTGGCAGGGTTGGCAATGGGACTTGGTGGTCTCCAGCTCCCAGGACCCTGACCTGGGCTGTTTTGCTGCAAAGGTGCTCCTGGTCCTTCTGGGTGTGGTGGCTGTGAGGGGCAGTGAGGTGGTCCTGTCACCAGGAAGCTGCCTCGGGGGTCTCCTCAGGAAGTGTTTTCAGCTCAAAATGCTGAGAAGGAGGTTTGAATCCTCTGGTGCTGCCAGACTCACAGGTGACATTTATGTTCCTGGGCAGCCCCTGCGGGTGCTCTCCGCTGCCTCAGCCACAACCACCGAAATGTCTGGATACAAGCAGGACCCCCCACCGCCTTTGGGAGCATCAGCAGAGTTTTCTGCGTCTCCTTCAGGTGTGTTCCTTGTCCTTTTTCTTCTGTTTTCCCTGTGAAAGGGCCGCTGAGGGCAGTGGGGCCTCAGAGGAAATGGCAGCCGCGCTCTGGCCTGCTGTGTGCCCTCACCTCAGGGGAGGGCTGCTCTGAAGGGATCAGCAGGGCCCTGGCCTGTGTGAAATGTCACCTTGCAGCCCCCTGCTCCTGAGGGGAACATCTCTGCAGCCACATGTCACTGTCCCACAAAGGAGATTTTGAGTACTTTTGAGGCCTTGAGAAGAACAGAGTGGCCATGGGTGGCCCCTGGGCTCGGACAGTTCTGAGGGACTGGGTCTGTAATAGGCAGAGCTGGAGCTCAGTAACAAAACTGCAGGTGTTCATCCACTGGAGAAGGAAACTTGTGAATCCATTCCAGAGAATATATGTGGAGCAAATTAGAAAAAACCAAAAAAATAAATCAAGATATTTGGAAAAAAGAAATTGTGTCTTGACATAGTTCTTTCTGTGGCTCTAGGAAATCATGGGGTGCATGCAGAGCAGAAGCCCCAGTGTCTCTGACACTCCATGGAGGCTCCATTGAAGCATCACCAGCCCTTTAGTGTGATGGTTGTCAGAAAAGAATTCAAATGTGGCAGGTCTCTCATGTTAGCAGCTCAACAGATGCTACTGTAAACATGATGTCCCAGCAAAACCATGTGATTAACGCTGATTAACACACTGGCACATGGAAAAATGCAAATTGAAAAAGCATTAAAATGGTGTTGTTATTGATGTATTCAGTTAATAGCAGTGGGTGGTGACTCCTGAGATTTCTGATGTTATGCTCATACACAGTTGGTATGAGAAGGTGCTGTGTGGGTAGATTTGCTGTGCTGCTCCCTTGCAGTCTTCTAAAAATTTGGTAAGTGGAAGAAAGATTTGTTTAGCCCCTGGAGAGCAGGTGCCTGTTGTTCTGTTGCAGGCAGAGCATTTTGTTACCCTGCCATTAGTGATGGCTCATGGCATTGTGCTGGGCTGTGGGTGCTGTCCTTAATGCCATGCCCGTGGACTTTGTGTCCATCACTGCCACCATGCCTGTGGAATTTGTGGGCATGGTGAGAGAACCTGCCTGCGGTCATGCCTGTGCCCTGTGGCCTTTGTCTTAATGAGCAATTCTGTCTTTTCAGCCTGGGAGCATGGGGGGGCAATCTTGGTGATTAAAGATGCTGTGCTTTCTTTTTGATTTCTCCTTATCGATAACTCTTTACGATGCTGCAGCAATACATATTCCCTCTGAAAAATTAATAGCTACAGGCTTCTCGTTACTGAGGCAGCCTTCTGATGCCCTGACAAGGGAGCCATGTACCAGCTGGCAGGCAGTGGAGCTGCAAGTCAGGATCAAGGGGTTGCTCTGGATGCAGAGGGTGGCTGACCATCTCATGCTTTTGCACTTTCATCAGCACAGCAGTGCCACACGTGCTTTTAAAGCTAGACCACAACTTTAGTAAGTGGTATCATGGCTCCTTCACAAGTCGGTTTGTGCATCAAATCCTTTTCTTGCCCCTTTAGAGAGCTCAGTTAAAGTGGTCCTTGTAAGGAGACTGTCCAATTTCAGGCCATGATGGAGGGTTTTGCACCTTGCTGGCCTCTGCAGAATATGCCAGGCTGTGACTCTGGCCACGCTCAAGACTGTCACAAGCTTTGCATCCCTTCCACTAGGGCCAGGATGTTACCTATCACGTCCCTGCAAACTAGCGTGCTAGCTCATAGCTGTTCAAATGTGCCTTTTGGTTTATGTGCACGTTCTTTGCCACTGGGAATACCAACAGATCCATTAAATCAGCCACATCAGCTTGTCAGTCAATGGTGCTGCACTGTGTCTGCTCCAAAGCTGAGTTGTTGCTGCACTGACTTGGCTGGAGTACTTATGTAAGTGAATTTTCTACATGCATAGCTGAAATTAAACTTATTTGACCAGATTTCATTGGGATAGCTTTCTTTTTTCCTTCCTTTTCTTGATTTTTTTCTGGAAAATCTGTAGTCATATGGTGAGATAAATGGGAATATTGACACTATGGAATACTTGTCTCAAACTGTAGCAGATCAAAGCTTTCAGGGCCTTCTTTCTTCCTTTTGAAACTGAGCCTGAAATTGATCTGCAAAGCTTGTTTCCTAAAATTGGAACAAAGATGGGTATCTTTATTCAAACTGAAATTCTGATCCATAGAAATGTTCTTAATTTTAGATGGAATTTCATTGATTTTTGTATGGCAAAGTCCCAGCTGGTTCAGCAGTAAGTTGATGGATGAAATGCAACTGAGGAAAGGTAGGCAAAACTCTAGGTTTTCAAGGATTAAGAAAATATTTTCCCTTTTGCTGGTGCCTGTGTCCTTGTTCCCATGGTGATGGCCATTATTGGATGGGCCAGCTCTGAAGTTGGAGCATTAGCCAAGCTGTATGTTTTATGCTGCAAGTTGAGAGTAATTTACTAATAGGTTTTCAAAAGTATCTGCAATTTTTGGTGGCCAGCTGGAGCCACTGGAAGAAGATTTTCTTTGCAGTGTCCTGAAAGAAAATTCCTTTAAAGCTTGTTATAAATCAGGCGTTCCAAACTTGCCTGCTTTAGATCTTACACATGATGTAAGCTTGCAAGCAGGCATATTTGATGTCTTAAGTTTTGTTTTGATTTGATTTTTTAAAAATTCTCTTGCAAAAAGGCAGCTTTTGGGGGAAGTTAGTCAAAAGGAGGAATAATTTAGAGCAGGTGTTTTGCACATCTATCGCTGTGCGTACTGCTAGACAAAGTGGCTGTTTCAGAAAGGGAGCATTTTATCAACAGATCTACAATCTGTCAAACACAACTGACTGCTGGAGAGTCTGTCAGGAACAGCAGTTTGACAACTGAGATGGACTTGCTGGATCTGTTCAGAGCAGCACGTGCTGTCAAGTGGTAAGGAAATGTTTAGGCATTGCTTAACATACAGAAATAGTGAATTTTTTCTTGAAATCCTGGAGTACATACACTCAAATTTAGAACAATCTTCATGTTCTGAAATATCTGCACCCTTCCTCTTCAAATCTCCTGGCAGGTTGAACAGCTGCATGTGGTGAATTAAGCACAGACTCTTGTTTGTTTGTTTGTTTCTAGAGGATCTGATATAAGAGAATCCTGGCTTCTTAATGAGCGTCCATGGGGAAAAGGAATGTCATGGCTTTTTAGTTTCAGCTGAAATTGGATAAAATGTTGACTTTCTTAATGAATGATTAATATTTTTTCTTAATAAAGAAAACAAACAGTGAACTAAATGTGGTACCCCATAAGTGCAGCTGGCATTTTCAGTGCAGCAGGAGCAGGGATGAGCTGGCCATGTGGGAAGTGCTTTTTGCAGGGTGGAAAGAAATCCCCCCTGCAGCGTCAGACCCAGGCAGGCGCACACACATCCCCTCCCACGCTGTCTCTGCTCTGGGCTGGCAGGAGGCAGGGCTCTGATGGATGGTTGCCTTGCTGGAGAAGTCGGTTGTGGATGCCCCTCACCCGTTTCATTATTTAATTACACAGCAATCTGAATGCTGGGCAGTAAAACTGCATTTTCACCCAGAGCTGATTTCCATTTAGTCTGTCATGTTAATAGTGAAATAAATTGCTCTAATTGCCTGCAAACTTCATCAAATTCATATTTCTTCCTTTTTTATTGAATATTTATTAAACTTCATGTCATGTCTTGCTTGGTTGGTAAAAGTGGTCCAGTCTGTGCATAACATTATGCTTTAAAACGCAGGGTGTCACATTTTCCCTCTTCCTCTTGAATTTTAATTTAGATTGTGAAGTTTTGCATTCATGTTCATATTAATCATGCAATTTGAAGAAAGAAGAAAAGTCTGCAAAGCATCCTTGTCTTTACATCAACTCTGGTTCTGCTGAGTCTCCTGTTTAAAGGAGGAAGCCCCATTGGGGCCAAACCTGAGGCCGGTGTGAGTTTTCCTGGCAGAGGGTTCTGCTCTTGGTGTGCATGGACTGGGAGTGGGAGGCTTTTTCTACAAATTCAGTTTAAATTTGTGAAGTGCTCATCCCATTTTAGCTGTGTGTGTTCACGTACTTTTCGACTTCAGAGTGGTGTGTGTGGGGCAAAAAGCAGCAACATCTGAATATTAGTAATGGTATTCATCTGTTAGTGCTTCCCATTCCTATTCAAAGTATCTCTTAGTTACTGACTCCTACTTACTCTTAGTTTTCTTTGAGACTCTTTGCACTTGCTTTTTTTTTTTTTTTTTTTACATTTCTTGAAGGTAATTTCTGGACATCATGTTCGTGGGGAACATGTAATGGAAGTAAAAATGAAAGGCTCCAAAACCATACAGCAATGAAAAGAAATAATGAAATAATGAATAAACAGTATTTTCAGGGATTGATACTTACTTCCCCGCATCTCTTTATTTTAGGGGCAGTTTGATTGTTTGATTTATTTCTGAGCAATTGATTTGCATATTTTGTGTATCTGTGAAACGGACTTGGAAACCTCTAGGTAGTGCCATACTTAATACATAATGCTAAGCAACATGCACAATTCTTCCAAAGATTTAGGAATTCAGATGGGGTCAGATATTTACAGGCAATTTTAGGTACCTTAATTCCAATTAAGTATTAGCCTGAGGAGGAAGGTAAATCACCTCAGCTCTTGCGAGAGTGGTGAAGAAATGTTTTAGTGGTTGAGAGCATCATTTGGCCACTTCGTAAAGTACCTTTGGTTTTTATCTCCTCGAGAATTTTTCTGTTAGGGTATGGGGCCTCTCTTGACCTTTGAGGTTGAGAGCACTTCTCTGCCTCTTAGATCTTTGTCAGTGAGTGCTCACTGGCTCTTCTTCCCTGCATTTATCGTCTGGTTCTGGGAGCAATCCTCTGGCTCTGTCCAGTGCCTCGGACAGCACCCGTCAGCAGTGTCAGTGCTGCTGGGCAGGTGGTGGCTGCGCAGGGACATCTTCCTTCCCCTGCTTGCCTTCGGAGAAGATCTTGGAACCAGCTGTAAAAGCAGTTGCATTTTTGTGCTTTAGATAAATCGTTGTGTTCAGATGCATACTTAGATTGCTATATTTTGCCTCCCTTGTCAGCTCTGTCAGTTCCAAAACTCACAGGAGGTAAAATTCAGCCTGTTCAGACTCCAAGGAAGGTGGTTTCATGCCAAGTGATATTTTTCCAAGTGCTTGTAGGTTTAATTTGCTGCATAGTCTCGTCCGTTTTCCTGCTCTGCCATTTATCCATTGAAAGCATGTCCCCTAAAAATTGTGATTAACTACCTCTTTCATTGTTTTTTCTATTCATTGGTTGTTTTTATTATTTTTTTCCTCCTCTCCCCAATCTTTTAACCAATCTAACTGGTATTATTTATGGACATAATTAAAATACGGTACATGCACAAAATGCTGAATTGGGAATGTATCTGCATTTAAAAAATATATAAAGAAATTAACCAGGCTATTGATCAACCCAAGTGGCAAATGCACTGAAGAGGGTTTATCTCTGTGTCAAATGCTTCTGTCAGAAAAACTCCAGTGGAATTGTATATAATGGTTTCGTGCACCATTCATAGTCAGTGGTGGTGTTACAATGATATAGACTTGCTGAAGGAGTCCTAGGCCTATTTAGTTAAAAGAAAAAAAATTAAAAGTATGATTTGTGTTCCAACTAAAGAAATGAACATGTAAGTACTTATCAAAAGGCACAGCTTTTGTGTTTATTCATCCAAGGACTAGAAGCACATATTTTAGCATCTGAATGATTATAAATATGTTTACTAGCTATCAAAATCAGAGCTGTTTAATTTGAGAATACCAATTCATATTCAGATGTGTTTTGCTTTTCACTACTAGTATTAGTTATCCTGTTCAGCATTCATATTTCTGGCATTCATCATTTTCAGCTTACAACATTGAGATGTAACTGAGGACGGGTGTCAGAGGTTAAAGGACATGTTGTGTGTTTTGATTACTCTTACGTCAATGTGTCTTGTCAGAAGGACTGGATGGAGACGTTAGGAGCACATGAAGTATTAGCCCCTGCCTCAGAAAAGCAGCACTTCTTAATTTTTCTTGTTTCAACTTAAGTACTTGTCCAAGGAAAATACGAAGTACAAAGTCAGTAAATAAGCCTGACTCAATTAAAAATGATTGACACCTGCCTTGAAATAGCCATCTTCAAAAGACACCTGCAACAAAGCAGTTGATGATCATGATCCAGGAACCTACCAGGGCATGCTTCTGTGATGCTGCATTCGTTTCCTATGTTGTCTCTTCCAGTGTGACACAATGTTCATTTGCTGCAGTTCCCCATTTCTGCTCTCTTTGAAAATGCCTTTTTAAGATATCCTTCCCAAAAGTTCATCCTTGGGATGAACCTTACTTGATGGGACGTTACATCAACAAAAAAAAAAGGGGGGAGGGAAAGAAAGAGGAGGTCAGCCCAATGCTTCCAGGTTCTGGTTTGAGTTCTGCCAGGCTTTGAAAGCAGCCTCTGATCCTGGAACAACGGCACTGAAAACAGTGGGTATTCTTCATTTAACACAGGTGGGTTTTGCTGTAAGACTTGCTAATAACCTACACTCCTATTCTCAAAAGTTAGAGGCAAATCACTGTATTTTAAAAAAGGTCTGTTTGGGGTGTAATTCTATCTTCCCGTCTCTGTCCTATTTTATCTTTCCTTTTTTTTTTCCTAACGCCTATAACAGATATTATAATGGGTGTAATAATGGATACGTGGGTGTAATAACAATAATGTTTAGCAGCTCACTTTCTCCAAGGACCAGGGCTTGCCTCACAAACCGTAGCACAAATCACACTCAGAAGGTTGCACAGTGATTTGTGAACATCACTTTTCGTTTCAGCAGCTCTGTGCTGGCCTCTGAGCCGGAGGGTCTTGGCAGTTCCTGTCACTCTGGTGCTGATTTTTCCACTGGTTTGGGCCTGCTGAAGTTGTAAGAATTCATGCCAGTATTTGTGATGTCTACCATGGGCTACCCTTTCAAAATTGAAGGACAGCTGGAAAACAAACTCTCCCAGAGATTTCATTGGACTCTGAAGGGTCACTCAAAATGCTTTGCTTGCAACTGTGAAGACCTGCTGATGTTTCACGGATGTCCTTGATGACTTACAATAATAAATACAAGCTAAATATAGGGTTTTTTTTGTCAGGCTCTTCTGCCTGTTTGGAAGTTTTATTTTGTCTTTCCTGTTCTTTCCATGGTAGCATTTTGCTGCTGAGTGGTGAGCTCACTGTTCTGTGCGTGCTTCCTCTGGTAGTGCCCTACTTTCTAAGTATGGCAGTCTTTCTGTGCCACAGGCAGTCTTTTGCTGTTCTTCCTTTCCTTTCTTGGTGGTTCTTTCCAAGTCTTTGACCTTTTGTTTTCTTGATGACTGATCCTCCTCTGGAAATCTTCCATTGCTGCTATTGCAGCAATGGCGACTGCTTTGGTCTGCAGAAGTGGGCAGAGTTCTCTGTACATTAGACCTAATGTTGGGTCTCACTTGAACTGCCAAAGTAGGGCTTCAGATGAAATTCAAGTTCTCCTTATACTGACATTCTGGCTAGAATTGCCTATCACGTTTCCAAACTCCTCCTGGTTTCTTGCAGGTCTTGGAGATTACTCAAGTGCCACCTGTTCTTCTGCTGTACATCCACTCACAGGATGGAGCAAAATAATGGGAGTATTTTCCTGTTGTGTAGTGAAAATTCTGTAGCTCAGTAATTTTTCTTTTGCGTAAGTTTGTTCTTACCTAGGTCGTGCATTAATCATTTTGTTTTCCAGTGTATAATATCATTCCTCAGGAAATTTCTCCCTTCCTCCTATCCCTGCCTTGCATACACTCTGGTTTTGTATTCTGTGTGATGCCAGCAGTGGCTGGAGGCAAATACTATTAATTTGAAATCAGGGCATGCTGTGCAAAGGCAAGGGGGGGGTTCCAATATGTTTGTTTTTGAAAAAAAATAGGGCTGTCTTGGGAAGTGTTACTATCCTGCACTTGTCTCAGACCCTTTGGGTTTCCCATTTTCATGTGCCTTGTGGTTAATAGATGGTTGTTGGGGTGAATGTCCAAAAGCGTTTGGCATCCCACAGCTCCTGTTGGGAACAACTGTGGTCACGGAGGGTGACCCCTGCTGTGCTAGGCAGGGAGATCACCAGGACTGTCTGTTCTTGCCTTGGGTATGGGATATGTAAACCTCCTGCTGTAACATCTGTCTGCTGACATTTGGGGAGATGGCTGATTTGATGTAAAACTCCACATGGGATAATCCATTTAAATTACCATAACTGCACCAATGGTCTAAGTCCACTGGAGTCAAAGGAAATTGTTTGTGCATTATAATTCTCACTAATTGCTGTAATTTTGATACAGCAAGAAGTATGCAAATTCAATAATTTTTGAAGAATCCTCGAGGTGAGAGAAGAGCTTACTGAGGGAAGGGAAGCCTTCAACTTAGTGATGGATTTAATTCGCAAGAATTATTGTTTTGCCAACAAAGCTTTCAGTATGTTTTGCAAATTCCATCTGTCCTTTTAAAATCTCGTTTGAACAGTGTTGCAGTGGTGATTTCCCAGAAACAAATCTGTTTCCTATCAGTTATCAGGAAAATTGCCCGTAATGTTGGGGTTTAGCTTCCTCCTCAGGTAAACCTGGTAGTTGGACCTGGTTAGTGTGTGAATAGTCCCAAATACTGCAACACCCAAATGTGGAGACATCTACAAAGTATGTGCTCTATTTGTTTGGTAGGCAGGGGATCCTCAGCGCTCTCTGAAGATTGATCCTTTTTCTCTGTGTGGGTTTAAGTACCAAAAGAGGCTGCTACTATAGGAAAAAATCATTTTCTTTGATATTGCTACTTGAAAGGAAAGTTTCAGTATTGAGCTTAGTTATTTCCCACTTTATTTACTCTTTTTTTTTTTTTTTGATAGAAAATATGGGAGGAAAGTATTCAGCATTTGTAGAGAGATACTTGTGTTCTTCTGCCAGATACAGAGGCGTGAAAGAAAGCATTATGCATAACAAGATATTCTCAGGAGATCTGTTTAGCAGAAGGGCACAGTGTTAGATGTAATTTGTTTACTGACAGAGTTTCCAACAATGGTGCAATGGACCAGGAAACATCACTAAAGTAATGAGTCCTTTCCTTTTTTAAAGTGATTATGTTTGAACAGTGCAAATTAACCCGCTTTTTGAAGCTGCTGCTTAGGTGAAACAATTCGCTGATGAAAAGGCATCCCCCAACTGGCTCCAGCAGCTGATGTGGATAAAAGGTGCAGAGGCCTTGCGTGCACAGGAGAAGAGCTGTTTTTTGTAAACCAAATGCAGGTAGCAACCAGGCTGATCTAATCTAGGACCTACTGTAGTGAAATTGTGATGCCAAGAACAAAGGCGTTCCATCGTGTGTGAAGAAACAACTGTAAATAAAGTTAGCTCAAGTGAGGATCAGCAGAACTCCTGGGGGAAGGCAAGGGGCTACCCAAATACTGCCTGATCTCCTGGCACAGCACAAATGGCTGTCAGCTGACCCTGCTCACTGGTGCCTGACTCTGGGGTTCCTGCAGCAATCTCATCCCAGTGGCTTGTGAGAGAGGCCAGGCACAGGTATTACTGGGGGTGTGAACTGATGTGTGAATGATGCAGTACCACGATTGCCGTGTCTCAAACACCATCTCACGTGGTTGGAGATAAGCAGCTGCAATCTGAGCTCTCCAGAGAAATCGCTCGGGATCCTGCGGAGAACGTGCAATTAATAAGTGAATGTTTCACACGTTTCAGGCAGATGCTATTGGTTATTCATGCCTGACGAAAGCAGAGGTGCCCATTATGGCATTTCCAGCCAACTGTGATTGTGAACTGTCTATTATGGCCTCTTTCCTTTCACGTCGTGTGGTTTTTGTTTGTAGCGAATGCAAGAACCATGTGCTCATCTGAAAATGAACTCAAAAGGAGTATTTGGCAGTCCAGTGGAAAAAGTCGTATGGGAGATTTCCATATGCCCTGCTGAGAATTAGGCTCAAGTATCAGTGGGAACTCAGTGCCCAGCTGCCATTTGTCTCTGCTTTTAAAAGAAGTTTTTCCATAGAAACGGTGCTTTATAGTAGATGAATCTAGCAGTTTTTAATTTGGTCAAGTGAAGGTTCTTCTGAAGGAGCAGTCTGGTTTGTCCTCTTAACAAATCCTTACAAAATTATCTGGGCGTATAGTTTTGATTTCCTTAAATACTGGAGTTGGACTTGAATGACTGAAAGCAGTGTACAGCGTTATCTGATGCACTTGAGACTCCTGACAGATAAATAATTCAGCCCTTCAACACAATGTTTTGTTAGAAATTAGTGTGCCTACTGGGTATAAAGCAAAGAGGTGCCATTCATAGTAATGCAGACACCTCCCTGGGGTTATTGACTATTCTCAAGTGAGATCTGCTCACTTGAAATGATCACCTTTTCAGAAAAACACATCTACTTTAATGGCTTTCAGTATCTCTTGCTTAGCTCTTTTGGTGACTGTTTCCATTTCAGTGATTAATGCTGTTAATAACTATAATCAGAATTCTTTTTAATGCCATCCTCTGGTAAAACTAGTAACACTAGTATTTTTTTTTCCATTGTTAAGTGTATTTTCCGTATAAAAATATAGGCATATCTATTTCTTTCCAAAGAAGAGCAAAGCTACTGAGGATTAATACCCACTATACTTTCTGCTTCCAAAAAGCCAAATATGAATGTGCCCCTTTTTCCTTCTCTTAGCTGAGTTACACATGAAAAGCCAAAAGGAACCTGTCAACATCATGTGACCAAGCCTTTGAAAAATACTCTGCTTCAGGCTGAACCCAGTTTCTTCCACCTCCTAGCACATAGAAGATGATGATGACCTCTCAGCAACATTCAGAGTATTCCATGATGTTTAATTCTCAATTAAAGGCTTTGCAGTTTTTCTGTTTGCCAGCAGATGATGTTCCCACAGATCTCCCTGTGTTTGGCCTAGGTAGGGAATACCAGACAGCATTGTGATGTTACTGCTCTGGAGTGATTTTTGGCAGTAGGTGTTGCAAGGTCATACAGATTTTACCTTTTGTAAACTCATCCCTAGTCCTGTTCCTCTGATTTTTTTCATTTTTACAGTTGTATTATTACCTGGCAGAGAGCTAGGAATTAGACCTGTGAAAAAAGCTGTCCGAGTAAGCACAGGATTGAAAGTGCCTGTAAAGTAGTACATGGCTGAGTCCAACACTTACTGTGGTTCTGATGCGAATAGATCAAACATAGGTATAAAGAATAAAATTAAAGAAAAATACTATGACATTCCCATCAGTAGTTAATAGGTTTTATTTTGTTGTGCTTATGTGTCTTACTATGTCTTTCTCTCAGTCTTGCCTTTTAAGACGAAAATCTTCTCAAGGCTTGTTGTTTACTGACTTTCCTACTCTGGGCTCTCAAGTCTGTGACAGAGAGTTTTGGGGTTTGTTTGATTGGTTGTTTTGGTTTGGTTGTTTTGTGTTGTTTTTTTTTCTTTCATGGCACTACAATTTAGAAATACTTATTAGATAGACAGTGGAGGACAACAGTGAATTATGATTGCAATGGGTACCTGGAAAATTACCCTTGCTTCTTTTCCTAGTAGTGATGATGCTCTTGAAAAGCACCAGATAAGTGTAATAATGATTTTGCCTTCATATTTGTCTTGCAATACAACTACTGGAAAATGTTTACAGATATTGGTGTAATAATTTCCAGGAAAAAAACCCTCTCCAATCAGATTTCTGAATTGAATACACAGGTGAATGCAGATGCAGCTGAGTTGGAAAGGGGTTTTGAAGGAATCTTCCTCTTGTCTTTTTTCTTCTTACCAAAATGACAAAAAGTGCATTTATGGCTCTGTTGTGAAAATTTGAGATTTCACTGTGAAAGTTGTCTCTCCAGAGTTCTTCCCACAACTCCACCTTCTTGCCCCATGAAACCCCAAAACCCTGCATGAGTTTGAATGTGCAGATGATGCAGAAGATGGTTGCAAATCTTCAAGTTGTAAATGTGAAGGGCTTTTCCCTCTGCTGGGGTGACAGAGGCTGCTGGTCTGCGGTGATTCAGTTCCCAGAAACAATGGGATCAGCATCAACAGGTGTATATTGCACCTGAAGGTTTCCTTTTAATTTTTTTAAGCACTAGCATGTTGTATTTATTTTGATGTAAGCTAAATTGCTTCTCTCAAGTGATATCAGAGTTTCTTCCAGTTAGTGATGCTGCTTCTCTTTAGCAGGAGCTCATGACAAAGCACCATAAACGTGGTATCTTACATTTATGTGCAGTAGAGTTGTTTGGTTTCCAAGGATCTAAGGAAAACGTGTGTTTGAGTTTGATCACTTCTTGGCTGTGTGCAGAAAGACAACAAGGATTAGGGAACCGGTTAAACACATCAAACTATTTCTTGCTATTAAAAGACAAACTTAAGCAGTACTGCAAACTTAATTTTGAACTCCTTTTGTTCCCTTATTTAAAAGGGGAAAGAGATGACACTGTACTATCAGCAAAATTAAAAAAGAAAAAAGGATGAATTGGCTAACTGGTCAGCTATTCATACTTCAGTTCAACGATCAGGTTTTGTCTTACATTTTGTGGCACTGTCAATTGCAAGGACAATGCCACAAAATATATTTCATTCTGGATTTAAATGTTACTTGGTTATCTATCTAAAGTACTGTGCATGGCAATCAAAAATGCAGCAGTGTCTTGTTCCTTTACCCCAGTCAGTAGCTGTTTATTAGAGACTCTGTTGTAGAAACTGCATTCAGTGCTTAGTCTTTCCTCCTTTTTTGTTTGCACTGGCATTCCAAGCGAATCCATGGGTACAGCATTTCTCTGTTCTGAAAGACCTGTGCATCAGATTACAGATTATGGCATTTGTGTGCTAGGAACCGGTGGAAGGTGGTGTGATCACACACCGCAACATGGCAATGAACGATGTGCAAACCCACATCTGGCTCCGGAGGCTGCTGTGAAGGGAGAGTTGTGCAGCATGCCATGCCCTTAGTTCTCTGGAGGCATTTGCTCCAGATAATTTGTTCTGCCATGGGGGCTGCTTTTCCCCCTTGTCCCAAGTAGTTAAACACAATACCAAACAGAACTGCTGAATGCTTTCCGGTGTGGCAGTAAACTGTGGAACTGTCACTTGGGGAGTTGTTCAGGCTGTTTTGGGGCTTTAAGTTTGTAGCTAATGACCTCTATAGTGGTCATAGTACCAAATGTCACACTCAAAAGGCTGGAAGTCAATGAAGCATCCGGGCCACTCAATATATCAGTGTTTAATTGACAATGTGCAAGACCTGCTTGTGATTTATAGCCTGATAAAGGGACACACTTTTTATGTTCTGCCAACACAATTGGCAGAATATTTTAGGCACAGATGGCACATTAGCCTTGGACAGCTGGTTCCCTCTCTGCTGTCACATCCTAGGACCATCTAACTAATACTGTCACACATGACCCAGTTCACTGGGTAACCGAGAGGGGTTCTCGCGCGTGGCTTCGTGTCAGCCTGAAGGCACATGAAAATCAATCTGCTAAAAGACTGCCTTGAAGAGGTTTCCAAGACTTAGCACCCCACCATGCCCTTCTGGCTGCTCACTTGCTGACCTCTCTCGTTCAGCTGCGTGAGCGTAACCAGAGTTTGTTTCTGGTTGTGCAGCGTGCACATGTGCAGCCTGCAGAGCGTGGTTCTCTCCTTGCAGTGTCCTCTACTCTGCATCTGCACAAATGTGCATTTCAAAAAACAAAAAGGCAAGAGGCAAAACACACGTATGTAGCACGAATCTCTTTAAAGCGAGGGAATAAGTAGGGATCACTGAAAGGTGACTGTTTTGAAAGGTGTATCTTTAATACTCAGTAGAAAAAAAATAAAGAATACATGGTAGAGAGACAGTATATAGTGACAGTATAAATTATGCGTAGATGATAGCGAGGATAAAAGAACAGAGGATGAACTAAAAGTTCAAATGCTTTTGGAAAGAAAAAAAAACAACCCCAGATGTTTTCTAGAACATAGGCAGGCAGGAAAGTTCTGAGGTGGAAAACTGAAAGCTGTGTTTGTTGATAGATGAAACACATTTTTGAGATCAGAAACTTAGTATTTCAAGATATGATCCCAATAAAAATAAGACAGTTTTTCCATAATTTCTTGCTGTTCTATCAGAGCTTCACTGACTTTGCTGCAAACTGCTGTGTAAAAAGCCTTTAAAATGTATTTTGGTTTACAACACCAGATACAGAGTCCAAGAAGTGGTGATGGAATTAGTATGAGCTTTTACTGATGCCAAGCAACTAGACCAGAAAAAATGGAGTTTTGTGTTTGTGTTTAAAGATATAATTTTAATAAGATAGAGTTCAATTTGTCACAGGAACAATGCTCCTGGATTGTGGAGATGTAACCCACCAGCAACTGAGAGAAACATCACCTTGCCAGGGGAGCACTGGGAAAATATCCACTTGCTTTATCCCTGATCTCTTCTGACAGTGAAGTTTCACTGTGTGTGCCTGGAGAGCAGCTTGGTTTGTCTTGGAGCAGAGAACATGTGGATGTCCGTGTGCAACATGATGCTCACGATACCAAGGGGAGGACAGCGACAGTGTCTTGATCCCAGTCACATCTTGCAGAATTTCAGCTGACTGGAGCTCCAAATTGTCTAGGTGTTATTTACAGAAATTTTGTGCTGTTTTTGAGGGTAATGATAACAAAAGGTAGGCTGAAGAACCATTCAAGTTCAGTTATTTTCCAAATTAGAGCTATAGGTAAAGGCTTTGCTTTGGATTTTTTTTACAATATTATCTGCTGTTTTCTTTAGGGTTTGCCCCCAAAGGTGGGAATCTCATTGGGTTTAGTGGAGAAAGCTGCCTGAACACATCATGAGGTTTTTCATTTAACCTTACATGGAAGCAGATAGCAGTAGCTGAGCTCTGTTTTAAATGAAATCTGTATTAGAGCTCCTGTCTACAGGAGGGCAGAGCAGACTCAAGACATCTCTCTGAGCTGTATTGCATATTAAATGCCTCTGTAGAACTGCTGGAGAAATTACAGGCTTTCATTTTCATAGATTCTGGAGTATTTCAGCATGGAATGTGTAGCTCTGGGTTTGATACCATGCCATCAAATTTCATTTGCACTGGAGTCACTTGCAGGTGACATGTAAAAATGGCTTTTAAATTTGCTTTCTGAGGCACTGGAATAGATTTTTAAGATTTCCAGTGTACTCTGGTTGTGTGTATTACTTGACTGACCAACTGTCTCTGAAGAATAGCATTTTTGAAGGCTGTGTCAGAGTCAGGTAACCTTTGAAAGACTTTGTGCTGTAGCAACACAGTGAAGTACATCACACTGATTTAGAATCCCAAGGGGTTTGGTAATCTATAATTAACAAATTAGTGCCAATCACCAGCCTGGTTGGACATGAACGATCGATTAGCATTGGGAGTGACATTGATGCGCTCCAGAGTCCTGGTATTTCATTTAGAAGATGAGGACCTTTGTGCAGCAGACGATGACAATCTGCTGTGGTCTCAGTACAGAGAGGAGAGTTGTCAACCCCCGGCAGGAATTAAGAAGTAATTGGTTGTTCCCAAGCTGAGCAGGGAACCATGGGGAATGGGGGAGCCGATTGAGGGGGGTGGCATGTGTTTGAGTCACCTGGGAATCCTGCAGGTGGAATGACCTTCCCTCCCATTTGTTCTTTCCTTTTCACTTCTGCCTGTTTCCCGCAGTACAAACAGTGGGGAAGTGCTAATCAGCTAGATCCATTGAATGGGAGCTGTAACTTCAAGTCAGGCCATTACCTACAATTAAAGCATATGTGGCAAAGGAATTAGCACTGTGCCACAGAAAGGCAGGTTTGTACCGTACACCTGGAGGTGTTAACTGCCTTTTGTGTTCCCAGCTTCAAAATTAGGCAATGGGTAAAATAAGTGCTGACATGGGTGAAAAAAACATCTCTTTGAGCTTGTTTGATTATTTAGAGTGTTGAAATAAAAAATTTTAACTACATTGAATACTATATATTCCATTTGGTCTAATTACATATGGTACTTCTGATTGCACATGAGCCATAGGCAAAATTATTAGCAGATGGGTACACTTCTGTGTGCTTACTGGCATGGTAGTAATTGTTTCATCCTTTCAGGTCATCTCTGTGGTGGCAGAGATTGTGAAAGCCCTTGTCCTAAGCTTTTATTCCGTAAAGGAGCTGTGCTTGATAAGATAAGGCGTTATGGTTGATAAGAACCACGCGAGTAAATGAGTACATGATAGTACCAATGTCTTAAATGCTTGAGCACAAGTGGATGAGTAATGGAATTTCCATTCAGTGTCCAAGGAAAAGTTTACTTAATTTTTAAGAGCGGGTTATTTTCTGGTGCTCTGAATTTCCTAGTGCCTGTTAGTTATCTATGCGACTATTTTTATCTCTTGCTGCTTCTGAGTTTTGACTTGGAGGTTTTGCTACAGTGTGAGAAGAGTGTCAATTGACGGAACCAGTTCTCCCAGATTACTGTGGCAGGAGCAGTGTTGCTGTTTGGGCTTTGCACTTGTTGAGCAACACTTCTGTATAAATTGGTGTCATTTGAGACTCCAGGTCACTGCCCGTATCCAGCACCGAGCATCCATATGATTCTGAAAAGAGCACTCTTTCACTTAGTGCTGTTTTAGGCTGGCAGGGAGGACCGAACGAGGCAGCTGGAGGTTGTACAGGTGGTGGGCTCTGACATATTTCGAAATATTGCTGCTGTTTTGGCCTGTAACAGAGGAAATGGGCATGACCAGGTTAGGCTTGGCACTCTGGGAATGTCCTGGGTTGCCCTGTGTTAATGGAGCTGGGAAGATTTCCTGAGGAAAGACTCAGTCAAGGAGTTGACTCCATCTGAGCTGTTACGGTTTTTTGTAAAATGAAGATTGTATTTTGAATGAAAGTTCGATCCAGGTGAAATTTCAAAACCTTATTGATCACCTCCATGAGTTTAATGCAGACTTTTCTTACCTCGTGTTATGGTAGCAAGGTTAGGAAAAAGAGGGTGTGTCAGAGTTTGTTTTGTTACAGTTGGGCACTTTACCCAAGTATTCTTCTCAAACAAAGAAATGAAGTGAAATCCAGTGTAGACGTAGAACAACTCATAATGACAACGTTAAATCAGTGCCCTAATTAGTGAGCACTTCCTGGGGACTCATTAGAATTATAAAAGCATTCTTGTTGGTTATGTGGTGGCTGGAACACATCGAGTTTTGGGCAGTTTGACAATATTACCTTGAAGAAAAGAGTTTTGCAGCCTTTAAGAATTTCCTGTGATTTGTGAGAAAGCACAAATTGCAATGTCGTAGAAATCCTTTATGAATTGGGCCTTATGTTCGCTCTTGTAAATGAGGAGGGGTTTAGAGTTTATATGCCACAGTCTAATAGGTATATAGTGACTGCTTAATGGGATTTACATTCGCTCAAACAAAATTAGGCTGGTAAAAGACAATGCAACATGCTGTAATGTAAATGGGACTGACGGCAGAATTAAATGTTTGTGGAAACAGGGCAGCAGATCTATCAAGAGCTAATTAGACAGAGAGTTCAGAGACAGACTTGGGAGTAAACAGCACCAACAAAGAGAGAGAGAGAGCAAGAAAGAGAGAAAATGGAGTCTTTGTGCGACGATGAAAAGGAGTTATAAACAAGGTTATTTAAATTGGAAGGTCTGGTGGAGCCTATCCCGTGAGAAGGACTTAGTCTTATCCGAACCTGTTGATTAACACAAGCTGAATGGCAACTTTGATAACCCCTTTTATGTGCACATAGTTCCTCTTTGTTGCAGTTTGCTATTCATGGTATCTTCCTCTCCTACACTTTTTCATCACAGGATAATGTTTCCATTTGAGCTTTTCTCTCAGGCACCAGTTTAAAAACAAGACTTCAGCCAAAATATTTCCAGCAGCGAGAGAAAGCCTCGAGAGCAGCACCAGTGAAGACAAGAGAGTTTAGGTGTTTCCTGTTCCCTGCAGGGGTGTGTGCTTGGGAGGAAGGCACCCCTGCAGAGAGCCATCAGGTGAAAATGATGCCGTGGAACAAGGGCAGACTGGATGAACTTGGCATGTAAAGGATGCTTTGTGCCTGCCATGCCATCAGCTGTGGTGTCCTTGCCATTATTGCACCATTTGGCACACCCACTGCCTTTTGTAGGCTCCTATTGTCACACGAGGGAAGCAATATTTGTTTGAATAAAACCCCCTGTATATTTAGTTGACAAAGGGTAGTCCCTGAATTTGGCAGGAACAGGATTTGATCAAAATAAATTTGTTATAAGAAAACTTGCAAGATCATTGACAAATCAGTTGCAGAGGTATTTAAAGGATTTTTGTTTAGTCTTCATAATTTCTTTCTTCAAACCTAGTTTAAGAAATTCTGAATACGAAATAACATGGTAACTTTGTGATTTTACATTAATAGAAGGCTTATGCAGGGCAGGCTATGGCATTTCCCTTATTACCATCTTTGGCAAATCCCAACTTGGATTTTTGTTTTGAGTTTCTTTTTCTTTTTTTTTTCTTCGAGCTGGAAATAGATGGACCTTCCTGAATTTTGCTGGTGGGTGTTGTACGATGATATTTGTACTTGGAGGGGATCAGAAAAACCCTTGTGCTTTTTGGTTTTGTTTTTTTTTTTTTTAATGGGAGAATTGTGCTTTTTCTTAACAGCAGAACTGGGATTATAAACATGTAAGAGTTGGGATAAGAAGCTGGGCTGGTTTCTCTGAGAGAAAGTGTCATTTTTCAGAGGGAACCATAAAGCCTTGCTATGAGGGGTTGGTGAAGCAGGAAGAAGGGAGTGCCGTGTCTAAGGGCCTTTCCCTGAAATTTGAGCTCAAATTTCTGTCTGAAACCAAATCCACTGACTCTGAAAGCTAGATCAGATAGGAGCAGTCCTCTGCGTGAAGCGTCTGACAATGCAACTCTAGTTTCAACAGAAATACACCACGTCTTGTCTTATTTGCTCAGAGATGCTGAGGCTGGTAGGGAGTATGATTTTATCTCTTAGGGAGTGTTATTTGATGAAAGACATCTTGGGCTTGTGCCAGGAAGGTGGAGCCCGTGCTGGGTCCTGGAGCTGTGGGATAGGGAAGGTGGCTCTCGCAGTGCAGACCTGGCTCGGGGCTACTCCAGCAAATCCTCCTGCATTCTTATTTTCGAAGTAACTTACACTTTTGTTGGGATGCTGAAAATCCATACTGCTGAGAGGTTGTTCCTTTCCCTGAAATAATACTTCTGCAAGGATTAAAATAATGTGGGCTTTTGTTTTGGTCTGTATTTATTATTTAATCTGTGAAGAGGCATTCCTCAGCGAAAAAACCTGTCCTGGGTATAGTACTTACCCATCAGAAATCAATTACATTTTTCTTTTTTTGCTTGCCTAGTGTTCTTACAAGTATGGGTCACAATTTCTTTGCCTTTACCTCATCAGAGCAGCATCCTTGTGTTTGACAAGGTCTGTGGGAAGCCATTGACTTTCATGTTCGTTTGATTACAGTTTAAAAATGAAAGCTGTGCATTTTGGCACTGACAACAAAAGCACAGGGATGTTTTGGATCCTCGTTCTTTGGTGTCTCATGCAAAGAGAAGGTGAGCTGGTTTGTTTGAGAGGTTTTTGTCAGGGAGCAGCTGAGGTGCGAACTGGTGGCCAAGGGGGAGGTGCTGCTGGGGAGAAGTTTCTGCAGTGGGGCACTCAAGAAGGCACTTTTCCCAAGTGCTCAGGCAATATCCTCTGAAGAAACTTTATTTAGGGAAGGGTGCCCATGCTCCAATTGCAGGGAGGAAGGAATCTGCAGGTAAGAAGCCAAAACTTGCTGTGTGGTGAATCTGAGAGATCTCTTGCTGTAATAATAATAATAATAATATATTATAATAGCAGGCAGCACCAGTCGTGCAGTGTAAATGGCAGAAGCCTTAGCATATGTTCTTACTTTGCTGGTAACTGTCACCAAGCTTGTGATTGAATGCTCAAAGATAAAGCCACACACACTTGTAGCTTGTTTCAGTCCTGCTAGAGCCTTTGATAAATTTATTTTCTTGTTTCTTGGGTTTCAGCTGGAGGACACAAAAGAGCAACTCACAATGTCTGAGGGTATTCACTACAATTATACACACAGACCCCCAATAGATCTCCTGTTGTTCTCCGGGAAAAAAGAGATGAAAATAGTAGTGCTAAAGAAATATGGCTTGGTGGTTTTCCTTCCTGACTTTAAGGAAGTTTCCAGTGACAGTTTCTCAGAAGAAATGACCATTCTGAACCTGGTGCAATGAATTCTCTGCTTGCCTGCCCTCTGCTAGCACTGGGTTCGGTTCATCCTGTGAAATGGAAGGAGAGGTGTTGTTTTGGCAGGGAGGTGCCAGTTTGAGGTCTGGGGTCCGGCTCTGCATATCGTCAGTGGCTGCAGTCACTGTCACTGGCTGTTGCAGGCTGCAGGGGACTCTCAGTTTGTTTATCGTAATACTTTGAGGTTTTATATGGATCTTTTTTCCTGTAGGAAGTAAATATTTGTCCTAAAATTTTATCCTCCTCTTTTTTTTTTGTACTTTTAGAACATCATAAAATGCATCAAATCATCATCTAATTTTATTAATTTTGTGCTGTTACATACACTATATAATTTTAGTGCAGAGGTGTTCTTCCAATGTGAGATTGCTATTTCGTGCACAAGTTTCATTTTATTTCATGGTAGGAGAATTCTGAAAACTAAGAGTGAATTCTCAGATGTAAAAACCTGCCCCTTGGAAAAATCTGCCCGCTCTGAGTTTCAACTTCATAAGGCTGTGCTGAAAGCCTGGGTGGCTCTGCTGTTTTCTTCTCTGGTGTTCTGGTAATACAGAATTGTATTGATTGATTACAGTTGCCAGATGCGACTACTGCACAGGAGAACTCCGGTTTAAAATTTCAGGTGTAAGCAGATTTTAGTCCATGCTGCTCATTTCCCCCCAGCTCGTCCCTCGTCCGCCCCCTCCCACCCGGCATCCTTGCCTGCTCCCTCACGTGATAAATAACACTGTCTTATCAAGGTCAGTCGGAAAGGCCCTTTTTACATATCTCATAAATTTTAGCCAGGTGCCACCGATGTGAGATTAATGTAATGGCACTCCAGCAAGCACTCAGGCTTGTCTTAATTATGCTAAGGTTGCCGGTTCACCGTTTCTCTTCATCTGTCTCCCGCTTTAGGGAACACTAAACACTATGTCATTAGATTGTCTGTTCCACAACATTGGCCCTTTGCATTTACAAAGTCATCAGATGGCTTATGACCTAGCTTTTCTAAGATATTAAATTAAATAAATAGTGAAAACAAAAAATTAAGCAGAAAAGGAGCCTGTTGGTGGAAGGAGGGCAGAAGGGGGGAGAGCCAAGGGGGTATAAATGCAGGTGCTTTCATGTCTGGCACAGGGTCTGCAACAGGAAGGGCTGCAAGCTTGGGGGCTTCCTCTGTTTTGTTGTTTCATTTTGATTTTCCTTTGGAAGTTAAAAATCCTCTACTGCAGTGTTTGGGGAATCAGTTGAGAAGGGGCCCCCTGGGGCTCAAACCAACCTTGGCTGTTTCTTCCCTGAGCTCTGGGAAGGGGACAGAGGGTAGCAGAGTGAGTCCCTGGGCTGTGGGAAGGGGACAGAGGGTAGGAGGGTCCCTGAGCTCTGGGAAGGGGACAGAGGGTAGCAGAGTGAGTCCCTGGGCTGTGGGAAGGGGACACAGGACAGCAGCCCCATGGCACTGAGCCGCTGGTAGCTTTGCATCCTGCCAAGATAAAGCTCCTGTTGAGGCAGGGAACCATTTCCTCCTACATCTGGGACAGTATGAGTAATATTTCTTGGACATTTGTTCCTTTCCATCTGCAGGCTCAGTTTAGCAGCCTGGAAAAGGCTGACCTTGATTTTTATTTTATTTATTTTGTGCTTTATAGCCACAATGAAAGAGACTTTTGTTTCTAGTCAGAGCGTCCTCTGCTGGCTTTCCAGGGAGGAGAATTTAGAGATAACCAGATAGGACTATCTGATGCACCAGTTTTAATTTTTATGAAAATAAATGCCTCAAAAGGACCTGACCAAGGCTTGTGTTGGAGCAGCCTGGTGGCTGTAGCAGGAGTGGGGCAGTCTGAAACTTTCCCATGAGAAAAGAGAAACTAGGTGTCTGGTATATTCAGTAGCAGCTCTCTGCGATGTGCTAAGATGGCTCACCCTTACCTTCTCCAGCAGTACATGAAAATTAATGTGGATATTGCAGATGAGACAAGTTTTTCTGTTGATTTGCATGCTCTGAATACGTCAGGTCCTAATTTCTGCAACCAAGGCTAAATTAGAGCTTTGTTCTCCCTTTGCTACCTAGCACTTCTAAAAATGTTTTAAAAAGAAAAGTATTCTTCACAAAGGAGGGCCTTATGTGAGGCACAGAAAGGCAGCCCAGAGCAAAGCAGTCATGCTCTGAATAGCACACAGGGCCCACTCTCTTCCAAGCTCACTAAGCCAAAAGAAAGCACCCAATGAAGAGGTAATGAGAACAATCTGATTTTTTATCAGTGTTGTACACAAAGCTCCTGACTTAGGGCTGCTGCTGTGCAGGGATGTCTGTATCCACATGTCCCTCTCTGCCTGGATTTCCTGAGCCACCACAGGCACCACGGCACCTTGAGCTCCCTGCCTTGGTTTCCCTGCTGTTGGTAATTAATGTCATGGCCACACATAACACGAGGTGTTTTCCTACCGGGGGAAAGCACGGGTAGTGCACACCTGACCTTTTAAAAATCAAGGGCAAAGGTTTAATTTTTTTAAATATATCAAAACTAACCTATTCAGTCCAAAACTAAAATTTCTGAAGACTTTCCTACAGCAACTGTGAATCACATACTCCATCAGCTGTTGGTGGCTCCAAGGCACAGATCTGTCACCTGGATGTGAAAGCATCAGGTCAATAAGGTAGGCACAGGATGTTAGCAGTTACCAGGAACACAAATTACTGCTGTCATTTTATTAACATAATTTTGTTAACAGTTTTTTAGCCAATAGACTTTCTCTAGTCGACTGTCCATGGAATAATTACTTTTTAACCCCCAAATATTGTTTTAAATTCAACTGCAGTGTGTGTGTAAGCAACTTAGTTGAAAGTGTTTTGAAAATAGTGTTATCACCTCAGTTCAGGCTCAGTCTTCTGCCAGCATAATTCCAGTGGAAGCTTCTCTCTGCTGTAGACTTTGCTGGTTATTCCTAGGTGTGATAACTGGAAATGTGCTATCTAGTAATGATCTGTGCTGGTGCATTGTCACAGCATTATAGTGAAAATAACTCCTGTCACCACAGGAGGAAGCACACTGATGACTCCCTCTAAACTGTCTGTGAGGGAAACACAGCTATGACAAGCCCAGTCCTAATGGCACATTTCAGAGCACAGAAGGTCTTGTGGTATCAGATTCTCTTAATGGGACAAGATTTATTTTATGAAGTGATTTATTAAGGTGAAATTAATATGCTCATACACAGCTTGAATTTTAGCTTTGTTTTGTTTGTCCACTAGACAAGAAGAAATGGCACTTTCTTGGTTTTGGGAGTAACATTTATGCAAAAACATTTTAGGGGTGGGTTTAGGTTGCCATGTTTTGGCAGGTGTTCACACAGAAATCAGACCCTGTGCCTGAGCACCAGAAAGGAGAGCAGGATATATTGTTCTCCTCCAAACTCCAGACTTCACTGCAGGGCCTGTGGAAAAGCATGTGAACATCCATCCTGATGATCCTTGGAGGAAGGCTGAAGAAAAAACATTGACTTTGTTGCCTGACCTACCTGCATTTCTCAGAAGCAAAGGAAAAAGCTAGGGAATGTAGATGTAAAATGAAATAGTGCATTGCCTTGTTTTGGTAGGGAGTGAAATGTTTAACAATCAAGTGGCAAATGCAGTAGGGACAGATGTGCTTTTAAAACACCACTATTTTTCACTGAAATTTTTCAGTCTTGTGGGGGTTTTGTGTTTACCCAACTAATTTATTACTTTGATTGAGTGCAGTAATTGCATGTTTAACTGAAGAAAATTGCTTCATTTAAACTAAAGTTTTATCTTTGTGTCAAAAAGCTTGTGAGTAGACTGGGTGGTTCTGGCTCTTTTCTTTGCCCACCACTACATTCCTGTGCTGATTGGATCTTTCTGAGCTCCTTGCTCTTGGAAACAGGAACTTCTCTCCCTGCTACCCAAGACCCTGGGGATAATGTCAACACCTCTTTTCTGGTACCACATCCTTATTTCAAAAGGGAGGCCGGGAGAAAACATCAGTGGAGAAGCTGCCTAAATGTTTGCTGCAGCCCATGGTGCATTTTTTGGGCTTTGGAGTGAAAGATGTGTGTCTCAAGGAAGAGGGGTGGGGTAAAAAGAAATATGTGGAAAGGCCACCAGCTGCAAGTCTTCCGAGCCGTGAGACAGTTTTGGAAATGCTTTGTTCACTTAGAGGGTGCTGGAGTTAAAAAATGAAAATTGCTTTTGCAGCAAAGTGCACCATAAGGTCTGCAGGGACAGATTAGCACTTTGGCTCTGTGTGCCCTATATAGTAAATGCTGCTTCAGTGGTTACTCTAAGATAGGATATGAAGGTGAGAGAAGTTAAGAATTGCTTGAGCCACTGTGATTCACAGTTACCATTACATTAAAATATGGAGAAGCTCTGCTTTTACTTAATTGGCAAAGACAGCAATGGATCAATCAGGCAGTTTAGTGCAGGGTTTTTTTTTGTTGAATGGCTTGTAACTTCGTGAGCTATTTCTGTGCAGCTGTGACATAGGAAGCTTCATACTCCCCTGATAAGATGTATTTAGTCAAAACTGTCTGGATGATGGCCTGCTTTGATCCTTGCTGTACATGGGTGAAAGGAAAGGCAGGGGGGTTAATTTTGAACAGGCTGGAGAGAAGCAGAGGCAGCAGAGTTTTATCTGGGGATGCAAGATGCTGCATCTGTTACGGGCAGAGGTGGCACTGAACAGTCTCCAGAGGCTGAGGTTGAATTCACCCTGGTACTGAAAGTAAACCCTCAGCCTGTGAACACCTTGATGATCCAAAATTAGGGCCACACTATCACTGTTAACTTCCTTGAGAAGACCAGAATTGCCCTTCTTGGCACGAGATGCATTTATTTATTTGTGTTTGTTTTAGAGGTGCCTCAAGCACACCCATGACTTGGATGGGAATTTTGTGCTCAGCTTAGAAGCATTGTTTATATATTTTCTGTGAGCAGTTTGTCTTCATTTCTGGTAGCACAAATCTGATTTCCCTTGTGATCCTAAAGCAAGAGATAGCTAAGAAATACCTGTGAGAAGGCAAATCCACTTTAAAGTATTCATGATTTGGTTTGGGCTGGGAAACAGAGGAGGGTAAATTGGCAAGAGAGTCAAGTGCTAGAACAGTTTCCTGCTGGGAGCACTGGGAAGAGGAGTCCTGGCAGGTTTCTGTGTGAGCTGGAAAATGGGGGGCAGGCTGTGTACCCTGATGATCTGCCATGCCAGGGACTTGCCCAGAGGCCTTGAGGGCCATCAATCCAACTTGAGCCAACTACTGAGAGCTGGAAAGGTCTCTTTTGATTTTGTGCAAGCTATTCATGCAAATGCAGGCTATTTGGTGCAAGTTACATGGGGTCCAGATGTTTCAGAAGTCTAACAAGCCTCTTCTCTTTTCCTCCATTGTCCTCTCACTTCCCTGAGCTGAGGTGCAAGCACAGGCCTGAGGAGGAGCCAAATCTTGGATGTGATGTGCAGGCAGTGACCCACAGAGCCTCCTAGAGATGTAACTGTAGGAGAAGTGCTTGGTTAGACCCCCTGCATGCCAGAGAGATTTGTGTTCACCTGCTTTAGTCTGCAGGTTGACAGAGGAAAGGGGATTTCTGTGCATGCAGCGAGGTCGTGGATGTCTGAGAAAACTGAGCAGCTGTGGGTCATTTCCCTGAGCAGCCCTGGGCTAGGGCAAAGCCTGCTTGTTGAAGAAAATAAATCCTATAAATGGGTTTCATACTATTAACAGAGAGGGCATCAGAACATTTATGCAGAAGAGGAAAAGATCATGGTTGGGTTTTGCCCATCTTAATTGTAGTGTTTCCTACACTGCACAAAAAATGTCTTTTTCAGTAGGGAATATCCTTTAACAAAGACGTCAGTAATAAGACACAAACCAAATATATATGTTTATGTATTAAAAGAAAAAAATCCTTCTAATGCTTATTTACACTCTGTCTATGCCTGGTGGGCCACATTTATGGCCTGTCTCTTGCAGATTTTAGTGCCGTAGAGGCAAGAAGTCTCTGCTCAGGAATAGAATTCCTTGCATTTTCCAGGTCAGAAAGACAGTGACTCAATATATGTTAAAAATAATGAAAACCTGTACAGGGTAAAATGATGGTATGAGTAAAATGTTGTCTGGAACATGCTGAAATAGGTAAATTTTCAGCAAAAGACACCCATCCCCTTGCAATTTTCTTCCTCTCTTGTTTTAGTGTGTGCCTATTTCACCAAGCTTAATGAGTCCAGTTGCTGCCAGTTTGGCCAAGTCTCTGGCTTATGCTTCTTTGGCCAAATATGCATCAAAAGTAAAGCTTGATCTTGAGATCTTGTCACAAGAGGGACTTTTCATGAGGGCATGTAGTGATAGGACAAGGGGGGATGGCCTTAAGCTGAAGGAGGGCAGCTTTAGATTAGATATTAGGAAGAAATTCTTTACTGTGAGGTTGGTGAAGCCTTGGAGCAGGTTTCTCAGAGAGGTTGTGGCCTTCCCATCTCTGGAAGTGTTCAAAGCCAGGTTGGATGGAGATATGAGCAACCTGGGATAGTGAAAGGTATCCCTGCCTGTGGCAGGGGGGTTGTAAGTGGATGATCTCCAAGGTTCCTGCGAGCCCAAACCATTCTGTGATTAAATGCCTGAAGTTTTGCTGTAATGGACATGGGATGTGGAGGTGTATAAGGTGAATATATCAAACATCTGCCTGGGGAGACAGAGCTTTGTTTCCTTAAACACTGAAGGAAAGTTCTTCTTGGTGCTGAGTTCTCGCCAACTTTATTCCAGTTAAATATTTGCCTCTTGTTTTAGAGAGTTTGTGTTTGCCTGCAGGTGCAGAAAAGGAAGGGAATTGCTTAATTTAAATGAACCTTTTGTTTTAAACTATAAATAGGAAGTCATCGTTGTTTCTCACTCCTTTAATCAGGCAACTTTTTATTAGTCTTATTTTGACATTTGTGTTGGAATTAATGTGATTGGCAGCAGAATCCAATAAATGAGAATTTCAGAGGTGTTTCTGTGCCGCTAAATGAACCTTTGCCTGCAGTTTGACTTGGCAGCACTTGTAGAGTTCTGCATCAGCTGGATTTTATTGTGTGGGGAGATAGATAATCAAAAAGGGAATCGTACGTGGCTGCAAATTAAACATTTTGCTCAGAGTGCTTACTCGTGGTTGAGCAGCAGTGTAATGTCAGGGAGGGAGGGAGGGTGGGGGAGCGCCAGCCCAGTGCTAAATGCCGCGTCGTACAAAAGCACAATGGCAAATGTTCAACAACGCACTTGTGTCAAAACAAATCAGATCATAAGCAGCACCAGCTTGCTTTGCTTTGTTTGCAGGGAACTTCTCATCCCTGCCTCGTGATGAATGGTGCTGATAAGCACAGGGGGAGTTGCTGTATATAGCTAATGTCTGCTTTAATACCTCTTTGAATATTAATTTTTTAGCAGAGATGTTCTTTACATTTAGCCCTTTGCAAGCCTTCCAGAATAAATCGTGATACCACTACACTAACGGTGTAATTGATTTAATTGTGCCAGTATATGATTTTTTTCCCTGCTTGTTGCATTCATAGGGCTTTGCACTGTGCAGAGAATGGCAGCATCCAGCAGTGGTCATGACCTCTCTGTGCTGGGCCAGGAGTTTCAAAATCAATGGGTCACACTCTGCTTCTTGGATATAGAGCCAGTCCTACCGAAGCACACAATGCTAGTTTGTCTGAATATTGATAATATGTTGGGAGAAGTCATCCCCTCTCACTCCCCTATCTCAATGGACCTATTGATCTTTTTGTTGTGTTTCTGTAATTTATAGAACTCGGTCTGATGGTTAAGGAAAATTATCTATTGAGCAGCTAATCTTCAGTGTATGTTTTTAATACTATGAGGGAGTGTAAGCAACGTAAAGCTACACTGTTTCTCAGTTGTGTGTGGTGGGACATGGCATCAGCCCTGTAGCTACCCAGTTTTAATAACTTTAGAGGTATTTGGCTGAGTCACGCTTCCTGAAAACAAACAATATTTAAATTTTATTAAAGAACTCCAGTGATCCTTGCTGCTGTCATATTTGGAACACTGTGTTCCGGTAAAATGCATTTCGTTTGTTGTTGTTGCAGCTTTCCCCAGGACAGGACCAGAACGGATGACTCACCCTTTCAGTGGTTTGAGCTGGCAGCAGTCAGTCTGTAACCAGAATTTTTTCTTTATTTCTGTGAGGCAGTACTTTTCCTAAAGACCTCACTTTTGCAGTTAACCTTCTGGAGTAACTTGGTGCTTTTCTCTGTGACAAGTGGGTTGGGACATGGTGATACACCCTCCTGCAGACTTGTGGTCTGCAATATTTGTGTGCTGGAAACTGTTACCACCATCCTTGTTTTGGGACTGGATGTGGAGCTTTGTGCTCAGGCTTGTGTGTTGAAGTAAAGGAGGATTCTGATGGAGAGCATGCGAGTGCTTTGAGGCAGTTGTGAGGCTTCAAGAGGCTCTGCAGGGGTGAAAGTATTTGGCTGCAGAGTGCTGCCCTGGTCCCCTGCTCTTCAGGGTGACATATTGCCTTCCTGGGGCAGCCCTGCTGGAGGACAGATGTGTGAGATGTATTAGTAGGGTTGATCCCACAGCATCCGCTGAACAGTCTGAACCAGATTCAACAGTAATGCCAGGATGGTTTTTTCACATTTTTCTGTTTATTGAGCACATGGAAGGTATGCAATGGAACAAATACACCCCACAAACCTTAATGAAAGAGCTTTAGGGTGGTCGTGGTGCTGAGCATTTGGAAAACACCTGAGGAACTGCACTGACTATGTAGCTTTAAGCCTGCCTTTTTTCAGATGCTCTGTGAGGCGGTCTCCACCTTCATGTTCTTTTCTCCTGAAGAGCTTTATCCTTGTGCAGGCTGTGATTCAGCAGGGCATTTAGTGCTGTTGACCAGACATCAGTGTACGCATGTGTCTGCTTGAAGTGGGATACAAACACTCTGGTGACACTCAGCCTCCTTACCCAGGGTCTGTGATGGAGATTGTGGGGATGAGGGCTGTTTCCTCACTTATTTACATGTGCTGTCTATACACATGGACACACAGGCTCTTCTATTCCTCCATCAAGTATTCAAAGTAAACTTTCTTACTCCTTCATCGAGCCTGGACTGGAGGCATCTCCTGAGAGTTGATGAGGATCATGATGAGGTTCACGGGAAGTGGTTTTGATGGTGATTTTGCTTATCACTTTGCCACAATATGCTCATCACTCTTCACAAGGGGTGAAGCAAAATTAAGTAACAAAACATGTGTCATGGCTTACCTTCAACAGTATTGTTCAATTAGAAAGCCCCCAAACAACAAAATTCATCCCAGCACTATTCTAGCCAATGTTTCAATCACATATGAGGTGGGAGAATTGAACACTATTTTTCTTACTGCCTTTTTTCGTTCAACTTACAACAAAAGCATAAATAGCAAGCAGAAAATCATAAACTGAAGCTGCGTATCCAAACAAGCAAGAAAAAAGCGTCTCAAGGAAAGCCATACGTTTGAAACCTGAATTTTCTAAATCATAAATAATGTATTTCATCTGGCTTTTCAGATCAGAGGTTTCAGCTCTAAAGGGCATGCTGGGCAGAGCTGATGGGCAAAACTGTTAAGATTAGACATGTAAATGACATGAGCTGCAAAGAGGATTTCATCTTTTTTGGAAGGCGGAGGGAATTCTTCATCAAATGTGTAAAATTTCTTTAATAACTAGACCTGGCAGGGAAATGCATGGAGTTCCAGCAGTGATAATCGGTGCTTCAAGTCTCTAGAATAACCAGTGAACCAAAAGATTTGTGTTTACCTAATTCCTTCAGGACTTGAACACGTGAATGTCATTGCTTTCGTGCCAAATAAGGGCACATACAGAGAAAAAAGCCACCCAAAATAAAACAATAGAAGGGCTGGGTTATGTCTATAATTATGGTTCTTTTCACGATTAAGGGACTGCTTTCTCCAGATCGTTTTCAGTGCTATGTCTGTCCAGCCCAATGTCCCACTGCAGGCAGGGATCAGCCTTGCATCCTCTTGGATAGTCCCCAAAAGCTGGTATGTAGCCCAAACTCCCTTTCTCCCACTCCATTAACCCAAAATGCATGGGAGCATGTATTTACCTCCTGTGGCATCCACCACACCCAGTGGCATCCTGCTGAACAGGTATCTGTAGATCAGGGCTTCGAATCTCTCACTCGGAGCTTGTGCTGGCTCTTTAACACGCAGCCCTTTGCCAGAATTAGTGAAGATGGGCAGACCTATCCCCTGAGGCCCTGCTCTCTGGGTGCTCCAGTTAAACACAGGGAAATAGCCACCCACCATCCCAGGGTGGGCCACCGCCTCAGTTCCTGGGAGTGCAGGTGAAGAGCGACTCCCCCAGAGTGAAGCTGCGTCCTGTTCTGTGTTTGGTACAGGCTCGAGGAGCTGATGTGTCACTTGTCACAAGCTGTTTTCACCTGAGCACGTGTTTCGCTGGAATGCAGAGATCCCAAATCCATGCCAATCGTGCCTGTTTTCTGTGTATCTTTGGCTGCAGCTGTGGGTTTTATTGATCTCCCTTTGCATGAAGGCTGTCTGGGAGCCTTTCTGCTCTGCAGGCCTGTCCCTGGGAGGAGGCTGCTGGAAGAAGCCAGGTTGAGGGAGCCTGATTTTCAAGCTGACCATGCTCCACCCTTCCTCTCCACTCTGCCAAAATACACTCAGGGAGGCCTCAGTGCAAAGGCTCACATGCCAGCCCTGAGGAGCTGTAATAATAAAATAATTATTCACTCTCCCTACTGCTGGGCTTGGGGGCCCTGAGTGAGAGCAGTCAGTGAGAGAATATGTGAGCTCCTGTGAGGGTGCACCTGTGGTTGGGATATTAATCCAAACAGGAGCCCTGCAGATGCTGTGAGAAGTTGGTTTGCTGTGCACAGGGTGGACTGCACCTCAGATTTAAAGGCAATTTAGAGCTCCATTGACTTGTAAGGTAAAAGGGTGATGTGAGTTTACTTCATTCCTCCCATGACTCAGGGATAGTGAGCCAGTGCAGGGGAAATCCGCGCTACCTTCATCCAAGCAGAGTCCTTATGCAAAGCATAAAGGCGAGCCAGGCCTTTGCAGTGCCTAAGGAAAATATCCTTCTCCAAATGTGTCAGGGAGGCATAGTCTTTGTGGTAGGAGGTTCTAACCTGCACCAGAAAGCCTGGGTTGGGATGGCTCAAGGGGAAATGGTATTTTTGTTGCTGGAGGGTGTTTTCTCCGGACTTCAAATAAAATTGTTAAGAGTAGGAAGGTGAGGGAAAATTTGAAGATGCTTTCAAAAATCTTTATGTTGTACTCTACCTAATGCTTTCTTCACTTTGGAGTTGGGAGAACTTGTCATCAGTGGTGTCACTGTATTTTTTTTTTTCTTTCTTGGGGCAAATAGAAGTAAATGTCAACAATGTCTCCAAAAGTCCTAATCAATAATACCTCTGCTCTCCTAAAAATATGAGTAGCTTGGTTTTTAAAAAGGGACGTGTTCAAAAGCCAGGCAGTCCTGCATTTCCAGGAGCTGCACAGCAAGGAGGAGGAGCAGCACGTTGTCTTGCTTGATTAGACAGCCTGGGGCTGGGCTGGCTAAATGTGAGTGTGGTGGGTATCAACCTCAGCAGAAGGGTGTGTGCTTTTATCCCCCGGTAATGGCAGGGAGGGGGCTTGTTGTAAAAGTCACAGTGCTGCTTTTGGTGAGCCAGCTTGCACAATCCCATGTCAACTGTTCTTCTGCACCAGAGATGTAATGACTTGGGATTTTGCCACCAAATTATTTTACGTGGCAGATTAACCTGGATTTGTGCACTGGAGTCTCTGGATCTGTGCAGCACTGTGGAACCGTTGCTTTTGTGACTTGCGGAGACTTGTGTTTTAGGTCATTTATCTTCATAATGAGTTCTGTTTCACACTTCTTCAGACAAGCACAAATGTAGAAACGAATACCATTAGGGAAGGAGGAGGATCTGGAGGCTGAAGTCTCAGAGAAATAGGGATTTTACTTCTGGCATTACATGGAGGGTTTTCATTTTAATACCTAGCAAGCAGCTGATGTCCTTGCTACCGAGGAGGAGATGCATCTTGTCCTTCTTCTGCTCTTTCAGACAATACCAGATGTCCATTGCTAGCCTGAAGGCTGTGAAATATGGCCAGGGTAGGTCTGTTCTTCACAAAAGCTCAGCTACTCTGTGAGCAGTGCCTGAGATGGGGACCTGAAAGAGATGGAGGCCTCCCTCCAATTACAGCCTCAGTTTTGCAGTTTAAAGCAATGGTGGGCACTGTCCTGTCTTCTTTTTTTTTAAAACCATGGCCTGAAAAAGTATAGGATTCCGCTGTGTAAAGTGTGTTGGCCTGTGCTCCCGGATAGTGCTGCAAATCAAAAAGCTCAAGTTTTTTTTGTGAAATGAGACAGATTGCTGCCAAGCATCTCCAGAGGACAGCTGTTGTTCCAGATTTTCAGAGAAATTTTGTTGTGGGAGAGAGTGGTGGGAAGAGCTGGAACAAACCCCTTGTTTGCACTTGTTACATGCTCTCCTTTTGTCCTTCCCAAGCTCCAGGAGGACAAGGGCTACCCGGACAAGGTTTTGCAGGGAGTGGTCACCAGCGGGGGGATTCGATCCCTCAGAGGTGCATCCTTGGGAGGAGGCTGTGGGAAACGCTTCTGCCAGCACTGGCTCTGAGCTGGGTTTCCAGGAAGCCTGGATTTTGATTCCTCTTTTAGTGCGCTCTTTGAGGCGGTCATTGGTCTATTTATTTTTAAGGCATTCTGTTGCAGTGTCTCAGCTGGCTGTATTGCAGGTGTTGGTGCTGATGCCTGATGGGGCAGGTTTTTTGTTCAGGGGACTAATCCCTTCCTATGAAGGTCTTGCTTACAGCCCGTTAGTCCCGTAGTTGGACTTTAACCTCTCCAAGGAAGGACTTTTTTGTGTATTTGTGTGTTAGAATGGGGTATACCTGACACAGAACAGCCATGATCTGCCACCCAGTGTGTAGCTATTCCTGCAATGGAAATAACAGTTCCCTTTCTCCTCTTGCATGAACAAAGACATGCAGAAGTTACACAGGGGTGGCCTCCCTGTGCAAAGACAGACATGAGCGTCCTGGAGATCCTTGGGTGTACGAGGTTTCTCTCTTCTCTGTGTAAGCACTTTGAACAAGATAGTTTTTTCTTATGCTTTTTGTGGTCTTCCAGGCAGCCACATGGAGGAGAAAAAAAAAAAGAAATCATGCTTTAAAAGCACAGAACCATGAATGTAAGTCAGAGTACTTGATACCCTTTGTACCTCAAAGTGAGTAGCTAAAAGCTGAGGATTTTGTTTTGTTTTTATTTTTAACCAACCAAAATAACACATTGTAAGCGTAGGGCTACTATATATTCTGAAAGATTTTCTAGGGTTTAAGTGTAGCTATTAGCTGCCTCCTTTTAAATGAGCCATTTCAGAGTGATAATCTCTCCCTATCAGATGATGATTTTGAGCAATTGGTATCTCTGATATTAGCTTTAACCTTTCCTGTGTAAGCTCATTAAGATGGAGAAAACATACACAGGGGAGACCACACAGAGCTCATCTTTCAGTGAGCAGTCCTTCCTCTTTAGCAAGGGAAACAGCTTAAGGAGCAGTCAATAGAGTGGTGTGTTTTTTCCCAGGAGAGCACCATGGAATAAACGAGATTGTGGATTCATGAAAAATCAGTGTCACCAATTGGCTCCGATGCTTCGGTCTGGGTTGTTGATCCCTCAGCAAAACCTGAGGGAGCCGAGCAGGCGAGGGAGAGCACAGCAAGGAGGAGCAAGGTGCTTATCGGTGCTGCTGGAAGGATGATTTTTCAGGAAAAAACATATGGGGCTTTTGTTTCCTTTGTGCTGTGATCCCTGCAGCAGATCCACTGTTGGTGTTTACATTTCACCCTAATCTGTACAATGTTGATCTAGATGTTTAATGAGTGGATTGCTGTGAAATCAGGCTTTAGGCTCCCAGGCAGTGGCTTAGTAAATACAATAAGCAGCCACTCTTCTAGCCTGGAGGGGTTGGTATGAATTTTTTATCACTTATTTTTATCACATACGATTCTGACAGCTTTTGGATTCGTAGAAAGAAAATAACCCCAACCCCTCACTTTCCCAAGAAATCTCCATTTCAAATATTTACACAGTGCAACACAGCTACTACCTAATTGTTGGTGAGTAAGCCCCTCGTGATTATGACAGTGGAGGAGACAGACACTTGGAAAAATCATTCCGATATTTACTCTGACAGGCAGATTGAGAGAGACCCGATGTGAGTGGAGGATGTCAGGGAGCCTTGGGGACAGACCTAACCTGCTGAAGGCCCACATCAGTCTTTAACTCTTCCTGTCAGCTGAAGGCTGGATTTTTAGCAGTGGTGCTTTTGCCATCCCTGTTATTTAAATATGCTCAAAATGCCTCCTGGAGCAGCAGATGGACCAGCTCCGTGCAATCGCCCCACTAACATTCTTTCAAAACTCTTGTCTTGCTCTTCGTCTCTTGTAAGAACTAAAAACCCATCAGAAGACTGAAAATTAAAAGCAGACCCTTCTAGACAGCTGTGCTAAATCAGGGGTGAAGCCTTTTTAGTAGGAAAGCTGTGGGAAGCAGAGGCAGCCGAGTTCTCCAACTTTTATGACGAGATTACTTGCACCACAGGGACACGTAGTGCTGAGGGTTGTGCAAATACAGCCTTGGAGCACGTGAGTGCTCTGTAAACAGAAGGGGAAGGCAGAGCAGGGAGAGGGGAGTGCCCTGGCTCCCCAGAGCAGTGCAGTGGGCACACCGACACCCTGTGCTGGCACACGTGGCAAGGGGCTGGGGGCTGCCTGGCTAGCGGCCATCAGCTTGCAAGCCTCCCCTGGGGTCCTGCCCTGTCCCGTGGGATGTCGGTGAGCCTTAGAGGGCTCACATTTACCCAGATGCGTGCTGGGCTGCTGTGGTCCCAGTGCTTTTGTCAAAAGTGGGTGTGAAATGCTGGAAATGCCCTTTGCATGGGCATGAACCCCTGCCCAAAGGAATGAAGCAGCGAGGGGACAGAGCTCCAACACACCTGTACCCAGGTGCCCAAGCAAAGCCTCCTCATCCTGTGCTGCTTGGTGCTGGTGGAGCAGGAGCTGTAGGGCTGGAGTTGCAGTGCTGCTGCAGCACACGCAGGCTGGAGAGACAGTGACTCCCTATTAAAAATAGGTAATGGGCCGTGACGTCCACTAAATGAGGTCTTGTGATAGTCACAACAAATGCGGTGTTTCAGGCAGATGAACATAATTCTGTCAGTGGGATTAAAAGGAAATGCTGCAAAATTACACAGATGGTTTTCAAGAAGTCATAAAAAGTTAATTGAAATGGGGTTTTTTTTGTTTTTTATTAGTTGTGTGCTGTGTTGCCACAGAGCAGTGGGTGTGTGGATTAAAAGCATTTTTAGGGAGGTTAGGTAAAATGGAAAAGGATTTGATGGGACCTTTTTATAAAGAGCTCAGGGAAGGCTTCTCCTTGTCTTCTCCTGCAGCTTTGCATCTGCCCAAAAGGAGGATGCTCCTGCTCATTCCTCCTAGCAAAGCCACCTGAGGGGGAGAGGCAGGAATGCTCCATGCTGGTGCACTCAAGGATGGGGCGGGCTGGGGTGCTCGGGGCATCGAGAGAACCTTCTCTTTTCAAGAGAAGAGCCCATTTTCAACCGTTCTTTGTTGATTCTTGCTCAGGCAGTGTCATTTTGCTTGTGCCGAGGAGCTGGCCAAGCACACAGCCTGCCCTGGCAGCTTGGGCACAAGGCAACAGTGTCCAGTTTGCCCAGCAGTCTGACTATGAAAAATTAGAGCAGTCCAAGGAACCCTTGGACGCATATGGGCTTTCTCATGCGAGTGCTTCAGCCCTTCCAACTGAGCTGCAGGCCTTGGCTTTCAGCCTTCACAGCCAATTTGGTTCCTTGAAAATTGAGTGTGTGTCGCAGATTACAACAGAGCTGTGACTTCCATTGTCGGGGTTTTTGCCTAACGGAGTGTGCTTGCTGCAGGGGTCTGGGCTAGAAATTGAGTAAATACCTGCTGCTCCTTGCAGAGCTGGAATCTGGAAGCTCGTGGATGGGTTTCTTCTTCATTGTAGACCCGAGCTGGAGTCTGTAGTGTTCACATATTTGGCAGCTTAACAATCAAGGGTGGGTTTGGGATTCTGGTAAGATAAATGCACAGAGTTCAAAATATGGTTTATCACCTGTATTAAAAATAGCACTGAAGCGCCCTGAGATGAGGGATCCTTGTGCAGGAGATGATCTCCATCCCAAACACATCATGGATTAGTCAGGAGTTGAACCAAAAACCAGAGTTACAGATTCCAGGCAATTTGGCTAATCCTGGGGGCAAATTCTGCCTGCGGTATTTGGGTGTCTGATGCCTGGGCGGGGGTTTTGGATCCTGGACGCCCTGCAGATGCTCCCACACTGGTCTGTGCCCCATAGCTGTGCTGAGGGGACAGGAAGCTGCCAGCACCCCGTGTTTCTGTAGAGATGTTACCAAGGAGGACGGGCTCTGTCTCCATTCAAACCTCTGCCAGTGTGCTCCCGTGGTCAGCAGTTGCACGGGAAAGTTCAGTCCCATCAGTGAAACAACTCCCTCTGCAGAATCACATCTTTATTCAGTGTTTCATGGTGACCTCGAGGGTGGTGATTTTATCCACTCTCTGAATTCTTGTGTGGTATTTAAAGCTTACTTCTTGGGGAGGGATTTTTGGCTCTAAGGACCTGGGTGGGGAAATGTGTTTCAAAGATTTCCGAAGTGTTGCAGCCTTTGGTTCCTACGGTGTTGGAGAGTTAATTTCTTCATTTAATGCTCACCTGGCATTGCTTTGCCTGTTGTACAGCTGTGGGAAGCGCTGCAGAGATTTGCATGGGATTTGTTTGACCCTGCCATGTGATGAGCAGGATCAGGTTTTAGTGGTTTTATCAGCCTGTCAGCATGCATCATTTTCTCTCAGGGGAAATAAGTGATCCGCTTGCCTTCCCTGCTTATTTCACATTTGACTTGATGCTCCCACTGTGGCAAAGATACCCTGAACTCTTTTAATCGTGCTCCTTTGGAGGCAGGGATAAAAGAATGTGCTCTCTGAAGACATTTCCTCTGCCTGTGGGCTAATTGGGGCCACTGGTGATTTGAAGTAAGCATCCTTGTAAATGAGCCCCTGACCAGGTTTTGCATTGCTGTGTCCCTAGTCTGTCCTTACATTTTATGGATTTTGATTATCCAGATCAAGTCAGAGGCACCCACACTCAGTCACAGCTGTGCTTAAAGCAACTCCTTTTATTTCTCTAAAGCAAACTCTCCTAATTGTAAGCAGGTAAGGATGATTAGCACTAGTTAGTAATTTGTCTCTTGCTCTTTAATATCCTTGTAGCCCCACAGGGACACACACTGCCTCCAGTGCCTCAGAGGAGGCAGAGCTGGACAAACAAGGCAGCTGGAGGACTCAAGTGGGCCTCAGGCAAGAAATAAATCCTTGCCTTTTGCTCAGGTACTCATTCAGCTTCCCTCTGGCTTCGTAGCTTCAAAATCTCCTGCTCCAGCAGCCCTACAGCAGTTCTGCAGACAACTATTGAAATCTGTAGCCAAACAGGAGGCAGAACTGCACTGTTTTGTCAGAAATTCGTCCTTGAATGTTTCCCGCATCTGTGATGTACCTGGGGGATGAGTTTCAGATTTCCCATTGTAATTTTGTCAAATTTGCTTTATATGAACTGCTTTGAGACCGAAATGGAAGATGTGGCCTTGTCAGGCACCTTGCTTTGTGATTTGTGCTTGTTCTAAGCTCAGTGAGTAAGGGAAAAACAATAGCATGAAAACACCCCACCTGAGTTAAAGTGTATGAAAATGTGGGATTGAACCGTGTCTCTGCTGTAAAGTGACATCCTGCCACATACTGGGACTCGCAAGGCCACTGGAGAATTTCTCAGATGTTGCCTGTGCAAACCTTTGGAGGCAGAATGTGATGCAGGAAAAGCGTTCTCACCAAAAATCTTGGGAACTTCACTGAATAAAAGGTTTAATCAAGACTGAAGAGGACTTCAGTGCTCTGAAACACTTGTGTAGTGCTTGGGTGAGTAGGAGTAGACTGAAAGAAAGAATGCCTAAGGTTTTTTTTCTTCCTTGCACGCAGACACTGGCAAAATCGATAGTTTCATCTTCGCAGTAATTCAGGTGACAGTGTGCATAGTCACAATCAAAACACTTCACATGAAAAACTGGCACTTTTAATGGAAGTTTTTTAAACAGAGCAATTGGCAGCTACCTGCTTGGCTTGAATGAATTTATTAGAATAAATTAGCCATTTTTCTTTGTTTCCCCTACTATCGTGTTACAGGTTTACACACAACCTCCTACGCATTCCTGTGTATTTAAGGTGCATAAAAGGGATGTATAAAATCTTCCTCGATTCTTGGCAACTTGAGCAATTAGTTGCAATTTGTTGGCAACGAGGAGGCAACTTTCCTGTTTTCCTAGTGAGAATTTAGTTTCCTGTCCTGTGTAATGGCACACAGAAGGTGTATCCCTCAGAAGGAATGACTGACTGGAGACTCCTCATCACTCAGATGTCCACCGGTGCTGCCAATCCACCGCGCTTTAGTTGTGTGGAGTAAGGGCCCTGCAGTGGGTCAAACCAAAGGGTCCGTGGAGCCTTGCTGCCTTTTCCCAGCTACTTACAGAAGGATTGTTGGACCAGGCAGGGCAGAATGCATTGGGTTACCCATAACAAAGGCAAATTTTGCGCTGCTGCTGCTGGGAAGGGATGTGAACTGGTGGGGTTTTGCAGTCCACTCTCCCAGGTGCAAGAAGCAACCTTGTTAATTTAGGAGAACAGCCTATTCCTGTTTACAGTTTTCCTTTATCTTTACAAATCTTGTTGGTGTTTTTTGGGCTTGTTTCTTTTTTTTTCCCCTTACTGCACTTAAACTTTGCTGTCCTCTTTTCAAACAATTAAAGTATTTTCTGCTTTCCACCACAGAGCCTTGGCCTCTTGCATAGCAGTAGCTGAGCTGTGAGAATGTTTGAACAGTAGCCAGGAAAGTTCAGCGACATTCAAAAGCAGCACAGAAGAAATTATTATGAATTCTGGGTGCTTCATTCCACTGTTTTCAGCACTGCTTGAACCTGTTGTTCTGCCATGTTTTTTGGGATGACCCCGTTCTAGCTAAGATGCAATGGGATGGTGCTGGAGACCCCGGGAGACTGCAAATGGAGCCCTAAACAGCTCAGATGGGCTAATGGGTACTGAAGGAAGAACAGCCAACCGACAGTTATTATCATGAAACAGCAATTCAGTTGTCTTGGTTCGCTGTTGTGGGCCAGTGCTTTTTCAGATGTCAGAACAGGATCTGGGGAGCTACAACCTCAGGTTTTATCACCGTGATAATTTTTCCTCCCTTTGTGCTGTCAGCTTTCATTTCGGGCTGTGTCATTTTCACACGTCGTGAAAATCCTTGTCCTCGTGCCTTGTTAGTCTCCTTTACAGCTCGTGATTTTTTTTGATGGCATCTTCTTAATACACCCTGTGGCACAAGACATTGTTTGGTCACTTGAGCACCTTGTCTGGTGCTTTCCTGTTCAGTCCACTGCCACGAGCATTCTGGGCTTCACCTGCATCACTAGACAGTATGTTTAGGTGTTGACCTGTTCGGTCCCCCAACACTGTTGATATTTTTGGGAGGTACAACCTCCTGCTGCATTTTCTGCTGCGGGTGATGAAGCCCTCCACAGGGTGAGCGGAGCAGGAACGTGGCTGGCTCTGCTGTAGCATCCTTGGGGACGCTGTACTTGCCCTGACTGATGTTACTGTAGGGAATGTGCTTGTGGTTGCTTCACCCCTTGAAGCTATGGTTGCTTCTCCTTCTAAAACAAATAGAGGCTCTCCCTGCATTGGAGAATGGGCACCAATTACAGCTAATGGTGGGCAATTAGTCTGAATCCAGCAAAAGCTCTGCTGTCACAAATTGCAGCTTAACTTTTATCCCTCTGGTTCTGCTGTCGCAGCTCTAATTGGGTCAAGCACTTCAGAGAGGGATGCACCTCCATTCCCCACATCCTGCTGGGCAGTGCCCCTGTGTCACCAGAGACCTCCATTCCCCACATCCCGCTGGGCAGTGCCCCTGTGTCACCAGAGACCTCCATTCCCCACATCCCGCTGGGCAGTGCCCCTGTGTCACCAGAGACCTCCATTCCCCACATCCCGCTGGGCAGTGCCCCTGTGTCACCAGAGACCTCCATTCCCCACATCCCGCTGGGCAGTGCCCCTGTGTCACCAGAGACCTCCATTCCCCACATCCCGCTGGGCAGCGCCCCTGTGTTACCAGAGGAGACCTCCATTCCCCACATCCTGCTGGGCAGCGCCCGTGTCACCAGAGGAGACCTCCATTCCCCATATCCTGCTGGGCAGCGCCCCTGTGTCACCAGAGACCTCCATTCCCCATATCCTGCTGGGCAGCGCCCCTGTGTCACCAGAGGAGACCTCCATTCCCCACATCCTGCTGGGCAGCGCCCCTGTGTTACCAGAGGAGACCTCCATTCCCCACATCCCACTGGGCAGTGCCCCTGTGTTACCAGAGGAGACCTCCATTCCCCACATCCCGCTGGGCAGCGCCCCTGTGTTACCAGAGGAGACCTCCATTCCCCACATCCTGCTGGGCAGCGCCCGTGTCACCAGAGGAGACCTCCATTCCCCATATCCTGCTGGGCAGCGCCCGTGTCACCAGAGGAGACCTCCATTCCCCATATCCTGCTGGGCAGCGCCCCTGTGTCACCAGAGACCTCCATTCCCCACATCCCACTGGGCAGTGCCCCTGTGTCACCAGAGGAGATCTCCATTCCCCACATCCTGCTGGGCAGCGCCCCTGTGTTACCAGAGGAGATCTCCATTCCCCACATCCCGCTTGGCAAAGCCTCCGTGCCACGTCCACCGTGCCAGAGAGCAGCTGGTGGCTGCCAAGCCCAGACAGGGCTGGGACTGTGTGTGGCACTGACCAGACGCACCCAGTGTGAGTTGGTTTTATGACAGCCTGAGAAGCAGGAGGGAGAGGATGTAGCACCTGGCCCAGTGTTTTTTATCCTCTTTTCTCGTTGTGTGAGATGGCACTGACAATTTGAGAGGGTACCTGCCTGGTTTTACTGCTGTGCTTCTGTGTAATTAGAGTCCATCCCTGTTCTGAGAACTTCATGGGTTTGTACAGGCTAAGTGGGAGAGAAGTACAAATTGTTTCCATTTTTCCTGATGGGGGAACTGTGAGACAGAGCAGTGTTTGACCTGCCCACATCACATTGCTGACATTTGGCACAGCTGAGTACTCTGAGCACAGATTACTTGAATGTCAGGCCAGTGCCCTATAAACACAGGTTGCCTTTTGTTGTTTGCTGGGCACAACTGTGTGGGAGAAGCAATAAAGCCAGTCTGTAGGCAGGGCACCGAGGAATGCTGCTCGATTTGCATATGAAAACATTTATCCTAATACTCAGAGCTAACATAGCTACCAGCGCGGGGTTTCCATGGGCCCCAAGTCTGGCAGAAAGAGGGTCACACCACCCTCTTCAAATGAACTGCTTTAATTTTAATTAAGTCCACTACCTCCTGGGAAGTTGCAAGCTCCCAAATTTCTTAATTGCCTACTGTGCAGCTGAAGCTCAATTGTAATGTAGGGCTTGGAGATTTTCCCTTTCCTTCCTAATCGTAAACAGCAGCAGCAGCAAGGAGTGTGTAGAGCAGTCGATGCTCTGGCAGTGATAGATGAGCCAGCGCAGGGAGACAGAAATAACATGGCAGATTGGCTGTGGTTTTTAGCTGTCTAGGAACCAGGCAGTGGGCTCTGCCTGCACACCATCTGGATGAGGCAGTGAGAGGTGCTGAGCTTCACGTGAGCTCAGGAAGAGGAGGGTGCTTTTCACTCGTTGGAGATCAGAGCTGACACTTGGATGTGTTCAGGGTGCCATCTACCCTGTCTAAATATTTATTTCTTGTGCTGTGCTCAGTCTAATGCAATCAGACTACAGTGTGGAGGGCTGCCATATCCTTTTAGCTCTGAATTTGTCTTGCAGTAACAGCCTCTGCTGCCCCCAAACCACCTATGCATATTGCAGGCGAGGGGGAAGGCTGGAGCACCAGTTTGCATTCCAGCACCTCGCCTTGCCTGGCTTCCTGCTGTCAATTAGATCCGACAGCACTTGCTCCATGCACTACCTTAGGCTCTGTCACTTCACCGAGCTATGTGGGAGCTTGATTCCCTTTTCATTAGGGGGAAGATAAACGAGCCAGCATTATCTTTGGAAATATAGAAGTGTAAATGGGCTTCTGCTGGTATAAGTTTGTTTTACCATTTCCACGGAACTTTGAGCAATGATGCACTCTGCATGTTTTCCATGTTTCCCCCCAGCTGAAGAGCGGTGTGCTGTGACAATAGCAGTCTGAGAACCTCTCTGCTGAGCAGAAACACACTCAATTTGAGCGTGCTAACCTTAAGTTAAGTTATCCATTGCAGAGTCCTGCGAGGGTGGGCTGCCTTAGGAGAAGCTTGGCTGTTTTTTTAAAAGACACTTGAGTCCCTTGGACCTGGGGGAGATGTGGAGTTGCATTTGTTGAGCATAACATACCCACTGCTGCCTGTTGTCAGGAGCCTTACAGTACCTGTGGCCTTGGTCTGCAGAGCTCTCTGTAACAGACTTGTACAGAACTGCTTGCAGAAACACACGTGGAAAAAAGAGGGTGTACAGTGTTTTACCTGGAAGAAGATTGCTTATTTATCTCGTCTCATAGTTTCATTTGGTTCTTTGTTCTTGCAGCCTTTTTTAAACTTTTTTTTTTAATGGGATGTTTAACTTGGACTCGCCACCCTGTTGTGTCTGTAGTTTAGAATAAAACTGTTTCAAATAAATAACATGGAGAACAATTTTTCAAGCTTCTCAGCGTGGAAGAGCTAAATCATCAAGGGCTGTTCTTGTAGCTCTGTGTGTCACTTGCAGCATGTGGAGGGGAGAAGTTGAAATAAAGTTGAGTGGCTTGACCCCCATGCAAGTAGTGCACTGTTAAGTATTCTGATTTTTTTTAAAGTAAAATTTACTTCATTTTGGCTTTATAACCCATCCTTAGATCTGATTTAATAAACCTAAAGCAACAATGAAGGATAAGAGATACTCTCCAGTTCAGTAAAGGAATTACAGGAGTAATCCCTTAAAAAAATTGTTTTGCTTGTGCGCATTTACAAATCAATTTCCATGATCTCGTATAATTTGTGTATGACTACATATACTCACTGTGGGATTTACAGTATTTAGTGACTGTGTTGAACATCCTTTTAAGTTGTGCTTACAACTTAGTGCTAGATAAGTAAAAATGCTTGTGATTTACAGGCACTATCAATGGAATGAGCCCAGCAAAGAGCAGAGGGGGCGTCGAATGTGGACTTGGTGTGTGTTTTGGTAAGGTGTGTGAGTCCATGAGCGTTGATAGATAAGGGGCACTGGGTGAAAGATTGTCCCCCTTTCAGCCAGCCATTCCCAGGAAACATTTTTCAGGAGGCATGTGGTGTTTTTTTCTCGTCTGAGAGAATAACTTTTTAAAAATAGCCGTGTAAAGGTCGGTGCCCTGTGTCAGGCAGGGACAGGCTTCTGGATGGGTTTAGACCCAGAGGTGCATGTGCTGCAGCACAGCAGCAGGACAGGCTTGACAAGCTGTGAGGGGACCTTGCTTTCTCATCCTCTGATGAGAATGAGGGTAAGAGACAGTGGAAGCAATAGTAATACTTAATTAAAAGGTACATTATTGTCCCCTGTGTATATTTGCAACTGTGTATAATGTAATTAACATCACTTTGAAGATGCATGGAAAAATACCTGCTCCTCTGGGGACTTGGCAAGCAGCTAAAGGGCTTTGTGTGCAATGCCACCTCCTTTATTTTTCTGAAGTAGCTCAGTAGAAAATAGGTGTTGAAGCAGAGCAGGGCAGCTCGTTAGGTTGTATAGCAGCATATACAAACAAACTTCCATGCATTTAGGATTTGTAACTGGAGCCTTTTGTGTAGCTCCCAAAAAAAGGTGTTCTGTTTAAATGCAGGTATTTTACCATTCCTATATCTTTCTATTATCTTTGCTTAGTTTACCCCTCAGAGATTGTTTGTAATTCTTCACTTTGTTTGCATGAGGAATATTAAAAAAAAAAGGTGTTATTCCTAGCTCTGTGTGAGATCGCCCTGTTTATGAAATTGTACCAGCTTGAGACACAATTACCACAAGTAATTGCCAAAATGCTCTCTCTAAAAACAAAACTTTCTGGTTATTGTTGGCAATGCTTTTCACAAATGAAGGTTGGTTATTTAAGGCTGAATATTACATTTTTATACTTGGTAATCAGGCAGTGATCAGGCACCGTGCACTCCAGTAAGATGTTGTTATCCTTAAGTGGCATTTTATTTAATTGAAGGAATGAGAGGAGCAAAGTTCTTGGTCCTTCGGGTGACGGGGACAAAGCATCTGGCAGTCTTTTGATCACCCTTACCACCCTCCCAGGGAGGGGCCACAGTGAACAAAAAAAAACTCCACAGCCAGAAAACCCTGTCCTTTCTGGCAAAGGAAACTTTAGAAAATGCAGTCCTGTAGAAGGAAACCTTCTTTAAGTTATTTTTCTGCTACACCTGGTGCTGCTGTGCTGTGGATGCCTTGTCCCTTGTCCCTTTTGACAGGCCCTCCTTTGGCACAAGTGCTGCTGTGCCCTGTGGAGGATTAATGTTGCTTATCACATGGCAGAGCTGCTTTTGATTCCTTTAGTTTACTTCTCTACAAAAGTCTAATTTCATGTCCAAATAGACATCTCTCAGATTTTTATCCAAATAAGAAGTAGAGGGCTAAAAGCAAGCCAAAAATTTTGGGAATTGTTTTGGAAGAAAATTCCAGGGTTTTACTGAAAGACATAGATACATTCCTCTTTGATCAAAACACACATCAGGGCTGCAGGGAGGGGTGAGAGATAAGAAATGGGAACTGAAAGAAGGGTTTTGCATTAAACCTACTCCCTTGAGAAACAGAGGACATAGGAGAATGATGCTACTAACCATTGGTAGTGTGGGGTCTTGCCTGTTAAATGCATCTGGTCAGATAAAAAACTTGTATTAGCTGAGAATTTGGGGTAAGTCCTTGCTCTTTGCAGGGCTTGGACACGAAGGGCTGTTTCCTCTGATGTGATGAAAATTGGCAGGTAGTGGGGGGCTCTGCCGGGCGCTGCCCTTGCGCTGGGGAGCTCAGCAAAGGGCCGGATAATGCTGCACTGTGCTCTTGCAGGGGTTTCTGGCAGGAAATCAGCTGCTTGAAGAGTTCATGGCTTTAATCTCAATAGCATTTTGTTACTGTTTCCCCCAATGACTGGTGTGTGCTTTTATTTTTAGATCATGGGTGCTGGTAGGGCCATTTTTCCCTTCCCTCAGGAAAGCCTTCCAGACTATCAAAACTGCCATTAAAACCAGGGTTGACCATTTTGCTTAGGAGGGAATCTGCCCTGAGCTGTTATTGATGAGAGAAGCACTCGCTGGAGAGTGAGTGGGATTTTAGGAGGAATGTTGATGAAAATCAAGACATTGGGAAAAACACTGACTGCCAGAGACGGTTGGGTTGCTTTGCTGCATGCTGGGGAATCTGTCTCCTAGAAAAAGCGGTGGGTTTTGATCCTGCCATTGCAGGAGCGGGGCTGACATGGTCGTTTCATGGTCAGAAAACCTCCTGGCTGTGTGAGGAAAGATTTGGGCACTGGAATGATAAAAGTTTCTGTAACTTTAAGCAACCATGAAGTAGAATGGCTGCTTTTGTATCTTAAATATATTTCTAAGATACGATGCATGAGCTCTTTTTTTAACTGTGCAAAATTATTTTGCAAGCTGTGACTTTGTCATGCCAAAGCATCCAGTCTAATATTCAGATGCTGAGTATCTGCAAATTCTCCTAAGTCCAGTTTTTTTCCTTTGAAAATCAATGTCATGATGTTATGCATTCCTAAAACTCAAACTCCAGAAATGCTGTGATTGATGGGAATTTCAGCTTTGATAAAAAGAAAATTGGATGAGAACTTAAACATTAAATGTATAAAACAAGCCGAGGAAAAGTCTGACTATATATATATATACACACACACACATAAATATATACATATAAAAATAAATATGTATATATATATAAATATGTATATCTTGCATGCATATGTGTATAACACAAATGATTCTGAGGAAGTCCATTCCATGGTGATGCTGATGTGGTTAAATGAAACGCATTAAAAATGTCACATTTAAAATGCAGTGTCTTCATATTAGAAAATATATTATCTTGGATGCCTACAGATGTTTCAGTGAGTGCAATTCCAGGTCAGAAGTTCTTTTCCTCTTGCAAATACAGCATAGAGATGTAGCAGGATGTCCTTAAAAACAATTCCTTTGTGGAGAATAACTAAGTGAATTTACTGCAGAGAAAGCATTACTTACTGTCAGAAATATGGCAGAGCTCTAGACGTGTGCTTTTGGTTACTGAGGTAATTGAGAAAATTAAAGGATGATTCTATTTGGCATGAAGTGGCCGCTCGTGCATTGGGCTGGAGCCTCATGCAGCCTTCTTGGAATTCCCTGGGAAGGGAAGGAGCTGGGGGTCCCATAGGGCTGGGCTCCAAATGCAGGTTTTCTTCTGGGTTGTTTCCACTGGAGTTGTTCTGTTTGGAACTGGAGGATCAGTTAACGAGTAATTTATTAACTGGACAGTTTCTCCACTTTTAAAAGCTTGCTCTATGCCTGTGCACGTCTGGCTCCTGCCAGCTCCGAGGCATTTGTGCATCTTAAAACATGTGAGTAGCTCCCAGAAGGCAAGGGCATTGTTCACGTGCTTTGGGAGTTTACAGGACCGAGACCTCAAAGAAAACCTGGTCTAAATAAGAAACAAATATCTGAGGCTGCCTTATCTGCCAGCGATCCTGCTACACTGAGCAGGTGCTTTAGGTGAACTTTCTTGCAGGATGAGGCTCTAAAAAGTGGAAGGAAAGAGTCAGACTGGTGTGCTCAAAAGCAGCATTTGATTTGGGTGACTCTCATCTTCGGGATTCCACCTTGGAGCTCCCCTGAGCATATTGTGAATGAAATCTTCAGCCTCGTTAATGTGTATGATCCTAAGGACTGTGAGTCAGTAGCCATTTCTGGAAATGCTGGCTAAAAGAAAAAGGAGATGGGGAAGAAAAAGAAAGAAAAACCAGGAAAGAGGGAGCGAAAGCTAACAGGAGTAAGTAGTTTTAGACAGAGATTGAAATACGTGATTGACAGTTTCCCCTATTTTTATATACGCTGTTCATCAGTGTAATAACATGACTGGTGTGGCATGGCCTTTAGCTGGAGTGGGCTGGCAGGGAGCCACTGGATCTCACTTGTTTTTTGCTTAGACAGGGCACTGTCAAAGGACACAGTGGCTCCTCGCTGTAAATCTCACTGCTATTTATGCTGCAGCAGCGTGCGTGAGTCCAGGCAGGGCTCATCTTTCATGAGGATTTTTTTATACGCTGACCAATAATCCATAGGGTTTGAGCACGGTCTCTTCCCTCTCTAGTCAACATCAAAAGAAGATCCCAGTGTGCTGAATAGGGATTTTTCTCTCTGCCGCTGTGGTTGGGGGTGTAAAGCAGAGCACAGTTCAAAGATCTGCGTTCCTGAAATTGCCTTGTAATGCTTTATTCATATCTTTGATACTGCCTGACAGAAGGCAAATTTATTCATTCTGTTGCCTGGCTGTGATACAGAGCTTAAGTCTTAGGGTAAGTAAGATACGTAGTTTATAGAGATGCCGTTTAAAGCCTTTACCAGTCTTTGGGCTACAGGAGGACAGAGATGCCACCAGAAATGGCACTTTGGAGACCACCCAGCTCAGGTTCCTGCTCCAGGGAAGCCCCAGCACCCGAGCGGGTGACTTAGGCTGGTTCATGGAGCATCACTGTGTGCGGGGATGGGGCCCTTCTTGCTGTTGGGCAGACAGATGTGGGCAGCTGGCTACCTCCTCTGTATGAGCTAGAGAGCCCCAAAGACACCTCAATGCCTCTGGGAGCCCTCTGGCTCTTCTGTGGGACACTGCTCCAGTGGCCACTGCATGGTGTCACTCCAGGCTGACACTGGCCCTTGGCTTATCAGACCTTGCTGGGCTCCTGATAGATTCCATCCTCAGGTTTGCCAGGGTCCCTGCAGTGCTGGGTTTCAGCTGTTCCTTAGGTTGTCACCTGCCGTGATTTGCAGAGGACGCGCTCAGAGTTGGCCCCTGTGTTGCTGAGGATGGCCCTGATAATGGTGCAATTTCCTCCCGTCCTTCACTGCTTGGTGACACTTCATGTGTAAGGAGGATGGGCTGCCAAGCAACTCACCCATTGCTCCCCTTGCCCTCCCTTCCCTAGGGATGGGGAGAACATCAGTCCTTCCCAGATGTCAGGAACCTCCCCTGGCCACCACTTTTTCGCAGGTGTTTTTCCAATTTTCCGTTTTACAGTTCGGTTTTTTTGTTGAGTAAGTGATGTGAGACACACACAGGAGATATTACAAGCTGTAAGGTTTTATGGTGTATCAAGAATGGAAGAAAGCAGATCGAGCTGTCGGCAGCAAGTATTAAAAGTGAAGCAGGTTTAGAAAGGATTATTTCTGCCTTTTCATTTGGAGAAATAATCTCTATTTAAAATTTAGTTACTAATATGCCCCATGACTATACATTTATCTCTACCCCTAATAAAGGATTTTATCATTAATACACATGAATTTTCACTTATGCTATAATCCAATCAGAAGCAAATCTCCCTCTTTAAATGCAAAGTATTCAGCAGAACAGGGACTCTTGGATAATTTTTTGTTGAGTAAGATGGCTCAAACATAGCAGAGCGCGTTTAATTTTCACTATACTCTCTGATGCGGCAGAAGTTGCCTTTTGTTGTGCAATTTGTTTTTCCACACGTACATCATGGTGAGGGGGGAACTGATGGAATACATTGTGCAAACTTGGAGTCTGAGAGGTTTGTTGGGTGTGGGGAAGGAGCTGGTTGAGGGGCATTGGGTAACAGGGCTGCTCAGGGAGAACAGGCAGACCACGGCTGAGGCAGAGGCTTGTGGAGAGAACTCTCCCTGCCCTTGATTTGGCTCATCTTTCCCTAAGGCTTTTTCCCAGTAGAAACCAGTACTCAGTTTGCCAGCCTTATTTTTACTTATGCTCAGCTGAGTTTGAGGATTCTTTTCAATAAATGCCAAATGATTGTAAAACTTACTTGTGCAATTTTGGAGCGGTGGTTTTTTTTCCTGGATGTGACTCTGTTTCTCCCCAATGTTACAGTTTTTAGCAAGTCAGTAAAATAAATCCGGGATACGCTTAATGACACAGCAGCCTGAAACTGCTTTTCTCTTTTTGCTGTCATCTGCCACTCTGGCATTTCTGATGCTTGAAGCTGAAGTGCAGCTTCCAGAACAGACAAAGCTTTTGTGTTGGGAAGGTGAAGAAAACATTGGGAGCAGAGCCTGTGCCAAGCAATAAGGTGACACTGCTGTTCCCTACAGTTTCTAGCAGTTCAAGCATAGTGTGCGCTCAGGACCTGTGTAATGCTTCCCAGTCTCAATTGTGGCTCTTGGAAATGGTGACAGAGGAGAGGAGCAAATGCCACTCAAAGCAATATCTCCTTTTATTAGGGCCTGACCTACCTGACCCTGAATTAAGGGAACCCATGCAGAACCAGGTTCCAAACTATTCCCTTCCTGTATTGCCCACTGGTCATGGAAGCAGTGCCAGCACAGGGCAGACATGGCAGCAAGTCCACTAGCCCTCTCTGAAGCTCAGGAGGTCACAATTTCCCGAAATGTGGCACTGTGGTGTACTTTAAAATTCCCTTGAAGGGAAGAGCCGAGTGCTTGCTTTCAGTCTGCTTAGTGAAGTGTGCAGGAGATCCCTCCACCACTGCTGCTTTGTTAAATGGATGTGCATCTTGTTCCAAGGCAGCAGGGATGTCCATCCATCCATCCATCCATCCATCCATCCATCCATCCATCCATCCATCCATCCATCCCCTTCCATCACACCTCTCACCACAGTTACTGTCTCTCCCACTGCTGCTGTTTAATTGGCCCCTCAGAGCTTTGTGCCAGGACTCTGCCAGCTGAATTTGAGTCTTACGTTGCCATGTGTTTTTCATATTATTCCTTGGGCAGAGGCTAACAGTGGGGTCTCTGTTTCCCCCAGTTTTTGTGGCCTCTCGTGCTGAGCTAGCAGCGTAAGGTCATTTTGGTTTTGTTTACACCTTGGCTTTATCAGTGGCTGCACTTGTCATGGGCTAATGGCTCGGGTGGGAGTGGTGCTGCTCACGTCTTACAGGAGCCTGATGCGCTATTGGCTGCTCGGGGTGAATAACTGGGTGTCCCATTTATTCCTTGCATTTAGGGTGTGCCTGAAGGCCTCTGGTGCTTAAAAAGGGCAACGGGATGCAAAGCAGACCTTGTCCATAAGCACTTGATTCTTCCTGCAGCTCCTCTCGAGGGCCCTGTGTGGGTTGAAGGTCTCCATTCTTACAGAATCACTTGGATTATCTTGGGAAGGAAAAAGAAAACTAAATTTCCTGCTAAATCACCAAAGCCTAAAGGTGTGCAGTGAAATGTTCCCAGTGCCGCAGGAGCTCGGGGCAGGGATTAGAATTAGGGATTTGCCAGGTCACCTAATGTGATGCTCCTTTTAAATTGCTTGTGCCACGCTGATGCCTCTTGGTTTGCAGCATTCACCTTGTGGTGAGGGACAGTGACTTGCCAAGAGGTGAGCCGGGCTGAGGGCTGGTGTTTTACACCAATGGGGTCAAAACTGCACACAGGGAGAGCGTTTAGAAGAAGGTAAAAATAAACCCACTAAATATTTGGATAAACCTGTAGCTGTTCAAAATGTTGATGGCTTGATTATTTGCTTTGTCTAGTTAAATGCTGGTTTTTTTAATGACTGATCTCAAAGAGGCTTACAGTAAAAAAAAATACATATTTAATTTGGAAAAAGTCTTGCAGGGAGGAATGTATTTTTGCTGGTTTGCACAATAAAAGAGCAAACCACTTTTCATTCTTGCCTGATTTCAAAGACAGAAAATTGTCATTTTGCCATGAAAGGCTGTTTTTGCTGACACAATTGGTAGTTTAGCTCTGCTTTGATTTCCTATTCTAAATATGTTGCAAGATTATAGGGTGCATCCCAAGAAATATTCAGCTTTTTTTTTCCTTTTGAATTGCTTAAAAATTAAGATAATGATTATGAACATGGCATAAGTCTACGCAAGATGTATTTTGTTTCCCTCTCCTTGACAGTGTGTGCACTCTTGGGATGATATTTTATTACAGGACATTGATTCCAGGATGATATTTTGAATATGGTAGTAACGAATTCAAAACTAAATGTAAGTCTAGAGTCTCAACTGGTATAAATCAATGTCATTCCATTGAAGTCAGTAAAACCATGCCAGTTTGTCCCAGATGGAGATGTGCCCTATGGTTATTTTCTCCATCTGTCCGTAGCACAGAGATGATTCTGCCACCATAGGTAAAATTTGTGTGTATATGAGGAACAGAAAAGGGGCTTAGTCATTTAACATTGTAGGAGAACTCAAAAAGCAATTCCAATACTTGCCCCTCCAAAACAGGCAGAGACAGCTAATCATGATTGTTCGTTAGAAATCTTGATATCATCTAATGAATTGATGACTGTGTATTTCCTCAGTGGTTTCCCAGCAATATAGAAGTTCTACCTAGCTGTGGAAAAAGTGACCCATTTCTGCCTCACCTGTTGGTTGGTTTGGGATGGGCTGACGCTCTCAGTTGTTTCCCCCAAATCACCTTTCCAGTGAGCACAGGTTGTGCTGCTCAGCATGGCCACATCCATTTTTTTTAAATGGAAAAGGTGTTGCTGAGGCAGCAGTGACCACTCTTGGCTCCCTCCTCCCCACTTGTAAGGACCTATGCCGGAAAGTTGATGCACTGCACATTTTTTACTTTCCCAGTTTTTCAAGGAATCAGGAATAAGAATTATTTTTACAGATGGAAAACATATTTTTGTTAAATCTTATTTGTGCAAATGATGAATCTGTTTTGGTATTTCCACCATTACCCTTGAAAAGGGAGAAAAACCAGGGACATGCATCCAGTAAGGGAGGTTGGGAACCTGAGAAATGCTATTGGATTATAACAGGAAATGCAGAGTCAAGGCAGAGGTACTGCCCCATTGGAAATACCTCTATTACCGTGGTATTAAATTAACCTTGTGGTTTGACAAGTTCATTACATGCAGCTGTTTACATTGGCTTTTTATGAGAGGTTTTATTCAGGGTGAAATCCATAGTTGTACTATTTTTACAGGCAAGGAACCCCTCATGGTGAGGGTTGATATTTTTGTCTTCTTATTGATGGCAAATGCTTGCAAAATGTGTTACAGATCGAAAAGTCCAAAAATACAGCTTTTGTTTGTGTGGAGTCACTATTGCAAATGTCATGTTTGCATATTTTGAAATTAAAAATCAATACACCATTACATATCAAGAAAGAATATTTCACAGCATCTGTTGTAAAAAGGTTATGGATTTCCTCATTAGCAGCTGGCTCGGAATAGAGTGAGAAGGAGCAGGGCTGTCGACAGTGGATGGGGCACCTCGGGAATGTGCTGCTGAGCCTGGTGTTGGGAAAACAAACACCCCTCTGCTTTTGGGGGGTTGGTCACGCTCCGAGGTTGTGCCTTGTATATCCCTTCCCAGGCCAAATCAGCACCGCTTATTCTTGTTGTACAGTAAGTGCCAGGTAGAGGATTAGGTTTTTTTTCTTTTAAGTAGCTACTGATGCAAATTTTCCAGGATGGAGCTAGAGGAATGAATCTTAACTCCATTAAAAAAAAAAAAAAAAAAAGTAGGACAGGCTGGAAATGAAAATGATAAAACTTAAAGCCTCTTCCTTCCTTTTATTTTTGTCTTTGTTTAACCACTCAAGGCAATTTGGTCATAAAAACATACTTTGCTGTCGCAGTTTCCCTGTGTGTCCGTGGATAGACATGGTGTGAATCTGAATCCTACCCGCAGCTGTTCGGTGTGATGGATGCATGGGCATGTTTTTATTAAGAACATACACAAACAGCCCTTTTAGCAAAAGAAAACCAGAAATAAGTGCTTGCTGGGGAATGAATTACCCTTCTTGAGTCAAAGCCAATGATAATGTATTGAAGTAAGAATTTCCTTGTTGTTACAAGAATAATGTTTTTTGGTGGTCAGCATGTAAGATTTATGCTCTGATTCACCTATTCATGTCTTTGATTTTTAGGAACACAGATTTTGTACGTGATGTGCCACTAAATGCAGATTTGACTAGCCCTGAGTTCCTTGTTGAATGAATGTGTGTGTGACTAATTCACTGTCTGGGACAGAAGCAAACTGTTCTCTTCATTAATCATAGAGGCTCCTTATGGGCCACCAGTTCCGAGTGATCTCATTTTTGTGCAATTCTTTGAAGTTTGTGGAACGAGCCAATGCACAGAGATATCTGTAGGCTGTGTTGGATTAGGCTAGCTGTTGGACAGATAAGTTTTCAGAACAGCATCTTCTAGAACTGACCTGGGGTCGCAGTCTCACCTATCTTTCTTTCCAACCACTGCGTATCTTATCAGCCTTCACCAATTTTACAAAGTCTTCCAGGACTAATCGCCTTCTTTTTATGACTTTTTGGAGACCATTGCGGAGATGAAATAAGAGAAAAGGAAAACCGGTTAAATACTTGGGTAGTATCATGGTGCAAGAGGTTGTAAACTGGTAGGCTTTCATGTCTTTTATTTTTAAAATTTTTTTGATGGGACTGTAAGAAAATGTAAGAATTTGAGCAGTTCATGTTGTTCAGAGGTGTGTAACCTCAGCCTGTGGTAATTTTGCCTTGTTTGTTGGGTTTGTCCCCTGCTTTTCTCCGTGGTCTTCATGCTATGGAGATGTGCTGGTAACCAAAGGAGCAGGAGCGTCTGCGCTGTCCTTTGGAGATGTTACCATAACCATTATGGTCTGCACCATAACCATTTTCAGGGGGTCAGGAGAAGAGGACATAAGTGATTATATACCCTTCTCAACCATATGCTTCCTTATCAGGCAGTTTTAACCAATAAATCCCTGAGCTCAGCTGTCGTAAACTTTGTGCTTCTGGAAGATTAAAAAGTGTACTAAAAGATCCCCAAAACGTGAAAGAACAAGCACTCAAATACATTTTTTAAATATACATTAAAAAAAAAAAAAAAACCAAGTGGAAAAGGTGAATTACTGCTTTTCTGTTGGAAGAAAGTAAAAAGCATGGTCATGCAAATGGTATTGTCAATGCAGAACCCCCTTGAAGTAAGAGGGTTTGGTAAAATGCAAATGACCATTACTCAAAAAGCTGCTGGAAAGATAAAATGACTGCGTGTGCTTGGATGGATGGTCGCTGGGTAAAGATCTATTGTGCGCTGAGTCGTGTGGCAATAAAAACAGACAGATAAATGCGGGTCAGCAGAGAAGATAAGACAGGCTATATAATGCCGAGCCACCTTCCGAGGGAATATATAAAACCACAAGAGCCTTTGCAACAGATGACGTGAAAACTTACAGCACTGGTGTTTTCCACACAACAGCAGTGCAAATCTTTTTTTTATTAACTAAGTTGAACTTTAAAATTATGTTATGACCAAAAATCAATAAAGAGAAACTGATTTAAGTTCATCCAAGTGTGAAGGGGTTTATTACCAGTGCTACATCACTCTAATGATGTACTCTTAAAAATTTGGTTTTGTGATATATTACATCTATTATTGCTAAAAGGATAAAACTGCAAAGCAACAGTGGACATTAATAAATCAATTTAAAGAAAAATGGGCAGGTAGCCAGGGGAAAATGAAATCCAATTTGCAGTTTTTAAACATTGTGCAATTGTAATGTATGCAAATGACACCCACGCCAAGGCCTTGAGTATTCAGTTGCTAATGGGATTCTCTCCTTTTGTTTGTTTGGCCTAGGATAATCCTCCTCAGAAGCTGCGCTGTGAGAGTGCACCGATATGTAATATTTCTGCAGCTAATTTTCTCACTTAACCTTCTAGATAGATCCACCCTATAAAAACAGCCCACAGGGCTTTGTTGATCAGGTTGCATGAAGCATTTCTCAGAGTTGTTAAAACACAAAACATCTGTCTTCCTGTCTCTGTTTCCATCCTTGTCCTGGTTTTCAAGCGTGTGCCATGCGGAGAGGTACTGCAAAGGTGCTCTCTTTCTGCTCGTTAATTCAAGAGTCAAAGTACAACCTGTGCTGCTCTGGTGTTCAACAGTAGCTAGGAAAAGGTTTTCAAAATAGAACATTCCAAAAAATTTCCTTGTTCACCTAGTTGTAACCAAAATGGGCTTGGCAATGGAGTATATTTTTGGCAAAGCAAACTTTGAATTCCTGCTGGGGAGCATTCATTGCCGTGTCTCCTAATGCTGCCTGCTTGCGGTCTGTGCTCTTCACAGAGAATTACAAGAGATCCCTCTTTGCCCGTGACCTTTCTTATTCTAATGGCATCTGACAGTGAAAAATGCTAGGATTTTCAAAGGAGCCTGGGAATTTAATTGGACATCCACCTCTTTAAAGCTCCTTCAGCAAGCCAGGCTTATTTGTTTTTATTAATATGCTCACAACTGTAGGAGAGCGCGACACAGCCGAAACCACCCCGTGTCCATGATTACAGAGAATTTGTGAAACGCAGCGATTGAAATAAGGTGGCGGAGAATAAATGCGCTTTTGTCAGCCCCGCTCTAGAAACTCTTCAATCTGTGTTAGGTCCAGGGGCTTCTTCATTAGGGCGCCGGTGTAGGGGACAAGTGACACCCTGGCAGTGGCAGCGTCAAGCTCCTCGTTGATTATTTCCTAACGATCACCGTGCCAAACGTGCTCAGATGCAGGAAGAGAGGAGCAAGGCTTCTGCTCTGTTCCTACTCCTCATTTAGAGGAGATGCTTCGTCCCAGGCGGGTCGGGCGTGTCCTGCTCTGTTGTGCACGTGCTCACCTTGCAGAGCTGGCAGAGATGAGGAGCTGTGAAAATATATTTGCCCTTTTTTATGTCCAGTCTGTTGAGCATTTGTGTCTTTATTTGTTATTTGCTGAGTGCTGGCCAATATTGTGAGAGGGCTCAGTGAAATTAAATTTTTAAGAGGTTGTTTGTGGTTGTTTTTAATAGAATGTAGTGCTCAAGGAATGTATATTCAAATTAGTTTCTGTAGTGTCCTCCAACTGCTCCCTCTAAGCTCAGGGAAAGCTGAATAAAACATGGATGCTTTCGGAAATGGTTTTAAGCACCAAATAGGACTGGGATCTTTGCTTTCTCTCATGTAATCTCGAGCTTGTTAGCGGCCACTTTAACTTCTTGTTAAATCAGTTTTTAATTTCTTATAAACTTGCACATTCCTAATGTAAAGTGCGGACTCTGGGAACAGGAAAGTTAAGACACTTCTATGTTCGGGAATTGGCTCGAGCGGTGGTTTTTGATAGCCAGGGGCTCAGGCTCCAGCAGTGTGCAGATCACCTTCAGGAAGCTGGAAGGTAAAGGCAGCCCAGCAGTCAGCAGAGACATGGCAAAGCTATTGCAGCAGGAGCACTACAGTGATACTTGAGCGCACATCTTTATTAATATTGAAATGTCAATGGTATTTTTAGCCCAGCGTTTATTACCCCTTTGAGCAGGGTGCCTAAATGAATCCAAATGTCTTGATAGATGTCTTTCCTTGGTGCCTGCCCCAGAATAGTTGAGAACCAAACAATAATTACAATCACTTCTATACAGGCAAGAGAATGATAATCTTGGATCTTGCAATTTTCTTCTGTCTTTAGCTATCACACGAGTCTGTCATTCTTGCAAGTTTTAATTTCTGGCATCTGCTTGGCAGGGGTAAATTAGCTTAATTGCTGTTAGATTTTTCAGGAAGTCTTCCAAGCGTTACTCCAGCAGACAAATTGTGTTTGCCTCTCCACAAACAGAAGCAGTGCTAGTACGTGTCCCAGAATGTATTACATCCACTTACCGACAATTTCACGGCAAAGCTCACAGCCGGAGCACTGACAGAGCTGGCGCTGGAGAGTGGCAGCAAAGTTATCAAGCAGAAAACTTCCCTGTGAGTAGTGATCTCCCGCGATTATGGAGTCATGGGAGGTGTTTGAATTGATGAAAGTGTGGTCACACCACAGGTGATGTAAATGCTCGCTCCCTACTATGTTTTCTATCAAAACTTGTCCGATGAAACATTGGACTGGTGCTTGCTGGCAAGGATGAGAGATGAATGTGGATCCGGTCTTTCCCAAGCCTTTGGGATTCTGAAGCCTCTCAGGGGCCCACTAGTGAGAACACAGCAAAGAGCACACTGAATGTGTCCATGCAGAGACAGGCAAACAACCACCCATTTACAAAATTTTGAAGCAAATATTTATTAACTTCACACAAGCTCTTGTGAGGGGGAATGCTTGTTGACATTTCAGTTCAAATTATTTACATGGATGGTGGTTTCAAAAAAGGGATCTGAGTCCCCAAATCCATGCTGTGGTCTCAAGCATGGGATAATTGAAGGAGTAACACAAAGGGATGTCGCCACGTTTAGGATTGTTTGTGTACTGCCACCTCTACCTGCTCTGGGAGGATTTAACAAGACCAGGAATGCAGAACCCAATCTATTTTGTTTTTAAACATTAAAGGAAAAATAGATCTAAAGGAGCGTGAGGAAGTAATTTCATTTAACTTGCAGTTTCTGTTTGCCGCTTGTTGTGGCTGGATTGTTTATCCACAAAGGATTCCTTTGTTAGTCTTTTTAATGATGGAAACCATTTGATTGTGAGTCTATCTAACGAAGTAATAAAAATAAAACCTGTGTTATTCAGTGGCATGGACAGGGCTTCAGTATCTTCCCTCCTTTCTCATAATCTAGAGATTCAGTCTCAGGAAAACAAAGTTGAGCTGGGGAGAGGAAGACTTCTGCCATCTCACCTAAAGCTCAGCCGTTGCACTTCACATCCTTCCTGTGCATCCACAGTCATGTGCTCTGTGGGTTTGCAACTGATTGATGCACTTACTTTTATTTAGTGTTTTGTAAATGCTACAATACAATTTGTACCAATGTCCCAAAGAAGTATTTTAGGCATTGATTGAGCTTTTTCAGTTTTGTGCGTAGTGTTTCTCGTGCTGTGTTTCTTTTGAGCGTTGTTTTGTGTAAGTCACATGTGATGCTGTCTGTCCAACTGCAGTCACCAGAGAGAAAAATATGCTGTGTTCCTCTCCTGATCCACATGATTTTCAACTTCTTCTAAGACCTGTGCATGAAACCTTCATCTCACGGAAAAAAGGCAACATTCCTGTTGTCTTGAATAAGGCTACCCTTCATGTCATCTTTCAAAGATCCAGAGCTTCCTGAAAATGTCAAGTGATTTTGGCTGTGCTAGAGAGGTTAGTCCTTACTTCGTCAGTCCTTCCTCTATAAGCAGAGCCTCTAAAATTGGTGATAAATGGCAAGTATCAAAAATGGTGAGATAATTACCTCGAGCAAGCAAGGAGGAGAGTCGCTCTGTATTATGCAGGACTGTTTCTTGATAAAGATTTCTCTTTTATGTGTTTGTTTCTGCAAGGGCATATTGAGTGAGAATGAGATGGAGCCAGTTTGGCTGGATTTATATTGGCAGGAGATAACCACAGTAGATGAGAAACATGTTTGTCTGGGCCAGAAACCTGGTGTTGCAGAGAACAGTCCAACAGTATTCATTGATGTCCAGTTTTCTTGGCATAAGCTGGTGCAATTCTTTCTTTTGAGGTACCTTCTGCTTCCTGTGGTAATTTAGCATGATTGCATGATGATAGCCATTTGGTGTTAACCGACCCTTAAGTTCAAAGTCATTAGCTGCAGTGAACTCGAGATGGAGTCAAGATTTATTTAATCTCAGTTCTGCCAAAACTAGGAGGTAAAACCTGACATCAGTCAAATAAAGCATTGCCACTTGTCAGATTAAAAACCTGGTGGTTCTGGTTGATGGGTTAAACTAGGGCTGCTGATTTGGTCACTTCTACTTCTGAAAGGACATGTCGTCTTGTACTTGAGGGATCAGAAAAGCTGTAGATGTCATCTCTCTGAGCCATAAAGCTTTTTTCTGTCTCTCTCACAACCTCTCATAAGCCCTTCAAAAGTTCCTCAAGCTTGTGTAGTTAGAAGTCTTTTTATCTGTCATTTTGTTTGAGTTTAAATACTTTGTGGAGACGTCAGATTTTCCACAAAACATTTAGGATGGAAATGTGCTTTCGTAACCTGGGATGGAAGGGACTGGAGTTCCAGTTTCTGGCTTTAAATGGAGTTTTTCTTCCCTGGGACTACGCAGCTTGCCATTTCCCTAAGAAATCCCCAGTCATTCAACCTGTGATATTTCAAGTGAATGTTTGGCCTTTTTTGAAGTAAGTCTGGCCAGCCCTAAGCAAAAGTGTCTACGAGAGAGTAGTTATTCTCCCAGAATTTTGGTGCAGTGCTTTATTGGTGGATATGGAAGAAATAAGGAGTGGTGAGTGTATGGCTCCCTGGGGAGCTCCGGGCTCAGGACCTTTGGTGGGAAGCTCCCAGCACTTGGGCAGTCCTTAATCCCTGACTTCCAGACTGACCAGTGCTTTCCAGAGTCCCACTGATCAAATCCATCTGCTCTATTTGGTGTAAGTGCACAAAGGCTTCATCGCTGGAATGGTTAGAAACGGACTTGTAAAACACCAAATAGCAGCACCTGATGTTGCTTGCCCTGACCCCACATCTCCCCTTCTGCCCTCACCCCTCTCCACTTTTATAGCACATTAAAGCAGATGTGCAACGTACAGTGCCTGGCTTCTACTTTAAAAATATTAAGAAATTTTAAAGAATTTATAGTTATGTCTTTAATGACCTTTCCCTGTTCATTGTTAATTAATTTCCAGGCTTGCAGACTGGGAGGACAAGAGCCAATGATGTGTTTTCTGCCAGGCCCGGCATTGCGGGAATAGTTTTGGTGTCTAACACACTGTGTCTGGTTTGCATTTGCCATCCAATTTTTCTTCCCTCCATGTTGGGCAGATGATTCCGGTGTTGAATCTGATGTTACTTTTTACTTGTCTTCGGGTTGAAATGCATTAGAACATCTCTCAGAGGAGGGGTGTGTGGGAAGAGTTATTTATCCTTGGGAAGAAGTGTACCTTCCCATTTAACCCCTGGTCTCTGAGTTCAGCATCTCTCTCTATCTGTAGTCTTCAATAAGTGGGACTGAATTTCGCATTTAGCAAGGTAATGTCTGAAGAACGTTGTTTAAAACTAGAAAAAAAATTGGCAAGGATTGTGCAGTTGGTTGCTTTTGGCCAAAGTCTGTGGACATAGGTGACGCTGTTTTCACTAAGAAGAAGAATAAGTTCAAAAAACAAAACAAAAGGCAAAGTCTTTAATAATCTACACGAAGTCTCACATGGGATCTGTGTGGGTGTTTTGCTCCTTTTCGTCTGTAGGAAAAAGGCAGAAATCATGTCTGTGGGTATTTTTTAAGCTGGTACTGCATGGCAGGAAAGCAAATATCATTCTGCCTTGATCTTGAGGCCGAGTGATGCCTTGGCATTGAGCCACAGCCAGTCCTGCCAAAATAACCTGGCTGGGACACCAAAGGCAAGACCCGCAGCGTATCTGGAAACAAGGACCAGCTCCGAGTCGGGATGATTGAGTGATGAGGACTCTGTGATTGCAAACATCTTGGCACGATTCATAGTTCCTATGTCATCTGTGCTCTTACTGGTTTCTATTACTCTGCTTTTCTTCTGCATTTTTTGGCTAAGTGGTCTTGGAGACTGAGGTGGACTTGGCGAGGTGGACACGGGAAATTAGCTGTGACCAGACACTGGGCAGGCAGACTGAGCAAGCTGCAGGTCTGGGAGCTGGAGAGCTCCTAGGAGGAGTTTTGTCTGGCTGTTTAGGCTGCTTCTGATGCTGTATCTGCCATAACTCTGCCCTGGCTTGGTGTAAAACTGACCTGGGTTTAGTGATCCTGGACAAGGCTGTGTTGTCACCTGAGCTCGGAAGTGGCAGCGCAACACAGGAACTGTGTGATGGAGGCTTTCGTGCATTATCTAATGAGGTCCGTGGGTGACAGTTGATTAAATCACAAGCCTGGGGAAATAAAAATGTAATGGCTGCCTGCAAACAATGTCTTAGCTTAATTTAAAATTTTCTCCTAAGATAATCAGTGTTTATTAAAAAAAGACATAGGTAGCTGGCCCCAAGACCTTAGGATTGTGCCAGTGTGTGCTGTGCGATGCCCACAACACTTCTCTGTGGCTTTGTTGGAACAACAGAATACAATATATGCTGTCGAGGTATATTAAAAAATCTCCATGGTTATATTCTTTTCATCAGATGGGCTTAGAAACATAGACTGTATGGCAATAACTGTGCTCTGGTTCCGATTAACAATCAGCAGTCTTGGAAAAATGCTTGGTTGGCATCTACGCGGGTCAGCCAGATCATCTGAGACTGAACTGCAAACTCTAAAGAAAACCAGTGCTCCAGTACTGTGCTGTTTATTGATCTAGTGCATTTGCTAGTTTTGGAATACAAAAGCAATGAAGAAATGAGGAAATTCAGGGCTTTATCTCCAAGGATGTGTTTGATGCCGGCCATGTGTCTCATTCGTGCTGTGGTGAGCACAAGACAGAGCCAGTCACATTCTGGTGCCACTCTTTCCCTGAGAGAGAGAGAGAGAGAGAGAGAAAGAAAGCTCTGGTATTTCAGGAAGAGTGCATGTTTACAGTTTAGTTTAGTTCCATTTTTGCCTTGAAGATCACTGGTAGAAGGATTTTTTTAGAGCTGTCCCTTTGTCACATCAGAACTGTGTTCACAGAGCGCGCTGGGTTGCTGAACCCCACAGGGGAGTTGAAGGAGTCTTGAGTATTACTTTCTCTTTTTTTAGTTTGTCATAACCTTAATGGAATTTGAAACATGTCTCTGTATTTTGTCAGCTATGTAAGAACATGTATTTGTCACAAAATCCTATTAATATGAATACCGCTCTTTTCCAGTTTGATAGAAGGCACTGCCAGCAAACTTCCAATTTGAGTTGTGCTCCTTCTCTATTCCTGTGAATTAGTTAAAATAGGGGAGCTAGCATAATAATTAAATTAGTTATGGTCAATTTATTTGATACCAAAATGAGGTCTGCAATACTGCAGCTGCTTTGCAGTGAAAACACCAGGAAATTTGGTTATTGAGTGTTTCGCAGTGAGTTTCCTAACATTAATGTATTTATTTCTCATTTACTTCATGGAAATACTTAAATGTGAATGATATGTGTAATAACAGATCCTGTCTTGCTTCAGAGCTTAGCACAAGAGCGAAGGAAGTCACTCTGAAAAACTTGGCCCAAACTACTTTTTTTGCTCTTGAGAAGTTTGGTCCAAGGACTTTTCAAAACACGACTAGAATTAAAATGAGTACTGTCAGCCTCTGCTCTGAGCAGCCATCTCTTGTGTCTTCCACAGTTATTCTGGTGTCGTTCTCCAGTATGATTTCATACACTCTAATGGGGGAAAACAACGCACTCTGTTGATTTTTATCATTTTAAGGTAATTTGATGTAGTAGGAGCTGCATGTTGATCAACTGATGATAAAGAGGGGAATTAACAGCCATTAGGTACTTAAACATTATAACAAGTGAAGAGAGAACTTGTGGAGGAAAGTCAAGAGTTCTCTTTGTTGTCCTTTTTGATTTGTTTTAATTCTGGCTTCCTGTAGTTGCTTATTGGAGAGTAAAACAAACATTGTAAGTGAGACTAGTTTGCATTAAAATCATGCAACCCTGAAAATCTATTTTGTGCATATTGCAGAAAAATATTCCCCTTAACGCCGGCCTCCATGAGCAATTAGTATCTACCAATGTGGAGCCCTGATTTCTCAGTTAATTTAACCCCAGAGAGAGGTAGTTTTTGTCCGTTTTGTATTCATGGGGACAGCGGTGAGTGGCACAGGAGATGCCACAGTGGGCACAGCCACTGTATAAAGCGAGAGCTTTCACACCAGGTGATCCAAAGCCACAGTGTTTCGTGCTCAACTGCTTGATGCTGAAAAGTGTGAACCCATCCAAACTCCTTATTTACTGCAGGTCCAGGAGAGTTGTGCGACTCATGTTTTTGAGGCGCTTTGAAACTGTAATCCACCATTTCTGTGTAGGTAATGCATGGTTTTATAAAGTGCTATTCAGTTTGCCATTTATTCAGTCTCGAGGGAAAATAATGGTATTTTTAGATATTCAAACGCTTTTGGGCTAGACCCTGCTTTCTTTAATGCTTCTTGAAAAAATGCAAGATGGGACAATCAGCTAGCAGGGAGTAGGCAGGAGGAGAGAAGTAATTTTTGGGCTTTTGTGTGTTTTTGTTAATAAGAAACCAGTGATTTAACATGACCTAGAATCATATAAGACAAAAAAAGATCAAGCAATCTTTTATTGGCTTAGTTATGTCGCTTTTGTTGCATTCTTTAGCTGTGCGTTTGTACAAAGATTTTGAATTGAGAAATTGAGTTTGAGTGACACTTTTCAGCGGTGTCGTTCAAAAGGGAGACAATGACAAATTTTGAAATGTCTTGAGGTACAACAGGCTTCACTGCTGTGAGGGTGGTGACATTGCAGCTGCTGGGGAGAGTCCCGCTGGTCTCAGTGGCCCCTGGATTTCTCATGTGATTTACATAGGGAATCTTAGCGTAAGCGAAATTTATGGATCCATTTCTTTAATTCCCTATCCATTCGGTGCCATGGCAAGTCTTTAAAATGTCATGATGGAAAACAAACACAGGTGTGCTGAAGAGGATCCACGTCTTCTGTTCGGGCTGCTCAGTCTCCATGGCTTTGAAGAACAAATATGTTCCTATAAGAGTGATAGTATATAAATTGAAGAAGATTTCAAGGATGGAAAGTATTTGTCCTTTCACATACCCAAGACCCTAAAATCTCACGGGAGCAGCTGTGTAGCCCCTCAGGTGCATGGTGGCTGCACAGGAGGCTGAGGTGAGGTGCTGGAGCCTTGTGCTTTGCAGACTCTGGTGCATGTCCTGCCTTCAGGAAAGGCTGGGACTGCATCATGGTGGATTTCTGCATTTCACTGAGTCCTCCATGGGTGCTGCTTGTGCTTTCTGGACAAAGCCTTGTCTAAAAGCAAGTTTGGGGACCTTCTTGAAGAGCAGGGAGGAGAGAGGAGCACCTCTAGGTATCCATGCTTGGCTGAATCATAGCAGCAGCACTTTTTCCCTGTCTTGGAAAAGGAGGGAAAGGTGAAGGAAGGACCGATGGAGCAGGGGACTTGTAACCATGTGAGTGTTTATTGCCTGTTTCGGTTGGTTTCATGTTTCCGTGGCAACATACCCTGTGTGGCCTGAGATCCGTGGTGAAAGGATACCTGTTGTGTCTGTGAGGGACTGGGAGAAAAATAGGTTTTGCGAAGAGGTAGAAAATCAGTTAGCTCGGGGCACCCTTGGTTCTGAAGTTCGATTACATGACAGACGTATGGCTGTACGGAGACACAAACCTGGGGAGTAGCTGGAGTCTGCTGTGACTGGGTTTTAGTTCAAGGGACACAAGGGGGGAAACGCAGGGTGAAATAATCTCATTGAACTGATTTTTGTAGTGAATGAATGAAAGTGCTACTTTTAATGGAGACTATGAAGTGAACTGTGATGATTGAGGACTATGAATGAAGCACTTCTTGTGCAAGAGGATAATATTTCAAGCTAGGCAGTACAGAGAAAAAGAACAGAGTTCCTTGGGGTCGTGCCTTCCTTTTCCAACTGGTTGTCTCCTTTTTCCTGCTACTAGCAGTCAGTCTGTTAAAGGTACCACTGTTTTTACTATTGGGCAGGAGCTGAAAACCTCAGCACACAGTGCTGAGTTCAGACTGAGCAGTTACTCAGAAGCCATTAATTCACTTAAACAAGAGCTGGATTTTGAAAATTGCATGGCTCTCAACAATTCCCTGGCCTCAGATGGCTCTCTGCTGCTAAGGATTTTTGAAACAGAACTCTCCATTCCCATCCCTAAACAGGCATTTATCTCATCTGAGAATGTTCCAAATGTTTTTTCGCAGCAGCATGATACAGGAGAAGGTAAAAGCCTGTGCTTGGAAGGGGTTGGAGTGGGAGGAGTGGCTCAGGCAGCCCGTGAGGGAGGTCCTGTTGGGAGCTGAGCTCTCCAGCTCTTTCACTGTGGGACTGGGTGTAAGGTGGTGAGCCATGAGCCCAGTACTGCAAACCCAGGCAGTTCCAGAATCCCCTCTCTGTAAAGGGCTTGTGGGGTGCATGAAACCATTGCTGTCCTGCAGAACTTGTGGATCTGCCCCTGCACTGAGCTTTGGATGTGCCCATCCCTGTGTGACCTCAGCTACCAACTGTGAGCTCCTTTCAGTGCTGGAAGGCACACTCTGGGCTCTCCCTGTGACAGTATGTTTTTGCGGTACTGGGGAAGGCAGACCTGCTTCTGCCAGTGGCTGGGACCTCCCTGGGACGTGTTTGGCTGATGTCAGCTCCCTGGAAGTGCCTGGAGGTCATCTGGCCACTGAGCCTCTCTGCTCTTACCCCTTTGCCTTGTTTTTCTATCCCGAAAGATTGTGGATTGCGCGTAAGGTCCTTTGCCTGTCATTGCTCTGCATTCCCAAATACCGAGCTGGCAGACTCGTTCTTCCCCGAAATGTTAATCCCTAAATCCCTCCTTATACCACTAAATCTGAAGCAATTACAATCTTTCCCCCATCTCTGTTAATTATATTCATTTGGAAGCAGACGTAGCAGTCTCCAAGGACCATCCTTTTAATTTCCCTTCCACGTGTAGCAATTAGCTGGGGGTTGTTGCTGGCTGAACAATGAGTGCACCGAACAGGTTGGAGTGGAAAGTACAGCAGCAAAGTTGTAGGGCTCTAATGGTGAACGTGGGGAGTTGTCAGCCAGAGCTTGACATAAACGTCTTATTGTCAGGTAATCAAAGCCTGGGGAAATCCAGCCTCTGGAGGCTGAATCCTTCTTTATTCAGATTTTAAAGGAAAAATGAATCTTCTTTCTAAATTTTTTTTTTGCCTTCACAATATATCAGATATCAACCCTGGATTGCCCTGGGGAGATAGGTGTGTGTTTTTTCAGGGCTGTACAGAGAATCCATATGGTGTAAGTAATTTTGTATTGTCTGGACTGCTTGGTTTTTCATCGTAAAATGTACATCTCTAGCTTTTTTAATGCCTTTTTTTTAGAAGTCTTTATCACTTGGCAGGGATGTAAAAAGTTAATAACAGATTTATAATTTTATTAGCATTTATGCTGCAAGCACTAGAGAGTTCCCCAACCCAAGTTTAATGCATCCTTAAAGTCCTTTTTATTAGCTTGTTAATTCCCAGCAGTACCATTTTATGGAAATGTGAATTAAATTTTTTTTCTAGAGGAGAAACAGTGGTTTAGATCCAGATGATGAAAACATGGAGGTGTGGTTTTTTGTTTAGTTGTTTGTTTTTTTTTTCACAGGGGGTGGGGATGATTCTTCATTTTTAATTCCCCAAAAGTGACTGTTTTATTGTAGCATTACAACCACTTCTGACAGATATAGGTGACAACACCAGGTGACAAGGAGTGGGCTCCTGGTGTCATCCTTTCCAGCAGGGAGCCGTGACCGAGCCCTGGGCAGGCGTGAGCACCGTCTGTGTACTGGGAGCGAATGACAAATAGCCTCTTGGTGACCCAAAGCTGCTCATTCCTTCTGCTTTCTGTCAGACTTGGCCACTTTCACACACAGGTTGGGTGGCTTTTTCTTTTGTTTTCTTTGTGTGTCTGTCTGTCAGAGATGAGGTCCCTTTCTGATATGTTTATTTTGATAAATGCCCTTTCTGCTAACAAGATGCTTTGACTGACTGTGACTTTTTCACATTGAGGATGGGGAATTATTTAAAAAACAAAACTAATTTTCTCATTCCACCGGCAAACTGAAATTAAATTAGTTTGGGGGAGGAGCTGTGCATATATTTCAGTTTGTTCAAACTGTAGTATTATGCCCGTGTTATTCTTATTTTTCATTCATATAATGGACAGTATGGTGTAAATTTAAGATGTACGGTGTCTCTTGCACCCTGTATAAGCCCTCTTCATTGCTTGTATAGTCATCCATCCGTGCTTCCATGTGGGAGCGACAGAATTTGTGGTTATTGTTCTGCTCTGCACATAGCGGGAGCAGACTTGTGCAGTAAAATATGTTTCAAATATTTCCTGTATCACTAATTGTAATTTCCAGGGCTCCCTCTGTGACAGAGCGAACAAAATGGAGCTTTGAGAAAAACTGTCATTAGCCTCGTGGATCAATATGGTTTAGGAAATACAAAACAACTTCAGTTGTTTAAAAATAGGAAGTGCCAGAGGGGGTTCCCACCACCCTGCTGGAAGCAAATCACAGCATTGATCTGTCTGCAGTGTAACTGCAAAATTTGCAGAAAACAGGTGAACCAGCTGGGAATATAAATGGAGCCTCTCTGCAAGCCGTGCCTGTGCCGGGTCTGACCCTCCCGGCCCCCCCAGCGGATGGGCTGTAAGTGAGACAGTCGCTTGCTTTCGGAGCAGGGCTAGGGAGCGAGGGAATGCCAGCCAGAGGGTGCCTCTCCCAGCACAGCCTTGTTGGATTTCTCTCTCTGTTAATGGTTTCTTTGCCTTTCTCTCCCTCTCTCAGATCAGAAGGGTTTCTCAGGTTAGTGACAAGACAGTTTCAAGAAATCCACCCATGAGCACAGGGCAAGCCATGAAAAGAGAGAAACCCCAGCTGAAATGACACCAGTAGCCTTAGCTCCAGGTCAAGAAAAATGCTGGGAAAAATTAAAAAAAAAGGCCAGTGACCCTTTGACTGTTTAAAATACATGGAGTAGTTGTATGGGGCTCAGTAAAATCAGTTTCTCAGGTAATTTGCTTTGGGGTTTCTGAAATAACCTCTGAGAGTTTAATTTCTTATTTACTCCTCAAGGTTAAACTTTTTACATCCTGCTACGAAAGACATTTCCCCTCCTCTCCTTGCAAGCCTCACCTCCGAAATGACTGTAGGGGTCGGTGCCTCAGCCGGCACATCCTCCCTGCTTTGCTCTGAGGGGGAGTTTAGAAATGTGGTGCTCTTTTGGAGCAGCAGAGGAAGCCCAGGAGCTGCCCTGTAAGGCTGTGCTGGTACCTAGCTGTGCAGCCAACACCTGGTTTGGGCTCTTTACGCACAGCGCGGCGAGAGCCCTCCCAGGATCACAGCCATGGCACTCGCCGGGCTTTTCAGGGATTCAGGTCTGTAGCTTTGCCTTCTGGTATTTATTAATGAATGATTTATGAAGGCAAGGCTCAGTCCTCCACCGTTAATTCCAGGTCGTGTTACATTCCTTCCCAGCCCCCAGGGAGAGTTCTCAGGAAAATTGCAGTGAGGGTAGGGCAGCAGCAGCAGCATGGATTTTGCTGCATGAAGTTCACTTGTGAGAGTGAATGTGGGCAGCTGTAGGTGTCTAAAGAAACAGGAATCACCTGGGGGGTACTGGGCTCCTGTCTTTTCTTGACCGTAACCCACTGGAACTGAAGTTTCTTTCCTATGTGTTACATTACTTCCAGGCAAGGAGGAATTTTTGACTGTTTGACTTGTTCTATTTCTATCTCAGCTTGCCAGTACTGAATCTGCTACTTATTTTAACTGGTATTTTAGCTTGCCAGTAGAATCCCAAATTAAAACATCAGGGTGATGAAAGCCATCTTTGTCTTGACCAAGAAAGAAACTGTGGCATCCCAGGACTAAAAAAATAAATTTCTGTGGGCTGAGCACATGTCTGAGAGAGTTTATTTACTGAAGCAGTGGCTGGCCAGTCCTCTGAACGCAGGATTCCTCCCAGTCTGGTAATGAATGTCAAACCAGGGCGTTAAATCAGCTTCTGGGGAAACTATCCTCGTTCGCTGCAAGTCCAACTTGGAAAATCCTGTTTGCAGGATACTAATTAATGGTTTTCAGTGAGGGTGAAATCAATTACAAATTACTATAAAACCTTGATAAGCTCTTTAAAGTAAAAGAACTGAAATCTAAGTAAGCCTGTATATAAAAACTAGAGAGGTTGACTTTCAATTAGGTTTAAAAGATGCTGAAATACAATTTTGCTTAAGTACTAAGATAAAGTGCCATGATCCCTCTCTTATAAATGGGTGCCTCTAAGGGTGATTTCATCCCAACAGGAGCAATTTTTTGCAGTAGAACTGCCCCCTTTCAGTAGTCTGGTGGCAAGATGTTGCATGTTTGGATGGCTATAAATCCATTGGAGGAATCCCACTCTTTCTGTTATTAAGATCTCCCTGTATTAGTGCATTTTAAGAATCACTGGGCTAAAGATACGCAAGCAAGAATGACTGTTTAATCCCGAATTAATCCTTTACTGAATCTTTATAGATTATAATAATATATTAGAGGGCTTCTGTGGTTTCTCAAGCCATGCTTAAATATCGGAATCTCCTGCTATGTGCTCAGAGAGCTCATTGGGATTTGTGGCATAGCGAATAGCTGAGGGAAATGGTCTTTTGTCAGTTTAGAATCCTTCACTGGGAGCTGCCAGGGTCTGCAACTGAAGAACATCTCACACAACTGTTTCTTTAAATATATGTGTGTGTAGATATATATATATATATATATATATATATATATATATATGTATATATATAATTTCTTTTTGGTCACGTGTGACATTTCTAAGTACTACAGCATGGTATTTCAAGACAAAAATGCAGACTATCTACGCCAGTTAAGTTTTACATTAGGGAACATACTGTATGTGAGGCAGGACTTCTATAAATACCAGCGATGTCCCAAAGATCTGGGCTTTTGAAAATGCCTGAAGTAAAGACATCCCATCCCGAAGATCCAGTGTTCATAAAGTTATTTTAAAATATGAAATGGTTTCTTTTTCTAACTTTTCCTTTGTTAGTGAAGGGTGGCACTTAATGATTTATTAATTTTTTTTCTTTTCTTATTATAAAATTTGCATTTTTTCAGTTTGACCAGGGTTTTGCAGAGGAAACAACAAAAACAAAGCTTTAATGCAAGCACATGGTCGAACACCTTGCTGTCCTGAGGGCGCCAAAAATGAGCCTGAGAGCTGTCCACCCTTAGAGTTACGATGGGGTAGCTAAATTCCGAGCAGTCTCTGCTTCTAGTGCCTGTGATGCAAAAATACAGCCTTGCAGGGAGGAAATAATAGCCAAGATTAAATGTTTGGAGGCTCCTCTGCAGCTGGGAGGGTGGCAGATATTCCTATTGGCAGGCTGATTATTGTAGCAGAGCACTGGAAGAGACAGGCGGTCCTGGTATTATCAGTGATGGCAGAGCATCATCTGAAATATTCAAAGAACAGCTGTGGTGTTTTGGCTGTTGCAATCTTGATTGTGTCAGCACAGATAGATTTCTTTCTGTTTTTCCCGGAGAACATAATAGTCAAATGAAACCTGGCTAACTACAGCCTTGGGGCTGAGTCGCTGTGCTCTACCTGAGATGTGATTGCAATTTTTGACAGGAAGACTAATGCGTGTTTTATTGTTGTGTATTTAAATCTGATTTGGGGGTAGAGGGAGAGAACGTTTTATTAAAAAGAGAAGGAGAATAACTTCTCAAAATATTTCCTGTTGCTCCTCAGGCAGGCTGGGGAAGAGAAGACAGGAAGATCAAGGCAGTGCTTTTCTCTTTCAGGGGGTTTGGGTGCCGCACAAGTGCTTCTGTAATAATTCCAACCCAGTATAGACGCAGATTAAACAAGACAATATAACTAAAGGCTTAAATCAATCCTGGTGCAGCAATTCAATGAAGCTGTAAGTGAGCACTGGCTAAGTTACACCTGTATTTTGCAGGAATGTAGTTTAAAATCATGGTGTTCCCTCATCCAAGCAGCTTGGCGTAGATGAAAGGGTGTGGCAATGCTTATTCCTTGTTCGTGGGGCTTGTGGCACTTGTGTTCAGTGACAGCCGTGGTGAAAACCCCTTTGAGCTCCCACTTTGTGAACACACCTTCCCTCCTGGATGGGCAAAGGGAGCCTGAGATGCTCCTGAGTGCAGCAGGGAGTGTGGCACATGTCCCTTCTCACTGTGCCTGACCCCAGCACAGTGCGGTTTTGTGGCTCTGTTCTCCTGCCTGCAGAATAAGGATGTGATTTACCCATGTCAAGTCTTTGGTGAGTGTTATTTTTCATAGACTGGGCAGGGGGAGTTTATTTCTCCCGTGGAGCTTCAGAGGTCCAAGACATCTGATGTTGTCACCATCCAGTGTAGCTGTACCCAGAGCTGAGCTGCTGAATCAGCTGGGAAAATTCATGGGGGTTTTGTGAAACAGCTTTTGAATTTGCTTATGGTTCTTTTCTTCTGGAGAGCATCTGGCTTTGGAGACAAAAATGGGTTTGGGGCCTTGCATTCTCAAATAAGCACTTTACATCAAAGTTACTTATGTAAGATATGCAGTCTGTAGGGACCTGTGAACGTCTCTGGATCCCTCTAGAACAGGATTTTTGAACTGTGATGTGTCATCTTAGGCTCCTATGTGCATTTTGTGAGGAGGTCCATGAAACACAAGGAAGAGAAGAGGTTTGCTGCTAACAGACATACAATTTCTGTATGCTTCTGTACACTTACACAGCTTTCACTGTGAAATTTCTGGAGCCCACAAACTGAAAAAGATTAAATCTGCTTTTTTAGCAGCTCTGTCTCATATTGCAAACCCTTGTGAGAGCCCTGGGCACGGAGGAAAAGAAATAATTATATAATAAAAGGGAACAATGGGCAAAGTGATTCCAGCTTCACAGTTTGGTTTGTATTCAGTGGGAAACAGACTGTCTGCCTTGGAGATACACATTTTCAGGAGCTGAACATACGTTGGCACCAGCCAAAATTATGGGAGGATTTTTATTTTTAGATATGTGAGACTTCTGTAGGTCCAGTAAAATAAAATAAAAATCCTGTGTGGCTTGACAAGATGGGAGCCAGTGTAAACTATCGATGAGCCAGATGAGAGAGATGGAAGTAGATGAGTTTCAGCAATTTACATCTCGATTCAGCCACCAGTTGACACCCTCAGGTCTGTAAGAAGCTCTGTCTTTCTTGGTTTGGTGATAGCTACAGCAGTGCCGGCGACTCAACTGCTCTTCTTCTGGTCTTGGTGTCTTAGAATTCTTCATTTTTTTATGAGAAAAGGTGGATGTGGGTGGGCAGGAGGGGACTGGAGTGCCTTGTGCTGTGCTTGCCATTTCTATTTCACTTTCCAGGATTTTCTCAGGGCAGGGTGACCTTTAGGAGCCTCAAAATGAAGGAGTGTCAAATGATTTTTTCATTTTTTTTTAATTTTTTCATTTTATATATACTACAGGTGGCTAATAGATATAATATCTTGATGGGCAGAGGACTCACTGAGACATAAGGCAAGTGAAGAGCATGTTCCCAGCTGAGAGCTGCCCAGTGGAATTTGCCATGATTGTCAGCTGCTCCTTGTGTCAGTGTGTCCATGGACTGTGAGGGAGCCAGTGGTCGAGGGAGATAAAGTGAAACAGTTTCACTGCTGAAAATCGTAAGGAGAACAGAAATGAGTGTAAACAACCCTGCAGGTTGTTCCTGTGTGTGCCACGTGGTCCCACCTGTCCCTGCCCTCCTGGTGCAGGTGCTGTGCTTAGAGTGACAGTGGGAGAAGCTGTGACAGTCATGGATAGCAGCAGCATAAGCTCCAGAGTAAACTGCAAACAGAGAGATGTTTGTGAGTGTATTCAGAATGAAAGGTGAGATTTGATCCAACTCTCTGCAGATTTGTGTATTCATTATTTTAACTGTTGTGAAATCCTGCAATTCCTCTGTAGATCCTTGTGGACTTACATTTATGTTACCTGGGCATAAACTGGAGGATTTTTCACCTAAAAACCTCCCAGCAGTAGCGAGTTTCATGGGTAACTGAGAGGGATTCAGCTATTTAGCTGCTCTGAAATCCCAGGGGAGTCCCGTGGGTGTACAGCCTTAGGTGAGCTTTCTGGAGCCTGGCTGGAAACTGTCACTCTCCTGAGAGCTGGAGATGTCAGAGAGGTGCCACCTGACAGGTTCAGAAACGAGATGTTACAAGCTAATTAGTAGAACTACTTAGTCATCAGTTTTTAGGGGAAAGTAAGTAGATAAATGCTAGGGTTAATCCTGCAGATGGCAAAAGGAGTATCCCAGATGAAGTGTGCTTGCAGATGCAATGGGTTGAAAAAGAAAAGGGACTCTATTCCGTATTAAATCTGGATGCTGAGCTGGATCTGACTTCTCCACATCCACTGCCTTCAAGCTGCCTTTCTGCCCCTCCTCTTTACTGCCTGCAGTTGTCAGCTTCTGGCAAAGCCTGTTGAAGTTGCTGTGAATTTTATTTTCCCCCCAAAAAATTTTTAAAGTGCCTTATAAATTAAACTGGGGTCTGATGTAATTTGTGTAAAAACTGGATGGGCTAAACGTTCTCCCTAAACACCTTTTTTCTCGTCTGTTGTATGAAAGCCTGCCGGTGATGTTTTTCCCCCTTCTTTTGTTTTAGATATGATTATGGATTTTCTTTGATTTAGGCTGTTGTTGGGGTGGCGTACACTTGGTAGAAGTCTGACACCGTGAAAACTCCTTTATAGGGTGTCCCCTGCATTTAGCATTTTTCTTCCATAATAGTGATTAATGAATAGCACAACATTAATTTTAGGCTTCTTAGCAGAGCTGGTCGAGTGCAAAAATATTTAAAGGTGTATCATCATTCAGGAATCAAATTTAGGGCTGTAAATGGAGCTTGTGTTGTCTTTGGAGTCATGTGCACCTGCAGGGGCTGGTTCAACATGGACAGCAGAGGACAGTCTTCCCCTCAGAAGGATACAAAGGAAAACACCAGAAAAAAATGTCTGTTTGCATTTTTTCCCCCCATTCCTTTCTTTGCCATCTCTTATCTTGGGAGCCTGCAGTCTCTCAAGTGATTGTGGGCTGTAATTGGAAATTGAGTCCCTTGCTTTTAAAATCTTTTCATAAGACTCTCTCCTACTTCATTAAATCATTAAATGAGTTTAGCAGGTATTAGTTTTGAGCTTTATTAATTGTGACTTGTTTTTCATTATGAGATAATTGTCAGTCACGAAACATAACTGCTGTAACATATTTAAGCAGACAAAAGTTTCCAGGAGGCAGGGAGAGAAGAAATGCAGAAAGGTCGCTTGTACAAAAACTTCTTGAAATAAATCCTTCCTAGAGGTTTTTAAGCATTCCTGGAGATGCCTTGTTTGGGGTGTAAAACCAGCAGCTTAAAAGCTTCAGGACCTCTGGCAGGAATTTGGTGCAGAACGCAATGTGTTTATGGTTTGGGCTGACTGTGGATTTAACCAGTCCTGCCCTCAACGGGAAATATTTCCAATTTCCAAGCAGGGCAGAGGTATCCAGTTTCTTGGAGGCTCAGTGTGTAGTGGGAGCTGCCAAGGGAGATTTGGGTCACTTTGAGGCCTGGGGCTGCTTGCAGCCAAAATTGCTCTCAATTTTCACAGGCACCATAAATTCTGTGTGTTCTGTGGGTTCCCCTCAGCATCCCAAAGTGTCCCCCAAGCCGAGGGGTGTGGGAAGCCCCAGAGTGAGTGCCCCGTGGGCTCAGGGGCTCAGTCACTGCCGTGGCACAAGCGAGACTGGCACCGAGGAGCACAGGCCTGCCTGCTCTGCACTGACAACGGCAGCGCAATTTATCTTGAGCTATTTTCCCAGAACTTCTGGGAAACAAACTATGCATCATTTTAAAGATGCTTTCATGAAACAATTAGGCTGCATTAAATTATTTCTACTTTAGTGTGTAGCGCTTCCTCAGCATAGACAGACCTTGATGCACAACTCCAGGGACTGGAGAACGAATCCAAGCTGCGTACCCAGTTTGGAACTAATGCCTGGTAAATACATTTCAAAGTTTTTTGGATTCACAGTTATTAATCTAAATGTAATTCATCCTTCCACTCAGAAGAAATTACAGTTGTAATGCCAACATTTGCAAGCAGGAGTGAGTGATACTAGTAGCCTCTGAACACCCATTCTTTATTGAAAATAGATTTCCCATTGCCAAGCAATAAGATAAAATCTTTTCTGCAGCTGATGGTTTCTGGAATATAAAAAAAAATATACAGTTTCTGAGAATCCTGAGAATAAAAGATATGTGGTCTTTTAAAGGCTCTGTCTTAGAAACGACAGCGCTGCTGTGATTCCAGGAGCCTGATATTTCATCTGTTGTTTAATGGGCTAACAGAGTAAAATATCACCCCGTAATGATTCTTGAATGTGTGTGGGTTTCTTTATAGCCTTTCATGGAGACGCAGGCTTCAATTTTGTCCTGGAGAAGCTTCTGATATAAATTGGTAACAGATCAGTAAATCAGGCAGTGCTGCTGGGGGGGCTGGAGGGCTGGTGCAGGGGAGAGGCTGTGCTGGTGGCTGCTCTCTGCCTTCTCTTCCCTCTCCAGCCCTGGGAGCCCGTGGGTAACAGGGAGCTTGTTGACTCCAGTGAGTCTGGAGTAAACAAATGCATCATCTCTAAGGCGGGCAGCTCAGACTCATTTCTGAAGCTCTCAGAGGGGGATTCACCCGGTAAACTCTTTATCTCTTGTTCTTTACTGAGTTAATGGAAGTGGTTCATTCAGGTACTGCTGCTGCAAATGTAACCTGAGGTAAAAGCTGTTGCACAGAGCACATTTCAGGGTTGGAGTCTAATCCTGTGTGTGGCAGGACCTCGCTGTAAAACATTTAGCACGTTGTGCTGGAATGGATGCGGAAGCAAAGGATTTCCCTGCGACAGCTGTCATTAATACAGGGGCTATGGGGATTGCAAGCTGAAAGCCAGACATGAGCTCCTCTGAAGGTAGTTAGCATCCTACTTGGTGTTTGAAACCGAGTATCTCATGAGGGGATGTGAAGTTGCTCCTTGGCATTGCCCCCAGTTTTGGACAGAAAGAAAAGGGAGAAGAAAGATGAAAAAATTGGTGTAGAAGAGACCTGGGGCAGAGGAAGATCGCTGGTGTCTGTGTATAAAAGTGCTGCAGAGAAGGACATTTAATGAGTCATGGTCTTAAATGCCAGCAGGAAGGACAGGAGGTAGGAATTAGGAGGTGTCTGTAACATTGAGGATGACAAAACACTGCAATAGATAAACTGCAGAGATCATGGGTTCTTCGTCACGGGAAGATGTTGGGAACAGAATGGTTCAGCAGGGCTGTGTGTTTGTCTCAGAGATGCAGCGTATCTGTGTCAGAAACTGGAGGGGGATTAGGTCTGGCTATACACAGCTTCAGCAACATGTGAGTTAGAAAGGACTGCCTCTTCAGGCACAGCCCTTGGAAACCATTTTAAAGTTGTTTAAGAGTCACCACAGGTCAGTAAAATAATTTTGAGCTTGTTCTAACGTAGCCAATGTCCATTTTTAGGAGACAGGATTTACTTCTCCTTCAGCTAGTTGGTGACAGAAGATGAGTTATTAGGTTAGGATTTTAAAAAACCCTTGCTTGTAATCTGTACTCATTCATAAGCAGATGCAGTTTCTTCTTCTTCAAGCTGATATATATCTTTTGCTTACAACCCAGGAAGAGAAATGGATATTCTCCTGTGTGCACTTGGAAAGCTTCTACCACAGATTTCAATTCACTGCACTCAGTGGAGTTCGAGAATGTGCAAAGCCAAACAGCTCTTTTATGGAGTCAGTGGAAATGTTGTTTTTTAGGGCTTTTTTATCTGCCATCTTCCTAGGCAAAGTTGTCATTTTCCTCTCTGCTTACAAACTGCACCAGAAGCTAAATGTTACATACTGAAGTTAATCAAAAGGCTGAACCTGATGGAGTTCCTGTCATCATCTTCAGCTCTCCCTAAACGATGAGGGCAGCTGGATTTAACTTAGCAGAGCGAGGAGAAGGAGCAAATACTGTGTTCGGGTTATTTTCCAGAAGATCTGCGCACCTTGGCAGGCTGATTTGTTTATAATCACCTTGCAAGAGTGCAAAGTGAGCGCTCTGGCTGCAACACTAAAACCATTAGGAAGGAAGATTATTGTAATGAATGCGAGTTGACACAGAGAGCTCTCTGTTCCAGTCTCTCCACACAGCAACTGTGAGGGATCCCCCCAAAATATGTCTGCTTTTGGCTGGCTGTCAAATCCAAAATGAAACACCTGTGTGCAAGATAAATTCATGAGGATGAGTGCTAACTGGTCGTCTGTGGTCCTGACCACCTGCCAGGCTTTAGGAACTTGCCTGGCAGAATTTGTGTGTGTGGATATTTATTACCTATTCGTGATTTGTTGGTTGTTTCTTTTTTCCTGGGTCATCTGTAGTAAGGGTCAGGCCGTGTGTGGATATGTTGCTTGTACAGAAAGGTGGTGTGGCAGGGAACGGGAGTTGTATTCACTCTTTGCTGTAATCCAGATGCCTCCGCCAATGTTTCAGGCAAGTGCCTGTGGTAATTTTGGACTTTGCAGGTTCATTTTTTGTTTCAGCGAGCTTGAACTCCCCCTAAAAACCCTTCCCTCCAGAGGTACTTGGCTAACGTGGATGTCACCCCTCAACACAGAGAGAAGGATTCAAGGTCAAACTTGATGGTACTACCTCATTTTCTGCTAGTTCCATTAGCATTCACAACTGAGACTCTCTTGCGTTTCAGTCTCCCTGCAGAAATATATGGGCTCTCCTCGAAGAGAGGATTCCATATGCACTGCTTTCGGTGAAATCTGTTTATCCTCGCAGTTGGCCAAGAATAAATAAAACAGCCTTATGGTTCCCGTGAGTATACACTATATGCTTCAATTATTGGTGCATTATATTAGAAGCAGATGCTCCATTCCCCCATATAAAAGGGAAGAAGATTTCTGAACAGTAAAACCAATTTTTTTGCTTATGCACCGTAATTATCACCATTTCTTCATTTCAAAGGCATCTGTCTGACGCACCCTCATGGTAATGCTTGTGTTTCCATTTGCATTGCATTTTATTCCTGAAGATAACAGTGGCAGTGGTTGTTACAGTTGGAAGGAGGTTTCTGCTCTTTTCAAGTACTTTGAACCTTGCCATAGCATGGTTTTTTTAGCCTGAATTGCTTCAGGCATTTCTTCTGGGCAAGTCAAATTGCCAATTTGCCCTCGAGAGAGCTGGTGTGGATGCAGACCTGCTTGCTCAAGGCTCTGTGGTTTGTGCTGTTTCGGAGCTGCCCAGGGCAAGGGGCTGGGCAGACAGAGAGCGCTGGCATCTCCAGACATCATTTGATTTGCTTTTGATTCTCTTAAATACGTTACTACCATGTATTCTGTCTTTATAAAGCACTTTGGTCAAGTGAACCTATGGACTCACTTGTTCTAAACTACTCAACTAGAAGTTTGGGGTGCAAAAAACCCCACAAAAGTGATATTGGGATGGGCATTTTTGCTGATACCGGATACCTCCTGTAGACTATGGTATGAAACAAAATAGACAGTTGTCAGTAATTTTACCAGGCTTCCTTCCCAAAGGACATAAAACTTGCTTTACTTCAGTGTTGGAGCTCACAGCTCTGGTGTGCAGGAGAGTTACCTCTCCTCTCACGCAAAGCTGAACTGGGAGCTGCTCTGAAGCTTTGCCCCCCTCTCATTGTGGGCACTATGATGGTAACACCAAAAAAGGGTATTTCAGCTGTCTCAGGTTCTTGTACCCATAAAACTTTTCTAATATATTTCTAGCCTCAGCACACTTCTCCCTGACATATTCTGGCCCCTAGGAGATCAGCTCCTGGTAATTTTTCACCTGTGTCCACTGTGCAATCGAATGTAGTCCTTACCGTTTGATTTTACCCATTTTGCCTTTTTCAGATTGAACTTTACTGGAATAGAATGGTGTTTTCCCCCCTGTTTAATGCACAGCTGCATCCTGTTCCACATCTGTGAGAGCTGCTGGGACAGAGGCAGCTTTGCAGGAGGACAGAACAGGGGCTGGAGCACGTGAGTGGCCCCCAGCCCCTCCCAAAATCGCCACATCATTTTGGTTTCCTTGAAAAAGCTTTTGTGAGTCATTTTTAGGATGTGTTTGACTCTAATTCCTGCCCTACCCGCAGCGTTCAGCCCTTCCCAGGCGGCTGGCAAGCAGCAGAGCCCTTCTGGGAGAGCGGCGGGGCTGGGAACAGTAGCAGGCCCGAGGTGTGTTTATACAGTCGGCCTCGCTTCCTCCCTGCCCGTGATATATTAACTCCTTTGGAAGTTTCCCAGCTGTTTCAGGGATAAATGATGGCAGTGGGAGCCCATATTTAACCTTCACCGCTCGGGCTGCACGCTTTGGAGCTGTCGTCTTTTATCTGCCCGGCTATCTGGGAAAGGCTGCAGACAGCTCCCTGCTGCTCCCCCTCTGCCTGCTGCCGTGCTCGGGGAAGGCGCAGCCACTCGTGTGTGTCCCTCGGAGCTCGGCCTCCATCCTCGGCATTTGTGGGTGCCCCACAGGCTGGAGGCTGGCTCCCCCAGGGAGCTCCCTGAGGCTCCCCAGCAGCGCCCTGCCATCCTTCGGCTCCAAGTTCTGTGCTTAGATGCAGTCTGTCCCTCCCTTTTGTTGTCAGTTTGTTTTCTTCCAGCTCGAGCAGAGGTGATTTCACTTGTTTTCCTTTATTTCAATAGAGGTGGTTCGGGTAAATAGCAGTGAATGTCAGCTGTGAGATCCCCCATCCTTCTTACTCCCCAAAAAGGTTCCAGCCTGGAGAAGTCCTGGCCTAGTGTGAAGGAATTTCAGGTGTTCGCTGTGACAGTGTTGTACCAGGCTGCACTGGGAGGCACATGCAGCTGTGCTGAGACACCTCAGCCTTCCCTCCTTTAACTCAAACGTTATGTGGCTGGGATTAATTTTTCTGGTTTTAAATGGATGGAAAGGAAAGAATCAGATGAGCTGTTTGGGCAGGCTGAGCTTGCCTTGGCTAAACCCCAGTGGTGACCCTGGATAGGGCTGTCACTGAATGGCAAATAAACATTTAATTTAATCATTGTGGGTCTGATGCTATTAAATACTAAACTATTCGGAAGTAGAAAGGAGAAAAGGGGGTTGTTCTGCATTATTTTGGACCATAAAACTGTCATTGCATATCTTGATGGACCCTGGAGCCATCAGAGGGCACTTGGGCATGTGGGGCTGGGTGTACAGCCTGCTGCTGGTCTGCTGCTGATCCCCACCTCAGGCAGGGAGCTGGTCCTAACCCTGCAGCAGAGATTGTCATGCTGAGAGTTCAGCTGGGGGGGCTGCAGAGAGGTGAGGTGAGGGATGCTGTCATGCACCATCAGGGAAAGGCACGTGACACCTTCTGACCTTAGCTGTTGCGTATGACCTGCAGTAATGAGTCAGCTGCACAAAATCAGGGATGAGAGACGCAGGAGAAAGTTATTTTCACCCTGGTAAGAGGTGAGCTGTGGAAGAGCCACGAGGGTGTGGGGAGGGCAAGAACAGGCAGCGTGTTCTCCTTCACATTTACAGAAGGAAGAGAATCAGTTTGGTTAGTGTTCCTCTTACTGTCAAAGGCTGCGGTACATTAAAATCTGATTGAGGGAACAGGTGTCACAGGTGCCATGCAAATGATGTAGATAAAGTACAAGCCCTCAGGATCTTGCAGATAGTATTTGGACAGCAACAAGTAAACAGGGACGAAGAAGACAGAAAAAGAAAGTGGCAGGATTCCAGCAGAGACACATGGACATAAATGTTTATTTTGATCAGGGAGTCAGCGGCCTCAGAAAGTCATATGGCCATACAATGAACCCACATCAGTAGTCATCTTAATCTTTACTAGTATGTGAGAGTATAAGAGAAATTGAAACTGTATTAGGGAAGATTATGTGGCTGGGCAGAGTGAAGGGCTCTGTGGCCACGCAGGGCCTCTTCTAGACCTGCTCTTCTGATTCTGTGATTAAAAGTTTTCTAGGAGTATTTTGCTGCAGAATTCCCTGGTTTGTTTGTCTTACTGCTTTATGTGTACTTCTGTGTCCACCCTAACAGCCTCTTTAGCTTTAGTGCTGAGTGCCTCTGTCTCCTGTGTTCCAGCAAGGTACCAGCTCAAGGAGCCACAGGCTGAGATATTCCTACCCTTATGAAGTAGGTGTGAACTTTAGGATCATTCAGAAGATACAGCAATCCTGCACTTTGTTTTTTGTCTGAATCTAAATTTCAAAATGGAGAAGGTTTGTTCATAATGGTTCAAGGGTGCTCACCTTTGTTACATTCCCAAAATGAAAATACATGCCGTTCCAAAACAAATTGACTTCTGTCCTTGATGCAGAGATGAGTGAAACACTATTTTCTCGTCTCTCTGACTTGGAGGCTGTGGAATTATTGTTGCTGACTGTAAACGATATCCTTGACTATAAACAGTGTGGGAGCATTTTGTTTTAAAGTATCAACAAAAGAGATGGGAGATGTGCAGTTTATTCAAAAGTAGTGTTGGATCCCTGGGTCTGGCAGTTCACAGTGGACATCTGCCAGCCAGATAGAGCCTTTTGCTTAACGAAGTTACGGGACAGGCAGAGGGAGCTGTGATTTACGAGGAAATAATCTGAAGCAAACTGCTAGTGGAAAGTTTTTATGCACTTTGTATTCTACTTGTTGTCAGTCCTTCTCCCCTTAGAGTCTCAGCAGTGTCTGGTGAGGGGAGCTTCTCTCTGTGTGCCTTGGGGTCAAAGGTGTGTGACCCGATCCATCAGAGGGTTCAGCGTGGTTGGCTTCAGGCATTGCCCAAAAGATCTTCTCTCCCTCGCTTGGAAACATAGCAAATAACGTGCACTGTCAGTTTGGGAGCAAATCTTGAAAAGCTTATTACCTTATTTGAGCACATTTGGTGTCCAGTCTTCCTTTAAAGCCAAAACCAGCATCCTTGCATTGTCAGTGCCCCCAAATAATTTTCATAACCTTGTCTGAGCAATAAAGCAGTGACAATTGTCTGTTCTTTTCGCATCCCCTCCTAAACAGGTGAGAGTTAGCAAGTGCTGCTGCATCTCTCCTTGAGTTATTGGTTTTGTTTGACTCCGGAGGGGCTGCGGTGGAGGGTACTTGCTCTGCTAATGAGAGGTGCTCAGAAGCCATTTAAGCCCCTTGGAAACTCAATAGCCGAACAGGTAGCCCCTGCTGAGGCCAGCAAAGCCGCTGCTGCTGCCTCCTCCCTGCTGCTCCTGGTGATAAGGCACAGCTTGAATCTTCAAATGCCACTGGGAGGGTGATCAATCTCAATCCAGTCCTTCCTCTCTCCCCCAGACGACTTCTACTGAGAAAGAGAGGAAAAGATAAAAGCAGTGGCTTTAGGGCGTGAGAATTTGGAAGGTGGTGGAGTTAAAAATCAATCATGACCCACAACAAAGGACTCGCAACTTCATCTCAGGCAGTGTTACTGCTGTGTGATCCCAAAAGCAAGTAAAAAACCATAAATGCAGACACAAGCAAAGATGAAAACTTTTGTATTCTTATTATTATCCTCAGCGGAGGAAAAACTGCTTATTCTATCCACTTACCAGGCAAACTGAAGTTAAAATAAGATAGGGGGGATCCTACTTATCTGATGTTTGCAGCAATGCTGTGCATACGATACACAGCAGGGAACTGACACAACACCAAGTAAAATCTAACATTAATCCCCAAGAAACGTCTTACAGACCTGAATGTGAGATGCTATGGATTTTAATCAAGGAGGGGGTTTTTTGAGTGATACATTTTGGATCTTTTTGGGTTTTTCACTAGTTTCAGCAAATGGAATATTTCCAGGAATTTACTTAATTCTGTTGCTTTCCTAAAAGGGAGTGAGATTTAATGTTGTGAGGCTGGGGGTTTTTTTTCACTTCAGGAATGTGTCGACCCCCAGATTCTCTCAGAGGTCTGCTTTCTTTTGTTGAGATCTCCCATCACATTTGGAAATGCTTGTACCTATATAACTCTCTAAGATCTGACCCTGTGAGGCAGATACTTTAAATATAGGATTAAAAATGTGTATTTTGGCATGCTTCATGTCAAAATGCATTTCCAGGTAAGCAATGCTTCAATCCGTGGAACTCAGTTCTTTGCACTACCTGAAATCCAAGCAGCGTTTAAATGCCTGCCTGGTCCTTAAGTACAAGGAGAAAGGCTTGGAAGTTTCAAAATTAGGTGTGAATTCTTACAGGGAGGTTAATTTAGTTGATGTTGTTTAAAATAAGAACAGAAATCCTGTTGCTCTTACTGATTGCCAGGCCTCTGAATGAAAGGCTTCGAAAAAGCAGTGATGAAAATGCTCTCATTTCAGACTTGGTGGTGCCTTGTACCTTCCTGTCCTTAAAACCATGTCGCCATTTTGCTTTCTTATCATGTGTTCCTCCACTGGCTTTTATTTCCCTCCTTGTTTGGCAGATCCCACATCTTTGGTTATTTGGTACTGAGAATCCCAGTTATCTGTGCCTATGAACTCTTTCCCAGGTGATAGTTCTGGATCCCCTTTGCAATAGCTTTCTCTCTCCCCTAGTACTTTTGAGGTCTCTTGAATTCAGGGCACTTGAAATTGGGATTTCACCAACGTTGCTCCAGGAGCAGAGGTAGATTTGAGCGGTTGGGAGTTAAGTGTGAGCTTGAATTCAGCACAAAATTTGGCCCCAGGTGAGGTGCTGGGTTCTCACATCCATCCCTGGGCAGAGGTGATGCTGCACTGACACACAGCAGAAGGCCACGGTGACCTGAAGACTGAAGGCAAAATACAATTGGCAGATATTGTTACACCCAGAATACACCTAAAATGAAAAAAGTGTTACTGGGGTGCTTTACCCTAAGCTATAAACTCCTTCACAATCGAGTGATCCAGCAAGAGCTGATGGGAAAGCAAGAGAAAATGTCTGAATTTTCAGTTAGGCTTCTTTTTTATGAAATGCAATGGCCGGCAAAACATGGAAATCTCTCTTCCTGTTTGCTTTTACCAAAAGCTTCACGTCTGTTGTGTGCTCCAGCTCTGCCCTTTGCGAGGTGATTTATCTGTGTCGAGTTTGCTGCGTGTCTGTAACATCAGGAGCCTGGCTGAGTAAATTAGAACTGAATGAAAAGTTTTTTGTCTGGGTACCAACAAGATAAATTCATCAAACAAAATGAATTTGAATTTTTACTAGGTAGTGTTGCTTGATATTGCTTCATATTATTTCTAACTCTATGTATATATCTTTATTTTTATATATATGTGTATATATATATATATGTATATATGTATATAACTTTTTAAGAGTTGTTGCAATTTCTCCCAGCTGAGAAAAAAGAGATTTTCCAGAGTTCATACATTTACTTTTTTTTCAAGTCCAACCAAACTTTTACAAATAATGGCATTACCTCCAGATCTACAAATAGGTTCTTGTCTGCTGTTCTTGGAGCTGTCACTAGCAGAGGTTTTATTTCAGGATGATGAAAAAGTACACGTGCTTTCCCCCTGCACACATGCTTTGCATCTCTTGCATTGCCTCTCAAATCAAACGCTGAAATGCATTTGGAGGATTTCACAGTGGAAATGCAAACCACAGCTTTTGTTGTCACTTTAGTTCTGAGGTTAAAATAGGTGTTTAATTAATTTCTTCGCTGAAGTTGGGCTTTGAAATGGTACCCAAATACAATTTGTTTCATCTACTCTGGTTTTTTCAGCAACAATGAAACGTGTTGGGGAACCCCTCTGCTACTTTGCCTTTTTATGGTTGAGAATTTCATTGATTTTTGCAATTATAAGGTTGGAAAAGTGCGACCAGTGTTTGCACACAAGGTGGTAACAGCTTGCGAGAGTGGGAGAGGGAGGGAGACGATAGTGCACAAAATCAATCCTTTCAGTCACAGTTCACTCCTGTTAACTGAGTCCTGAACACGTGCACTTGCAGAGGTGCGTCTGGAATTTGCTGAATCGGAGCCCTTGCTCCTGCCAGCGCTGTTAGAACTCCCTCCTGAAGGAAGGGGGCTGCTGGAAGGGTGCTCCTGCCCCCAGAGCTGGCTTTGGGGTGTGTTGGCTCAGCTGCTGTTGCTTGCAGGTGTCTCTCACCTCTCCTCGGTGGTTTTGGCTCCCAGGAGGGGAGACGGGTGAGCAAGAGGCTGTGGTGTAGGGATGAACTCGGCCCTGGGAGGGGCAGGAGGGAAGGTGATAAGGGAGAAGGACAGATAAGGAAGGAGAAGCATTGCCAGGGAAAAACCTTGAGGGCAAGGACCAGGCTTTTCCCCGGTGCATAACCCTCTCCCTGGGGCGCTGTGCTCAGTGTTGCCGTGTATGAACAGCATGAACTCAGGGTATCGTGTGTGTATATAACCAGATAATCCAGGCCCATCACTGGAAATTATTTACTGAACTGCCAGTAATAAGAAAAGAAACCCTTGCAAGGTCTTCAGTCCCTCTATGAATAATTCCACTTCACTTTCCCCATCACTTTCGGTGGTGTTCTCCACCAGGTGGTACAGTAAGCACAACAGAAAGGAAATCAAAAAGACAGGACAATTCTCAAGGGTCTGTGTACAACCTTGATGCTTTAATGAAGCAAAAGTAATCTGTCTTTAAGAGCAAGATTTTATTTATTCAATTATGTTGGACTGAAATTCGTTAATATCTAATATCCTGTGTGCTGGGAATAGCTAGTGAAGGAGTTGCAGCCCCAGCCTCTTTCCCAATACGATTTCAGGGGTGGTTCTGAGGCTCAAGTACATTTCCTCAAGGAGAAGTAGCATGAGATGAGAAAGAATTCGATCTGTGTTCTTAAAAATCTATCAGAAGCCGGCTCGTTTGATTTTAATATGAAGTGAGTGCCTTATGGCAGAAGAAAATCACAGATATTCTGCAAATCAGGAAGATCTTTCCTCTGGAAAAGCCCCAGTTTGAGGTCAGGCAGGCTCCCTGGCGTCAGAGTGCTCTTTGTTGGAAGCAAGTTTCATGGACATGAGAGTAAGGATCCTTCAGCAGCCACTATTCTGACTCTCAGCCTTTGTTTTCTGCCAAACACTTCTGGTACCCTCAAGAGTGAGGTGTGCAAGTGCTGGAGTAGATCAGAGATGCAGTCAGTAGTTTTGGCGTTTGATAAAAAGAGGCAGGTGCCAAAGGATGCGAGTTGCAAACTGTGGGGTCCTCCATCGTCCTTTACAGCCACACTGCAGGTTACCTTTCCTAAAATTGTTTCATGGTTCTCCTCACTGCTGGCCCAGAATTAGTGGGGGCAGTTTGGGATCCAAAGGAAAGAGGTATAGGAAAAGCAAGGGATGTATTTGGAAGAGCACTAGGAAAAGGAGGAGCTGCCTGGTGGAATTTCACATTGCATAAACTCTGTTTTTTACCATGATGCGTTCAGCTTTTGTTATGTGAAAATCCATGTGCTAACAAGACCACGGAAAGAACTTTTGGGAAGAGGCAGCAATCTGACAGCAGGAGGTGTGCACTGGCATCCCAGGTGGTCAGCACTGTTGGTAAACAGGATGCAAAGAAGATAAAGAGGAAAGTAATTTTGGCACCATCATTTCCACTTCTCCCATTACAGAGAAATCACGAATGAGATGTGTTCTGAAATAAAAAGCGAGTAGCTGTATAATATTACTACAAAGTACCTGAAGGAAGGATCATGATAGAATCAAACTGCCACAAAGAGAAGCAGTCGTGGCTGTGGAAAAATAATTTTGGTGCTTTTCCTACTCAAATACAGGTATGTGGAGGAACATCACAGCATGACAATGAGGTGATACTTGTCATTTGTGTGACAGAGACAAATTAGAATCCAGCCATCTCAGGGCGGGAACGATTTTCGTGAAAATTAATGACTTGATTAGAAGGAGAAATGAAGCTTCTTCAAGGGGACATGCAAATAAAGGAGGAATCACTAAAACTGTCACCTGGTGTAAAGCGAACATTACACAAAGAAAGATTGGTGGGATATTGTACAAAGACAAATTTGATGTGATATTAATCATGCAGCACCAGTGGGCGCAGAGAGCAGAGGGAGAGGAAGGATTCAGTGTGGCATGTCTGTGACTTAGGGAGGGGTTTCCTGAAGCAGGGAAGGAGTATCCCATTCCCCAAGGTGGGATCCTTGCATCCCCTGCACCCCCAGGCTGCAGTACCACACTCAGGTGAGTTTTCCAGGCCCTGTGGAGGAGGTTTGCCTCCTTTCATGCAGACACAAGGGTCACAGAGAACCATCAATCGCAGCAAGTGCTTATAGTTCCCCAGGGGCAAATCTGCAGAGCGTGGTGGGTGGGCTCTGTATTGGGGGATTTCTGCCACCTTTCAGGAGGAGCAGGGCCGTGAAGAACCAAATCTACAGGGGCAATTAGTTTCCAGTTCAAGCCCACCCTTACCTTGCTGGGGACAGAAAATGACTGAGGACAACCAAGGCAGCTAAACCCAGAGTGGTGCTTTTCTTAAGCACAGGAGTATTACCTGCATTAATGACTACAGACAAGTCGTATGCTCACAGAAGGCCACAGTTTGAGCTTGAGGTGTGCCTGAGAGGTTTTCTTAGGTTTTGTCTGAGTCCAGGTGACCTGAAAGGTGTCTATTTTTCTTCTATTCTCTCCTTTCTGAGGGTGTGGAGAGCCACAGGCCTTTCAGCCTGATGTAGGTGACACAGTGGGGCCCAAAGCTGTTCATCAAACACTATTTTCTCTTGTGCAGCACCACCAATGGAAAGGAGACTGGCACCCAACCAGTTTTCTTAATTATGTCAAATTTGTCAAATGTAAGTTAGATGGAATTTTTCGTGGTCCAGTGAGAGATCTTGCAGATACCTAAGAGGAAATAAAAGTCCAGTGCTGTGCTTTAGCTGCACCTGACAAAAGCAGGTGTGAAGATAAGCTGGCAAATTCCTGATATGGTGATTTCTATTTCCTTGGCTGCTGAACATCAGCGCCAGTGGCACCGAGGCAGCCCTGTGCTCTCCGGATGGTGATGCCGGGGGCAAGCAGGATGGATTTGTGCTGCTGGGGACAAGCAGGGTGGATTTGTGCTGCTGGGAAGCAGATTTTTGGCCCATGTATCTGCAGGCTCTGCCAGAAGCCCTGGAACAGTTTTCATACTTTCAGACACATTTTTACAACAATATGGCTTAGATTTTGTAAATGATAAGGGAAGTGTATGTTACTGAGCATATGATTTTCCCCTGGGAGGTAGGGCTCTGCTCAGGCAAGATTTGTGGCATATCTTAGGGGCAGGAGCCACTTGCTTTCATTTCCAGTGTTCACCCACATGTTCTTGGTCTTCCTGCTTTAGAAAATGCCTGTTTTACTGTTGGTAAGTAGTCTGAAACACTTGCTTTTCAGCTGCATCACACCTGTATCAGAATAATTTCCGAACATACTCCTTCCAGGCCAGACATCGCCACCTGGAATTCTGTGGCTGTGATATGTTCTTTTTTGCCAGAAAATAAATGTACTTTGCTGGTCCATGCAGGACATTTATTTTCCTGAGGTCAGGGTGATGGCTGTGAAAATCAACATAAGCACGCGTGTGCAGTTTTCACACCGAGTGTCATGGGCTGTCTAACTTGCCGTGCACAAATGCCCACGTGCTGACATTTAGGATGCTGGGTGCACATTTCTGTGCTTTTTCATGCCTTCTAAACATGATCCTGTACAGTCACTTTATCCTTTGTTTGCTTGTTTTTACTAAGATGATGCCAGCCTGGCAAAGACCCTGTTAACAGCAGGTCAATTCATTTTCCAGCTAAGAATTTCTCTTGATTTCCAGCAGAAAGTTCTGAAGCCTCCACCTTTTTGCTGTTGTTTGAAAGTAGTCACTTGGACTGTCTTCTTATTACCCATGTATATTTAAACATAAATTGCATCTGACTGCGGTGACACTAATTAAGGCGGAGGCACTCAGATGCAGCCCCCCTTGCGGGGAGCGTGGCCAATAAACCTGCCGTGACTGGCAGGTGTTTCGACCACTTTAGACAACAGCAATTTCATAAAGTGTCCTTCCCCTTCTCCTTGACAAGGCGGGGACAGCCAGGCCCCCTCCGAGGCATCCGCCACCAGGCAGGGACCAGGTGGCCTCAGGGAGCACGGAGCTGGCACACAGCTTTTGGAGGCTCTTGCCTCCTGTCTTTTGCAAACAGGGATTTCCACCCCACCCTTTCCTAAAATATGAAAGGATTTTATGTTATCTCTGTGGTTTTATAATATCCCAGTGATGTGCTCCTGAGGTGTTTGACCAAATATTATTAAAACTCTGCAAGGGCTAATAATCCTGGAAGTAGTGCGACGCCTTCCTGTGACATTGAAATAATTTAGTAATTTTACAGTACATTTGAATTTTGGCATTGTTCAGCCGCTCAGTTTCCATTAACTTCGCCTGGAATTTCTTACGTCCGTGCACACAAGCAAAAGTGTCAAGTTTCTCCTTCATGCTCCAGAATGCCACCTGAATCACAATTGTGCTGCAGCTAATTGTTATTAATTAAGCTGTTCCTAGCAGTCCAAGCTGGATTGTGCTTTTCTGTGGTCGTAATAAAAAGCGAAGGCGTTCAGTAAGCACGGTATTGTGGGGGAGAAACAAGGGAGCCCTGCTCCTGGGAACATCTCCGCACCCTCTGAGATGCTTTTGGGGAGGGCCTGGGCGTTTTTAAGGACAGGGCCACCGGCTCAGGCTCGTTTCCATCAAACGAGCTCTGCTGACCTTGGCTGCCGTTTCCCCGTCACAGGCAGGCAGCCGCAAGGGCGTTTTGCAGCGGGTGAATTCGCACGGAGCCGCTCTGGCCGCACGTGCTCCCGCATCACTTAAGCGCATGGCCTTGGCCAGAGCCCCCGGCGCAGGCTGTGGCCGGGAATCACATGCTGGCTGCCCTGTGCTCCCCCTCCTTTGCCAGGTTCAGCTGAGCCGCGTCGTGGAGTGAGAGAGGAAGGGATTAATGAAGTGGGGACCCCCGGAGCAGCCTCCTCGCAGAGGGCCTGTGTTGGGAAAATTGCCTCCTGGCTTGTTCTTCCCAGTGAGGCTGCTGAGGAGCAAGCCTGTTGCTCTCTGCCCGGTGAGGAGCAGCGAGGCACCTGGTGTTCATCTGCCTTCTGTGTTTGCTTGTGAAAATAAAGTCGGGTGAGGAGGACTTCAGGCAGAAATGCTGTCATCTTGGTGTGAGAGACAGCAATAGGGAACAGCTTTTGGTCTGTGGGAGCATGTCATCCATGTCTCCAAAAAAAGCATCCAGCCTTCTGCTGTGTCTTCTCCTTTTGTCTCCCTTGCCTTGGGTTAAGAACCAGAAAACAGATGATTTTGGCACTTCACCGCGGGGTGTTATTTTAACAGTGAGCTAATGGTTACCCTGTGCGGGATAAAGGTGCATATAAATGTCCTCTTAAGAGGTCAGGAATAGTCTTGGGACTTCTCCAAGTCCCAAAGGATGAGGAATGGCTTGTGTGCAGACCTTAGAAATAAGCCCAAGGGCACAATCTGGTGGTTGCTCCAGATTATTCACGTAAAGTTTGCTGGAGCGAGCAAGGGGGAAAGGGAATCCCAGGAGAAACACCATAGGTGGCTGGGGTGGGAGCTTCTGTACCACGCTCAGTCCTGGAGAGATTTTCTCCTGCCGTTTTCTCCACGTGCCACTGAACAGAAGCTTTAATTTGTCCACGGATCCTCCTGATGCTGCCACCACACCACCACATTTTTGGGGGCAGCTGCAGTGCTTTATAAGGCATTTAAGTTCTTTCATCCCAACAAATTCCTTGGCATTTTGCTGTTAGGTGTCTGTTGTTCTGCTGGTAGTGTTTGCAGAAAAATGAGCAAACCTCAGACAGCAGCCCGGGCTGGGACCTGGGAAGTCAGTGAAAGGCTTTATGGCCGTTTGCAGGGTTAGCCCCCCTCACCCTGCACTTACAGCTTCCTCCCAGGACTGCTGTATTCGTGGCTCCAGTGATAAACTAGTCCTGCTGTTGCTGAGTGGAGGAATTCTAAACTAATGGTGCTTCTGCTCCCGGGATTTACCATTTGGAAGATGCTTTATTGCTATCTTGTGACATTTCCCTGCACTTTTATGCTCATTTATGTAACTGATTTCTTTGATTTATGGCAGGTTTTCTTCATGTGTAACAGTGTCATAAATTGCACAGCCCTCCTTTAAGTGGTTATGAATTTGAGATATTCAGTAAACTGTGGCACGGGGGAAAGGGCGGATGCCTTTTGAAAAGGCTTTTGATCCCAATCCTAAATAAAATAACCTGTTCTCTCAGAAGAAATTAGAAGCAAACATCAAAATAAGTCTGGCATAGTCTGTTTCTTGGCTGGCCAGCTGGTTGTGGTTTTTTGGGTTTTTTTTGTTTGTTTTTTTTTAGTGAAAAATGCAAGTTATTCATGTATGATAAAAGAATGCAAACCCACACAGTGGTGACGTTTGTGTGGTGATCCCTGGAGCTCTGTTATCCAAGGTCTGCAGAGGCTTTCAGAGAAGCAGCAAATTAGTGTTGTTCTTTCAATAAACCTTTCTCTTTCTCTTCCCTTTCTCTTTGTAAACCTGCTATTTCAGATGTTGCTATTTTTTAAGACCCTCAAACAAGCTCAGATTTCCAAGGCGTGTTCAGTGGCCATCAGGGATCCAAAGCCTATCAAAGCCAGTGGTCAGGCCTGTGAAATAAAGACCTTGGGTTTTGATTTCGTTGGCGTCTTGCTTTGTAGAGAAAGAGAAACAGCTCATTTAAAAATTGCTTTCTGAGTTCAGCTGTCAGAGAAGCTTTCTGTTGACCTTTACAAATTGATACCGTCACAATCAATGGACAGAAGTTTAAGGGCAGTCTCTGGGGTGGGGAGGCAGGAATGAACCCAAACATTTATAAAATATATATGGAGTGCATTTTTAAAAGCCCAGTAGAAATAACAGCAAGTATCAACAGGAGGATATTTGAACAAACTGCTCTGTAAAGAATTTATAATACCTGATTCTAAGTATGGTTAGTTAGAACCTAGGTATTGAGATGATTTCTGAAAGTATATAAAACTAAAAATAGCAAATAAATATGCCTTAGGTTGGTGCAGTGGAGCAATAGGTCGGGTGAGGAAAGCAATTAGAGATTGCTTGTTGAAGTTGCTTTGTGAGATTCAGCTCCAGGGAAACTCCGTTTGAGGTGCAACGTTGGACTCCCCCGTGCTCCCTCCAGCCTTGGAAGTGAAACCATTTCCAAAGGCTCAGGAGGAATTGTGTGCAGGGGGCCAAGCCAGTCTGTGATTTCAGCTGCTGCCTCGCTCGTTTTCAAAGAGTCACTGAGCCACACTGAGAGGCTTCTCAAATGCGAACACGCAGTGCTCCCCTCCCAGGTAAAACCGGCAGGAGCTTCAGTGCTGCAGGAGTTTGCCCTGAATATTCTGCTCATGCACAGGGAGGTTATCAGCACCCCGGGAATGGGCTGTGCAGAAGATGCTCCCTTCACACTGCGCTGCATGTTGTTATGCACAGCATATAGAAGTAAAAAAAAGGTGCTTGCCTTCAAAGTTTGTTTTTCCTGCCTATAAACCGGTACCTGAAAGCACCTCTTTTAATATAACATATGGGGTTTATTACTTAGTGCAGCCATGGGCAATTAGGCAAATAGAACCTGTGGTGTAAGGAAGTCTTGTGCAAGAGAGCACTTTAATTCTTTGACTTGATGACCGTAACATAAACGACCCCCACAGACTCCAGGACGTGCTCCCTGCTCCCTGACCCCAGACAAGGTGTGGTGTCCACCTCTGGGTGCAAAGAGCCTCAGCACAGCACCTGCCTCTCCCTCTGACTGCAGCGCCATTCCCCTCATCCGCAGTACTTCCAAGTAATTACCATTTCAGCTGTCTTACGTGAGCTGGATTCTCCTACCTGCTTGACAAGGTTATCGTGTTGCTTGAGAGCCTGTTATTTTCATTAATGAAAAATAAACTGCATTCAGTCTCAACTTAATAGACGCGCGTGTATTGGCTAGAATAGGGTATTTCTGTCATCACGTTCTCCTGCACTGCACTGTCACCTTGAAGCACTTGGGCAAAGCAGCTCCGAAGAGTTGGGTCTGTTCTTGCTTGGTAATCTGGACACCCCAAACCCTGGCACGGCCATCTCAGGTGTTCCCCATGAGATGCTGGTTTTGTTTAATTCCCAACTGTTTTTCCAGGGACTGTTTAAGTCCCCCTGCAGTTTTGTCTTGTCGGGTTGCCAGAATTTGGGAAGGTTGTTCTCACCGAAGTGGCTCTTTTCTTTAGGTGTTGAAATTTCACAATTACTTCAGTAATTTTATTAGGTGGTATTTGTGTTATGTGATATTTACTACTGTAACGCGAGGAAGATTTCTGTGGGAAATCTTGGGGAAATACCTTTTACATGTCACAAGTGGCTTGTGCTGAAGCTCTAACGAGGCGGCGCTCGCTGTGTGCTTTAGCGGTGACTAATTACCCGCAGTTAGAGCAGAGACATAAAAGCACCTGTCCCACCTACCCGCTCTGAGCCGCATCTCTTACATAAACGGTGCTTAAATACTGCTAAGAGGATCCGAGGGCCCGTGAGCGTCTTGCCAAGTGTATTTTCAATATTGTACAGGCGAGGGAGGGCTGCAGTCCCGTTCCCATCGCTGCGGTGCCGGCGCTCCCAGCGGAGTTCCCGGGCAGAATGAACGCGCTCCCCTGTGCACGCACAAACTCCGCGTGTTTGCACAATGTTAATTAAAATGCATTTAAGCGCAGCGAGTGCTCGCGGTGCTCGGGGCCCCTCTGGGGAAGGGCGAAGCAGGAAGGGAGGCAGGCAGGCAGGCAGGCAGGCGGAGGCCCGCGGCTGTCGGGAGCTGTGCGCGTCCCGGCGGAGCGGCAGGAGCTGCGGGCAGCACCGCAGCACCGGGGCAGTGCTCTGTGCCAGCCCTGGAGAGCAGCGCCGGGGGAAACAGCCCTTCGTGATCCCAGCACGGCAGCCTGGCTTGGGAGCTGGGAAATAATGATTTGGGGCCAGCCTCACAGCACATGTTGCTGGCATCCCTTGCCAAATGGATTTTCGTTGAAGGCACGTGTACCAAAAGCCAGCCCGAGTGCCTGGTTCCCCTGTGCTCGCCCTGCTCCTGCGTGTGGGTGTGTTTCCCTGGTGCCTGGGGGTTTGTGCTCCATCATCTTCCCTCCACTCCTTCTCTTTGCACTGAATAAACAGCCCAAACCCTTCTCACTGCTGGGAGCTGTAGAGATTTCCAGCCCTTTGCCCCGGTGGGGAGCATGGATACACCGTGACACAGTGATGGAGGGACACACTGCATTGCTGCTGCACTGGAGCAGGACTTGGGGAGCGTGAGGGCAGGAAAGCAGGGAGAGCAATGGAGCAGCTGTCCAATGATCGTCAGCAGCAACAGGGAGGGTGATTCCTCTGTGTGATGGCTTGGAGCAGCAACATTTGCATGGACTAACTTGCTCTCTGGAGTAGGTTTTCCTTGGGGAGGAAGTGTAGGTCAGCTGGAAAAGAGGGGCTGGTGCTATTCCACTTGTACTGGGAGGCCCAGTAAGGAGCCCAAAATGGAAGCCTGGTAAAAGGAAAAGGTCCTGCCAGTGCTCAGAAGCTGGAGGGCAGAGGAGACCCGCCTTGTATTTCAGAGCTGCTTGAAAACGACTTCATTGTCTCACAATGCAGCCTTACCTGAGCTAAGCCAGGCAGAGACCACTCAAATCTTCCTTAGATAATGTCTGCTAATTGCTTGTTTGGGTTGTGTACTTCATTGGGAAGTAGCTTGGAAATGCTGAATATATTTCGATAAACTAAGTTATTTTTTGCATCTGGTATGAAAATCCCACACTCTTCCTAAGCTACCCCACTGTGTAAGTGGCCGTAAAAGAAATCTTTTAATTTTAAATGTTTTCCTATCACAACATGTGTGCTGGTAATTTGCCAATTTGACCACTGGAGCCGCAAGCTTCTCCTCAAAGCCAGCCCAATGGGGGTGGTGGTCAGCAGCACGGTGCCACGTGTCACCCCTGTGTCACCTCCATCCCTCGGCTTCCCCGCCAGCTTGGAGGCTTAGCTGCTGCCTCCTTGTCAGAGTGAGCGCTTCCAGATTCACAGCAAGACCTCAAGGAGAGCCAGATGATAGAGCAGATGGTAGATGACTAATTTGGCAAAGTTAGATGAGTGGAAATTGTTTGCTTTAATTGCTTGTCAAGTCCAGTACCTACATTATAGTTAAGAAGCAACTATTTACCCTCAAATAGAACAAAATGAGGAAAGGAAGTGTGTGTGTGTGTGTGTGTGTGTGTGTGTGTGTGTGTGTGTGTTTGTGAAGAGTAGGGAGAAAAAGTGAAGAAGTACCCAGAGAAAAAAAAATTGGTACAAAGGCCTGAGGAGGAAGAACCATTGGTAAAACTTCTTGTATTAATTTCTGCCTTTTATTTAGTGGTAGCTGTGTGATACAGGTCCTGCAGAACATTACTCCCATTTAGTCCTTTCCGGTTGCTGCGCCATAGTATAGATGTGACATAACTAAAAGAGAAACAATGCTGGAAATACTGGCATAAAACAAGCTGGTGATGGTGGCTTGATATGGTTCAAGCAAATATCCTTGAAGTGTGGCTGTGTAAATCTGGTCAGCATTTTGGTGGTGTTTTATGGTTGGTATGAACAGGAAGGTATAGCAATAAAGTATGCTGTGCAGCATCCAGCAAAGAGATTTTGGAGAGTTTGGCACAAGGAGAGGGCTCCATCAGCTCAGGAAAGTGTTATCACACATAGCTAATCCTTCCTGATGGAGTCACAATCACTGTCAGTCTCTACTGTGCCCAGCTGTGTTTCTGTTCATAAAATTGGGAATGAGCTCCCACTTGTAGGTGGCATATGATCAACCTCTCTTGGAGCTGGGACCATGCTGGTAACACACATCCCTGCAACTTCTCTGGAAGTGCTGGAAAGCTTTTACAATGGCATATCAAATTATATTTGAGATTTTAGTGACCAAATTTCAGGAAATTAATGCCTTTGGTCCCTGGTACTATCCAACCCAGGGATCACTTCTCCATGCTATGGAGAAGAAAGGCTATGGGGGAAGTGTTTGAGTGCTCTTCTAGTATTGTGAATGAAAGTCTCGATGAAAATAATAGTTAATTTTTTAATTTGACTCAATGTAGTAGTTGTAGAGAGCTTAACTTGAAAATCAAAATAAGTAATATTAGAGCTGAGAATTTAGGAAGAAATTTGTCACTGTGAGGTTGGTAAGGCCCAGAGAAACTCTGGCTGCCCCATCCCTGGAAGTGTTCAGGGCTGGATGAGGCTTGGAGCAGCCTGGTCCAGTGGACGTGCCCCTGCCCGTGGCAGGGGCGTGGAACTTTAAAGGTGATGATCTTTAAGGTCCCTTCCAAACCAAGCCATTTTATGATGCTATAATAGCACTCCCAGGCTTGTGTTTCTGGGCCCTTTGGAATTTTGTGTGCAGGTAGAAGGGATGAAAGAAGGGATTACAGCCATGGCACAGCCTGTAGCGCGTCACCTCATCCCGGTGACACCCTGACGAGCTGGGCAGCAGCTGGGTGGCCATGCTGAGCTCCTCTCGTGGCCATGTGGCTGGCCAGGGGGTCATGGCAGTCGGGTTGATTGCCTGCAACCGGATTCAAATGGGATGATAATTTCCTAGTGTAGAGCAGACCTTGCGGAAGGAAAACACTTGTGCCAGCTGAGCTTTTAATTAGGACTACAGAGAAAATTATGCTCTCCTTCATTACCGTCTCCCACCTAGGGAAAGAAAGGCTCCAATTCTAAAGCATTCTCCCAAACCACAGGGTTTACAGGAAAACGGCTGGTGACCTCCAGGAGTGTTTTGCCTTCTCACGGGAAACATCTGCAAGACTGTAAGTGCAGACAGCCCTCGCTTCATTAGGACGTGCCTAATTGCAAGAAAATTCAGGGTTTTTGCAGCTCAGTCAAGGAGAACCGTAAAATAATAATGAAAGGATTAAAAGTGTGTTTCCCCTTCCTGTGTGCCTACGTGACAGGGTGCCCAGGCTGTTGCTGAGAGTGTGGAGCAGAAAGAAATGAATGGGGATTGCTGCAGCATCATTGGTAATTAGTCATTCCTTAAGGGGCTCGAGTATTCCCCCCATCTGGGGGTCTTAACAAATTGCCACGAGTGTTTGCAATTATTAATAAACAGTTCTGTTAGCTGCCTTTCAAGAAACTCTGATGATGGTGCTGTCTGTAAAAACACAGCTAATTAAGTAAACAAGTGGGAAGTATGGGAGAAGAATGTGTTAGAAAGAGATGATGGCTGTTGTTGGGCTCATCCTTTCTGGGGTGAAGGAACTTTAGAAAAGGATTGTCCTTTTCTAAAGACATTCCTGGAAACAGTGAGTCCAAGAATTTCTGCCTTCCCTTGTGTTTTTGGCCCCCTTGACAAACTGATTGACAAAGGGAGGTTGCGCTGCCTTCAGGCAGAGGCTGGTGCAGGGCAAATGCGCTGCTCCCCTGCATCCTTGCCAGCCAAAGAGATAATAGTAAGTGTTTTATGATTTAAAGGAAAATATATTCAGATGCTTGAGATAACTCCTTTGGATTTAGTGACAAGGGTGCCTCATCACTGCTTCCCTGAGTGTGCTTTTGGAGAGGAGTGAGACACCGCGATTTCAGGTGGGGGTGACTGTAGTGGAGATAATGGATTCCACTCTTTAGTACTCCAGATTTAGGCTGATCTGGAAAGGGGTTGAATTAGAAACAAAGCAAGTTCATCTCCTTCCAAAAGTTGAGCTGGGAGGATTGTAAAATCCATTAGTATTAGAAGAAGCAGAACTAGATGGAGGCAAGTGTGATTTCTTAATTTAACATATAGATTTATCATCTACAGAGCCGAGCAAAATAATGGGCTAAAAAGCAGAAGCTAACGGACATTTTTAAATGACTCCATTATTTGCCACCTTTGAGTGAGCGTTTGAATGATTTGGCTATTTTATGAAAAAATGTCAATGGGAAATTAATTTCCAAGTCATGTGCATGAATATTGATGAAAACCATAAATTCAGTTCAATACAGACGATTATTACTGTTGTAATTGGGGCCATTTGGAGCTGAAACTCCGTCACTTTATGTAGCTGGTAATAAGTAAACAAGTGAACGTGAAGTGTGAATGTGTGAGTAATGCCTGAAATCCACTTTTGTTGTCGGAATGTGGAAAGAGCAGGAATGGCTAAGCATGTTTAGGTGGAGAGATGGGTTTGAGAGGTTTGTGGCCGGTCAGTAAATCAGGTGAGACTGGAGCTTCCCCCACAGACTTGGGGAAAATGTAAAGGGACGTCTGATTTTCCTGGGTGTGCATTGAAACAGCTCTGGAGGGTTTCTCTCGTGGAGATGCCCCTGTAAGGCCTCCCGAGCAAATTGGAGAATACGTGACCAGAGATGCTCAACAACGAGAGCAGCTCCAGACTGGAGGCACACCTTAAGCTGCTACCCTTTGCCCTCTGTTAGAGACAAGGAATGAGTATTTTTTATTAACTAGCCGAGGTTCTGCTGCAGGAGCAGTTAAAGAACACAATCTTTATTTTCCTGCCGCTCATGGGTTTCTGGGGCTGCGTAAAGCAACGCATCTAATGATATACAACAAAGTGCTTTGAAGAGGGTTCATGAAATACAGATTATGGTGGGTTTGCATGCAATGACGAGGAGTTACATTTTGTTGTGCTTGTGTTTACGCCTGCATACAGCTGGAACATCCCTTCAAATACATATTATTTTGGCACTTAATTTTAAAGAGCTGCTACAATGCACAGATACCTGTTGCTGTTTCAGGACATGAGCAGGTGGGTGGGATATGTTCCTGCCCTGTGTTGAGCCCAGGGACAGAGGGACTGGGAATCCTGTGTGACTCCTGCCCAGCTCCCACTTCACACGCGGTTACTTTAGTGCTTTTTAACTACCTTGGCAAATCAGACCCAGAACAATTATTTCTGCCCTGCAGCGGCTGGGAATTGCCTCATGTGGCTCAAAATGGGGCATAAAACTTGTTAAGTGCCAGTTCAGAGCCTGCCTTCTGGCCTGTGTCCCTGCCAGGTTTGGCTCCCTGGCGTCTGGGGGCAAACAGGAGCACCTTTGTGATGGTCCATGGCAGCAGCATTTCTCTCCCATGGCAGGGATGCCCTTTTACCCTGTGTGTTGTTACTTGCCTTAAAAAACCTGCCACGAGCATATCTAACCTCTCTGTTTTAGAGAATACTCTGCGAAGGATGGGAGGTACTGTCCCACTCCTTCCTTCTGCAAGTGCTGAAGGTCCTAGCCTGCTGTTCTTAAATGCTGGCGTAGTTTCCTCTTCTCTATTTTGGATGTGGCATAATTATTAGGTGCATCAAAAGTATACATTGCAAAGCTGAGACAGGGAGATTAATGATTTATTGTAATGATGGATTATTAATGATCCACGATTATGCCCACATTTGCTTTTTAACTTCAACTTGTGCAGGTCAAAGCTCTCTCCTGCTCTGAGTTCTGTTTCTGCATCAACTTGCATTGCTAGTTGGGTACCAGTGGAAAAAAATGTGCACTTCTGCACCCCTCAGTTGATGTAGGATAATCCCTTTTGGTACATGTCTTGATTTGAGGCAACCTGTGACCAATTTTTTGTTGTTGTTGAGTGGAGATGACCATTCTGGTCAGCACAGAGCTCCAAAAGCCAGGCCATGCAATGGTTTGGGGGGATGAATGCTGGGCAGTGACTTCCCCTGGTTTCCCAAATTTTGTGGCAGAGCAGGCTGGCAGGAGCTGAGTTGTGCAGATCTTTTGGCACTGATCAGGCAGGCAGCAAAGGCCCAGGTGTGAGCTGGAACAAGGAAATGTTCTGTGTAGCAGAGGATCAGAGGAAACTTCTCTTTTAAAGACAGACATTAAGTGCTTGGAGTTGCTATGAAATAAATTTAAAGGATCAGCATGATTTATTCTAAATTAGCTTTAAAGGTTTTTTTTTTTTTTTTTTAAATCCAAAAGAATTGATTTCTAGCCATATCAGAAACTGGGAATAGTTACTGCAGTGGTTTGGTTGTATAAAATTAATCTCGGTCAAATAAAACTTATAGCCCTGGTTCACATCTGGGCTGGCTTCACCCCCGCCAAATCCTCCTGCAAGAACAGCTCCAGGTGTTTGTGCCTCCTCACAGCAAACAAATGGCTGCATTAGCTTTCAGGAAACGTTTAATGGGTGTGCAAGGTGGAATATCAGTGTTTCAGTATATAGCTTTATTAGCCGAGCTGCAGGAATTGTTTTCCAAGCCGTGTTGATCCTCAGTCCGGATTGCAAAATGGAACGGAAGGTATTTATTAGTCCTTGGGAGCCTTAAGACAGAATAATACTTACCTGGCTGGAAACATGATCGCTCTTGTAATAGATACTGCTATATTTAAAACACAAGGAGAATCACACAAACCCATTTTGTAATTGGCAAGCAAGAATTTTTAGGTGTCCTGGCAGGGACAGGCATGTGTCTCCCTGAAGTGAGCAGGCTTGTAGGGCAGGTCTCGAGGTTTTTCTGAATAAAACTCTCTGTATGAGCTAGGACAGGGTTTTGTATTTCAAAAAGAAAGATGTGCCATCTCCTAGTTGCAGTAGTTATTCCTTCCAGGTGTTCCCAGTCCACCAGAGCTACGTGAGGTCCCAATATGACCGTGTCTTTCCATCTTGGGGATCTCCCAAAGCAGCTGTTAAAAATATTATGAATAAAGTCTTGTTCAGGTATGATTTACTCTAAGTGGTAAGGTTTTACCAGATAATTTAAAAATGTGAATGTTCATGATTTTAAATTAAGCCTCAAAATGAGGTGGTAGTTTCTATTTTAAAACTTGAGCAAACCAAGCAGTTTTGTTTTTCTTCAACACAGTATGATGAACATAGGTCAAATATTTCAAGCTTTTAAATTTAGTGAGAACTTTGAAATGTTACTTTTACCAGGTCACAGAAAGAAATAATATTCTTTGGTGAGTAGACCCAATGTGTGTTTGGAGAAGCAGACCTTGCAGTGCCTTTCAGCTTTGGTCTGTGCTCTTTAGCCCCTGGAAACACAACCCAAAAATGATGTGAACAACCCATGACCCTGTGAATGGTTTGCAATGAAACCAGCCCATGCTCGCCCTCCCCATGGGAGTCGCAGATCAGCAGGAACAGATTTCTGCTGCCATTTTTGGGGCAGAGGGTGTTTCCTTGGGAGAAAACTTCGAGGAGGTCATAGGCTTCTGGCTGCCTCCTGAAGCCCTTTGCCAAGAGGCTGCTGGAAGCTGGAATTGCCCTGGCACAAGAGCAGATAGTTCTGCAGAGACCACAGAGGTAGCAGAGATGAGAATTGTTCCCATTTCTATTGAGAAAAAAAAAAGAGAGGGAGTGTAGTAAGTAAGCAGTCAATAATTATAGTACTCCAAAACCTAATTACTTTTGATATTTAGAAAAAGGACCTGCATCATTCAAAATGTATATTTTAGCCAATTTTACTGATTATGCCTCCAGTCATGGAGAGTTTTGTTTGTATTGATCTGATCCAGGAGTGGGAATGGCTTCAGAAATGCCATTCCTGTCAGGCTCCTGTTTTGTGTAATATAATGCCCATGTCAAAAGTTTAGATCTACCCAGATTAATTTTCTCACTGATAAGAACCACCCACAAGCTGTTGATTAAGAGGAGAAGTAAGAGCATTGAAAAAGACAAACCAGAACCAGCCCAACCCCACACTCGACCATTTAAGCAACATTGCTGTCCTGTCAGGCTGAGCGATGTGTGACAAGCTGATCATGTAAAATGCTGCTTCTGAGTTCCTTTCTCTCGTTGTTGTTGTCATTGCAGGCTGATAGACGGAGCTGAGCTGGGATTCTGGGGTGGCTTTGAACTGGGCTTCACAATGTAGAACAGAGCAGTGTAATATTAAAGGGTGTCCTTTGAAAACTGTATTAGGATGGTGTTTCCTGGCATATCTCCACTGTGCATTCAGCCTGGGGACTTGTGGAAAGACAATGTGGTTTTTGCTGTTGTTTTTCTCCTATTTAATTGCATAAAGCTGGGAAGAGCTGGGGTCTTCAGGAAAGTGCTGGGGAAAACAACATTGGGTATAAGTCTTCTGGTCAGGTTGCTCTTGGCTTGTCCGAAAGCTTGTCCAGAATAGGGAAACAATTGAATTATCCAGGTCAGCTTGGATGCACAGGTCTCTCTAGCCTTGTGTCCTTCAGCCCGTGTTGGGAGTGCCCCTGCCCAATGTCTGAATTTGTCATTGGCAGAACTGGTAGGGGTTTGCTGACACCTGGGTTTGACCCTTTAGGAGCTGGGGTCAACCAGCATGCTCTTTTTCCTTCATTTCTGCATTTGGTGGTAAATACCAGCACTTCAGCCTTTTTTGGTGAGAGGTGTTTAAATTGCTGAGATGATCACGGGCTGTATTTCTACCTTTCTGTCTCTGCTGCTGATATTCAAGCGATCCGTGTGACCCAAGCCTGTGAATCACTACAGGTTTTTGTTGCAAGTCCCTGTATTGCTGTGTACAGAGTTTATTTCTTTCTGTGCTCCAGTGCCTCTCTCCCACACTCTGCTGACTGTTTGTGCTGTGGTTTCTTGCAGTGTGTGCCGGCACCGAGAACAAGCTGAGCTCCCTCTCTGACCTGGAGCAGCAGTACCGCGCCCTGCGCAAGTACTATGAGAACTGCGAGGTAGTGATGGGCAACCTGGAGATCACCAGCATCGAGCACAACAGAGACCTCTCCTTTCTGAGGGTAAGCAGCCTGCTGTTCTCCTCTGCTCTTCTCCTTCTCTCTGTTTCCTGGGTTTGGGGGAGCAGCGATGGGTGCTGGGCTGGAAAAGGCCCGGCGTCACTCCCGCCAGCTCCTCTGTGATGGAAGAGGATGACAGAATGTGCAGAGAACAAGAGCAGTGTCATTGCTGTGACTGACAGGTGCTCTGAGTGGGAGTCATTAAGATTTGTCCAGCACTTGAGGGAGAAAGCTCTGACGCTGGAAGGGGACACGTCTCAGGTCTCTCACTGTGTGTTGCCAGCAGGTACAGGGCAGGTAAGGTTGGTTTAGGAAGGCCAGAGAATCAGGCAGATAAGCACTGGTGGACTGGAGAAGCTAATCTTAATAAAATGCCAGATATAGACTGATTGATAGACTAAGCAAGGGAAGAACTCTGGGCAATGTTTGTGGAGCATTTAAGAAAAAGGAAAAAAAGTGATTGCTGAATGAAAATTAAACCCTCTTTGTGTATGAGACTGGAGCTATGAGCCTCAGTCCAGCATCCACAGGAAGTCTATGACAGATGAAAGCTGTCCTGCCACAGGGGAGCCTGGGTTGTGCACTCCCTCAGTCCTCTTTACATCCAATTTTGGATTTGTGAAGGAGCATTGCAGTGTGGTTTGCAGATCCCCTGTTGCTGTGCTGGCAAGCGCTGGACAGAAAGGTGAACACCGAGTTCAAAGTACTTAAGCCCATTGTTATTTGGCATTTCACAGGTAACATGTTTAAAGAAATATCCCAGTAAAGGAGTGATCCAGGTGGGCATCTGAGGATGCTGCAGACGATGTGGCTGTAACATGGAATGTAGGTCTGAGGGCCAGGGTGGAAAAGGCAGCCCGTGGCAGTGTGGTTGTAGTCTGCGCCGCGATTGTACTCTCGAGCAGGAGAAGCCAAGCCATGACACATGTAAGGGCTTACACTGCTCGTGTTGCACGCCTGTACCTCTGCAGAATGCTGATGCCGTGTTCCAGCATGCGTGTCTGTGTGTAACTGGCATGTTCACGTGGCTGGAGCGGTGCAGTTTAAATCCGGCAGCAGGAAGAGGCCGTGGGAGGCAGCCCCAGCTGGCTGGGTTACACTCACTCGTTCCGTTTGCCGGGTCTCGGGTGAGCTGAGTGCTCAATTCCAGTCTGGAAAACTGTGAACTTTCCACCACAGCTTCTAGCAAAGGCAAAGCCAGCTCTCCAGCAGCATGTTTAGCTTCGCTTCACATTGAATTAGTTGGGGATTTCACAGCCTTGCCACTCATACTCATCGCTGTATATTTACTCTGAGTGTACACCAGGCTGCTGAAAGATCTGTGAGCGAGACTGAGCTACCAGACACGTCTGGAGAAAGTTTGGGGTGCTAATTGCACTCAGACTAACAGATTGCCTGTTAATTTTGGTGACGAATGCCTCGGAAGTAAATGCTATCCATACATTTCACAGTTGTGACAGGTGGGGAAAACACATATGCTTTTGCTCTGAAATAGAGACAGCCTTGGTGCAGCTGGACCAGCATTTCCCGATGCCTTGGACAGGTGGCAGAGCCTCCTCCTGTGAGGGCAGGATCCCTGCACTGATTGGGGCATCTCTGCAGTTTCAGATGCCTCCCAAAACCCCTGACTGGGCCATCATGCATGGCTCGAATTCATCAGAGACTGTCCTTCCGCTTCGCCTTTCCTTCTTCCTTACACTGCCTGCTGGGAGGTAGGAAAAGCAAATTACTTGGAAATTAAGGAATTAGCGTTCCTTACAGAGGGCTGCCATAAGCAGCGTAAAATATTGGTGGAAAGAAGGCATTAAAATCAGCAAATGAGAACAAGAAGGAAGGGCCCTGTGCATAAATGAAGGTGGTTTGGTCACCTGTGCTTTCTGGTGACAGCTACTGTTGCTTTTTTATTAGTTTTATTACTTCTCTTACCTGCATCTGCCCCCTCACAGATGTCTCAGCAAAAAAGCAGAACTTGAAACAAAACTCAGCAAACTGGAAGGCCTAGTTAGTATGATAAATTGTAGTCATTAAAGTAGAAAACCAAACAGAAGAGAACATGTTCTCGGTGAGGCAAATAAATAAATAAATGTTGGCACATTTACGCCGATAATTCGACATTCATTAGTTAGGCAGTATTACTCGTTTTATCATATTAAAAATGGTTTTAATGGCCAAATGAAGGTGGCAGATGGGACATAACTAAGAGAAAGGCTGTTTGTCTCTCTCAGACTTAAATATGGTGAACTCGCCGTGCAACATCAGTGTTTTAGTCTCTGTTGCAGTAATTGCCCTCTTCCTCCACCCAAAAGGCTTCAGGTAGGTGCTGGTGCAGCCCTGGGTTATCTGTGCCCCCAGCTGACCATGGCTCTGTGTGCCCACCTGCCCTCTCTGTAGAGCTCAGCTTAGCTGGGCAACTTCTCGCTCCAGGACAGAGGGAAGACCCACTGAGCTGCAGGCATGCTGAGCTTTTTCATCATGCAGTAATAAACAAATAGCATAAATGAATTGAAGTGAAAAAAACCCATAATTTTATTTACCCTGCAGAGGAACATTAAAGGATCAGCATCCCATCTCTCATATTTATTTAGACATTTATTCCCTAAGTAGATTTGCTTTATGTCTATGAGTTAGCTCTCTGGATATCTGCTGATGAAGACTAAAAGGGGCTGTCTGTCACCTGAATGAAGTGCTCAGCCACTTAGACTTCCAGGCCTGCAGATCGTGAGGAGCTTGATTTCTGTAGGAAGGGATTACACATGCCAGTGGTTTCTTTTCCTGCTGTTCTTGTATGTGTGCAGAGCAGGAGTACAAATCTTCTGTGTTACTTTAATGGATTTTATTTTGGTTCCTGGTTGTGTCGTAGTCTTGGTATTGCTTTCCTGTGAGCAACTGCAATATGAACCTGTGTTCTGCATGTGCTGCCCTCCAGCTCCATCGGCTCTGTTCCTGCTGCTTGGTGCTTCCCTGTGCTGTGGCCACACTGGGAGTCGTGGCAGAGGAAAGGAGCACTTGGTAGCAAGAAAAATTGTGTCTAAGCCTGAGCGTTGGGTAAGGAGAGGTGTTTCTGACATCTGTGGACTGATAGCTGGTTTGCGTTGTCCTTCTGCTGAGGCTCAGAAACATTCAGGGCAGAAAACATTCAGGGCATTATTCGGTTTGTGAAGTCCTACCTCTGCCAGCTTTGGCAATGAGATGAGGCTGAGGTTAATGCAGCCCATGGCTGCTGCAGTCCCACCCCCGTGTCACAGCCAAGGCAGGCTCTCCGCTGGCGTAGGTGCTGCCAAGAGAGGGATTGAGCTGGGCAGGACAAACAGCTGGGTGGAAACCAGCCCCTCAGAGCTCCCTTGTCCCTGCTGTGTGTCCAGGCTCACCCAGCAGGGCAGCAGTGACAGTGGTGAGGGGTCAGCCTCCATCTCCCACTGCCTCCCACCCCACCAGCATGCTCCCCCTAATTGCAGGGGCCAGGCTTTTGCGCTGGGATTTGCTCCATGAAACCAGATAAGCTGGTTGAGCTGGTGCGTGTCTTGAGTCTCGTCCAGGCGAGAGCTGAGATTTACTTCTCTGCGTTGGACTTCAGAAAAAAAAACCTTCAGAGAAGCTCAGGTTGTTCATTGGTTCATATTGCAAACAACTGTTTGGAGAACAGAAGGGGGAACCTATTTTAGTTTCACTTGGCAGAGCTGACAGTTCCTATTGTGGGCTGTTCTTATTTCTTAATAACATCTCCATATTCCATTTTCAAAATAAAATGCACAATTAGCGGATCACAAAACAATCTTCTGCAAGTATTTCTGTTCTGTTAAACACGTTTGGTAAATGAGAGTTATCTTTGACTAATCCCCTGGCTTTTAGCAATTCACAGTCAGTAAATTGTCTTCTCATGCCTGGATTTTATTTAACCAATTCAGATTATTTATTTTTAAAGACATGATCAAAGTTCTGTGCTGTTCCCTGCCATAACTCTCCCAAGTGATTACGAAACTCATTTTTAACTGCAATCAACAGTCTTCAAAAATTATCTCCCACTACTTTATAGATTCTTTTTTCATTTACCTCAGCAGTGCTTGTGTAGCACCTGCAGCCACACTGGCAGGGCAGCTGCCTGACATTTAACAGGGTGGGTGTTTCATGGGGGGCAGTTCTACACTTCCTCTGTCAGCCCTGTGCTTGGTGAGAACCTGTGCCACCCCCACCTTGGCCCTTTCCTTACAGTCACATTTAGACTCTGTGGCAAATGGGATTTGGCCATTTGGGCTTTCTGTTCATTGTTGTTGGTTGTGTTCAATCTTTGGAGGAAGTTTTGGTGAGACAGACCCCTCTGAGGGGTGAGGGCTGTAAGAGCGCCAGGGGAAGGGCTGGGTTGCAAAGCATGCTGCCTGGCCCCATGGCATTCGGAGCTGCTTCTGGTTAAAAAAACCAGACGTTGGAGTTTTTTTAAGGCTTTTTGGTCTTTTCCAGCAAAACAGGGCTAAGCAGACACTTTTGGAAGCTCTGGTGGCAGAGCTGAGAGGAGATGTTGGCACAGAGAGAGTCTGCCTCTGAACAGATGTGTCGGGGAGGGGAGCACAGAGACAGGAGGGCACTGCCTTGTCCAGCTCGCTTGGCAGAGTGCTGTGGTGGTGTGTGTGGCTCCTGAAGGCCTGGCAGCACAGCTCTGCATGCCTTCTGCAGCAAAATGGTATCTGCCTGCCCAGCTGACAGGCTTCAGTAAGCTCCCTGCTCCGCAGAAGGGGCTGTGCAGTACTGTGCCCGTCAGGAGTCAGTGGGGGCAGCTGTCTCTGTGGAGGGGGATTTCCCCCAGAAGTGCTAGGAAAGCATTGCAGTGCGGCCCTACCCCAGCACGGGGGTTCTGGGGGGCATTGCTGGGCAAGGCTGCCCTGTAGCATTTGTCACATGCTGAGTTGCATCACTTGCCAATGTGTGTTTTGTCCTTGGCTGGCAAGAGGCAAAGTGGCCTCCAGGTAATTACAGCCCTGGAAATGGAGTTCATGTATTTATGTGTTCATAATTGCCCTCCCAGGACCTCACCTGTTAGAAAACAAAGCATAAACAGCGGTGATGGTCAGAGCTGTGCATGCCACACAAATCCAGGTGGAAAGAGGACACCTCCAACTTGCTGTTGAACACAACTGCTGTGCAGGGTGGGTTACAGGAGATCAGTTGCATGCCAGACCATGCTTCTGGTGTGGACAAAATGTTTCGCACTGGCTGTGATCAGCTGCCAGCTGTGCTGGGTGAACCTGAGCCGAGTTTAAAGTGAGCTGCATCCCAGACTCAGAGGGTGGAGTGGGAGCAAAGGCTAAATGCAGAAGGCATATGTGATACAGCTCTGCTCCAGCAGAATGGCTTCTTCTGCCATTTCCCATTGCTTGTGTAGAAACAGCAGCTTAAAATAATCACAGCAATTTAAACTGTTCCCAAAATGGCTGGGGAGTTTGGACTGCAAAGGAGAGGAATGCCACAGATTTGTGTGCCCTTCCAGGCCTGTCCTGTGCTTGGAAGCAGGTATTGAGATGCTCGTTAGCTATTGCCCCATTGATTTAGCAATTATTTTTGGTGGCTTGGTATGAAAGGTACATTTGAATTCACTAGTTGTGTTTAGGAGGAGAGCTGGGCGTTGTGGAAATGCAGGCTCCTGTTTTGGTGCACCGAAGGACTGTGGAGTGGAGATCTGTGTCTGTGCCTGCTGAGTGCTCTGAGGCTCCCTGGGAAGCAATTTTGTGGGGAGGTTGTTATGGAAAATGGCTGCAGACTTCCAGGATAGCCTGAATCTGCTGGGGATGGCACTGGGCTGCTCTCACATCTCACCTGCTGCAGGGCTGCCCCTGTGAGTGCTGCCAAAGCCACGGGGGCAGTAGCAGCTACATCCCCGCGTCCATGTCCCTGTGATTGATTTGCTGCATAAAACCCATGCCATCATCCTCATGGAGTGACGAGTAGGTGGTGTCAGTCTGCCCTTTGCTGTGCATCCCCCCACGAAGGGGGAATTCAGAGAGGCTCCCCTGCCAGGGCTCTTGGGGGCTTGGAGATGGATCCCAACATGGAACTTGTTTTGCCCCCTCTCTGCGTTGTCAGTGGCCAGGAGCTTCCCCAGCTCTCCCACTGCCTTTCCCTGTGCCTCCTTTGGTAAAGGAGGCGCATCCTTGGGAGCATCCTTCAGCTCTGTCACCTGTAGAGAGGACAGGTCAAGATTTGAAGCCCAGAGTGATTAAGGAGTCTCTTTAAATTGTCTTTTAGCATTTCCCTTTCAGCTCCCATTGTGCAGCAGGCGCCCCATCTCCAGCTGCTTGGGAAGCCTGTCTGATTCATGTGCAAGGCAGCAGTAGCAACTCTGGAGGAGCAGAGAGAGATAAAAGAAGCCTGGCTTAAATTATTCAGAGTAACCCAGACCCACGCACATGCTCGAGATCGATAATACCCTTTTCGCTCGCTCTCCCGTCTTTGTGCTTGCCGTGAAGCTGCCCTTGGTTGGGCAGAGCAGAGCACTGTGGGGTGGCTCCCCCGTGCCCAGGCTCTGCACCAGTGCTCCTTGTGATGTCAGGTGGAAGTCTGTCCTTCTCGCTGGTCCTGCTGAGCCTCACAGGCCCCTCTGGCAGCTTTTGGGTCCTGTGGGGGTGCCCAGGTGGGCGTGGGATGCATGGCATGGGGGTGCTCCTGCTTGTGGCAGGGCGCCGTTCCACAGTACTCCCACCACCTTGCTGGGAATTTATGAGGTGGCTCCAGGACCAGAAATGTGCCCAGGACATAAGGATCACTGTTCCACGTGGAGTGCTTCCCAGTTTTGCAGAGGTAGATGCTGAATGGGTGCAGGCTGGCAGCAGTTCAGCCAGGGGCACATGTAGAGGATGAAAATACAGACCAGGAGTCAAATATTTAACATGAACAAAAGCAACTGTTTGGATTTATGGCTCTGTCCAGGCTTGTTACTTTTTTAAAATTAAATACAGACTATCAATCTATTTCTTTCCAAATTGTTACTGCCTCATCAGAATCTTCCTTCTGTCCATCCATGTAGGGGTCTGATGCCTGGGTGTCTGCAAAATGAATGTGGCTAAGCCAGACCCCAGAAGCTGCTGGGACGAGTGCGATAAAAATGCTGGTAGTGGAGGGGAGGACATCATTAAAAATAAAACAGTGCAAACCTTTTTAATTAGGTGTTGTGTCTCATCGAAGCTGGTCTTCCCTCTAGGCCAGTGAAACCAATTATACCCTCTCTTTCAACCACCTTCTGTTGTTAATGATCTTAGTCTTTAAATGTAAACCTCGCGATTGGAAATGCTGGCCTGATTGAAGCTTGAGAAAAACAAACAGTAGAGTAAAGTTAAACTAACTAACAGAAAAAATACCCAAAATAACTGTGGTTGCTAACACTTTTAAATTATAAATAGATTTGTTAGGTTGTAAAGTAAATGAGTAGTTTTCTTCCAAGCATAGAAAGAAAGGTTATGTGGTGTAAATGGTGAGTGTAACGAGATTTGAAGTCTTAACCCTAGCTAGGAGATGCTATAAACTCCACTGTTTCATGCTGTTCACTGACAAGCTTTGCTCAGATGTCATTTAGGCTTATTTATTCTCCTCTTTGTCCACCCACCCTCTCAAATCCTTCAGTAGAACAGAGATGGAAGTGGGGAGCTCAGATGAGGTATGGAGAGGAATATAGCTACATATGTAATTGTGTATAGCAGCCTGTGCCAAGTGGAAGGGTGTTACACTTTCCTTTGAGTGCCATTTTTCTGTTTTCCTCAGCATTTAGGCAATAGGTTGCCAATTTTTCCTCTAACCCTCCCTCCCTCCAATCCCATTTTACTACGGAATAAAATGAAATTAGACAAACTGACTGTGAGAGAGCTGAATAATCTTGCATTGTAATACACTGACTCAGAGTCCTGGATCAATGGGCTTGAATTGCTGTTAAAATCCATATGAAAAGGAAAGCAAAGTCTTTTGCTGTAAGCTGTGTCAAGGGGTGGAGGAGCAGAGGGACGGATTGAGGCTTAGCCAACAGTTTTTGTGCTAAACTGGATCAATTTTAAAGGTTTCCTGTGTAGATGCCAGCCGTAGGGCTTTTATAGTTCAGAAATGTCAGCACAATTGTGCGATTGCAGCGTTCAGCAGCAATGCTCCCACCCCAAACCTGGCCCCTGATCACAGCCCCACGCTCACCAATCCTGCGGGGCTGCCTGGGAGGGCTGGGGCAGAGGGGACAGTTGGCCTTCTGAGCATCCTCCTCAAAAATAGCACATCAAGGGAGCGTTTTCCAGCACGAGAGCTGGTGAAAGCTGCAGCAGTGTGTGGGGCTGCTCTGAGGAGCTGGGGAGGCTGTGACAGAGGATGTGTCTCTGGGATGGGGGACTGAGGATGGGCTTGCCTGACCCACCCAGCAGCCAGCAGGGATGTCTCTGTTAACCACCCAGAGCTGGCTCTGAGTGCTGAGCCCTGCAGGGTGTGAAACCAGGTACCACTGACTTCTCAGGGTCATACGGCATCATGGAAAAGTGGAATCAGAAAGGTTTGGTTAAAGAATCAAGGGTCTAGCCCTAGTTCAAGGCAGTTACTTCCATGGGGTAAGCACAACAGGTCTGATCCACCGGTGCTCATGTGTGAAGTTAACTCAAAGGGTAATAGAGTCTGCATGCTGTACTGAATAGCACACAGTGTTTCTTTTCCCCCTTTGGTGGTCATTAGTCCTTCCAGAGAGAAAGAATGAAGTGCTTTGAGGTAACATCTCAACATAATAAACCTGAAAATGTCAAAAGGCAAAGTAGAAATATCACGCTGATTTTGACAAACCCACACTGTTTTGTGCAGGAAAAATAATACTGATAGCTTAATGTTGCTCACTGGAGAGTGGTTATACCAAAAATACATTTTCTGAGAGAGTTTATGCTCATGCTTTAAGGAAACAACCTTAATGAGCACAAGACAGAGATGAAACCCTCAACGTAAATGCTGTTCAGTTGGAATATGGTGAGAGAGAGATCTGTAGCCAAGCGGTCCAAGAGCTTGAACGGTGGCCAGACCCTGATGTCACCACTTATTCTAATTTCTGATGTTTTGGGATTGACTCAGATCCTGAAGTGCCAGCAAAAAAAGGTACAATTTTATAAATTGATCTCTAATTCAGGATAACGATGGTGGTGGTGGAAGTATCTGTATATTGCTGCCTCCAGACAGGGAAGCCTGAGATGTGCAACAGGGTTGGCCTAAATTATGTAAACCAAAACCATACCCCGGTGTGATACATACCCCGGGAATAATAATGACAGTTCTCCCTTAAAACTATGCTGCAGAGTGAAGGCCTAAGAAAGCAAAATCCATGCGGAATATCAGGGAAGCATGGGAGATGATTAAGGAAAAAGAAAAGGCAACTGCAAACCTGTGTCCTCCCTGCATTTCTGTCCCATTCGTGTGATGTTCTGTTGAGCACGTTACCTTGCCTAAGACAGGGAGATGTATTAAAAACAGCCCTTGCCTTGATCCCTGTGGAGGGGCACTGCAGGAAGGCATGCAATGAACTTCAGTTCCAGATAATTTTTGGCGATGCACAAGCAGAGAGAAATAAGATGAAAATCTTTGCAGCTATTTATGCTGTGTTAAAGCTACCATAGAGAGTGGAGACAGCTGCTCAGCTTCAACCTACAATGTTTTGCTGGCTCTGGTTGCGGTCCCAGCTCTCTGACCGAGTGTCCTCCTTGCCTGCCTCCTCTGCCTGCTTTTCATCAGAAAGTGCTGATATTCGGAATTGAGGCCAGGTGAGGTCCATCAGTTTAGGAAGTGGGAGCTGACCCCCCCGTGCTGTCAATTAGCTCTGGTGCTGGGCAGCAGCGTGGCCGGAGGTCACGGCAGCGGTGCCCAGTAATGACGGCAGGTGCTGGAACACGCTCCCTTGTCAGCTCATCATTTCCATGCCAAAGTCATAATTTGATCTCAGCAGAACAGCTGGTTTTAGACTACAGATTATCCACTATTTCATCTCCTCGCTGAGCTGCAGAGCTGATTTGTTTCAGCTATAGATCAATTATGTCCCAAAACAACACTCAGCTCACTTGTATCGTGTGAAATGAAGATAAAATGGGTTCAGGCGTTAAGGATAGATCTTGTATTACAGACCCTCTGTCCCTGCACATAAATACCCATCACCAGGGAGTGAGTATTCACTCATTCCTGGAGCAAGTTGTGCTCATTTCATTAGGAGACAGTGAATTATTTTAGCAGAACAATGCATATATAAGAATAAACTGTGCTTAAAAGGGCATTTATTTCTCACGCTGCCTGTAAGTGTCCCTGGTCGGGGGACACCCTAATCACTCAAAGTGATCGAATGTAAAGTCAAATACATCTGCTTAGAGCCTGTTGGGAAGCACTGCATATTGTGAGATCAGTCCTTGCGAAGCAGGTGTTTTCATGTGGTCTTTTACTTGATTTTATTGGCCTTTTAAGCAAAAGTTTCTCAGTGAAATTGAGAACTTTTGCTTCATTTGCAGTGAAGACCCCTCGCCTTGCAAATCAATCCGGTGTGTGCTCAGCCAGCACACGCCTGGACTATGCTATTAAAGCAGCAAAGTCCCAAAATCATGAAATAATGGCATAGCTAGAGGTATCCCTAGTAGGCAAACCAGCATTTCCTTGGGCACAGTAGGTCCAGCACGTGGAAATCTATACCAGTGTGGATATATGTGCATCTTTCACAGCAGCCCTGCCATCGCCTGCTTTGGGATCAATTCAGCCACTCGTGCTGGTGGCTAAATGGAGCTGGCTGCAAGCATTCACCACGCAAATGCTGGTGAAATGTTCAAATACTGATTGTGCTTTGGCTTTGTGAGCCTGGTGTTTGACCAAAATGCGCAGTACTTATTTATTAGAAGAGGTAATTAATTAGTGTGCTTTTCCCCTGGTGGATTGCAGGGAGGCAGGTGTCACACGCGGTTCATCATCGGAAAGTTCCCCAGTGTGCCTCTGTGCACTTGTGGGGAGTAAACTACCCATTTTCTGAAAAAGAGGATTTTTCAGGTGGCGCTTGGTGCAGCCTGTGTTAGGAAGCTTTCTGCCTCTCTTTAGGCAGAGTGGTGGGAGAGGGCAGCCCGATAGGAGGGCTTTAGTTCAGGCCAGTGTTGGGAGGTGTGGAGCAGCTGTTCCCAAGAGACCTCACAGCACTCGGCGTTCCCAGGGCTGGTGTCCTTAGCTCCATCTAACAAGATGAATTTGAAAATACCAGCGCTGAAAGGAAAGCATTTCTAATAAGGTAATCTGCACACACGTGCACAAACACATTGGAGCCAGCTAAGCCTGCAGCCAGGAGTTATAAAAATCCTATTTATTTAAATGACTTTGAATAGAGTTCACCTACTCCCTGAGATTTCAGTTTAAAAAGAAATCATTTTGGTTGTGTTTCCACACCTCAGCTCCTCCTGTAAAAGGTCACCTTTGTCCAAATGTGCCTTCAGATTGTGAGGCCTCATCCTGGTTTCTTTTAGAGTTTCAGTTGTTAGTTAAAGCCCTTGCTGTACCTGAAGTGTCTGGTTGTTCCTTCTGGAAGAAAATTACATCTCTTTTTACATCTAATAAGGGGCTGAAATTTTGCTAGCTGAAGCAACTAGTAGTTCTGCAGTGTTTGCTGACTGAACTATCCTTGCAAATGTGAGAAGCCCAAACCCAACAGCTCCTTAAGCAATTTTTAATTTTTCTTTTCCTTCCATGAAATTTTAATGCTGCATCATGGCATGAATTCATAGCGGATGCAAATATTTATCAGATCTGCTGCAGACAGCATCCACGGGATGTTAATTTGCCAGAAGGATGAATCCCATTGTGCGTGGTTAGCAGGGACTTCTCAGAAGCAAAAGGAGCCGGCCTTCATCTTGGCTTCAGAAGAGCTCCCAGTAAAGGCTTCTGTTGTTTCCTTAAATAAACATCTCCAGCTCCATCCTCCAGAGGAATCTCAGAGTGCCCCTCTGGGGCTCTCACAAAACAAAAAGGGCTCTTGTCTGTTAGCACTTTTAAGAGGCAATGATTTTTCTTAGCCCTCACTTAACTGGCAGGTAATCGGCCATCATCTCGCTCAATACAAGGCTTTGTTTTTATTTGTTTAATTTTTAATTGAGCTAAATGTCTCCTCTGCCTTCCCACTGCCTCTGATCTCTGCTGGAGAGAACAAATCTTAGCAGCCTGGAACATCACACGTTTCTCCAATGGCTTTCGTCTCCCATATGCTCTGGTTCAGTAACAGTTTTGGCTGATCACTGTGACAGCAAAACACCTTTTTTGCATAAGCTACAGCTTTCGAGAAATGCGTCTTTGGGCTTAATCAACATAACCTTCAGCGGTTCTTTGAAACCCGGGATCTAAAAGCCATGAATGTCAGAAACACTTCATGGCTTGTGGGAGTCTTTAGTGCTTCTGACAGATAAAAGTGGAGGAGGAAGCCATCAAAAAATGCACCACATGCAGGCTGGAATGGGATCTTGCTGGTGGCTGACAGTTGTGCCCCTGCATTGGGAAGGAAAGGCTACCGAAAGGAAAATGTGTGGCTAAAGTAGAGGATATGCTCCGCAAGACATCCATCTGTGCTGAGCTTGGGCACCCTTTACTGGCAGAAACAGTCCTCTGCCAAAAGGTCTTTTGGACGTCAGAGCTGTTGGTTTATTATTGGGACAGTAGTGTTGTTGTTATTTTTAAGAAGAAGAGGATAAAATGAGAATAAATTACAGTAAAATGTCAGCAACTGCTGAAAATAGCGGAGTAGCAACAGTGTGTCTCTGGCATTTTTGCAGCCAGGCAAGCACACGCAGCAGGAATAGTGCCAGCGTGCAATTTCCATCAGCTCCAATTACTACCTTGGCCTGGTTTTAAATATTTAAAGTTTCATGTTTAATTTTGGATGATGTTGAATAACAAGAATCAAAATATGAAAATTCACTAAGGAGTATTGGTCGCAGCAAGTGGGTATCAATAATGTAAGCCATGTGGGACTGCATGGCCCTGGTCTTCCAAGAGATCTTTTCCATTTCTCTTGTGTTCCCTGTCTAAACGTGATTTATTAAACAATCCTCTGAAGGGATTGTCCTTTCTCGCTATCTTTTATTATTGGTGGGAGCCAATTTGAGGCTCACTCTGTTGTGCGAGGGACCGGTTCCCTCGTGTGATTGATGAGCCAGATGGGAAGTGATTAGACTTTTACAAGCCCATGCTGCTTGGAACAATATTACCGGGAGGAAAAAAAAAGCTGTTGTTCAAATTTCAGATTCATTGCCTATTATTGCTTCCGAGGTTCTCCTTCCTCCTCTTCCATGTCTCCTCATTTTTCTGGCTTCCTTTGCAAGATCAGGAAGAGCGGCCAGTGGAGGTAACCGTAGGAAGCAGAGCTGCCAGCTGTTGTGGGCAGCCCCGCTTTTTTCCTTTATTGTTGTTATTTTTTATGAAGACTGGTTGCAGTTTGTTCCTGATACGCTTCCCCTGAGGTTTTCCTTCTTCAAAGAGAGGCAATAAACCAGGCAGGCTGTGGAGCAAGGCTGGTAGGAGGAACAGGAGGACAGGTAGGGCATACGTGCTGCTGCCCTAAATACCCGGGGGGCAAAGCACAATCCCTTAGACTGGGGCTGTCAGTGCAAAACCCATTTGCTCTCTGTCGAAGAACATTTGCTGCATCACTCCATGGTCTGCATGCAATGGTGGCCAAGCAGAGACTTCTCCCCGGGATCCCAGCTGTGGTAGTTTTGCCTGGCCCAGTTTTTGCCAGTGGATAGGGTGGGGTACAAAGATGGCTCCTACATGTCCTGAGTAAAGATTCTGGAAATTTCTCCATCATGTCCAGCAGAGCCAATCTCTGATGGCTCTGAAGATGATGGACATGCCGCTGGCCAAACCTGGGCCAATTAGAGATGTTAGTTACGCCTCTGTGAAAACATATTTAAGAAGAAATCAAAACAGGGTAAGCACGCACTTCTTTGTAGCCAGGGAAGGAGGAGGAGGAGGTAAAAATATGTGAGAGAGAACAACATGGAGGCACCAAGGTCAGTGGAGAAGGTGGGGGAGGAAGTGCTCCAGGCGCCGGAGCTGAAAATCCTCTGCCAGCCGTGGTGAAGACCATGGGGGAGCAGGTGGTCCCCCTGCAGCCCATGGAGTCCAGGGGGTGCAGAGAACCCCCCACAGCCTGTGGGGAGGTGCCCACGCCAGAGGAGCAGGTGGAAGCCTGCAGGAAGCTGTGATCCAGTGGGAGTCCCAGAGACTGAGAGTTGCAAAAGCCTTGCAGGAGAGAGAAAGGCCTTGCTCCCGGGATGGAAACAGCCTGGCCTCGGCTTGGAAGTCTGCAGCCTGGAGAGAATCTCGGACAGCAGCAATCGGGCGGGGCTGCTCGTGAGATTGGACCCACGCCAAAGAAGTTCGCAGAGGACTGTCTCTCGTGGGAGGGACTCCCATGGCTAAGTAGAGGATTCTTTTCCCCTGATGGACTGACCCTGACCAAAGGAAACCCCCATGCCCTGCCCCCACCCCGGAGCTGCTGGTTAGAAGGAAGGAGGGAGGGGGCGAGCTGAGAAATGGCCTTAATAGGGAGAGGGGTGAGTAGAGAAACAGTGTCTGCAGTAGAAGAATTGTGATGGACTGACTTAAAGAAAAAACCCCACACCCTGCCCCTGCCTGGGAGTTGTTGGTTAGTTGGAAAAGAGGGAGGGGGTGAGCTGGAAAGCGGTGCCTTAAGAGGGAAGGGGGGTCAGTGAAGAAACGGTGTCTTGAGAGCTTATTTTTACCTCTGATTTATCCTCCGACTCTGTTAGAATAATAAATCACTTTTTTTGCAACTTTAAGTTTTACCGCCTGCTTTTGCCCTGAATCTAGTGCGTCACCTTATCAGTGGTCTTATCTCAACTCATAAGTCCAGTGTTTTGTGTTAATTTTCCCTCTCCTCTGCATAGCTGCAGCAGGAGAGAGCATAGAGAGCAAACGTCGTAGGTGCCTGGCATTTAGCCAGGGTCAAACCCACGACACCAGCAAAGCTCATATCTGACTGTGCTCAACAGGCAGCTTTGCTCCTGTCTGTGTCAGGTGTCCACGTGTCCCCATCTTCTGTCTGTCACCCCAGCCACCCATTCACCTTTAGCATGTGGTTGTTTCATCATAACACCTCTGCTCCTTCTCCTCTTCTAGGTGCCTGGCAGAGTTTCATCCTAGAAATGGAAGGTGGTGTGTAATCATCCTTGCCTCTAGGATTCCTAAATCAATTCCTCATGTTTTCATTCAAGAGTTTTCACCTTGTTGTTTTTTTTATTTTCAAAGTCTTCCTCAGGAGACCTCTAAAACTTGCCCACTGCAATGGCAAATTGCAGCCAGACAGCTGAAACACAGGCACTCTGCAGCAGCCAGCAACTGCAGTGAATGGGGAATCCCGTTCCCCTGGTACAATTTAAATGGATTATTCCATTTCAGCTTTAAAAATGCGCCCTTTATGCACACACCAGAGCCTCAGGGAACTGTCCCCTGTCAGAGCTGTGAGCTGAAAGTTGTCACTGAGGCCAAACTGAGGTGCTGCCCAGCCCAGAGCCTTTAGGGAAAAGCCTACTGGAGAGATGAGCACGAGCACTGCTGTTCATGGCTTCGTGGCCTCTCGGTGGGGGGATTTCATCTTGGTCAGCTGGAATGGGGCTGGGGGTCTGGCTGCTCTTTTCGTGGCATTGAAAAGATGTTTCATGGGTATCTGTCCTGCTGTCCATGATAAAGCTTCTGAAACAGGGAAAAAAAAAGTAATGGGTGATGTTTTATAAATGAGAGACCTAATAGCAGATGGCAGCACCTGGGTGAGGGAGGTGGGAAAGGAGGATTTGTGAGCAAGAGAAGCAAACTTCTGTAAAATCCAGAGCTGTAGAAATATTTGATGCTTCAGCTGAACTGGGAACAAATTAGAAAAGTCAATTGGCATTGCCCCAAGTGAGAAATCTTTTTATTTTACTCATCAAACCAAAAATCCTGCAAAGCATTTCTTTGCAACAATTGAATTTTTTTTTGTTCGGCTCCAAGTTCTTAATTTGTTTTAAATAATGTGTTCTAGTAAACTACAAAGCAATAAGCACCTTGATTTTTCAAGTGTTTTTTTCCTTTCCCTTCCCAGGTGGAGCTATTTGCCACACTCAAGATTAATATGTAGTTTACTTTGGTCAACTAAAAACTGATATTTTTTCCCCTCTCTGTGCTGATATGCTGATATGTTTATTCTTTGAAAACTTTCGCCAAGCTAATAAGGATGGATTTTTCCATGGCATTTTATCAAATCTGCCTTCTCTTTGCTGGGTTAAAATTTGATGGAAACAAATTATTCATAAAAATGCAGGTCAGATTTTGTTGTAGTTATAAGAGCTCTTGCCTCCCTAAGAAATATAATAAATGAAACAAAATGAAGATCACAGATGTTGTAATAAAATTAGTAAATGTGTGTATCATTGAACTTCATTGAAATTATTGTAAATGGTGCTGTTACATTGTTTAATTATGTACAATTAGCCCAGGAATTGCTCAGTCCCTGCTGGAGTCTTTTCTCTTGGATTTACAATAGGTCATGGTAGAGCATTTTTCCCATTACTGTCATGGAGGCAGTAATTGAGCTGGATCTGATCTCCCACATTGACTGGCTTTATCCATAGAAGTGTAATTTATTTATGTACAAATAGTTCTTCTTTGCCATTTTTAACAGGAGCCTGGAGCAGGCATAGAGGAGATGGCAGAATTTATAGTCCACTAAGGCATTTTTCATCAAGAGTCATCTGTGAAAACTGATTTGGGCATATAAAACAGGAACAAGATAGTTTTGGTATGTCTTGGAAGTGCTTGTCTTGTGGCCCACGGGCTGGTGATGCCCTGGGCAGTGGGCTTAGGGTTTGTCTACAAACATAAATTTATGTATTGGGAATCCTTCTCCAGAAAAATCCAGAGAAGAATCCAGTCCGTGCAAAGACTGGTGTACTGATCTGGTAGATGCAGGGGTTTTGCCTCGCTAAGCATTTCAGTGCGTTTGGGGGTTTCTGCATATTGATCATGCCAGCAAAACCCACTCAATAATATGATAAATAATTTATTTGCTGACACTTCGCCCAGCCTGCTCTCTATGCACCTCACAGAGGTGTGCTGTGAGAGCTGTCTGTGTTAGCTCTGCAGGCAGGGAGGGCAGCCAGAAACAAACACAAAGTTCAGCTGAAGCCTTTCCTGTGTGCCTCAGGCACGTGCCAGGGAGAGGACGGATCTGCTGCAGAGCCTGAGGAAGGCTTCAGGTAGTGGGGAGACTGTGGGGGTGCAGGTGCTGTGCAGGGCTACCAGCTCCTGCCTAGGACAGCAGCTCCTTGTGCTTGACCTTGAGCCAGATGGGATTGGGGTTTTAGAAAAGGCCAATCCATTCAAAGCCTTTCTCTGCCCACCTGTGACACGCTCTTGGTGCAGGTCAATGTGCACACACCGCACCCAGGGAGGGTGGCAGGTAAAAGGTGTGAGTGGCTCATGTCGCTGCACCAGGACATCTCTTTGCCTCAGCTGCTTTGTGCACCCTCTGCCTCGCTCCTAAAACATCAGATGGAGCAACAGCACACCACACCTGCAGCTCCTGGCAGGTATTGTACCTGTGGATGGACTGGAGCTGTCTCAGCAAACACTGGAGCCATGCGCAAGTTTATTCAAAACTGTTTCCATCAGCGGAAGAGTACATTATTTATGATTCCATTTTCCTCTCTGTTTGGAGAGCATTTATCAAATCAATCAGAGAATTAATTAGGCCATTATTATTTTTTCATTATTTGCCTAAGCCTTGGTATATTTACCCTACACAAATAGAAAGGCCACCAGTAAATGGGATCAGGAGCCTGAAATAACTCTTTTCTTCCTCATACTTCAGAGGAGGAGCCTGAGAGCGGCTTTGCAGTATGAAGTTGTGATGTGTAAGAAGTGATGGGATGCTGTCAAGTGTCATTTGTCATCTGTGTCCTGAACGAGATGGGCTCTGCTCTGTGGTGTTGGACCAGCAGAGTTGTTTTGTGCCCCGTTTCACAAGTGAGGCACCAAGAAGTTACCAATCAGCACACATGAAAGGCCCCAAGCAGCTGAGACCCCCCGGCTTAACCTTTTTGCACAGGCTCTCCTGCATCTTTGTTAGTGTCCCCTCCCACTCGGCATCTGGTGTCACCTCCATCATCTTCTGGTTGTGGCTGGAGCTTTCCAGAGCGATGCCAGCCACCATTCCTCTGGTGTCTCCTCAGAAATGGGTTTGGGTTTTTTGTTCAGACTGACTCATTTGGTGATTTTGCCAAAATGGGACCAGCGGTGGGTGGCCAGGCTTGGGGGCCAGGAGTGGTGGGCTCAGTGCTATTCCTGGCACCCCTTTTCCCATGGTGGCCGTGCCTTCCAGCTCTCAGACTCCGTGTCAGCACGTGGGTTCTGAATTTGGGATTTGCTGCTGCCTGACCTGTGTGATGGGGAGAGAGCGTGTTCCTGCAGGGTGATGTTATCTCAGGTGCCCAGGCAGCTCCCCGGTGGAGGGAGCACCGAAAGGGTGCTTCCCATTTCCCGCTGTGCGGGAGCTCCTGGGCCAGGCGCTGTGGTTGGAGCAGAGCAGGTGAGGATGAGGGGATGGGGAAATTACAGCAGCACTGTGTCAGCCCTGAAGTGCTGGACAAAACCCAGCGGTTACAGAAGTGTTTCAAGAGCGTCCCAAGGTGAGGAGCCAGAACGGCTTGGAGTATTTTCCAAGACCAAAGCAGGATAAAGGGATTGTTGGGAATATGATACTGCATGACCCCTGTACCCCACCACATCTACTCCATGGGGCTTATTTTCCAGTAATTGTTGGGTTTTGTTCTTACAGCTGCTTGGAGTGTTAATGAAAAAGCTTTGCAGTGCGGTTTTCCTCCAGGTGACCCAGCTATTTTGAAAAGCACTAAGGGCCACTGAACAAAAGTGTATAATGTATAATTAATGCAATAATTGTATAATTTTATTCCCCTTTTCATCAAAGTTGCTGTACACAGTGCATGTATTAAATATGACTACAGTGCTGTTTCCCAAGACAACTGCTGAAGATGAGTTAGGAAGTTCTCAATAGGCTATTCCATTTAAACATTTTCTTTGCAAAATAAATACAGGCTGTCTTGTGAATAAGAATGAGATTAGCTGAAGTCATTAATTAGTATGACTTTTTAAAAGGAAGCTGTAAATGGAATAATTTACTACATACAGCATCCTAATTTTCTTCACTGTAAAATATTTTTCTTTTTTTACTATTTGCTCTCTGTTGCTGTTAAAATGTTGCTGTTCAAGGCCTTTCGTAAGTTCTGAACTTCATTTTGGGTGGGTACCCCATGGTTTTCTAGCTTGTCTCTTTTTCTCCCAGTCATCCTGCTCCTGGGTTTTGGACAGAGAGAATATTGTCATTGTGACTGAACCATCTTTGCTTCCCTTGCAACTTGTCCCTTGGGGTGCTTCCCATCACCAGAGGGGTCAGGCTGGGGACTAGAGCTCAGTGCCCAAGACAGTGAGTTTCGACCTGCAGTTATCTAATAAATTAGAAAAAGAGATTGCAGGGCTGGAGGTCTCTGAAGCAAGGAGAGCTCAGTATTGCCATGATTGTCTCTTGGCACATGAGCATCATGTAAGTCCTGGCAGCAATCCGGAGACCTGAAATCCTGAAAAGGGACACAAAAGAGCTCATGGGTCCTTTGCATGAGTGTGTTGACCTCGTGTTTTGTTTGCTTTCCTTATGTAGTTCAGTTTGGAAACTGTTAAAATGCCTGTTGTGGGGAGATCAAAAAGATCCTTTTCTTTGAGTGGAAAGGGTTAAACTGAAGTTAAAAAAGTGAACTTCTGAGGAGTTGTTTCAGAAAGAAATTCAGAAAGACAAAATTAAGATGGTTGAGTCTCATATCTTTTCCCTAAAGCTTGGAGCAATTTGTTTAAACATTGATTTTAAGATTTATTTTCCTACTGGCTTTTTTTTTTCCAGTGGCTTGATTTTCATTCCTTCTCTGGTGTGCCTGTTAATTTTGCACGCTATCACAGGCCTAATTCTTCTCTGTTTCAAATGAATATCATATAAATTAATTGCCATATGATTACCATGTAATTACATTGTGACTCATGACAGTTTAGACAAAGTATCATAGCTGCATTTTAAGAAGTGATAAATGTTTGACTAATGTGTCAGAAAAATGTAAATATATTGTGATTATTGTGGCACTGTTAAACACATTAATTCTCTCGCCTAGTTTCTGTAAGCTGTCAGTCATGCTGTGGCAAAGAGCAGTCAATCTGAGTTCCTAAATTTATCTTGTTTTTATCTTAAATTTACATGTTTAGGCAACGTTTAGCATTTGGGAAGGTTTTTGCACCAAGAGCCAGGGAGGAGGGAGGTGGCCTGAGTGGCACTGCAGGATCACGCATGGCACTCTGGAGAGACCTGTATCATCCAAGTCAGCTGCTTATGAAATAGATCTATCAAGTTCTATCCTTAGTTGAAAATTAGGAGCTTTCTCATCCTATTAACTAAGTCACTATTCAGTAAGTCAGTGTAAATGGGCAAACCCTTTTGCCAGCTGCTGTGAGGTGTCAGGCAGGCTCCTATGGATAGCAAAAACATGTTTAGCATCGAGTTCCTTAAAATAGCGTCTGTTTTGTTTAAAAGGGTCTGAGGTCTTCAAGGGCATTAGGAAAGCCAACAGCCAGGCTGAGGAAGCTACTGAAGGCCAGATAGCAGTGTTTGCTCTCAGTTTTGAATACCTTCAGCACTGATGTGGTCTTATCACTCCCAGTCAAGTGTCCCTAGCGAGACAGCAAGATTACAAAAGAGCATGTCGCTGATTTTCAGCTCCCTTCCGTGCCTGGATGTCAGCCCCGCACAAAAGCTCGGGATAAAGCACGGATACCCAGACCCCCAGCGATGCACAGAGCTTCTGGGCTGTTGCAGGGATTCGGGCTGGGAGCTCTCAAGGGCTTCTCTTGCCCTCTCCTGCTGCTCTGCCCCTGCTCATGCCTTTACAGCACGTCCCTGTGTTGCTTGAGGCGCTTCCCAAGGGTGTTGAAGAGCTTCAGGAGCAATTCCAGAGTGGGACAGATCTGACCATAGCCCCCACCTTTCCCCCACACACCCTGCCTTGATGCTGTGCCCAAGGGATTTGTCTGGGTTAGCAGGGTAGTTGCTGCTGTTTTGCCAACTAAATTAAGCAGACATCAGTAAAAATGATTTATTGAACTGAGCCAACAGGACAATGTCCTCTGCTCGTATAAGGTCCTGCTAGAAGCAGCCTGGTAGCAGTTTACAGCAAATAAATAGGCAAATTCATTTAAAACAAAGTAAGCTGTGGAGTTGGTGAGGAGAGGAAGGGCAAGGAAGGTATTTCTAGTGGATTTACAATCTGGAAATTATCAGCCCCGTGGCTTAGGATCCCCTTCCTTGATGCTGAGTGACAACTGAGTCACTCATCCATCTCTGATGGGCTTTGAAAGCAGGGACTCGGGCTGGCCAGGCTGTAGGCATTTCCCAGCCACCTATTTACAGCCATCCAGCTGGAAAACAGTGTCCCAATGCCCTACAAACCCACCTCCAGAGAAATTGTTTCTAGTCTGTGGGAGCAGTAAAAATGAAAGTTGCCCTAATTCTGGGAGGTGTGAACTTCAAAAGCCTGTGCAGAGCTTGGTTAATTTTTAACAGTGTTGAACGTGGGCAGTTTTTTCCCCTTCTTCCTTGCTCTCTTTTTATTAGCTGAGAAAAGTGGGGAAGGAAATAAATTGAAGGACTTGGTTAATGCAATGTGTGACATTAGAAATTACCTTAATAATGAAATGCATGATTAGACCAATTAGTGAGGTAGGATGGAAATGCGGTGTGTGTAGGTAGTGCATGCTTAGCATGCAGAACCCCTAAAAACAGAGCTGATAACCATCAGGGAGGCAAGAAAATAACTGTGTTTCCTCTGCTCTAGACCTCTGGTTTGATCGTCTTTGCTGTGGCCAGAGCCAGGTCACCTTTTTCCTTCTGACTTCAATTATTTTACCTATAGCTTTGAGAAAAGACATTTCTGTTTCAGTGAGTAGAGTGAAAATGAGCATTTTCTAACAATTGCCAGTCTTTCCTGCTAAATCTACATGTGGCCTGTAACTTTTGGAAGGCTTAAACCACATCCTGTCCTTGATGTCATGGATATGTGACCATCACAGCCATGTGTGCTTGAGCAACCTACAGCAATGGTTTGCTTGAAAATGGGAATATTTATGTGTTTGTAGGGTATATACATGTGAATTCTATGGGAAAGCAGCTTATCTGTCCTATCCCTCTAGGATCACCCATCTCAGCAAATCTGTCCTTAAAAAAAAATCCTAAGGATTTTTTGTCTTTGCAAACTGAAAACTGATGGTGTTTGGGGTTTGTATTTTTTGGGTTTTCTTTGTGTGGGTTTTTTCGAGTTTGCTTGTTCTTTGTTTTGGGGTTTTTTTTTATTTTGGTAGGTTGGGATTTTTTTTGTTTGTTTGGGTTTTTTTTGTTTTTGTTTGAGTTTTTTTGTTGTTTTTGTTTTATTTTGGGTTTGTGTGTGTGTGTGTGTGTGTGTGTGTGTGTGTTTTGGAGTGGGGGGTGTTTTGGGGTGGGGGGTGTTTTGGGGTTTTTTTGGTTCATTGTTTGGGGTTTTTTTGTCTCTGAGGGGCTGAAAAATAAAGCCACTCATTTCCAGCCAGGCCTTTTCACATTAGCCTGTATGAACACAGCAGCACTAACGCCTTGGTAAATGATGTTGAAATGCAAGAAAAAAGCTGTAAAAGTTAATTCAGTGAGGAGTGCTTGGTACCTTTTCTAGTATTGTTATTAGCATGCATGATATGAAAACTTCTCGCTATAAGCAAGACTACAAGTGGCTGACTGAGGAGGAAAGTTCAAATCTGGGGCAGTTTTTAGCACATCCCTTCGTATAAAGTTTGAGTGTTCACAGTGTACAGTGATGCATTTTTTACAGTGTTCCTTGAGACACGTTTCCCGGCCTGCCACTTCTCAATATTACATATTTCTTACCAGGTAGTCCTTGTTTGTGTGCGAAGTTCCTTACTCTCCTCACGGTATGGGTGAGCTGAGACTCAGAGCAAAGTTTTGCTTGCCGAGCTCTCTGTCCCCAGGAAAGCACAAGCAACTTTTTTTTCAGAAGCCCCACGCTGGTGGCAGAGGCAACATCTCTGCTGTGCTTCTCAGGAAGAGAGAGTAGCTCTTTGGATTCTGCCTCTTGCCTTGTGATATCGGGCACTGTCAGTTCGCTTTTTTGTTGGCTGCTGCTGCAGTTTCAATCACAGGAGTGTGCTGGTATGTTCTCCTTGAAGGCTGTTCTGCAGATAGCTGGGGGTTGTGCCTAAACAGGCATAAACAGAGATGCTGTATTGAATAATAGGATATTCAAGGGCCTCATTTCGGATTGATGGTGATGAGTGAAAGAAGGGTTACAGAACAGAATAGACCTGGGAGTCTGCTTAGCCACAAGAAAATACTTGACACAGTAGAAAAGTAGGGAATTAAAAGTAATTTGCCTACCTCAAGTACTGTACTTTCTGTAGGAGTGCTATCAATTGTTTAAATAGAGGGAATTGAAATTATACTGCCATTTGGCACAATAGGACTTAGCCTAATTTTATCAATTAGAGTATAAACCTGTCAGGAGGAGTGCTGACTGGGGGCACTTGGGCTGGGGTGTGACGAGGCAGGTTCACAGGGGTGCCAAGCGCCTGGCTATTGGCTTTATTAAGTGGAATGTTTTGCTTAAAACATTGCCCAAAGGCTTCCAGGTTTAAAGTAAGTCTTGTGGTGTGTGTGCACCTCTGGGAGTCCCCCCACACACTTAACTTGCTCCAGGAGCTCTGGGTAGGAATTCAGGTCTGGATATGCCAGAAAAAGGTGCCCCCGCTGCTCTAGTTTCCCTCTCAAGTCTGCAGCATGGTGCAATGCAATTCCTGCAGCACTGTTGTTTTTCCTCTCTGGACCTCTGTTTTCTTCTGTGTTCAGGCAGTGCTGAGGCACACCAAAATGAATCCTCATATTGCTGCTCTTCCTAATCTTCCATTGCCCAGACTTCTGTCTAGCAATACTTTTGCCCAGGAAAAGCGGTGGATTTTGTAGTCAGGCATTTTCAATGGTTATTTCCCAGTTACACTTGTTTGCATGGGAATTGCTGAGGGTTCAGGCAGCCTTGTTACGGTGGCTTTGTTGTGCCGGGGCTTAAAACCTGCCCACCTCCAGATGCCTGTCCCCCAGCACAGACCCCTCAGGCTGTACCTACTCTTGTGTTGGTGGCTGCAGTGGGGTGACCCTGGCTGGGCCCCAGGCACCCACCAAAGCCACTCTCTCAATCCTCTCTGCAGGTGGGCAGGGGAGAACAAACAGAATGAAGGGTTCATGAGTTAAGGAACTGGGAGAGATCACTCACCAGATACCATTACAGGCAAAACAGGCTCTAATTAGAGATATGAATTGAATTTATTGCTAACAAAGTCAGAGCAGGATAATGAGAAGTAAAATAAACCCTTAAAAACACCTGCCCCCCACTCCTCCCTTCTTTCCAGCTCTACTTCCTTTTCCCAATGGTGCAGGGAGTCGGGTATGGGGGTTATGATCAGTTCATTACCCATGGTGTCTCCTGCTGCTCAGGGAGAGTTGTTCCCCTGCTCCACCGTGGGGTTCCTCCCACGGGAGACAGTTCTCTGTGAAGCTTGGGCTCCTCTCTCCATGGGCCTCCCACAGGGTCACAGCATCCTCTCAAGCATCCCCCCGCTCTGGCACGGGCTCCTCCACAGCCTGCGGGTGGATCTCTGCACCCCCATGGATCTTCATGGAGCACCTCCTCCTGCACTGACCTTGGTGTCTGCAGAGTTGTGCTTCTCACATGTTCTCACTCCACTCTTCTCTGGCCACAGTCACAACTGTGCCACAACTTTTGTTTTGCTTTCTTAAATCTGTTATCCTAGAGGCATTATCACCATTTGTAATTGGCCCAGCCTTGGCCAGTGGCCTGTGCATCTTTGGAGGGATTGGCTCTGCCAGACATCCAGGAAGCTTCCAGCAGTGTCTCACAGAAGCCACCCCTGCAGCCTCCCCACTACCAAAACTTGTGCATCAAGCCCAAAGCAGGGGCCAGTGTTTCAGTGCAAAGCCAGCTCCGTGTCTGGGCTGTGAGCGCCGGCCCCGTCACCTTCTGCCGACGCTGCTGCTGCAGGGCCGTGGCACAGACCAGGCACGTCCAGAGCCTCCAACCAACGCAGCAAGATTTGCAAGGGACCATCTGTCACTGCCCAGAGCCCTTTCCCTCTGAAGGCGGGAGGAATTTACAGAATCAGAGGAGGTAATTGGTTTAGTTACTCTTCCAGGCCTCAGCCAGCAGTCACTGCTCAGCCCAGCCGTGCAGGCCCTGCGTGAGGCCTGCCTTTCTCTGGGGACGGGGGCTCTTGGTTTGTATTTCTGCATCTTCCTCCATTTCTCTGGGCTCTTTGGAGTCGCACACCTGTTCCCCCCACACACCTAGGACACGGCCTTGCCTTTTGTTCCCGTGGCATCTGCCATGCTCCAGTCGCTGGCCCCGTTGCTTTTCCCATTTATCCCGAAGGAGGGGCAGCATCTGTCCCCACTGGTTTCAGCATTTATTGTCCCCAGGCCTCCTGTGGGCCCTGCAGCAGGAGCTGGAAGCTCTGGCCTTGGCCAAGGTGTGCTGCCGTGCATGGAATGGTGGGGATGGAAAGAACTGCCTCCTTCTCCAGCTCTGTGCAGCCTCACAGACTGAGAGGGCCATGAATTCCTTTGCCTCGGAAAACAGCAGTGTCTGGAACACTGGTGAGGCCTTGGTCTGATGGAAATCATACCGGAGGTGACTGTGTCAAGATGGTTGAGATTTTTCTGTTTTGTTTTTTTTTTCTGTAAATAATGAGATGTCTACTTAATAGGACTATAGGGATGTCAATGTGCAGTGAAAAAAATTCCCTTTGCATCATGGCAGGAGTGAGGAATCCACCCCCCCCCCCCCCCCCCCGAATTTCCCATGTTGGGTATTGGAAGGAATTGTGCACAAAGAAGTAAACAGGGTCACTCTCAGCAGTTTAACTTACTTTACTCCTCAGTTATAGCTTTCAATAAGAGGTAAAGGCCATTTCAACATGACCTCTGGAGTTTTTCCCCTCAGGACAGAGCACATGAATATGTAGATGTCGTCCTTGAAAACTATAACTTATTTAATCTTGGAATGGGTTTGCCATGGCACTGTCTTGCTTGGCCACAGCCCTTGTCAAAGAAATGGTGACATGACCAAGAAACCCAATAAGCAGCTACAGTCCTTCCGGCTAAAAGGAAGGAGTTGTAGCCAGGACATAAAAGGAGGAAGAATTGGCACAAGGATGCATTTCATTTTGCCAGTTTTCACATCTGGTGTAATTGCCAGCTATGCAGGTGAAGCTGAGCAGGTGCGATATTGCATCCAGGGCGCAACCCACAAAAAGCCAAAAGCTTATTATTTTATCAAGATTCTTTTAGTATGAATCACAAGAATTGAGTGTTTCCTAATTTTATTAGGTGTCTAACAAGCTCAGTCCCAAAACTAGGCGTATTAACTCCATCCAATCTAAATACTTTCTAGAACCACAAAAATGCACATCCTGATTTTGTTTGGATGTATTACAACCCCTGCCCTAATACCACTACCAGACACACAGGCTCTGTCCAAACTGAATGATTTCTGGAACTTCAGTAAATACCTTTAGGTGCTGAAGGCTCGATCTGCTGCCAGTATAGTTTAGCTGAGCTTGGCTGATGCTGTGCAAGGTTTTATCTGCTAAGCAGCTGGTTTCTTGGGGTTGGGATCCCATAAACGTAGCCTTCAGTGTGATTTCAGAGGGAACAGAGTCCCTGTGCATCTGGGAGTATTGACAGGCTGCACCCAAGTTTTTCCTAAGTGTTGTGTCAAAGGGTTAAGTAAATACAGAGGCACATTTAATCCTGCAACCTGTGTTTTTGAAGAGATCATCCTTGAAACTACCACCAAGTTCACCAGGAGCAAAATCCACAGCTTTGTGAAATTCAGTGGAAAATTGGCTTCAAGGAGCATTAACTCAGGTTCTCAGTGAATGTCTTTCTTCTTGATTAAGAGAGGGGGGAGAAAAGGAAAAAGAGCACCTTTAGATACTAAAGTCACTTTTTTACTTTCCCCACAAGTTTGAATTTGTCCACTACCTGGATTATTTGCCTGTTTTATTTATTGATACTGAGACAGAACTATGTTTAGGTTTAATTCGAGGCTCCAGATGGTTTTTAGAAGGCGATCACGATTACAGCCCTGAGATTTGTGCACGGCTGTTTCCCCTTCCATGCCTTACAGCTAAACCCCGCTTGCTCAGATGTGGAAATTCTATGGAATTTCACAGTTCCTGTGAAGGAAAAGATCTTTTTCTGCAAAGCCTTTGGCATGATTTCCATGGGAGATGGCAGTACTTTCCCCCAGCACCCAGGGATGCACGGAGGGGTCATGGCCAGCTCTGCAGCCTGCTCTGACTTGGCTGTTGAGGGGCTTTGGAGAGGAGCATTTTTTCATCCAGTCCTCCCAAATCTGCCAGCAGAGCTGAGAGCCCCTGAATATAGGGGCTCTCAAATAATAGGCATTGTGTGGTGTACCCAAATGGTAGCTCAGCTGAGGGTTGGAAATGAGGAGCGGTGCTTTAAAATCATTTAGCTTGGTTTATCAAATCTGAAATACGTGATCTTAAGATGAGCCTTCCAATGCTCTGGGGGTCCGTTCAGTGTCAGAGGATTGTGCAAAAACACGAAGGAGCTCTGGCTCCCCTCCTTGGAGCCCAGAGCCCTGCACAGGTGGCTGCTACATTCTCCTCCCACCATGGTGTGGGAGAGCTGCCTCTGAATCTCCTTTTCTGCTCTGAATTGGACTTACCATGCTACTACGTGTGATAATTTTATTTTAGGCACCATAGTATGGCCACGTGTTACTTTGTAAGAGCAGCACTGTGTAATCCAGCTGGTGCCTTTTTGGTTTGCTTTTTCTTTGCAAAGAAAAGCTTTAAACCCAGTTTTTAGAGAAGCTTTAAACCCAGTTTTTAGAAAAGCTTTAAACCCAGCTTTTACAGTGAATGTAATGCAGGAGCATCAGCAAAGTGCATCAATGCAGGATTTGCCCTTCCCATGCCCTGTTCCTGTAAGCCACACCTCAAAGGTGTGCAAACCCTGTTTTTCATTAGGAGCTAGAAAAATCTACTGTGTTTTAGAAAAAAAGTGTGCAGGAGCTGTTTGCTTGAGGAGAGGTTTAGGCTACCAAAACCTTACTTTCGGAGGTACCAGTGATGGAGGAAACACTTGTTCTGTCGGTTTTTTGCACACTTGGTTTTCAGCTCACTTGTGTTAAGCTTTTCAGCTTTTGCATCTGCTATATCATTTTGCTTTCATTTTTAAAGTGTTCTGTGTACATCTAAACCCACATGAGGATGATCTGTTTTCTCCTTTTTGTTTCTTTCTAAGGCAATAAGACATCTGGCTGCTCCTAGTGTGAATTATCAAGTCTCATTCTTTTAACCCCCCTCATCACTTTATTTGTAAAGTGCTCACCCGCTGAGATACCAGGGGCCATGTGCAAACAGTTTAAAAACAACATTGGGAAATAAATGGCACGGGCAAAAATGATGGGATGCTTTTTAAAGCGGAAAAGCTCTGAGTGCTGACAAAGGCGTGTTGAGGAGCAGGGCAGAGAGGTCAGCATCACTGCAAAGCCCAAAGCTGACCCTTCTTCCAAAAATCAAGTGTGAAGTTCAGCTCTTCCTCCCTGGGTGGTGACCCTAGCAGGGACTGGGATGTGTCCTTAAATCTTCTTCTGAATTTGGCCAATGCTGTAAGAAAAGCCATATCCCTGACCATTTGGGAGAGCAGGACCCCAGCATTGCTGGGGTGTTGATCACTGCAGGAGGAGACTGGAAAACTTTTAAAAGCTGAACTTCCGTCCCTGGGAGTGCCCAAGGCCAGGCTGGACAGGGCTTGGAGCAGCCTGGGATAGTGGAAGGTGTCTCTGCCCGTGGCAGGGGGTGGAACGAGATGAGCTTTAATGTCTCTTCCAATCTAAATCTGTCTGTAATTCCTCTGGAGGCAGCCAGTGGGGAGTCCTTTGCATGAAGGCCCTGGGTGCCTGGGTGTTCAGAGCTGCCCGTGCCAGCTCCCTGTGCCAGGACAGTGTCTCTGGGAGCTCTGCTAGAGGTGGAATCGTGGTGCTAAAGCCTGGCTGGCTGAGGCACGTGTGCTGCTCGTGCGAAGTCCTTGGAGGAAGCGTAAGGATTGAGGCAGAGCAAATGAGCTGGCTGGCTCTGTTTGTGTGCCACAGCTGCCAAATGGCTTTTTTTGGGAAGAGCCCTGCCAAGAAAAAGCCCAAAACAGCACCGTGCTGCCAAGATGTTCAACTTTCTGTGCCCGCTCCAGCAGATAGAGATATCCAGAAAGACAAAGCTCTGCCACGATGTTCTCTTCTCCCTTGTTCATGCACGAGGCAGCTTCCAGGGCCCAGATGGATTCCAAGTGCCCACGAGCCCATGGATTCTTTGGGATTGGCATGGGTGGGGTGACCTGTGTGTGCAGGGACAGGGCATGGGGCAGATCAGAGGATGGGAAGGCATCAGCCCCACGTGCTTCTTTTCAGCAGTTTGTGGTCTCGCAGCACTGTCTCGTGCTTTCACAGTACCTCTGGAAAGAGCCTTGTGGAAAATAAACAGGAGTTTTCATGGAAAATGAGAGGGTGATAGAACAAATAACACATCATTGATTTATATAGTTTTAAAATGACTTAGATGCTGGAGAGTTGCCAGTAGATGAAAAGAAACATCCAAATCTGATCGCGGCTTTGAGTGGCTGCAGGAGCTGAGCAGTCGGTCCCTCTGTCCAGGATTAACTCAGTTTATCCTGAGCACTGTGGGAAGCAGCACTAGCATCAAAGAGGATAATCACTGGTTTTCCTGGTGCTTTTCCATCTGACAAAGCCTTCAGAGCCTCACACTTCACCCAGAAGTGTTAGGACTAATGCAGGCAGGGGGTGAGCCAACTCCAACCCTTCCTGGGGGCAGATTACTCGCATGGAAATCTGTCCCTGCATTGGAGGGTGAGGAGCTGGCGGGGCAGGACTAAGGCAGACTGCAGGGGACGGATGCCAAACACCAACATGGGCATTGTTAGGAGCGAGCTGGGTGCAGGTGTTGAAGAGACGGGGAGCCTTCAGCAAAGAGTCAAAGCAAATTCCTCTATGCCAGCTTTCCATCCTCTGGATCTTTATTCGGATGCCATACATTTTTAGCAATCCTCACTGGGACAAATTTAGTCAGGTCTTTCAAGGTTTTCTTGGGTGGAGATGAAGGCAGGCGCAGCCATGAGCACTTCAAGGGCTGGTGCCTACAGGAAATGAGAAATTTTGACCAGGAACAGCTTGAGCCTGAAGTTGAGAAATTTGGCTTTGCTGTGATAGACGACAGAAGACTCAGTGGGTAGATCTGAAATTGAGGAATTTAATCAACATAGCAAATGACAGGTTTGATTTTAAGCACTTGTCTTTGTCTTCAAATGGAAATGGAGGGTTTCTGGAACTAAGAGATGGAGAAAAAACCTTGGGTAAGGGAGGTGGATGGAGAAAGTCAGTGCTGTTTTGGGATAGGCTTCTGGTCAGATGGCACCACCAGGCTCTGCTGTGCTCTGTTGTACTGAGGTACTTTGCTGATATTTCTGTGTTACTAAATCAGAGCAACTCTTCGATGACAAAGCGTTGATTAAAGAGCAGCAGACATGACAGGAAAGTGTCGCTGAAAGGAAGTAACAGTCCCAGAATGGTATTCCCACCAACCCAGGGTCAGAGGCATCTTACAACCACATCCAAAGGATTTTAGCCAGGAGAGAGAGGGGGAAGGCTGTACACTAACATACGAGTTGCTTGAACTGATTGAAAACCAAATGGACAATTTTCAGCCTTGAAAATCAGGTGAGAGGACAAAGCAAATGAGTGCTACAAGACTGACTAATAATTGAGATAAATGCTGAAGTCTACACTGCATTATTGTGTACCGTGCGGTGTTTGTTAAGATTTCCTAAATGCCGTGAGAATTTACCAGTACTGCTGTCTAGGTTGAGTCAGATTTCTCCAATACTCACACTGAGCTTATTATTTATGGTTTCCTTTAAGGTGTTAAATAAAAAAAGTGCAAAAATGCTTATTTTTTTTTAATGAGGTATAGAATAAATAAATATGAGGATAAAACCAATGGGGGGGGGGGTTAGCCATTTCCTGCATGTTAGCAAAATCCTATGCTATGGCTGGAAGTGTTTTGAGGGAATAATTAATAATTCATTTATTTTTTACACTAATATTTCTCTAACACTTTCCTATTCTAGTTAGCTTTTGGAAAACAAACTCAGTTTGAACTTGAGGGGAGAGAAGTTTGAAATATTTTAAACAAATTAACTTCTCCTAGGACCTTAACTACCATGCTCTCTCAGAATTTTAAATCCAATCTGTTTGAATAAAGCATATGAGGTCCTTTTTTTAAAATGGAGCAAAAAAAAATCCCCAACCTCCAAAGCAGACCAGAGAAAAAGAAGACAATAGTGCTTGGAAAGCAACCTCTTGGCAAAGAGGAACAAGAGCAGTGGAATAATTTAATTGCTCATCAGCTAATTATACGGTATTATAATGTTAATGTGTCTTCATCATGACAATGTAATAGGTATAGATTGAAGCATATGAAAAAGAAAGTGTTGATGCAGTAATTATAACTAAGAGCAGAGCTGTTAGAGTAATTATAGCGCTTCATCAGGTAATTAACGTATTGTTCAACTTGAGATGGAGAACAAAGAGTGAAGAAGTTAAATATTGAAGGACATGCCTTCCCCGCTCCCCAGCTCCCTGCACTTGCTGCGGGAGGTGATACTCCGCATTGATACTGTTATTTTCTTATTTCCTTGGACATCTTTAATCGACTGGGGGGAGCTGTCGGGGTGCTTGTAGCCAAACAGGCCGGCGGCCTGGCTAGAGTTATTGTAAGCTCTTTGTGCTGGGGGCCCTCTGGACCCTCCCTGCTGCAGAGGCAATGGAGGTGCAGATGGGTGTCTGGCACTAAAGGGCTGTAGGTGCTGCTGCAAATTGACCAAAGACACCAATTCAGCACAGGCAGAACTGATGCACAGAAATCCTGGAGCAAAATGACCATCTGAAGTTGAGTTGGGTTTCTGCTGTCTTTTGGGGTGCTGCGGGTGCCAAGGGCATCCCTGCCAGGGCACAAACGGTGTCCTCGCTCGTGCTGCCCCAGATCCCTGCAGGAAGGCAGCTCTGGCCTGGCTATCACAGCTCCCAGGCTGGGGGTCAATTCCGCCGTGTCCAGCAGTCAGGTCTCCCATGGGGAAGGCGCTGGGCTGCCCCTGGCACATCGCTGCCCGCAGCCAGCAGCATCACAGGGGAGAACCACTTCGGGCTAATCAGGGGTTTCATATTGATCCATCCCAAAGAGATCTATCCTGCCTCTGCAATTTGACTTATGCTGTTGGAAAAACCTGCCCAGGATCAAGGAACAGTGCTCGAGGAGGGGTGATGTATCTGGGTTTGATTTTTCATTTGCTGGTGAAACAGACTGAGAGTTGTTTTCAGCTTTGTACAAAACTAATAAGGAAGCCCTTGGATCTTGGGCAGCAAGTACTTGCAACATAAACATTACTTTTAAATATCCAGCTTTGTGTCTGAACTACCCCCAAAAAAACCCCAGGAGTTTCTCATTGTCTCTCTCATCCCACAGGAGTGCTTTAAGTCACTAAATCAGTGCTGTAAACATTTGGATGCACTTAACCATGAACACACATTTCCATGGGTGTCTGTACTGCCCTGTAAGATCTTATTCCCATCTCAGTGTGCAAATTTTGACAGAGTCAGTAATTTCTGTCAGGGTGTCTCCCAGGCAAGTCTACACCTAAAGCATGGTGTGTTTGTTCCCTGTCCTTGGTCCATCAGGACATCTCAGCACCACTGCCTTCTGCCAGCCTGCAATCTGCACGCCTCCCTGGAGAGCTAATGATACTGGTGGCAGCATTTTTTAATTTTTGGCTGAACTTCCCTCCTTCACCTCAGCACAGTTTTCTATTGAAAATCAAACCACCTCGCAACTGATTGTCATCGCCAACAGCATAATTTGTGATGAAATTAGGGCAACAGTGGGACAGGTTTGGTGAGTTCATTTAGTGATGTGCTGATTTGCAGTTCAGTTTGATGCCTTGCTGCAGTTTATTTAAGTGTTGCATCCCTTCGCAGGCTCTCCAGGTGCAATGTGTGGTACCCAGCTTGAGTGCTCAGAGTATTTGCTCAGTTAGAATCAAATGGAATGTTAAAATGTTGTTTTAATGTAAATCATGTCATGCAGCAGGAAGGATGATGTTGTTTTCCTGGTGAAAGGTGTGGAAACAGATACTGTGGGGTAACAGAAAGGTGGGATCAGTGTAAGAAAATGGGATTTGGATGCGGTGAGCTGCAAGGAGCTTGGCTGCAAAGGCGGCCAGTGCAGAGCCCTTGGGATCATGAGCTGAAGTCACTGAAGTGCAGCAAAAGAGGGCTAAAAGGAAATTAGATTGCTGTTAGGAAAGGAAGAAACCCAAAAGAGCAAAAAGAAGTATGCTGGCTAAAACGGCAGATAAGGGTGAGCTGAGTTTTAGGTTAAAAAAAGAAGTCCAGGTATCAGAGAGCAGAAGCTTTGGAGCAACAACCTGATCACAAAGGTGAGTGGAATTTCAGGGTGGAGGTTGTTAAATTTCTATGGGGGATTACATGCTGTAATGCCAGCAAGAGCACCTCCTGCCACCTTGATCCCGAGCCACCTAAATACATCCTGCAGACAGTGGTCGGGGGTTTGGGGAGGGTAAGAGAGAAGAGCTGGAGCTCTTGGGTCTCCAGTGACCATGCCCTGGGACAAGCTGATTCTGCCTTGGGAGTGAAGTAACTAAATGTGGTGAAAGTCTCTTATATCCTCATCTGGAATGCCATAGTTTAGGACCTCGTTCATTATTATTTAAGAACACAGCATTACTAAGGCTGTGTATTAGCAGCATGCGGCGTTTCAGTGAATATGTGCTAACCCAGCCTGAGCATTTCATTCTGCCTGAATACACCTTCAGTTCCTCTTCAAAATGAATGACAATGAGGTACCTGTGTATTTTGAACATCTCTGGAAAAAAATGGCCTTAAAATACAGTTATAATGACATACCCTATATACAGCCAATTGTAGGCAAAATGGAATTTAGCTATTGGTTCAAAAAAAGTGCATTTTAATACACTTTAATATTTTTTCTAGATTGAATTTGCCATGTTCTGCAGAAAAAAACCTTTTGTTGAGCAGAATGATATATTAAATTTGGTTGGCCCTTTCCTGTTAGAAGCTGGGGAAGTTTGTTCCCTGGTAAAATGCACATTTCTCTGTCTTGAAAAGATTTAATTGTATTTCCATGAGCGCCTCTGTCACAGGCATGGAAGATGTGTTCTCTTAACAAATCTGTCTGTTTAGGCCTCAGTGTGTAATATCAACAACGCTCTGGAAAAGTTCCTTTCAGTGAAACAGGAGAGCTTAGTCTGAGTGTGTGGTAATGATGGATTGCTACATCTGTAGCAGGATCTCCTGCTGGACTGTGGCTGACACTGTGCAAAGAGCTCAGGACTAACTCAGCGCAGTGTTTCCAGCTTGGGGAATCTGATCCAAATGGAGCCCATCAAGAACTGGCACTTTAATCCTCCTAATATTTTGCATTCTGTTCTAATACACTTAAATCTGGGGTTATGGCCAGGACTGCCCTGTTCAGAAGAACTTGTTTCCCGTTTGCAAAAGGGAATTAAACCCCAGGTCAGATAGAGTGGCAGATGGGAAATTCTGCCTGTGGATAATCTCACAGCTTGCCCCACGTGCCCTTGCTCCTTTGGAAAATGTCATCAAGCATCTCCAGGGCCTAATACTCATGTCCTCCTCCCCAGCACCATCCACCTTTTTAATTTCTCTTCTTTTCTTGCGAGTCATCCATTCAGATTTCCTGGGAGTGGAAAGGAGAGTTATTGACTGTCTTTTCATGAGCTGTCATGAAGCAGTAAATAGAGGCAAAAGACAAATGCAGCCACATCCAGGGAAAGAAAAATCATAATTAATATCTCAGTAGAATAAAGTGTCTTCATAAGGGCAAGAGGGGAAATAAAAGGAGAAAGAGATACTAGCTTGACATATATCAATGTTTTAGTTAGATATATATCTATTCACTCTACTGCAGTTGTGACTAGCATGTGATGGACTAATGAGGGAACACAGAGACAGCAGAGAAATGAAGCGTTTGAATGAACTCTTTAAGAGTTTCCATCGGTTGACAGAGATGGAGATAAATCTTGGATGTCAAAATAGTGGGAGTCATGGAGTTGCATTTTCTTGTGGTGGGGGACACTGTAAACTCTTGGAAACTGAGTGTTTAACTAACTGCTATTAAAAGTATTATAAACGCAGTGTATTAAGTATATGTATATATCACAATGCAGGGGTAGCTCCGGTCCTCTTGGGAAGGGTTGCTCTTTGCAAAAAAGGATTGGCATTTATATCAATAACAAGGCTGCCCCCATGTATAGTGGGCTGTGCTGAAGGAGAGATCTCAGCCTCCAGCACTCGAGTTAGAGGTGAGAAGGCAGAGGATACATTCAAAAGCTGAGGCATCTGCCCCTAATTTATGTAATCATTTGAAAGTGTAGGCCTGAGGCCAAGAACAGATAAATTGCTCAGGCGCTATCCAACAAGTTACAGCTGATGTGTCACTACCAGTAATTGTGGGGTCTTTTGCAAGATCCATGTCTTGCACAAACACAATTACTGTATTTTACAGCAGTCAGTGCAAATCACACATTTCCATATTGCATACCAACGTGGTATCTGATTAGCACCAAATTCAATTTGTGTTAATAAGCCTAAGGCAAAATTAGCTTGATACAGTGTCATTTAGCAGTATTTAGACATGAGAAACAAGTTGTTTCATTTTGCTTTGTGTAGGTGTGCTGTAGTACAGCAAACAAGGGGATCCAGAGCGTTAACCTGAAGGATTTTTCTGTCTAGGAAAGATGGTGTGTGTTACCAGGGAGGCTGGAGGTGTGAATGTTGACTTTACAGGGGTGTGACAGTCACCAACTTAGACCTCTGAGCTCACAGGGAAGAGTTCAGGTGGGAATACTATGAGAATATCAATCGAATTCTTCTTAGGAGTCCAAGAAGCCTCTCACACCCATGATACAACTCAATCATATGTTTCTGAATGTCAACAGTAGTTGCCTTTGGTGGTGTGAGGGCTTAGGGACTTAAAGCTTAACATGATTTAGGAAATATTGTCAAAGTGTAGCCCACAACACAAAGATGCTGCAAGGAGCACTTTCCTGCTCCTGAGCCCCACCAAATACTGCCTTTAATTGTACCTGAGAAATCCCATTGATGTAAGTCCTGATAGTTTTGTTTTGCCAAGTCAACTGTTCCCAGCAGGATTAGCCATCGCTGGACCTGTGTCCCCTAATGCTGTGTGAAATGGCTTTTAAAAGGGTAATATTAATCCCTTTAGTGGCAATTTTCATATGCAAATCCATTAGGAGCGCACAAATCCCTTGGCTGTTTGTGAACCTTCAAGGCACTGAAGCGCTCCTGTAACATTATTTTTTCTTTTCCCTTTGAGCTGCCCCTCCTGATGCTTCCCAGTTCACTGCTGTACCAAGCCTGATATCCTCCCTAATTCCACTGGGGGGAAAAAGTATTTCACTAGAGCTGAGTCTTTGCTTGGCTTTCAGCAGCTTGAGGAAGTAACTTCACATTGTGCCTCTCTATTTGTAAATGCACTTAATTGAAGATAACACAGTTACCCCCATATAAAATGTGTAGTGGCCCAAACTATTTTTTTTCCAGTGTAATGAGCACACTGATCTGCTTGTTTTATTAGATATCTGCTGATTTACACTTGCTGAGGATCCAGCCTGGACCTCCTTCCAGTCAGATGGGTGTGAAACTGCCTGCAGGACCTCGATTGTCAGTAAAAAGCCAATGTTAGCAATTTTCATCAGGCAGCATGGAAATTAATTAGCCCAATTTTATGGAAATTAGCTCATTATAAATAATTCTAGCTGGCCCATTCACAAAGCACTTTACACATTAGGGGGGAAAAAAAGGAAAAAGGAAAACGCAAAGCTCTGTGAATTGGATACCGAAAAAACTCTTTCTAAAAACAAATGCTCTTCAGCAGCTGTGCCATTGGCAGGGGAGGGGTGGCACCCGCAGATTGAGCCTCTAGACTGTGCTTTTTTCCCACTCAGCGCCTGAAAGAGCAGCAGGGAGGGATTTGTTGGGGGCTGCAGATGTCCTTGCACAGCCTGAGGTTGCACATTCTGCTCCTGCTACCTTTGGGCTTGGCCGAGGGAGGAGGAGGTGGCACAGGGAGATGGACATCTCCCGCGGGTGCTGGTCCTGTGGCTAGGAAGAAATAAAATAGTTCAGACACAAATATATAATTACAGGGGTGAGAGCAGGTCCAGGTGCTGGAGAAGCCCTGGCTTCTCCTCCCTTTGACTTTTTAGACTGCAGGGCAGGAAGGGCACCTGAGTTCTGAGTGATCTTGTGTATGTGGGTGTCTGTCTGTCACAGCCCCAGAAAGTCCCATGGATCAGCTTGGCCCTGTGAAATCTCTAGGCAGCCCAGACCAGACAGTCCTGGGGCTCCTGTGTTTTCATTGCCATGTTTTTTAAGGGTTTCTAGGTTATAAGGAGCTTCTAGCACAACCTCTGTCTCGTGTTTCAGTTTTTACCCACTTTGGTGCTTTTACAAAGGGGAATTTTTAATAAAACCCATCTTCAGACTAATCCTGAATGCACAGGTCATGCAAGGAGACAAACATCTGCACCTCAAGCTCGAGCATTGTCACTTTGCTTGAGGAGTCTTCAGTACGTATTATCTTCAGGGTGTCTAAAAATTTGCCTGGGGCTCATAATTATCCTCTTGACTTACACAGCATCTCTGTCCAGCAGTCAGCATGGACTGCTTGTCCTGTTGAAGAATAGCTTTTCTTTCCAAAAGTGTTATCTCTCAGCCCCAATTTCATTCTTCTCTCAGATCTGTGTGTTTTTGAACTCCCTGGGAATAATTAGCATCCAACTGGGGCAGCAACAGGATTTTGTTTCCATGCAGCCCCTTCCTTGGGTGCCTGGCATTGCTTATTCTGCAGGTGGGTGACAGATGGAGGAGCAGAGCACCCTAAAATGCTCCTTTCTCTACCAAGAGAAGCCCTTTGTGCTTGTGAGGATGCTCACAAGAATCAGTCACTTCTATAATTCTCAATTTTCTCAGTCCCTCTGTTTAAGGAATTATGGCACAAAAATTTTAAATAATTTTTAAGCTAATTTTTAAATGCGAGCTTTAAATAAATTGGAGCTAAAGGAATGTTTTGGAGGTGAGAAAAATCTTTCTGGCAAGTGACAACATCAGAATTATTACTCCTCCACAATTTGCTTAAGCAGCCACTATAAACAGCTTCTAATCAGGCTCCCTTGGTGTTTAGAGATATCTGTGGATTGATTTTAATTAGATTGGCACCTCTTTGTTAATTCTATAATGTTTGTTTGCTTATAAGTTAAGAGTATTTGGATGCTGTGAAGCTGTTTAACTTCTTTAGTTAAATTTGAATGAGTGGGCTCTTAGACATGCTGTTCTCTCTTCTGTTGGGGTTTTACAAGAAGTAAGTGTGGGCTGGTTTTTTTGACACCCCTACTGCAATTTGAAGCACCTTAGGCATCTCAAATGATTTTACCAACATTACTAAATGAAACACAGGAAATGGCACAGACAGGGGAAAATGTCAATGGTTGGGTGCCTTACATGGTAAATTTTTGGTGGTTATTCCAGAGCAACAAGTTTGTGGTATTAATAAAAATCCAAGGATGGAAAACATATTTGCAAGGTGTTTCAGAGTCATTAAAGCCCAGCCCTGAGTTTTATCTGGAGCCCCCCAGTTCATCTCTCTGTGAGCAGCTGCCTGCTGCTGGAGCCGCCTCCATCGGGCTGGAGACCTGAGCCAGCATTTTTCCAGGCTGAGGAAGAGTTTAGATCTGTGTCAGCAGTGAACATGCTGAACCCACATGAACCGAATTGAGGCTGGAAGTTGGTTTTTGCATTCCCTTCTTTCTCTCTTTCTTTGGTGTGAAATTGCTTCACTGCAATAATAGCTGATTATCTCTAATCTGCACCGTTTCAATTATGTTTTTTGTTGATTTACCTTGATTTGAGTTTGTTTTTCATTGTTATTATGGACTTTAGCCTACTTCCCACAGGTTGTCAGAGCTCTTCCTATGCTGAACCCATTTCTGTCTGATTATCCGAGGGTGCCCCTGATGTGATCCTGATGAAAAGTACGTAGGGGGCTTGTAAATTGAAAAATGAACTTTGAAACACATCCTTCCTCCTGCCCAAAATGGAGAGTGTTCTCCATAAAAAGAACATTCAGCAGTGAAATACCATTTGTGCTGTACTGCCTTTATAAATTTGGTCTCGGGAAATGTGGCGGGGCATGTTTTATCACTGATGTTATCAGGTCTGCATAATTTTTTCTGCAAGGCTGAATTTGTTTAAGCCCACCAAAAGAAAGTAACTTTGGAGTAAAAGCTGGCCCACAGAGAAAGTGGCTGTGGATTTGCAGCCCTAATTCCCCTGGGCCCTGAGCAGGGCCCACCCAAGGTGTGGCACAGGAGAGGGGCGAGAAGGGGTCCCCAGAGTGGAGCAGGACAGGCTGTCAGGACACCCCAGGGTCTAAGTCTTACCTCAGTAAAGTTTCCAAAAAGAAAAAGGCTGAGACTTACCTTGGACATGTTGCTCAGGGTGAGTTTCCGAAGAACAAGGGAGGGCTGCATCTAGAAACCCCCAAACACCGTGAACCTCCAGTTAGGATTAGGCAGTAGATGGTGGTCATGGTGGGCTCCATCCCAACCAACACTGCACAGCCAACCCTCTGTCTCTGTCTGGTGTTTATTTGCCTCCAGCACAGGGTACTGAGGGAACACATACTCTGTAACCTAAGCCCAGCACCACGGAGTTATCTGTGTTTTACTTGCAGCACATTTGTGCAGTTATTTTCAATCCTTGGGTTTCAGTCCTTCATCTGGCATTTCTCCCTTTCATCCTAGATCATCTCATCTCTTCTTCATCCCAAATCTGATGACAAAAACAACCCAAACTTTCCCTTGCTGCAACAAGTATTTAATTCAAAGGCTATTTGAAGATCAAGAGAAGAAATTTCACTTTTTGCTCAACTAGTTTGTCCAAGCAGCCAAAGAAGGCTCAGTATTTTCTTTTAAAAAGATTGATTATAACAAACAAGATGATTGTTGTTTGGCATGATGATTTTGATTCTTAAATTTGAAAAAAGGCACAGAATAATACCTTTGGTCTAAAAGTGTTCATATGGTATTTGTATGATGAGACAGTCCAAAAAGCCCCACCTGAGTATCATTACAGGAGAAAATATTTCAGAAGAGGGAGTTCTGCTCTGTGGAATTTCAGTCTGAACACTCCAGGGAGTTGGAGAAGCTGTGAGGGTGATGAAGCACTGACCCAGAGAAGCTGTGGCTGCCCCTGGATCCCTGGAAGTGTCCAAGGCCAGGCTGGACAGGGCTTGGAGCAACCTGGGATAGTGGAAGGCATCTGGAAGCAGATGATATTTAAGGTCTCCTCCAACCCAAGCCATTCTGTGATGACTCTGTGATTTAGGGTTAGGATGGGCAGGTATATCCCCACTGAGGTACATTGGTGGGTGCCTGGCTTAAAATCTCAATATTTTAGCCAACAGAGTGGTGTTGGTTATGGTTTCTCTATGACATGCCAAGCAGCAGCCAAGCCTCCTGTCCTGGGGAGGTTGCTTTTCCCAGTGCCTTTGCCCCCACTTTCTTCTTTCCAGTGGCAGACTTGATTGCAGTCCCTCTGCAACCTTTGCACTGAGCCACCAGCTTGGTATTAGCATAAAAATCCAGCACACTGCTCTCCCGTGGAGGCATTTGCATTTGATACCCACCAGCTTTAATATCCTCAGTACACACCCCTGTGGTGAAGGAGAGCCCACAGCCAGGATCCAAGCCACGCACCTCATGTTCCATGTGGGCTGAGCTCTCAGATGTGCTCATGTTAGCCATTGACTTTTAATTAGGCACACAAAATCCTGCAGAAAGGGGCTCGCAGTGCCTTGCTCCCATAAACTTCAGCTTCGACTTTAGTGATGACTTCTGAGCCTCTCTCTCTGTGAAATCCCTGTGGCAGTTTTTCCATGTGTTCCTATATCTGAGCTGGAGGTGAAGCCTTTGCCTTGACACAAGCAGTGCCCATGGTTCCTGACTTGCAGGCTAAACTGATTATTCAGCAGAAAACCAGGAAAAGAGGGGGCAGCTGTACAGTGATGTACCCGGGTATGGGACATACATACTCCCTCCTACACGAGGAGATTACCTTAAAGACAGTTGTAATAGTCTGACTTAAACCCCTAAATGCAATTAAATCCTGAGTTAAGCCTGAAAAATTTGACCTGACATTCTGCCTTTGACTCATCCGTTTTTTGTGTTTCGGTATTACAGCGAATGCGCTGTAATGGATCACACACTCCAAAGAGTCTGCTGAAAGAGCCGGGGTAAATTAGGGACAGCACATCAGGCTGGATTTTCAGTTTCAACCATCAATTTCCTTTTTGTAATGTGCACTAACGTCTGACAGCTGAATATGTATTTAATGAGATTTTGAAAACATAGACTTTTGATCTATTAGAACAACATGCCTTGTGAGAAGGTGCCTGTGCTGCTGCATAGCTGAGTGCTTTAGGAAAATTAACTCGCTTGAAAGCTAAATAAGGCTGAAAACCAGCTTGTTAGCAGAGGAGATGCCATCCACTCTGTCCCAAAACATTGCCTCACTGAGGGGGGGGGGGGGCTGAGCCTTTTTGAAGGGCTCAGAAATGTTTAATTACCCTCACTATTCCCATTATTTTTCACTTTATTGTGCCATGTAACCTACCAGCTCTTCAGTCCAGATGTCCCTGAGATGCTGCCTCCCACCTCCTTGGCGGGACAGCTCTTGATGAAAGCCCAGAAAACTTCAATCTGACCTCAATTTGGATTCCCTTGAGCACTCACCACTGGCAGATCAATCCCCTCAGCACAGGTAACTGTGGATGTGTTCTCTCCAGCTGATGGTGCTCTGCAGGTTCATCCCTGAGCCCTCTGTTTGCTTCTCACGAGAGATTGCTGCATTTCATGGTTTGCTCATGGCTTGGGAGTTTGGCCATCAGTTGTCCAAGGGAGGGCTTTCCCTTTGGGTCAGTGTTTTCCCAGCCTCCACTGCAGTGCAGGTAGTAAGTAGCACCCGTGAGAAATACAGCACACAGCAAGAGGCTGAAGTGCAGGGTTGGGTTCATCTGCACCTGTCAGAGATACCAGGTACAGTGAAAAGTATCAGGAGTACCAGAAATCTGCCCGAGATTGCTTGTGAAGGGCTTCTGCTGGAGAAGGGGCTGGAGTGATTCAAGTAAGCATCGAAAACACAGGGATTTCTCTGAACTTTGGGCCTTGCTGCAGCTTTGCTGTTATTCCTGTGAATCAGCCAACAGCAGGTTTCAGTGGAGTAAACTCAGCCCTGGTATGAGAGCAGTAGCTTAGGGCTGGTTCTTTAAAGCTATCATTAGCCCTGTGTGCTGGGGATTGGCAATTATTTCCAGAATCTGGAAGGATCCTAATTATTAGCATCCTTCTGTGTGGAAAAGCATGATAAAGCTGGCCACAGAGCAGTGCCTGGGCTATCAGTTGCCATAAATATTTAGAGGTGCTGGAATAAAGGAGAGCGGGGAGCGAGGTGATGAGCTCTTGCTCTATCCCATTTCATGGCTGTGATAAGGGGTGCTGTGGCACCTTCGCCAGAGAAAATGTGGCAGCGTTGGAGCCATCTGGAGGAATTTCTCTATTAATTTCCATTGTGCCTTTAGGTATCTTTTCCTTTTCTGTGTCTCTGCCTGTGACCAAGCCAGCTGAAATTCATTTGCTGTCAGTGACAGGCTGGTACCTAAACAGGCACCTGCATCCAGCCTGTTGCAATTTTTTTTTTAAACTGCACCAGCAAATGTTTTCTTGTGGAAGACAATCAATAGAAGCAATGACGAGCTTTGAGCTGCCTGAGTTGTGCAGCAGTAATTGCAAGTGAATGGTAAATGGTGTTGTCCTTCACCTGAAACTCTGCCAGCTTAAATAACTCCTGGTGTTTTTCCTCTCTGGCTGTTTGTGGATCTTTCTTTTGTTCTGCTGAGGCTGGGAGGGAGATCTGAGCTGAAAAATTGGGCTGAGCGCAGCCACTTGCCAAGTGGCCACCACTACAAGTGGGACAAGTGGGATTTAGCTTGCTTCATAAAATGTTCCTTTGTCAGGGTTATGTCTTGCAAAACAGTGTAAAACAAGAGCCTAGTAATTGCAGACAAGGTGCAATTTAAAATCTCATGTTTTCCAAAGGCAGAGAGTTGGGCTGTGTAGAAAACAGACAAAAAAACCACAGCAGAGGTGTCATGTAATGAGATAATCATCTTTTCCTTTCAAGCTTTTTTTTGTCTTGCCTTGGTGGGCAACAAATATTTGCCAAAAGCAATACATTTTATATTTTTCTTAGATCCTGCAGGAGAACAGCTAGTAGTCCCAAAAGGGAGGTCAGCTAAAGGCTCAGGGTGGCAGATCAAGCAAGTGCAAGTTCTCTGTTTGCAGAGGATGCACTTTGATGCAGAGCAGTTGGGAAAAGGCATTGCAGGATTCCATAGTGCAGGCAGCACTTTCCAATTATTCTTTTTTTTTTTTTGTATTTGATACAAAATGTTTTCTGTGGTTCTCAGCTAAAGAGTAGGGGGCAGCTTTCCAATTTTTCCCAGCTACAGAGCTCCCAGAGGTAGCTGGAGGGGTAGAAGACAGCACCATCAACTGCAGCAGAGCTCAGCATCTCCAAAGTAGCTCAGTTCGTGTGCTTCAAAGTTGAACAACTGATCTTGGCTGGAGTGAGCAAGATTAAAATAGGGAATACCCACCTGCATGGGTTTTTCCCCTCCATATGTTTCCAATGCAACTTTTTTTCCCCCTAATCAAAGCAAAGATGCCTCTAGGTTCAGTTTTTGGGTTTGTTAAGGAAATGCTGCACTTTTCCTTTGAAGGTCTTTGCTTTTCATAGTTCTGTGTGTTGTTTCTAACACTGCCGTTTCTTGGCCAGGTGTGTTTCTGCCAGCGTCTCTTTTTCTCTGGTTGGATATTTCTCTTACCCTTTTTAAACCTTGTTCACACAGTGGGGTGAGGGAATCTCCACAATTCCTTATGAAATTGCCATGTTAGAAACTGTAATTCCCTTTAAGACATCCGGCTGGCAAGAGGCAGGGCTTCCAGCCATTCCCTTGGCACAAAGTCACACCACCTGAACTCAAGCCTGCCTTCCTACCCATAAAGGAATGTCTGTCCGAGGATTTAATGTACCTTAATTTCATAGACTCTGTGACTCGATTTTCACGTTCCTCACTGTGTGGTTGTATGCAAGCCTTGTGGTACAAAAAGATCTGTTTATAAATGCTGACAGTCCATCTCTGTATCAGATCCGTAGAGAAGCCTCTGTTACGGGGTGTAGGAATGGGCTGGAAATGTATCTGCTGGAGATAGGGGCACTGAAGGAGTCTCCAGTCTTTTTTGAAGTCTCTGTCCCTGTAGGTGAGACAAAACCTCTGAAGAGTAAAACAGTGTAGGACAGATTGGAACTTGTGCCAATTACAGTGATCGGGGGACGGATTTCAGGGAAATCAGTTTGTGTCTGCAAAGCCTAAGTGTCCCCTCAAAAAAAACCCCATCAAAACCCTGGAAAGTTTACTGCTCAAGAAGTATAAATAATGTTCCTCTCCCCCCACCTCAGCCAGTGAGGGATTTTTAATCTTTTTTAAGTGTCCTGGCCCAAAGTCCGTGATTTCTAAGGCAGGCAAAATTTTCATGGAGTGTAATAAAAATAGTTATTCAGAAACCCTCTTTAGGTATGGAGAAATATTTAATTAATGGTTTGGTTTTTTAAAAATAGCTCAAAGTTCTCTAATCCTTCCCTCCATGTTTGTGTAAAATCTCTTGATGATTTTTTGCAGAGGGTTCTGTGATGTCTGCTTCTGCCACCACCTCTTGAGCCAATCCTACAGTATTTTGGGAAGGATTTCCATGTCACTGACACTTTCCCTTTGCCTGGGCAAATAGTTGAACTGGCTTAGTATTTGAGTTAAAAGTGCCCCAAAATGTGTTGCATTTTCATCTACTGTAGGACTCGGCTGAACCTCTTTGCTTGTGGAAGCACAAGAGGTGTTTATTGTGTTTGTGTTCTGGGCAAACAGCAAGTGAGTCTTCAAGGGGCGCACAGGGAGATTTTAGCCACAGCAGAACCGTACCAGAGCTGGATAAATGGCAGGCAAGGCAAGGCCAGGCCTTCCTAATCTGAGTGCAAGCCAGACTTCTCCAGGGGATCCTGCAAAGTGAGATTATTTGCCCTCACATCGGTATTCTGGCAGTTGGAAATGATCCACCAAGGTGAAAAGAAAACATCGTGATGTTCCAGTCGAGGTTTGAACATGGGCACCACAATGGACTTTTATGTGAATCTCTTCGGAGATAAATGGGACGAGAGACTTTGCCCTTGTTTCACTTGTGTGGAAAGGCCTTGAGACCTAGAGAAAGTGCATGACTTTGGGCTTGAGATAAAGCTCCCGCTGCCAATGTTCATTGTTACACCCTTGCAATAAGTTAACAAGGCCGTGAACAAAATAAAATGCAATTACCCGTGTTTGTTTTGCAAACTAATGAAGAATTGAGGAGGCTGCGAGAAGTGGCAGTGAATCATGCAAAAGTGCTTGCAGTCAAAATCAAATCTGTTCCTTTCCAAAGAAAAGGGCCTCTAAAGGCAAGACTCAGGGGAAAGTTCTTCATTGTGGTGTCAGCAGTGCCCAGGCTGATCCCGGTGGGTCTAGGTCAGGAGTTGGTGTATGTGATTATAAATCAACATAAATGACCCCAGCCCTGGCTTTTGGGTTGTTTTTTGACTGGAGCTAATTTTTGGCACTTGAAGGGGATTTAGGCCTGAAGTGAGTGGTGTTGTTCAGGAAATCACGCTCTTTCCCTAAAACTGTAAGGGGGGAGCTGGAGTTGGCTGCTCCTGACGTGACCTGCAGCGAAGCTTCACAAGGTGCGTCCTGGGGAAGTCATTTGCCTCCTGCTTTGGTGTTCTTCTCCGAGTGCCTCTCTTGCTGCGCCGAGATAACCTTCAAGTAGCTTGAGTTTGAGGCATGGAGAAGATGATAACACTTAGCATGGATGATGCTCTCAAATCACTCCAAAGAGATTCGGGCTTGGGGAGCCTTTGGATGTTTCTTAAAGGAGTATGACAAGCTGAAGTTGCTCCGGTAGGATTACATGGCCTGAGGGAAGACCACGTATATCAAAAGCTTCACAGCACTGGCTTAGTTATTGTGTCTCCTATTCAAAGCTTTTTCTGATCAAATTTGGCTTTGAATCTGTGCCAGCCTCATAAATCTGGTTGGTGGTGGTTCTTCCCTGTCCCAACAGTTAAAAATAAAGTAAATATATAAAGACTTTCAAACTGTGCTGTAATGACATGAATAAACAGTCTTTGTGTACTTAACATAAAAACAGTTAAGAGCTTTCTTTTCCCATAGATAAAAAATAGCCAGAAAGGAAATCCATTGAGCAAATTTAGTGCCTTGAAATATTTCTAAGAACTTGCAGGCAGCGAACATTTCCCCTGTTTGTGCTGGTGACCCTTGCAGTGCCTGAAGGAAATTTTAGTTGTGAGACACTTTGAGGCATTGGAGAAATGCTGTGGGCTTGAGCAATAGTCTCTAGTGGATTAAATTGGTAGGACTGCATTCCTACTTGGAGATGGACTCTATCCCAGAGATTTTGGGAATGCACAGCTTGAAGTCATAATAGGCATTTTTAATACTATGCAAAATGAACTTTTTAGTTCTGAGAAGATGTAATTCTTTTTTACTCACATGCCTGTTTTCCTAGAGAACGTGTTCTCTAAAGCAAGAAACCTTGATGCTTCAACCTTCCTGCTGAAAGTCACTGCCCTTTGTGAGGCTTCTTGGAATGCTGCATGAAATCCCTCCTCGGGACCAGGGACGCAGCAGATTGTGTAGATTGCCAAGGACTTGTCCAACACCTCTGACTTTCGAACACCATATTAGCATGTTGTTATCTTTTCTGAATGTGTTTGTCGCGGTGTTGCTGTTTTCCATCACTGATCGTACCTGGAATCTGTCTCGTAGATGCCTCAACCCTTCATTCCAGCCTGTAGCCTGTGGCTGACCATCCTGCAAAGCTTTCTGACATCTCTTTAGCTCAGAGCATGTGGATAAATGTCTTTGGCTTGCAGGACTCGAGTACATGCTTCACTGTGCTAAATAAAGATGAACTCTGAGTACTTGCTCGTTTAAAGTGATCATTTTCTAATGATGTGAGGTTTCTTCTCCTAATGTGGTTAACAAATTGCTGATGGCCAGTTTCATATTCTTCACACACTTCTAATATTTGCAAGAACTTGCCATCTACTGTACTTTGGAAATATGCCATGAGTTGGCAGTGAACTACTCTGAGGGATATTTTTGCAAATAAGTTGTGTTCCATCACACCAGTCTTTGTTACCATCTACATACATCATCCTTAATAATTTCTGTTCTCTTACTGGGTGACGAGTTAATTTTTAAAATGGTTTTCACGAGTTACTGAAGACAAATAATGTTTATCTTATGAATCATCAAATGGAGTTTTTGTGCTAAAACTCATGTAACTATTAAATATGCAAATAATTCTTTTGACATAATTCAAATTCTCCTACAACTTGACTCAATAAATGAAGGTGAATCAAACTTACAGTTATGATTCACAAAATTGCATGTGAATCTCACAATATGTATTTAAACTGTGCCTTCTCTTAGGTATAGAAATCACAGAACCAAGTTGCAAACTGGTTTCCAGTGAGCTGTGATCAGCTTCTCCTGTGCTTTGCCCTTTCTGCAGCTCCTGGCTCGGATTCCTGTCTCGGGAATCTGACATTGCCAGAATTTCTGACTGTACCTTCAGTGGGAACTCAGTCCCCATGTGGCTTTTATGTAGCTGTGCTTTGCATTGTGACTGTGGATATTTTCTGCCATGTGAATGTGCTGATTTATTGGAGAAAGGCTGGTTCTTTGAGGAATCTGCGATGGGCACAGTCACCACTAGCAGTGCTCCCACAGGATGATTATCTTGAGCCTCGAATATGGAACTGAGTAGCTTTTCAAATTGCTCCAGTCCTTAACATTTCAGCGGCATCCTAGAGCCTGTAAGTGTAATTTCAAATACCTTGCATCATCTAGTGCATTACAGACCCTGTGTTTTTGGTTAAAAGCTTGTTATTTTTCTCCTAGAAGTGCTGTCACAATTAGGCCGTACAATTTTTTTCTGTAAATCAATCTATTAAGCTCCATATTGAAGGGTGACATAAATAAATGCCTGGCATTCACTTGTTGCTGCCTGGTAATATTGAACCTAAATCTTAGCATTCAAAGGATGAATAAATTACAGACAATGTTAATTTTATGTTGTTTCCAGCTTGCTGGTAGCGATCCCGTCGTCCTGCACAGCTGTTCTGCCTTTGTCTTGTTCCACCAATAGTGACATCCAGTGCCTTGGCTCATTATCTTCCTTTCAGTCTTTCTCCCTCCAGCCCTTTTTTAATTATTTCAATCTATTTTGGCTAGTCGTGCAAAATTTTGTCTTCCTTATGCACTTGCCTCTTTTGAGGTGCACCATTCCTCTGCCAGCGCATGGAACATCCACAGGGCCCTGGTCTAGGGCTCCCTGGTGACTTCACCAAGAACCTCTTGAAGGAGGATGGTGGAGGAAGGCTCAGTAATGGTGATTATGTCTATACCAGGTACTTAGACGTTTCTGGGGAGGAGTCTGTTCACTGGGGAGCTGTGCTAAAGGAGGATGGCAGCACATCCATGTGATTTTCCCAGTTCCTTTTTTAGTGCCGGTTCTGCTTTGTGGAAGGAGTCTAAAATCTGTTTGTTTCCCAGAATCTCATTAAAGACTAATTTGGAAAACTGAAAAAGAAAATACCTACTTTGGATCAGTCTACCTACAGTTAAAATAATTACAGTTGTTGAACTGACCAAAAGCTCTCAGTTTCAGGTAGTTCATCAGTAGCTTCTGTTTCCATAGGTTTAATGGTCAGGTTGAAGAAAGAGAGGAGACAGGAAGGGAATTACTATTCCTCCTGTTATAATAAGGCCTTGATTATTCTTGCGTGAAACAGATTTTATTTATCTCCTTGAGCATTTCATAGATTTCCTTTTATAAGGTTAGTAGAGGTACTTTTTCATCTTGTCACAGCTCATTCCTGCCACCCTCCTTGGTGTTGATTTTCGCTAGCTGCAGGGTCAGTGAGTCCAAGTGGATTTTGTCTTTCAGCTCTTTGATCATTCAATCTTGGCAGGGTTATTTTGAGGGTTTGGGGGTTTTTTAATGTATTTTAAGTCATCGCCAAATGATTTTGGATAATGAGCTATTGAAGAACAGCAGAAGACTTCCCCTCTACTACCAGCAGCAGCATAAAACACAAAGCTAAATGCAGCATTGATATTCCTGCCTTTTGGGAAAGTTCTGCTCTTTCAACGTTTGTGGTAACCCTGATATGGGATGACAAGTTGAAGTATCCAGAAATTCGGCAGAATTAAATGCCCACGCAGAAGCGTATTGGCGCTGACAGAGCGAATTGCGCTGGGAGATGTGACGGCGCAAGCTCACCACCGCCTTGTCTGAGCTGCAAGCTCAGCTTTGAAATCAGCAAAGCGATAAATCACAAGTGCCATGGAGCAACAGGTTGGCAAGCTCAGGATGAACTGAACTGAACCAGGTTATTCCACTCAGCTCCTCAGAAATATTTCAATCCGGGCTCAACAGAAACATTCTTCTTTCCTTTGGGATTTTCAAAATTACTGCAAAAGGAAAAAAAAAATAGGAAAATAGAAAATATTATCAGTTAAATAAACAGATAAAAGGAAGAGAAAGAGGCGCTGCCAGGAAGCTGGGCTTGGGTCAGTGGAGCATTTCTGGCTCAAAGCTTGAAATCCATCTCTGTTGCCTTTCCCTCCTTTAGGAAAGCTGTGACTGTCATTTCTGGGCTGAACAACTGTGAAATGCTTACTGCAATTTCAGGGTATGAGTTTTTATCACCATTCTTGTTCTATTTTACATAATCTGTAACAAAGCAGGTATAGATCTTACTCATCTTTATTGTTCAGAGGAACATGTAGGTGGGAGTCAAAACCGAGCAGAAACAAGTAAGAAATGGAAGGTGACATCATCGTTTGTTCCCCCATCAGAAGGACAAGAGACAAGTGCAGTGCCAGGGTTTTCTATGGCCTCCTAAGGGGGGCAGTGGGAATAATGAAAAAATCTGAAACTTGTGCAACAAAAGGCAATATGGATGTTCTCCGAAATTGCCTGCTTTCATGGTGGCTTAGTTCAAATGTGCCCAAAATTCTCGGTTATGCCTATCACAAAACATCAAGCAAATCCTTTGGGCTGTGAATTTCTGTGTAATAAATCAGGGATCACTGACAAAGTCCTCCAAGGCCACACTTCTGCAAATAACGAGTGGTTTTCAGGAGGAGACAACCCTTTGCCAATATCTCTGTGTGCAAGGGAGCTGTTACCAGATGCTGAACACTGGACATAAACATAAGGAAGTTTTGAGAAAAGCAGTCAAAAATTTACCATTCCATTGAAAGAATGCGCTGGTAGGAAAAGCAACTCCCAGAGCAATTATAATTCACCTTTGGGGTGTCCAAAGTTCACAGCGAGGCAAAGACAGCTCTAGATCTCAGCAACAGACAGACCTGTGTCTGTGTTGACAATGAAAAAGCAGCAGCTTGATAACCAGGGTACAAAATTCTATAATAAAGAATGTTTGTAAGGTAGAATAGTTACAAGGAAGACGTTTGTTCATAAATCGTTCTGATGTCCCCACCACAGGAGCTAAATTTGGTGTTCAATTTGCTTTGCTTTTACACATCCTGCTTCATCCTGCAGGGTCAGGTCCATGATGTGCTGGGGGTCAGCTTTGGATGCTGTTGTTCAGGTTGCGTTCGTCAGTGAGTTACTTGTCTGGCAAGTGTTCATGGTGCGGTGCAGAGGAGCTCCCAGGGGTGGGTTCTTGTTGGTTTTCAGTAGTCTGGAAGATTCCTTGGGATGCATGGTTTAGGTAGCAACGGTTGTGTGGAGACCTCAGAGCAGCCTTCCAGTATCTCAAGAGGGCCTGCAGGGAATCCAGAGAGGGACTCTTCCTCAGCAGTGATAGATCAAAGAGTAAGGGGCTCAAACTGAAACAGAGGAAATTTAGGTTAGCTGTACAGAAGAAATCCTTTCCTGTGAGGGAAGAGTTCCCAGCACCTGTGAGGGTGCTGAGGCCCTGGCACAGGTGCCCAGAGAAGCTGTGGCTGCCCCTGGATCCCTGGAAGTGTTCCAGGCCAGGTTGGATGGGGCTTGGAGCAGCCTGAGACAGTGGAAAGTGCTCCTGCCCATGGCGGGGGGTGGAACTGGATGGGCTTTAAGGTCCCTTCCAATTCAAACCGTTCTGTGATTATAAAAGCTATAAAATCTGTTCTGCTCCACTTCACACCTAGCAGCAGCAAAATCTCTCTCAGATGTTGCCTCAGAAAAAGGTTCTCAAATGGAAGCCTGACAATCCTCGAGTGCCTGCTGCGCCGGGGTCTGTCCCTGTGTTTGACACTGCATTAAGAAAGTGCCATGCACTTCTAAAGCAATTTCCTTGCCCAGCATTCCCAGGCTGTCTGTGCCCCGGGGTCACTGCTTCCCAGGGACAGCCAGGGGACTGCCAGCTCCCACAAAATGCCTCTGTGGCTGTTCCTTTGGCAGCACACAGTGTGCAGCCTCCTCTGCTCCTGCCCCGCTCGCCTGCCCCCGCACATCTACGGGATGTGCAGCTCCCAGCTTCCAAAGGAGCTGGGCTCTGGAGTTCAGTTGGAAGCCAAAGGTTATTTGAGTTGTAATTATGGAGCTCTCTCTGAAATAAGACATAGGCCCCAGCCAGTTTTAGGCCTGTAGGAAAAAGTAAGCACTTGACATGAGTTTGCACTGCGTGAGCTCTCTTCAGAGAAACCCTTTTGCACTTCACAGGGCTGCGTGCTTTATCCGAGGGTTTCACTGTGAGAGGGAGGTGTGAGGTGCTGTGAATGGGGAGAAAATTCCTTAGTTTTATAGAGTGTGTGTGATGCTTCCAGTAGGCAAATTATTATAGCTTAAGACTATAATTAAATTAAAATGCAATGTCTTAGCATTTCCTGGGCAGCACCTCCATGAAACACCAAACTATTTCTTTTAGAATGAGGTTGTGTAACTTGCCTGGTGATCACTGGATAGAGATACAGGAATAGTTTGGGGCGATGAAGGAGTGATTGGAATACCAAATCCTGTTTGCAGAGGCACCGGGATGAGAGGAAGAGATGTGCATCCTCTATGGACACCCTGAGAAAGGAGCATTGCTGTTTTACCTCTGCTGCCCTAAGGGCATGGCTCCTGATAGGCACAGAATGACAGCTGGAGGAAAAATTACATATGCTAATTACTCCAAAATGAATTAATTGCTATTAATTATTTTATCACAAAATCGATTAATATTGTACTGCAACTCATTTTTAATTAAAGGAGTCGATAAAAATCAGATAAACTGTAGACACAGCAAAATTATGGCAAAACTCCAAAGTTAGTCTCTAATAAGAAACAAAGCCCCAAACAGTTCAGCACTGATTTTGAATTAGCTGTTATTTTTATTAAAAAATAAGAGCCCTCAGCAAAAACATGAAAGCAGAAGCTTCTTTGTGAGGGAGGAGAAAGCTTTTTGTGGTCATGAATGAAGTTGAAAAGGACAGTAGTAGCTATGGGTTTTTTGTTGCTATCTACATATTTCTGAGGTGATTTTCACCTTAATTTAAAGGGAAAAAAAAAAAAGAATCACTGTGTTCCAGTGTTTCGGTTTATGCTTAAAGAGATGCTTGAAAGGGAATAGCTCTCTAATACTTCATCGTCTCTTGAACAAAAACACACTTCCTTTATATTCTGCACCACCAGTTAAACAAAATCTCAGTAGTTTTGGTCCTAATCTTGGAGTAAAGAGGTTTCTAAAGGTAAGAAAGTAAATGAAAAAAAAATTAGTTCTGTGGAAGTATCTGGGTAGAAATGTGGTTGAAGTAATAAATGTAATAAATTCCAGGCCAGATCTCATGGTGACATAACTGAGCACTGCTCTGTTGGCATTCCTGGGGTTTGTGCTGTGCCCATCTGAGAGCCACAGCTGAAAGAGCTTTCTGGGAATTCAGGGACACCAATCGCTCACAATTGGATAATGGCAAGAACAAAACCTGGAGAACATCAGAGGCATAATTAATCTGCTGCCTTTGCTTTTGAGTCATTATGTGGGGTATGTGAGTGGGTGGAAGTTTGCATTAGAAAGGAAGATGTTGTACTGCTGTCTAGAAAAGGATGTGGATGTCTGGTGTGTGGCAAAAACATGCAGGTGTTTGGATGCTGGTATCTTATTTTGGGAATGGTTTGCTGGCTGGTTAATGATGGCAAGCCAGGAGGAATGGATATGGGCTTCCAGAGCAAGGGTGGGTTTTGTGGAGAGATGCAGGAGTGCTGTAATGTGTTTGCCTAATAGAGAAAAAGTTATCTGGCCTAAATTTTTCAAACTCATGAGCAGAATTTAATGTTTGGAGCTTCATTGACTAATGCACAAAGCAATTTGAGTAATGAAAAACTGCTCTTTGTCAAGCAAAAGCAAGAGGCATTGATGGAAAAGCTAATTTATTTACTCTTTTATGGAGAGAACATGCTTTGCTCGAGTTCAAAACTGACTGTGCAGCTATTGATGAGCATTCCCGTGAGTAAAATGGCTAACGAAAGCACTGGCACCCTCCCTATGCCTCCCTTTTGGGATTTGAAAGTTGCAGCTTTGCTGCACGGCTGTAAAGGAAGGGCTCACAAGTGTTCGGTGTTGTTGTATGGTAAAAACTTGGGTTTTTCAAGTATTAAGTGCTAGAAATAGCTTGTTTCAGAGCACTGAATGCTAAAAGGAAGGCTTTGGTTATTCCTGGCCCTGTCCTGGCTGGCTCCATCCTTCCCTTGCCCTCAGCAGTCTGCCCTGTCCTAAAGCCCTCTGCACTCCTGTACGCCTGTGGCTATCAGAGGATCTGTGATCCACGGCTTAGGGGAAAAGAAAATTTGTCCATTTTCCCTCCAGCTGAAAGAACAGAGTCATTGCCGTAACTTACCCTGCCCCGCATCTCATCAGCAGGTCTGACACTGTTACCTATTTATGGATCCCCATCTGATGTGCTGTTTAGGAGCACTTTGGTTCATAATTCCTGATTCCAGAGACTTGTAAAATTTAGCTATGACCAGTTTTAACACCCACGTGTGGAATTCCCAGGTCTAAACTCAAGTCCATCTTCCTCTCTAAGGCTGTGCCCATGACCTGGTTATGACAGGCTGGTTGCCTGAACATAGGAATTCTCTGTGTAGCTGTCAGTGTGAAGCTGGAGTATGCATCAGGAATTTTGCTAAAGCTTGACTGAGGATCCGTGGTTTCACTCTCCTCTGTGCCCTGCGTCTGCAATGAGATTTTAAGCTGCAGCTTTTGCACAAAGCCATTAAATGGGAGATGTTGGGGGTCCCCTTGCTTAAAAGAAGGGAAATGCTGTTTGGAAGATGGAAAGAGAGAACGGAAGGAGCTGAGATTGGGACAAATTAGTGTCTGTTCTGACAAATTAATCCCCCTAATGAATGGGGATTTGAGTTCTTACCTGATCAACTCCGCCCACCTTAGACTTGCTGTAACACATCCACAAGCCTTTGTTGCTTATAAAGCTTAAGAAGTTTTGTATGTGACAACAAGGATATTGCTGTGTCTATGTTAAAAGTCTATGTTAAAAGGTATCAGCTTCTTATAAAGACAGAGCAGTCTTTGAGTAAAACCTGTTAAAAATCTGACAATCCTTTCTCTTGAAATCAGGGGACGATTTGCCTGAGAAGACTTCAGGCTGTGGTCCTGTAAAATTCATTTCCCCCTGTCCAAACTCCTACGTCCACATCCAGAAATGGAATGCCAGCTGAACAGTGCTCACACACACACACAAGTATGCTGGAATGGCACGAGTGCCTACAGTCTAAACTATGTCAATCCCACAGACATTTTTGGTGCAAGTGTGTCACAGTAACCTGTGGTGGCTTTGTGCAGACCTCTGCCCACGCTGGAAAGGCACACTCATGTTTACTGTGGGGAAAGCCTGTCCAGACTCCCACATGCCATGCAGCGCCAGGCAGCTGACTGGATTGAAGGGAAAATGTGGATTGAAGGGAAAATGTGGGAACATGCCAGTGTAAAACATAGCCCTGGAATTTTAGTATTCTATTTCTATTGACCTCCTAAAAATAAAATTGTGACCTGAGCTAATGAGCATGAATATTAACGATGTGCCTTAAAACCAATAGCAAAACTGTGTTAGTTTCCATGCGTTTCTAATTCCACTGATTCTTCCTAAGGGAAAAAACAAAAGCAAATCTCACCCAGCCATGTCCCTGTCCCTTTTCCACTGCCAGGTGGAAAAGCCTTGTACCACAGTCTTCCTCACATCTAGCATGGACCTTGCACAGCAAAGAGCAGGCACAGGATGATGGTATGGGGCTCCTTGCCCATCCTGAGATGGGCTGAAGGTGTTGATAAGCAGCTTAGTTTGGGCTCACCACAGTCTGTCACTTCACTGCCACCCCTGAGCTGAGATCAGAGAGCACCACATTGTTGCTTACCCAGGTTGTTTTCGTGTCACCTACCCAGAAGTGGGAAACGTCCCCATGTCTGGGTACTCCAAGATATGCACTTCCTGCAAAAAAAGGTGCAATTTTTTGAAGAAAGATAAGTCTAGAGCTTTCTCATTCTGTTTTACACTTCACATCACGTTGTTATCAATGTGTTGTTCCATCATGTTGTGTAGTGTGATGTAAGAGGACAAGTGCAGTAAAGTGCTCAATGTGTAGGTGGAAAATCTGAAGAGATGGAGGGAGTTCTCTCCAACATATGGCTGCACTTCAATCATGGATTTTTAAAATTTTTTTGAACGTTTCACTTTTTGCAAAGGTCAGTCCGTCTGCAGAAAAGTGACATTCCTGTGAGAGACACAATCCGGCAGGCATGTACAGCAAAAATGAAATGCAGAGCACACCAAATTCTCTCTGTTAGTGCTCTTGAGTAAACAAACTGAGCCTTGAAAATCTCCAAGTCACATTCCTGGTGACAGTGGGCTGCTGCAGAGGAGCCGGAATCCTGCTTGGCATGTGCTGAAGCATCCGTTATCCAAGGGTCTCGGGTGTTAGGCAAAATCCTCATGTTACACAGAGGAAACAGGCAGAAATGAACTGTTCTTAATGACCATTTGCGAAGGTGGGGCTATGAAGTACCAATTCAGCTTCCTGCCTTTCAGACATTTTCTTGCTCTGCTGTCTCAAACACGTTTGCTTGCCCTGGCCTCCTCCTCCTCCTCCTGCTTGCCTTTGATCGATTTTTCATGAGCTTTGTGCAGAGGGTGACTCATGTCCAAAACATGAGCACAGCTGTTTACTACCGAGACCTGTGTGTACTTCCCAGAAGGATGTTTTCTCTGTTTCTATAAATCTGGCAGAGCTTCCTTTTATCCATGGCAATGTTTGTTCTTAAGATGGAAGGTTCTTTAGAGAAAGCAATTGGGGGACACAACCTTTTTTCCCCCTTATTATCAGAGCTTTATGCAACATGATTTTGAGAGTCTTTATCATAGTTTTCTGCATTTAATCCACTGAGGATGGAAGGAAGCAACCAGGAGAGGGCCAGGTGCTGTGCAGCATCCCAGGGATACTAGTGAAACCAGAGATTGTCCCCAGAGCAGGATGTCTCCCAGTGCTTTACCTCCCTTCTAAACAACGCTGAGTTTACGTGTAGGGCAACAGGCAGTGCTGCAAGGAGTGGAGGTGATGTGCTGGCTATTCCTTGGATTTGGGAGAGGAGATATGACAGGCTGTGGTGCTCAAGGCAGGTACTCTCAGGTCCTGCTTGTTCATCTGGGGTTTAACCACTGACTTGGGTGTGTGTGTGTGATCAAATGGTTCTGGAAAATACCAGCACATTTCCTATGGCCCCCAAGATCCTGGCTGTACATTGCTGTGACTTACGGAAAAGCTGCGAGCGTTGATGCCACAGCCCCTAAGTTGTGGACCACGGACCTTGGCGGTCACTGGCCTCATTATTGTTAAGGGCATCCCGGCTTTGAATATGAATTCCAAACAGGAGAATATTCCCCTGCGTTCTGACTCTCACGTGCCCTTCAGCGGGGTGGCTCAGCAAGGCTGCTGACCATTTCACGGGGGCTTCTGGTCAGAGCTTCTCAGCAGAACTGCTCCGTGTCCACTGCCTGGTGCTGCCCATGAAGGGATATCCTTATGGACACCTTCCCAGGAGTCTGTTAGTCTAAATGCTGTCCCCCAGCACATCCCTGGGAGCAGCGTGAGAGCAGCAGCAGGGGCTGACAGGCTGTGCTTTGCACCGGCCCAGACGGCCAGTCTCGGGAGCCGTGCTTATAAAGCACTTCCTAATGAAGGGAAAAGAATCTGGAGAGTTATTTTCTAAGAATAAAAATCCCTTTATGGTTTTTTGAAAACTACTTTACACTTCGCACAAATGATCGCCTAGCATCTGGCAGGCTGGGTTTTTGCCATGTGTGGCAGAGGATACAGTTTGTGTAGTTGCAAGCAATCTACTCAAAAAGCTTTTGTGCGGTCCTGGAGCCCAGGAACTTGTTAATTTTGAGCAGTCATTTTCCGCATTTAGCCCATTAGAGACTCTATTTTTGGTGACCTAGTTTGAGCTCTTTAAAAAATAATCAAGCAGCATTTTTCAGATCTGATTTGTAATGGGACTGTGGATTGGTTTTGCAACTTGAAATGAAAGTTAGGGGAGGGGGTAGAACTTTTATCTGCCTGGTCCTTCAGAGCCAACATTTGCAATTGGTTTTAGAGGGCCTCTAGGAAGGTTAATCTGACAAAGACTGTGGCTTGGCTTCACCGCTTCAAGGGGTTTTGTTTGACTTGCCGCTGGGAAAATGGTAAAGTAGCCAGGTTTAAATAATACTTTCTGTGCAATAACCTCCAGGAGTGCTAGCAAGTATTACTGGGCTTGATCCAAACCCTGTCAGAGCCTGCGGGTTTGCCTGCTCCCCAGTGTGCAGGATGGGGTTTGGAGTGGAGAGGAGCAATTGGAGCACGTGCCAGAATGTCTGGCCGTGGGTTCCACGCAGACTGCCGTGGCAGAGCTGGGTCAGGACTCGCACACGCAGCTCCTGTTTCCGTGCTCCAGCTCAGCTCTGGGAATCGGCAGCACGCAGGAAAACTGCCGGCCTCTGACTGCCGGGGGCTGCAGGGGGGCCCTGGGCATGACAGACCTGTAATTCCTGTCGGAGGAGAGGGATGCTCACAGCTGAGAGCAGCCCGGGCTGGGCCACAGCTTTCTCAGGTGTGCGCTTGGGGCAATTCCAGCAAAACTAAAGCAAAGAAAAAGACCTACGAGAAAATGACAGTTTCTGACTTTATATATTAATTGTTTTTGCATTTTGTGGCAATTCAGGGTTATGTTCCCAAATACCAGGTTGCCTGGAGTGGCACTGCAGTGAAAACATACTTTTTCACTTGTTTGTCCTTCATTTTCTCTGGATACTTCTTTTCTCACTGTGCCAGGAAGCTGCTTGGGGAGCAGACCCCAATTTCAGGCTCCATCGTGAGACCAGGGAGAGCAGCCTGGTGAAGCTGGCATTGCAAGGACAGGCACAGAGCGATCCTCTATGGATCCCCACAAAGAGACTCTGTGATATTTCTGAGGATCTGCAAATCAGGGATTAAATCTGCCAACTCCATAGGAAGGGACAAGACAGCTCCCCCTCTCTAGGGGAGGCAGCAGTCCCTGGCATGGAAAGGTTCACGGGTTGTTGAGGAAACCACAGGACAAATGTGCAGCCAGCCATTGTGGGCACCCCCTGGCCATTGTCCTTGGAAGATCCTTCCCTGGGGCACATGGAATGGGAGGGATAGAGCTGAAAAGTGTAGAATTATACCAAAGGTTTGGAGCAGCTGTGAGACTCCTGCTTGGGCCAGCTGAGCCCTCCTATAATGGAGGTCAGAGCTGGTCCTTCATCCCTCTTGATCCCTGCTCAAGGCCCAGGTTGTGTGGGGCTGAGCACAGCCCTGGTTTAAATTGGAGTTTCTTCCTGTTGGATGCTCTGTGCCTCTGTTTTCTCAGCATAAATATTTTTCCAGGGGCCAGGAATTGGCAAAGATGATAATATAATTGAATTGAGATCAGATTGTAATTAAAACTGGTTGGCATATTAGAAATATGAGAATCTTATATTTAATTTATATTTGATTTTTTTTAAGAAGAAAATCAGTAATTTACCAGTTTCCATTGCCCTTTTCCTGTTTCTGTAGCTCAAAAGTAGCTTGATCCAACAAACAAGATATGGCAAATGTTCTAAATAGTGTTTAATTTATTTTTTTTTACTGAAAAAATATGTAAATGCCTGAGAAATTATACTTTGAAAAGTGGCTACTGCAAATTAACAGCATTTCACATGGATCTTACTTTGCATTTTTAATGCCCATAATGCGTGTCCCAAATTACATGATTTGCATTATAAACCAGAACAGCTCCTGTGTCGCTGCTGCTGTCCAACAGTTGAATAACAAGGCTTTTCTTTCCAAACTGTATAAATACATATTTACCCAAATGATGCAATTTAGGGCTCTGTTATTTACGTTTTTCTGGTCAGTCAATCACGCTGACATCTTTAATTGCCAATGCTTTTTAAATGCATCTGAGTAAGTCTGGTGTTTGAGGAATGGAAGTGCCAGGCATAGGCTGGGAGCGATCATTTTGTTACTACACTGACATTTTGGCTCCAGAGTTGGTGCCTTCTCTGTCTCTGCCTTTGGCTTATGGAAAATGTTGGGTTATTGTGCTGTGCCACGTTCAGCAGAGATGGTTTTACCTTTTCCCACTGGGCCCATGGTACTAAGGGAAGGCTTGGGGACACCCTGGTTCCTTGGGCCAGTCCCAGGCTTTATTGCAGGTGGGCTGGCACATGATTCATCAGGACCCAGGATGCTGAAAATATGTCCAGCCACTGTCCCTTCACCACTCCACTTAAGGCAGGGCCACCTTTGGAGTCTTTGTCCTCCTTGTACTGCCTTGTTTCTCCAGGCTCCTGCTGTCTGAAGCTTCTGGAGAAAGAGTTGGATGATCTCCATTATATAATCCCACCATCATCAACATTATCGATTGTTCAAAATACTAACTTGGGTCATCCACACCTGTCTTCAGTAGTTGCTTAAATGAAATAAATCCCGGAGAAAGGCAGGAGCTGTGTATTGCGGCACAGCACCTCATAAACGGACATGGTATCTGCTGTTGGAGTCGATGTTGTAGCTCTGTCTGCAGCTTGTGAGCTGATGTCCACTGACAAATGGGCTTCAGGAGGAGGGAAAAAGGCCGACGCCACAAAACTAGCCATTGCTGAAACGCCCAGGGTCTGAGGCTTTTCGGAGAAAAGAAATGTGATTATGATGAATGATGGAAGCAGCAGCAGTTTGTGCTGTTTTAGTAACACCCAGCCAAGTGAAAAAATCCAGTAAGTGCCTGTGGTTACCTGACTGTGCAGGAGCTGTGCCGGTGCCAGGCAGTGTCAAACACAGCCCTCACAGCCCCGGGGGATCGGGGAGGAGAGCTGGGCGATGTGCTGGTGGCTCAGGGGATTATTTCCTGTGCAGGAACAGCAGATGCAGGAGCTCTGTCACGGCACCCACCGAGCACCAGTGCCTTCAGAGGGCTGCTGGGAAGCAGCTGGTTTGTGCTGGTGAGCAGCAGCCTTTCTCCTCCACTCGGAGGGCTCGGAAGGAAGGCAGTGCAATCCTCCTCTGGGTTTTCCAGGAGCTGACATGCTGAGCCTCAGGAGAGCTGGTGGTGGTAGGAAGGGAGTTGTGGTGGTTCCAGCGGTGGGAGGTGAGGGTGTGCTGGACAGCATCTCACCTGGGGAGCTGCCAGCTCCAGGGGATGCTCACCAGTGACACGGCAGAGGATCAAAGCAGGTCTTCCAGCACTTTACCCCTGTGTTATGGAAACAGGCAGATTCTCAGCTCACTCTCTGTATGCATCAGGGTTTTGGTTTTTTTTCCACAGAGAGAAGCAATGTGCTGCTTTTAATCAACATTTTCCTGGCATCCTATTTCTGACCTCAATGCAGCAGTGCAGACTGGAGGGATCTCTCTCCCTGGCTCTCATTTGCTACTTCCATATTACATGGGCCTGACCTCCTTCCCTCGTGTCCCCACTCCCTGAACTGTGTTTGGCACCTGCAGCAGTTCCAGACCTCTGGTAAAAGGCTGTGCATTGCATTTCATGCATACATGGAAGGCTGTGTCCTTTGTAATTAAATCCAGAGCTGCCAGAGCTGAAGCATGCCGGAGTCACCCCGAGTCCCGATGATGTTTTCAGGACTGCAGGAACTGTCCGTGGTGTCCTGTGCTTTGTCCCCAGCCTGTGCCCGTGGCGTGGGGAGCAGAAGTTTATCTGCTGAGCAAAATGCATGAGTACAAAGGAGCAGAGCTGCATCATACATGCACCTCTGAGACGAGGCGAGGGTGGGAATAGCAGCGGTGGGATACTGACGAATCGGGAATTGAAGATACATAACATAAACAGCTCCTTTGCCAGATGAAAACCCAGCAGGATGATGATAAAGTGCACAATGTTTATTGATATCTGAATGACTATTTGTTTCCAAAAAATGCATTTTAGAACTTAGCATAAACTCAGTTATCTGATTCTAGCACAGCTTACTATTTATTAGGAAATATATGGGGTTTTTATAGCCATTGTTCACCTTAGGGAGAAAATAAAAAAAAAGAGAGAGAGACATTTTATTTTAATAGTACCGACTTCCTAATCTAAGCACTCTGTACTAGCAGCTTGGCTGCAGAGTGGAAAGAAATGGTGGATATTACCATTTATCCTTTGTTATGGAACACTATCACCTCTCTCTATCTCCATCAGCAGAGCCAGGCAATAATTTACTGCAGTGGACGCTGAGGGATATCAGCTCCAAGCCGCTCCAGTCCAGGTAGTTTGTCATCATGAGCTTTCAGGAAGGTAAATTAAGTTGATTAAGGGGGAAGATTTGTCATGTCAGCATTTTTGCCCACCTAGAAGGCAGCGCTCCTTCCCTCCTGCCTTATTCCAGCCCATCTTCCTCGTGCTGAGTTTTCTTGTGTGTGGAAGCAGCTTCGAAGAGCTGCTTTTTTGAGAATTTGCTCTTCTCAGAAATAGCAAATGTTATATATATGGAAATGTAAATGATGCTGATTAGCCAAGTGTTGTGGTTTGAGGAGAAAAGTTCAATCAGAACGTGAAGAGCAGGAAGAGTATTTGGCCTCTCTGTGCACGATCAGCCCTTTTGCAGATGCCAGAGAGATCCCTACTGAAGCTTGGGAAAGCAGGGCCTAGGAAAGGCAGGCAGTAGCTGTAAAAGATGAAGGCACATGCCTGGTGTAACACTGTCTGCCTGGAAATACTGACATCTTGACCCATAGCAAAATTCCATCATCCATCCTGATCTGCTTCAGGAGGCTGTTTGCTTGTGACCCAGCACAATGTTCAGTGCTGTGAGACTCATTTTTAGTCTTCAGACTCCTCAGTGCTGCCTCAGGTGAAGTCCCCGGGTTGTAGCTGACCCTCACGCGGTTCTTTGTCCTCCTCCCTGAACCGAGGCCGAGCCTCTGCCAGGGAAGATGGACATCACGGAGGGGGATATGGCTACAGCTGTGAGAAGCACAGCAAAGCCCCTGGCCACATCACAGGGAGCTCCTGGTCTTAATCCTGCACTTCAGGAGCTCTCCAGATTAGTCCTGAGCTTGTTTTCCTCTCTGAAAGGAAAATACTACTCTCTTGGCCTGTCGCACAATTGCTAATACTGAAATAAACATCCAGTTGTTGGTACAGTTGAAATTAATCCCAGCACAAGTTTCCTAGAAGGAAAATACCTGCTGTGAGGAGCCCTGGAAGCAGGCAAACTTTTCTGTCTGTCCACCTGCTCTGTAGCCCTCCCCTCTGTGGGCACATACACAGATGCCATCCCATCAGCAGCTCTATCCAGCCCCATTCCTCAGGCGTCCCGCGGTGCTGAAAGGGATGCCTTGCTGGCAAAGATACTTCCAGTTCCATGAAATGAAGATAATTAATTAAAACTATTGGGAATTTTAATTCCTATTTCTGTGAAGCAGCCTGTGATTAAACATAAGGATTTGGTGTGGAACAATTAGGTGAATTTGGCCTCAGGTATCTCCCCTGACTTCATGGCCCCTGGTGAGCGGTACTGAAATTGTTGGAGTTCTGTCTGTTTTAATGGATTCAGCTTTAGTTATAAATCTCATCAAGAACAGCCAAAGCCAATGACACTTTAATTTGTAGGTGTCCTGTGAGTTAACTTTGACTACAGCAGGAAAGGAAAATGGAATTTGCCTTGTTATTGGAAACACCAGCATGGGAAGAGTCATGAGGATGAGCCTCCAGAGACATGAGCAGGATCCTTCCAGATCCGTCTCACACCTGTATCTCCAGTCCAGTATTTGCAGGGAGAGCGGCAAAGGCTGTGATAGTGAAGTTTCTCTGGCAAATGTTATCCCTTAGAGCCAAAGCTCTGTTGAGAGCCAGGGGGGTCAGTTCTTTGTTCCCTGGAGTCTGCTGTGAATCCAGGCATTGGGATTTTTGGGGTCCCATGTAGCCATTGTCCCATTCTGGTCGGTATTCTGGCAAGGGAAAGCATTGGAGGGCCAGGGCTGTGGTGGTCTCTTTAGACAGGGGAGTGCCTTCTGATAGCTGGCTGCAGGTGAGACACACTAACTTTGGCTCAGTGAGAGCCACATGTGAACTGCTGGAAAGGAAAACATGGATGGGCCAGTGCACCTTCCCTGGAAATGGCAGGATTGCTGGGATGTGTGGTGCAGAATGGGCAGACGTTACCACCAGCTCTCTTCTAATGAGTAATTTGAAAGAAATGCTTATGTGGAGCAGCAACCTTTAGCTCTTTTCACTAAGCTCTTAGCATTGGCTTGCAAAGATCACGGCTGTTTCTCTGTAACTACTGATAATTTGTGCTTTCCTCTTGACTTTTCAACTTCATTTCAGTTAAGAATTCCATTACACAGTGTAAGGGCATTGTGTGACACAAACCTTTCCCTTTTCTGGAAAGCTTACAGCCTAAATGCGCAGGAGAGGGGAAGAAGGCTGGCAGTTTTGTGAAGGCAAAGGAAAATTTCCTAATTCCTCTCTTGGGGACCAGCGAAGCAGAGAGATGAACTACTGGGCTGGTGGAAGGGGAACAGAGTCTCTAAAGGAGGAGGAAAGAGAAGAGCTGAGCTTGGCTTGTTTAGTGCACAAAACAAAAGCTTAAATGGTCCACTGATTGCTGCCAATACCTGGGAGCAGTTTGAGCTGAAGGATAGTGTCAGCACACTTGTAAATGCCAAAGAAAATAAAACCCCTTGGCTCTTGAGAAGGCTTGGGCAGGTGACAGTTCCCTGCTTTCTCAAGCTCTGGTTTGACAGAAGCCAAAGCCCAAGGCTCTTGCAGTGTCAGGTCTTTAACATTCACACCACCAAATGTAATTAAGCTCTGCGAGGGCTGCGCCCAGGATAGAATTTATCTCTTGGTTTGTAATGCTTTAATTTAGTATCAAATATTCATGGACTGGCAGGGTCAAGTAGGGATAGAAAAGTACTGTAACAGGCATGGGCAAAGTAGGATGCTAAAGAATTCAGCTGAAAGGTTAGTCATCCATAGAAACCCATTAGGAAAAATACTGTAAATAACTTCCTGCATCTGTGAGTCTCTGAGCTAAACACGAGCCACTCCTGCCCCCGGCCCGTGGGACTTCCTGAGCATGAGGTGTGCCAGCTCACACACAGAATTCCAAGCACAATTAGAGTTACATAGCCAAACTCTTCCAAATATTGGAGAATGTTCAGTGTGCTCTGCACTGAACAAGTCTGTTGCACCTCATGGTTTTAAGGGACAGAAAAGGCTGGTTTTGAGACATCCTGTAAATATCTATGAAGGCGTTTTGTATGATCAAATGATTGTTTTGGGCATGCCCTGCCCATTTAGGGACATGGTTCAAAGCCTGTAAAATTATGCTTTTTTGACTTCCAAGGATCAGGACCTATATGTCCAATTTAATGTTCACAAAATGAATTTATTCAACAAATGAAATAACTGAATTAAGAAAAACAAACGGATCTATTCGTTCAGGAAGATGTTTGTGAGGCCTGAAAGGTGTGTTTGGCATCTGGTGGGGACTTCTCAGGTTGGGCAGATTGGGTTGGCAGGAAGAGCAAACACCTTAACCCATGGGACCATGCAGGGAAGTAACTGAAATTCAGAGCATCTGGGAATAAACAAGGAGCTGATCAGAGTCCAAGTGTCTCTTCTGTCTGGCACCAGGTGAGAAAAGAGGCAGGAGAAGAATAACTGGGTGAGCAGGGCGTGGAGCAATGTGGAAAGAGGAGCTGCAACATCTGGAAGTGTGTGGGACTTTAGGAAATGTGTGGACACGGGGAGCTGATGCTGAGTACACAGACTGGATGCTCCATCTCCAGCAGTAAAATACCCGTGTCCCGCTAGCTTCGGTTTTCCCAGCCGCCTCTCAAAAGCACTGCTTGCTACAAATGGAAAAGAATTGGGTAAACAGAAAAGTCCTTTGGAGCTGGAAATGCCTGCAACTTAAAGCAGGTGCTACAGCTGCCAATTGAGCCTTCAAGGCAGGCTGGGTGCTGGGAGAATGAGAACTGAGAAAAACCTGTCATTTGAGCCAGGATTTCCCCCTTATCTCACGGCAGCATGCGGTGAGGGAACTACCTAAGGACTGCATTTGTAGACACACAAAATATCCAAAGACAAGAAATTCTGCAGAAATACAAATGCACTTTTCAAAAGCATATAGGTGTATCTGTAAATGTGTAAAAAGCTTACATAGCTAAAATCACACACCTATGTCGTGCAGAAGTTCTGGAATTCCTGAAAACTCCACAGACACAAAACCTAATTCTGAAAATTCCTCAGGCACGTTTTAGAGTTAAATTAATACTGATGTAATTAAAATGGTAATACTGTTTGTTAAAAAAAGAGTATTTAAATAATTCATTTTCCTATTGGTTCTGTGGAGTGTGCTTAGGTTTAGCAATTATATGCTAAGTAAAAGCAGCCTCTCCTGTAATGATTTCATGATAATCTGACCTTTGATGGTCCTGACTCACAGCAGCTGGCACTTTCTGCAGAGTTTACAGACTGTAAAGTAATTAATATCAATGAAATACCACTGCTGGCCCTTTGATGTATTTGGGTCCTTGAACACTCCCTCTCTTTTCTCTCTCTTGAGCAGTTTTTTTTTTCCTGATGTCCCTGAATGGTGTGAGTCTGGCCACTGGACTGCTCCTGATGGACACATCCCAGCCGAGGGGTGCACTGGTGAGCACCCTCTCTTTAGGGGTTCAGAAGACATAATTGACAATATGCCAGGCTTAATTTGATTTAATATTAAGCACAATAATAGCTCTTGAAAAGCTGTCTTTCACGGAAAGGTAATAAGGGTATTAATAAAAACAGGTGAGGAGAGATGCCCTGGTTTTAGCTTCCTGCATTATTTCATCACTGTCAGTCAGCTCAGAACTCCCTTGAGATTATTCCTGTGTAGTTAATAACATTGTTTCTGTGATGAGTTTAATGACTGAGCCTTTCTTCCATCCTTAGCTATGACAATAACCACCCTGCTTTTTTTCTTCAACAAGCTATTGTGTGGGGTTCAGCACATTAAGGAACATTATTAAATATAGAGGTTTCCTCTAATTAAGTTATTGGCAAAAGATTGCTTGTCCAATCATTTGCTGGTGATGAGTACTGAAAGGAATTATATCTTGTACAGAGTATTGCACTTTTCCTGCCATGCTTCCCCTAAAAAAAGAACAAAATGATATAAAAATAAGCAGTAAGATTGCAAACTCAGGCACTCAGAAATTAGGTAGTGCCAGAATGATGGGTGTCTGGATATGTCCTTCCCCATTCCTGATCATGAGCTTTTCCACTTTCCTCTTGCCCTGTACCCCATTATTTCCTTTCATAAAATTACCTCTCCTCCAAAAGTCTTAATTCTTAACCCTTTTAGAATGTTTATGTCAAGATGAAATGTCTTTTTCCTGTCTTGTGTTTGGAAAAAAGCTAAATAATTTTCTGTACAACTTTTCCAACACTGCCCCCCATAAGCTCACCTGGTTTGTGCACCTTGAGGGAGTCACCATTTGTTCATTGGTGCAATAATTGCATGTAGCAATAATGGTATATTTAGGGTGTCAGGTCATTCTGGACATGATTTAAAAGGTTTTGTTTCCCATAAGATTGTGCATCCTGCTTGGTTCAGAAAACACATGGAAAGTGTAATAAGTGGGAGAAGTTTTTTGTGTGCCTCTTTGAAGATAAGTAGTGGAATTAAGGCAGAGGAAAATCTTGTTTTAGGGTTAGTGCAGGCACTGCAGATTAAAGGTTCTTTTCCTGCTTGGTGGCACCTTGCATAATCTCAAAAAGTGGAGTTTACGTGTCTTTCTTAAAGTATACCTCTGGATTTGGAAATCAGATCATTTACTAATTGCTCACATCTTATAAATTACAGATCGGTCCTTGAAGTAGATTTGAACAGTCTATTAAAGCCTGAGTAACAGAGTTATTCTCCAGCTTCCAGATAAACAAAACAAAAACACAGCTTTAAAAACAAGAAGCCTCTTCACTTTTTATCTAAATGGAAATAAACCTAATCAAAAGCCAGCAATTAATGAATCTCTCCAGGGTTTCTATTCCTGAAGAGATTAGAGTTACAAAGGCTGAAATAGTTTCAATAGGTAGGTGTGATGTTGAGCTCAGATGTTGTATTTATAGATGCTCAGCTAGAAATAGGAGTTGCTAAAATCCAATATCTGGATGAAGATTCTCCTCTTCAGTGAAACCAGACAAACAGTTAACAACTCCAATATTCACTAATTTCTGTGTGCAGAAATGTCCTAGAGCGCCAATAAAATAGGTTCCTCCCAGGAAATGCTTTTCAAATACTCATTAAAGAGTGGATGTTGCACAAATGAAACAAACTGAAAGCGTGTTTTTAAGAAACTATTTTCTTGGGAAAGGAAAGCAAAGCTCTCCAAAAATAAGCAAACTGCTTTTCCAGGATTGGACAGCCAGCTATTTGCTTCTTGCAAAAATGCAGACTGGGAATGTTGAGCTGGAATTTGGCAAGGTTAACACATTTTCACTATGTGTAGTCTGTTCCTGTGTCCAGAAATAGAAACAGCCTCTTGCTTTCAGGAGTGGCTTGACACCTTCACCTGCAGTTTGAGTAGAAAAAAATAGAAAAGTCCTGTTGTTCAGCTCCACCTCTGTACCAGATCTCTGGGATGTTTAATTCATTCTGCATCACTCCAAGGAGTGGGAATCATGCCAGCCAAGGGCTCCCATTGCTTCCACAGTAGATACTGAAGAAATTTTAATAAACGCATTTAATTTATCTGTCTAACTATAGATTTTCCTGTAATTCATACCAACTAGCCTGGCTGTGTAGTAGGAAAAAGCAATCACAGTGTCTGATGTACAAAGCCTGTCACTCGCCAGAGGACCAAGTAAGCAGCCTGCCAAGACTCAGTTCAGCCTAGACACGAGTTAAAATGTGAGGGGGGATTTATCCCAAACAGGGGCAGTGAGGACCTGGATGCTCCTTCCCTCTTTGGCACAGGACACCTTGTTCTGCCACAATAAATACACCACCTTGCTTCAGCCTGCTGACATCTCAGGAGGCCTGTGGCAGTGCAGCCAGTGTCAATGGCACCGTGAATGTTTGACAGGACAGCTCTCACGTTGGCTTTCCCACTGAAAGTGTCCCGAGACCCTCAGTGCACTCACAGCTTCTCATGGGCTGTGGCTCTCTGAGGGAAATTGATAAAAAGGGATGTCTTGGCACATGGTTATTTACTTTACTAAAATCCTTCCGGAGTGTTGATATTATTTAGTTTATGAAGTAGCAGTTTGTGCAATTTTATGTTGCCTGGAAAGAAGCTATGATTTACTCAATTGAAGCTCCCAAAAGCAGAGAAAGCAAAAGGCATTAATCTGTACTGCTGGAAATTCTGTAACTGGGCAGCTATAAGCTGGTGTGCTTTGAGTGTCTGCAAAATGCAGCCTCTGCTGAACAGCCCGAGTGGTAAAGTGTTTTGTAACAGCATAATGCTCTCATTGTGGTGTTTTCAATCTCATTTAGGACTAAGGTTTCCCTGGGGAGATGATACAATAAACTCGTGGAAACCACACTGCAAATACATTTGAAGGCCAATCAGGTATTACAGCGTGATGTCAAAATTCTTACTGACTGCCTAAACGTCTCTTCCGTAGCATTCCTCAGGACAGACAGATGTTAGCTGGGAATTTGGGGTTGTTGCAGAGTGCAGGCTTTGTCTAGGTCATAATGTTGCTCAGCATAAACAGCTTAGGATTTATTGTGTGCCTCAGCCAGCCTGGGCACATCGGAGTTTTAAACAGACACTTCTAGGGCATTTCTAAGCAGATCTACAAACAGAGGAGTTAGTTTTAGACTGGAAACGTTGGGAAGACTCTCAGATACTGATGTAAGCCTGCTCAGTTTCTCTGTTCAGAAGATATCTTTAACTGAAAAGTGGGCAGAGGCGCATGGGGCAAGCTGCCACCTGAGCTTAAGTCGAACTCAGTCAGCAGGCAGAACACTTGGGTACGTCATTAGAAACCGTATTTTAGAATTTGAAAGCAAAAGGGTTGGGGGTTTTGGTCCTGTTATTTACTTATTTCTATTTAATGTTCCCATTCCCTTAGTATCTTATTTTTACTTTGTTTTTCAAGTCCCAGATTGTTTTCTCATCAGTAATTCACAGAATGAGTCAAGACACACATTTCAAAGGCTCCCCATGTTTTTGTCCATCACCTTTCTTTCCAAATGCCAGATTTGGACATTGTTCTGCAGTTTAAAGGTTTCCAGACTGGCATTTGTTTTTCCTCCAAGACCTCCCCAGACCCTACTGCAATGTCTATTAGCTCAGACACAGCCAAACTTACCTCATATAAGCAACAGTGTGTTTCCTACATCAAGCTCAGTAAATAAATAACCGCACAGCTAATCCTCCTGTTTTCATGTATGAAAAGTCTCACTCTTGGAATAATGAAACGTAAAGACCAGCCATTCAGAAAACAGAGCTTTAGTTCAACAACTCCCAAGGTGGGTTCTATAAATTATGTAGCAAAATCCTTACAAATTTCCAGTGGCCTTAACAAAAGATGCATCTGACTGACTGCTGCTTTAGAGCTGGGGGAATCGAGTGCTGTGTTCAGTTCACTGATCTGCTGCTCAGGATGTTTTGTAAGCATATTGCCAAAGAGGCCCAGATGTCTGTGAGGACAAGAGCAGAAGTTAAAGTTCCTAGTGCCTGTCAGAAATAACTGAACCACAGTTGCATTCTGCAGCACACAGCAGTGCAGGGCTCCTGAGCTACAGCTCTTAAAATTAAACCCAAGCCCTTCCTTTGCCTGTAATACACCTTAATGCAAACTGAAAGACTACCAGAAGTTGCTCTTTCTTTGGTAACCAGTTTGAATAAAAACTGCTGCTTTAGTGCTTTGGACAATAATTTCTCTGCAGCTGCCAAGGCAGCTAGTTAGGATACACTGCTCCTGACCAGGCGCTAGAAAATGTTTTCTACAAGCTGCGTTCTGCTATTGATCAGTGTGCTCAAACTTAAGGGATTTTTACTGAAGCTTTTACAGAGTACCTGGAAAACCACTGGTGCTCAGGAGGGCTTAACATCACAGTTTCACAAGTGTTGACTTAGTTAAAGGATGCACAGCGTGGAAGGAGACAAGACATGAGCTTGCAGTGGGACAAAATTCCTCATGTGCATGCCATGTTAGCTCTGACAGTCTCTAAATGGGGTGTTCTCTCAGCAGAAAAGGCAGTGTATGCCACATATTTCTCACGGTATGGATGGGGCTTTGAGAGAAACTGGCAAAGGCTGGATCCCGTAAATACCTGAACTCCTTTGAAAATCTCAGCTTCTCATGTTATTAGAAATTCATAACCCTCAATGAGCAATGCATGGAACAGCTAATCAAGCTCCATAAATTGCTATTTCCACATTTTGGTTGTTATTGTTTCTCTCAGCGTTAGAATTGCAAGTGATGTAGCTGCTTAGAGACTATTTTATGGTTATTCAGTAAACATTAATTTTTTAATTCTGACAGCGACAGGTGTGTTGCATTGCAAGGGTGAAAATGTATGAACAACTAATGAAAATTAATTGATGGTTACCAGCACGCTCACAAACACGCCTGACTGAATTTGTGAACTTATTTAAAGTTAGGCGGGTGTTGACTTCGCTGTATTGTGGGTTTTTTTCTCACAATAAAGATTTGTTTCCTCAAAATTTGGCCAGTTGGATGTTGGGCAGTTCTCACCAGATACAAATGCATTGATAAAAATTGATATAATAAATAACTGATAAAAAGAAAAATATGAAATACTCTGTTCACGTCCACTTGCGATGTGAAAAGTGCTTCCTTTTTTAAATGTTTGTGAATTAAACACACTTGTTCTGCAGGTGATCATCGTCTCCTGCACTGGTGTTTATTGGTGCTTTCAAGTGAGATTGAAGTAGATCAAAATGTTCTTAGCTTTTATGGAAAGGGGGGAAAACACCCTAAAAAATAATTAATTGTCAGTGGTCCCACAAGTGTGAGCTGAGCCCTGTGGCAGGTTTTTGTTGCTCTGACTCTGTGCTGAGGCAGCAGGGGCTTTGCCAGACCAGGTTCAGCGACTGCATAAATGTGTCTGCAGCTGAAATAAACCCCACAACAGAGCTCTCCTCGGTGCCTCTGCCACAGCCCAGCCTTCCTGATGGATGTTAAGAAGCCTTGGTAGTGTTTATGAGAAACATCAGCTTCCCTAATCGTTCATTGATCTGTTGTTCTGGGCGGAATGATGAAGTTTGCGCTGTTATTTTGCTCCGCTTCACTCAGATTCGCTTGATTCGAACCAAAGGACGATTTAAGATGGCAGGGAGCAATTTTACTCCCATTTTCTCCCAGCTGACAGGATAATTCTGGTTCTGCTGTTGGGAGCTTCAAGTGCTTCATCTGTGCTCAGCTAATATTAGTTGTAATTAAGGGAATGGAGCTGGCTTTTATAGTTCATCACCTGAAAAAGAACCCTTTTGCTTTTGGTGTCATTTTGAGTTTCTCCCTCACCCTCTGCAGGGCTGCCCATCTTGGGGTGGCCCCCTGGGCAGGGCAGCACTTTCACTGGCTCTGTTCTCATCTCAGGGTAGCTATTTTTAGGTTTAAAACCCAAAAAATTGGCTATGTTGGGGCTCATAGAGTCTGTTGGGAGTCTGGTTTATCAATTGACATAGTGATTCCTGGGGTGCAGGACAGTGCTGGACACAGGGACAGCAAACTGTGGAGCACAGGTGCTCATCTCCTCTCTGAAAATGGAGATAAAGAGCTTTTTTTTCTGGTAAATGTATCAGAACCCAGGTTTGGTGTGTTTTTTAAGCAGCTCATGAGACGTTAGACATGTCAGGGATTAATACCTGGCCCCCCCCCGACTAATTTCCTAGGAATTTAGAAACCTTTGAGTTTATTTTCATAATTTTGTTTTGCAAGCATGAACATGGCAGTGTCTCCAGCAAATAAATGTGTTGCAATATGGTGGAAGCCATGGGACTGCAAAGAGCCCTCTGGTTTGTCAAAATACTTGCTGTAATTTGTCATTGCAGTTGGTTAAGCCAAACTGACAAAGCCCAGGGCTTCTGAGGCAGTTCACAATTATCAGCAACAAAACTTTGTCATTTTCTCTGGTGGGTTGTTTTTTCATTTTGTTTTGTTTCGGGGTTTTTTTGGCTTTTTTTTTCAAGTTTGGAACGAAGATTTGCTGCTCTGTGTGTGTGTGTGTCGTTTCAGTACTGTGCTGAATTGCTGCTCATTCAGGTGGAATTGCTGTTTGGCAGTAAGACATACCCTAAAAATAGAAAATGTGGTTATAAGTGACAACAATTGGCAGGGAGGACCTGTTCAGATGCAATTTTGGAACTGCTTTTAATTTTTTCCACTCAATTCCAAGTTAAACATCCATTTAAATTAATTAGAGCAATCACAGTATCCCCAGAATATCAGTGGAGAAATTGAAGCCGTGAGTGTAATTTAAGTACTTCCTGAATTCTGAGGAGAGGCTAAAAAAGCCAGCTTAAAGAAATTTTTGCATATGATGAAAAGCAAATTCCTGACCAAAGTGGCTAAGCTGAAATGTCTGAAGGCAAAGAGCTATCATGAAAGTGCTGGAAAGCTTGTGATTATAATGGAATCAGTGTCCCAGGGTATAATGCAGCTCCACATTTAATACTGAGCTGCTGAACCGTGCTTCTCAACCTACCTCCACTCACGGGGTTCTCATCAGAGTCCTGTCAGGACACTGGGCTTTGTTTGGATGCCAGGCAAGTCTGGAAATGGCTCCAGAGCTTTTTCAGCAGCTTCAGCTGAGTACAAATGCTTGGCTTCAGAAGGGCAGCTGATACCTAGATTTTGTGGCCTAGAAATCCCTCCTCATGCACACTGCCACGCGTGTTAATAACCTCGCAGGCTTTTATCAGCCTAATTAGAAGGCTTGTGCAGCCCTAAATGTGAAACCACGGCAAAGCGCTGAACCAGCAGAGCAAGATCCTGTCCTTGGTGCTGCAAATCCATTGTTGCCTTTCTTTATTAATGATACATACACGACACATTGAATTCTCTGCCTGCTGTTGCTTGTCGGGTTGTTTTTATTACAGTATCGACTGGAGTCCCCCTCATGTTGGTTATAGTCTGGGCACGTTACTCGGAGCAGGATTTTTCTTTCAGTGTTTTGTTTAAGGTATTGACTTTGCCAAAGGGAAGGAAAAAGTGCGTGCAGCCACTTAAGCACACAAGTAGAGGTATCAATTCCTGTCCATTAAATATGCCCACGCACACAAACACACGCCTGGACGGTGGTTGCACGCACGGGGTTAGGTGAGTTTTGGCAAACAGACTCGAGAGACCCTCTCCAGCATGGAGATCCTGTTGCCAGGATCTGGCCAGGAGCATCCCTCAGCCTGTGGCAAGTGCTGCTGAGGATGCTGGGGTCTTGGTGAGTGTCAAAATGACATTTTTCAAAGGCATTTGCATACTTCTAGGCCATTTCTTTCAATTCCTTAGAATGAGCTTTTGTTTCTTAAGGGAGCATGCTTCTCCAGTTTTGGGTCTTCTGTATTTTTTTCCCTAACAACATCTTAGTTCTGTTAATCTTTTGGACTTCGAAAAACTATTTCTAGTTATTGGGTTTTGGGGTGTTTTTTCTCTTTCCAGCTCAGGCGATCAATTCCTGAGTATGAGCAGGAGGGTTATTGAGCAGTTCATCTAAAGCCAACAAAGATTTCAGCCAACTCAAAGGTGCAGCAATCATTTTGCTAAAGGTTTGGATAGCAGTTTTGATCGAAGACAAGGATATATGGGTGTGGATGGTTTTTCCTGCACTTTCAGATGAAACTTGGAGATGAATCTTTGCGAATGTTCAGTGATCAGTTCCATGTGAAAGTACAAAAAATTGGCCTTAATACATATTTACGCTGTCTTTATTTCCTCTTCCAAACCTGCCCGTCTCCCATCTGTTCCTGTTTGATGGTGAGCTCTTCCAGAGGTGTTTTCCATGCTGTGTCCCTTCAGTCATAGCCTGAAATATGCTGTACAACACAGAGTTACTTGCAGACAGACAATCTCATCTGAACTGTGGCATTGCCCCAGTGGATTCTGCTCATGTACTGCAGAGGCCTTTGACCTGCTCTCTGCTTTGAGTTGTGCAAAGTCATCCTTTTGTGAATCCTTAATACCTTACAGTGAATTTTGTTTGAGTTTTAATAAACTGAGAAAAATGGCTACCTCTTTATTTCCTACCTTTCAAACAACTACTTTTAGTAAACTCACTAAAATTAGAATAGGAATGTGCTTGAAATCATGAAGTTGAAACAGAATTTGTTTTCCAAAGGTGGTTTGGTTTTTCTGCCGTGAGTAGCAGCATCTCATCCTAAAGCATCCACTGTCTGGGAAATTCAGGCCAATGAAAAATGGGCCATGCCTGATGTGTTTGTTTCATTTCTGCCTTTCAGTCTATCCGAGAAGTCACGGGCTATGTGTTGGTGGCTCTGAACCAGTTTGAATACCTGCCCCTGGAGAACCTGCGCATCGTCCGTGGGACCAAGCTGTACGAGGAGCGATACGCCCTGGCCATATTCCTCAACTACAGGAAGGACGGGAACTTCGGACTCAGGGAACTTGGCTTGAGGAACCTGACGGGTAAGTGAAGCTTGGAAATGTGGTGGATTAGCTGCCATAAAGAAATGAGCTTGTTATTTCCTCGATGCCCTCAGTCACTCGCATTTGCAGGAGACCGAGGAACCACAAGAGCCTGGCGACTGTGTGTTCTCTGAGGGGTTTGTTGGTACTTCACTCTTTTTTTGCTTCACAAAAGTACTTCTCTCCATACTGATCAAAGGCTGCACACGAGAGTCATGGCAAGAGCGTATTTGAAACAAAAATAGTCGTTTAAAGAGTATGTGGAGTTTTTTCTCTGTGTTGACATCATGAGCGTGTTGGTTTCCTTGTGATCCTTGATTATTGCACGTGTGTTGCTTCAGGTGCTGGGGATTTTCTGCCAAGTTACCTTAGCTTTAACATCCCCTGTGCCTCTGTATCTTTGGTTTATTTAATTTTAGAACTCCCTTTTCTGAGCAAAAATAGTGCATTATATATAGTGAGAAAAGAGCTTTTTTTTTTTTTTTTTTGAGCCAAAAATGTAAGTGAAGTCCATGGCTTCATGTTCACCTGTAAATTCAGGGGTGGATCATGCTGTGGGGTAGATCAACACTTCATTTCCTCTGTCTGAGGATCCAGTCAGTGGTTTGGGAGATTAAAACTTGCTAAATATCAATGGATTGCAACTTAAGAAAGAGCAGGCAGTGGTTCTTTTTATGGGGTTCACTGGAAGTTTTTTATTTATACCTGGTTCCTCATCAGCTATGATAATTTCTACCCTATACTTGGTGGTTTTGAAGTGGCCTTATATCTGCTAGTGGCTGAAAGCTGACTGAAGATCACTGACCTGAGCTGGCTGTGGAGATTGAGCCTGTGTAGAGAGAGGTGGGAGCCTTCTGAACTATATTTAGGCGTCCTTCCCTCTCTGCTTTTTTTGTCTCTCAGTATTCAGAGTGGCACATGAGTGCTTACAGTTCCCTGTTCAGCCTCACCAGGCTGTACAGCAAGGCTTTCAGAAATAGGAGGGAAAAGAAAGCCTGAAATATTTTACAAGATAAACCAGTTTTGGATGACTCTGATTAGGCTCTTTCCTTTGGTTATATTTTTGACAATTTTCTTTACTGAGACCATCATGCCAATATCAGAGTGCTTCCCAAAGGTCTCTAAATCCCTGCCATTTACTACTCCTTCGCTCTGTCACTGTCATAATCCAATTTCCTCCTCTTCTGTTCCCATATTTCTTCCCACCTTTCTGATACGGGGAGTTCATTGTGACTGTCTATGCCTTCACATCATACAGAGCCACAGCATTGGGTGATAACAGCTTTATCTCATTCTTTGTTTATGTTTTCTGGTGTTTGAGTCTCAAAATGCTTTGTAAAGACTCTAGGCTGGGTGAAACTGAGACAGAGAGGTGAGGTGAGGCCAAGGCCAGAAAATGATGGAAGTCTTTTGTCTCGGGTCCGAGGTGGTTCTGCCAGGAGGTGAGAGTTGTGCTCTTTGTGCTCATTTAGCCATGGCTTTGCTGCTCAGTAGGGTAAAAAAACTTGCCTTGTATGCTTCTGCTCAGATTTTTTTCTTGAACCAACTGGCAGTTCCTCAGACTTCAGAGATGCCCTCTAGAAGCTGCTGTGATGTGACAGAGACAGCACCAAAACTGCCCAGCAAGGAGTTTAAGTGTCTTAAGAAAACCTGCCTGGGCACCCCTCCCATCATGAGATCATCACAGCCACTTCTTCTGATTCAGGTGTTTGCAAAGGCCTCTGATGGGATTATTTGACTCAAAATGAATTGTTGTCTCCGGGAAGAAAAGTGCCCTAATAACACCAGCTTGTCTCCATGGAGCACTTAAAATAGCTTCTGGGTGCTGAATGTGAGCCAGTGCGTGCTTGAAAATACCCCTAATGTTTTCTAGATAACATGCTAGGGCCTCCTGAGTCTCTCCAGCAGCTGCTCTCTGACCATTCCATGCACTGGTGAAATGCACCTGCCTATTTTAACCCCCAACCTGCCTCTTGTGCTCTTCCTGGAGTGTATTCATCCTTCATTAGCTTTCCTGACACATCCTCAGCACTAGGAGCGGCACAGAAATAACTGGCGGATGTGGGAGTCGGTGATGTCGCAAGGCTGGGGTGGATCAGCTGTACCTGAACCTGCGCCTCAGGTTTACCCCAGAAAGCAGCAGCGAGCTGCTAAGCTGAAGGGGCAGCAGCCCCCACGAGCTCGCATGCTTGGAGTCCACTGCAGATCTCAAGAGACTGCCTTTGAATCGTGCATCTCTTCCACTTGAGTAAAATACAGCGTGGCTCTTGTCTTGCGTCTGAAGAGTTGTCATTGCAGGGCTCATGGCGTGTTCACAGAAGTCTGGGAAGTTCTGTTCTTATTTGTGCAGTGCTGGATGATGGGCTCCTGAGGGTATTTCTGCCTAGCACCGCACAATATCCAAACACAAGCCCTACTGCCTGTGTTCAATAAATGAGGAAGCTGCTCTCACCTGCAGGTTCTCCTCAGACACAGGGTTTCAGCCTCCTGCGCCTTACCACTGCAGTATTTTCAGTGTTAACATCTGTGTTTTTATTGCCAGATATGTCTATCAAGTTTTCATATTTAAATGTAACTTTAAATGCTTGAATTTCCTCCCTTGCAGTATAAAAAAATGACAGCTGTGAAGGCAGTAAGTTTCATCTCGCACAAGAAAACATGATCCAATTCTCACTCATGATGTCTGTCAAACCACAAGGGAGTTTTGTTTGTACAGCTCAGCCCAGGACTATGTCCTAAAATTCATGTGACACTTGCAAAAAATCTTAGCTATAAAAATCCTTTCTCGCTTGTTATAAAAACTTAGTCAATGGTTCCACCAGTGTGTCAAAACCAAACTGACACTGAACTAATGAAGTCACTGCTGCCATCTCAGCTGGACTCATCTCTGTGTGCAGATCCATCTTGCTGTGAAAAGGAGGGTTTGATGTCCTGGGCGTGTTCATCATAAGGAAAGGAACATCTTCACAGGTGTAGAAAGTAAATTTTGTAAAAATGTAGATTTCCCCTTCAACAGATTTTTGTAATTGATTTTATTTTTAATTTTTTTTATTAGATTGGTATTTTATTTTTCTGCAGAGCAAAATTTTAATGTTTGATGGTTATTTCTGTTATGTTTTCAGTATTTCTTTTCCCCCACAGAAATAAAAAATGTTATAGGGTGTGTTGAATGTTAAGGAGTGACATTACTCCTTAAAAAGGTTGCTTTTCAAGCAGTTGTTTATCTTTTCTCTTTAACAAGCTCAGGTACTGTAATTACTTTGCAGCTCAGTCAGGTCGGAGGGAAGGGCACGGGAGGAGTCAAGTTTTGTTCACCGTGCATTTTTTGGACCTATAATTCTTTGGGAAGTCATGCGTGGATGTCCGCTCAGGACCTGAGTGATGGCACTTGAGGCATTTTTGCGGCAGGCATTAAGGCCACCCCCTTTTCCTTGCTTCCATCACAAAGCCTGTGCCAGCGAGACCTTTTCTTGGAGCACCCACAGGAGCCAGTGCCGCGTTCGGGCTGCCCAGGGTGACCCCCGTGTGTGACACCCACATGTGACCCCCGCGTGTGACACCCGCATGTGATACCCGTGTGTGACACCCGCGTGTGACACCCACGTGTGATACCTGTGTGTGATACCCGCATGTGACACCTGTGTGTGATACCTGCATGACACCTGCGTGTGACCCCCGTGTGTGACCCCCGCGTGTGACATCTGTGTGTGACCCCCGCGTGTGACCCCCGTGTGTGACCCCCGCGTGTGACCCCCCGTGTGACACCCACGTGTGACACCCGCATGTGACACCTATGTGTGATACCTGCGTGACACCTGCATGTGACACCTGTGTGTGATACCTGCATGACACCTGCGTGTGATACCCGCGTCTGACACCCGCATGACACCCGCGTGTGACCCCCCGTGTGACATCCGTGTGTGACCCCCGCGTGTGACCCCCGTGTGTGACACCCACGTGTGACCCCTGTGTGTGACACCCACGTGTGACCCCCGTGTGTGACATCCGTGTGTGACACCCGTGTGTGACCCCCGTGTGTGACCCCCGCGTGTGACAGCCGTGTGTGACATCCGTGTGTGACATCCGTGTGTGACCCCCGTGTGACCCCCGCGCTGCTGGTGGCACATCCCCGCGTTCCTCAGTCCCCGCGCTGGATTCTCGGGACGCCCCGGGCACCCAGCCGTGTGTGGCTCGCCCCGGGCACAGAGCCGTGTGTGGCTCGCCCCGGGCACCCAGCCGTGTGTGGCTCGCCCCGGGCACACAGCCGTGTGTGGCTCGCCCCGGGCACACAGCCGTGTGTGGCTCGCCCCGGGCACAGAGCCGTGTGTGGCTCGCCCCGGGCACCCAGCCGTGTGTGGCTCGCCCCGGGCACAGAGCCGTGTGTGGCTCGCCCCGGGCACCCAGCCGTGTGTGGCTCGCCCCGGGCACCCAGCCGTGTGTGGCTCGCCCCGGGCACAGAGCCGTGTGTGGCTCGCCCCGGGCACAGAGCCGTGTGTGGCTCGCCCCGGGCACCCAGCCGTGTGTGGCTCGCCCCGGGCACAGAGCCGTGTGTGGCTCGCCCCGGGCACAGAGCCGTGTGTGGCTCGCCCCGGGCACAGAGCCGTGTGTGGCTCGCCCCGGGCACCCAGCCGTGTGTGGCTCGCCCCGGGCACAGAGCCGTGTGTGGCTCGCCCCGGGCACCCAGCCGTGTGTGGCTCGCCCCGGGCACAGAGCCGTGTGTGGCTCGCCCCGGGCACAGAGCCGTGTGTGGCTCGCCCCGGGCACCCAGCCGTGTGTGGCTCGCCCCGGGCACAGAGCCGTGTGTGGCTCGCCCCGGGCACCCAGCCGTGTGTGGCTCGCCCCGGGCACCCAGCCGTGTGTGGCTCGCCCCGAGCACCCAGCCGTGTGTAGCCCAGCCGTGTGTGGCTCGCCCCGGGCACCCAGCCGTGTGTGGCTCGCCCCGGGCACCCAGCCGTGTGTAGCCCAGCCGTGTGTGGCTCGCCCCGAGCACCCAGCCGTGTGTAGCCCAGCCGTGTGTGGCTCGCCCCGAGCACCCAGCCGTGTGTAGCCCAGCCGTGTGTGGCTCGCCCCGAGCACCCAGCCGTGTGTAGCCCAGCCGTGTGTGGCTCGCCCCGAGCACCCAGCCGTGTGTAGCCCAGCCGTGTGTGGCTCGCCCCGAGCACCCAGCCGTGTGTAGCCCAGCCGTGTGTGGCTCGCCCCGAGCACCCAGCCGTGTGTAGCCCAGCCGTGTGTGGCTCGCCCCGGGCACCCAGCCGTGTGTAGCCCAGCCGTGTGTGGCTCGCCGCGGGCACCCAGCCGTGTGTAGCCCAGCCGTGTGTGGCTCGCCCCGGGCTGGCTGTGCAGCAGGTGGGAAGGCACGGCCTGTCCTGTGTGACTTGCCGCGGGGTTGCTAGGAGACTCGGAGGCGTGAGGAATTGCTTTCAAATCTCTGCGCTCCCCTTGCGTGCGGGGCTGCCGCAGGAGCTCTCCGCAGGAGAAGCTGCGGCGGCGCCGTGGCTGCCCAGCCGTGCTCCTGTGCCCTGTCCTCGGAGCTGCCCTGCCCGCAGGGGATCCCAGCACGAACTCCTCCTCTCCCCAGGGCAGCGTGGCGCTGGGGGACTCTCTGTGCGGTGCCGCAGACCGCGGGGACGCGCACAGGACCAGCCCTGAGCTCCCCTGGCTCGCCCTGTCCCTGTGGAGAGAAGGAACGAGGTTGTGGCTGCCCCTAGGCTCATGAATGCAAGTGTGCCTGCTAGAGCGTGTCTGCTTCTCTCCCCCGGTTAGACTCTTTCCCGGGGAAAAAACTCATCCCGTTCCGGCGGCTGCTCTCCTCAGACATCACAGGTGTGATGTGACAGCCGGGAGAGCCCGCAGAGCCATCCCTGGTGGCAGCGGGAGCACGGGCTCGGGCTGCTCCCTGGCACTTGGCATCAATGCCTGGGAACGCTTCCAGCCTCTCCTCGGCTGCAGATGTGGCCCTGAGGAATCCCAGATAAGGGACCTGCCGGCTGAGGAGCAACTGCCTCCAGCTGGCAGAAAATTGCTCACAGGTCTTATCAAGGCAAAAAACTGTGTTTTATACGGCCAGAAATAAGTACTGGTTTTGAGCCTTGTGAGATTTATATTCATGAGTTTATTTTGTCCAGCAACAAAGGTGGGACATTGGTTTTTAAATTTCAGCAAGGCTGGAATTTTGCATAGTGTCTCTGAAGGATTTGGATATGCTTTTGTCATGCTAAATAGCATAACTAATGTCTGTGATTCTTTGCAACTCCTTGATCAACAATTTATGCTCAGTTTTCTTTATTTTGGAGCACTTCACCGTTTTCAAATCTGTCTCTAGTGTTAGAAATGCGCAACCTTGTTTGGAATGACTATGGCAAGGATTTAAGCCAAAAGCTCGTCAGAATAATGATATACTGGTAAATGTTTTTAACTGGGAATTCACAGGATCCCCCATGTTTGCTGCTATTCCCCTTCCCCCAATGCTTTCATGTGAACTAGCGATCACATCTATTGCAAATGGTCCAAAGCAGCTTGTTGAAAGTCATACACAGAATTATTGACACGGGCCAGTAGTGTCATACAGCAGGATTACTTCATGTCACACAGCCTCTCCTGCAACAAAACAGGGCTTAAAATCAAGGGGAGGAGAAACCAGGCCAAATCCTTATCTGGTGTAAATTGCCTTACTTGCTTTGACTTTGTAATGAACTGGAATTTAAATAGCCGTTTACTTCCTTCAGTGGATAATTTAATTCACGCTTTAATTTATAAGTTAACTGGTGCCTAACACCCACTTAAGGCCTTTTAAGGAGGCTGTGTTCAGGGTGCTCTGCCAGGATTAATGCCAGCTAATGACAGCTGACTGAAGGCATGTCTGCAGCAGGAGCTCTGGCCAGGGATCCTCGAGCCATCCAGCCTCGCTGGCTTTGGGAATGGTGCTGACCACACCACTTGGGCCCTGTGCTTGGGCTGATAACCCAGCAGATCACTCCTGTCTTAACTATGGTCTCTGCAAACAGAAGTGTGTTTTCCTGGGCTTTCAGAGTCTTAATTATGTGGCTGCTGGGTAAAGAAGGGTCTGCAGGTAGAGACTTGGGCCTGCAGTAGACAGAGGAAATCCTTCCTAGCCCTGCAGTAATTTCCACATCTGCTGCTTTATTTTGTGAATCATACCACTTCTACAACAGAGCCAATAATGCTTGCTTGCTTTAATTAGACCAATTTTGAGGGTGTCATTGAAAATGCTATTCAGAGAGGATCTGGTGTGATGTGGGATTCAACTTCAGCACTGTCAAACGTTAGTTTAAATGTCATAAAAAAATGCATCCAGGTATGTTGCCATTGTTACCTGATAGCGCCATGTAAAATAATAACACCACTCATTCTATTTTTCCTTGGCAGTTTCGCTCTTTCACCTCTCTGCAGTAGTTCTCTCTATCTGTGCATTTTTCAATTATGAAGCCAGAAATTCTCGGTGTTCTAGAGGTGTGAAACACCCTTTAGCGTTTTGGAAATGTGGGCAATCAAGATAAATCCAGTACTACTGAAACCCTGTGGTAATGGAGTAGCTTTGCCTGACTCCGTGACTCGAGAGCTTCAGCAGCACGGGGATTTCTCTGTCCACACGCTTTGCAGGGAGTTAAACATCTGAGCAGAGTAATCCCTCCATTTCAATCACACGGGTCAGGAATGGGGGACATTTCAAAACATCCAACTTTGGCAGACAGATCTGTGCTGAGCTGCACTATAACTTAACTAAAGTGCAGTAAGCGTTACAGTCGGGAAGGATGGTACAGTTTATAGTGAAAGCACTGCTGAAAAAATAGATATCCCAGCTTCCCACCAGCTTGGGAAAGAAACAGCTGGATCGTTCTCCCCAGCCTAGGCTAAGTCTTGACTAGGTGCTTTAGACATTAAAATCCTTGCTGTTCCAGTAGTGTCTCTTCATCAGATGAATGAAAGAAGCATTAATTTCAGTGTTTGTTGCTTGGTTTGTGATTTTTTTTTTTGTTTTCTATTTTTTCTCCCCTTTCTCTCTACAGTCTTCTGAATTCATTGATTTTCTCATTTCCTTCTGACAGGCTACAGCCAACAAGGAATTTTGTGCTTTTGTAAAGTAATTAAAGTCTTGTGTTACATGGGTAACATAATCTATCAGCCACTCCTTGGCAAAAGGCAAGTTGCTGAGCAGGATAGTCCAGTCGCCACCGTTTGCAGTGGGGACAGGAGCTGTGAGCCACTGGTGGGGCAGAGGTTCCAGCATCCAGCCCTGTGGAGCTGCTGACTTCTAGGGCTCAAAATGGCACGAAACTCTAGGGATCAGGTGTCAGTTCAGTGCCTGCACTTACAGCTCAGCAGAGGCCTTTCCATGTCCTTGCACACAGGTTTGAAAGGGAGCGTGTGCTTACAGATCTGCATTTAAACCCAAGTCTGAAGCGAGCTCCTTCTTCTAGCTTATCTTGCCAGCCTATAGAAATAATGAGTTTGGGTTTAGGACACCATTCATTGCAAAAAAAAAAAAAAAAATAAGTCCCACTGAGTTCAAAGAAGGTTGGATCAGACCGCTAGGTTTACATATTGGAAGTGGCTGGTGTTCCTAGGATATTTTCATGCCTGTTGATTTTCATGTCATTTGCTGCAGAGAGAAATTCCCTAGAAACCTTATATGGAGAGACTGGAGAGGCAATGAACCAAAAACTTTCCTTTGCTGCATTTAGCTCCAGGAAAGCCCCTGCAGACAGGGGACACAGAGCAGCCCCCAAACACTCGGCACCGGAGTGAGTGTCACGTAGGCTGACAGGAGCAAGGCTCCAGCGCAGCCTGCTTGTTCCTTGGCTGCTCACGAGCCTGTTTCCCGCAGTGTCACAAACTCCCAGCGCAGGGACGAGTCTCACCAAAGCCCCCGCGGGGTATTTGCAGCTTGGGTTGGTCTGCAGCGACCTCGAGACGTGCGGCAGTGCAGGGCCAGCAGTGAGCAGCTGGTCATTAAGGGATTATCTGAAACCGAGTCTGATCACCCAGGCTTTGCCCACGGGGGTGTGAAAGGGAGCCAGTGCTGTCACGAGGATGTGTTGGGTGTTAGTCTGTGAAAGAAGCTCCAACAAGCGAGCCCATCTGCGGTGCTGCACCGACAGGTCCTGCCTGCAGTGTTCCGGGGTGAGGAAAACTCTTGGTAGCTTCCGAATTTGCACGCAGATAACAGCAGTTCCTGATGGGGAGCAAGGAGCTGGCTGTCAGGAGCTTCTTTGTGACCGGGGAAATAAAGGGAATTGACAATACCAATTGTGTGTAGAATTGCCAATTACAATTGCGTGTAGAATTGACAGTTACAATTGTCAATTGACTGACAATCACAGTCGGCCCCTTGTGACCCGACTCGTGTGCTCCCCACTCCCTGCCCCATGGAGGGGAGGTGCTGCCGGGATGCATCCAAGGGCAGCAGTTCCAGCAGCTGGGCACGAGTGTGCTCTGCAAACTGGGAAAATACTCATGCACCTGCCCCACGCCTTTGCAAAGGTGCGGAGGCAAGCCAGAGATGGGCTGGGAATGGGAACCTTGAGGGCGAACAGAATGAGAAAACAGAAAGAGAATAGAAAACCAGAAACGCAGCCGTGCAGAAGGGAAATCGGAGTGAGCAGAGGTGAGGGAGTGGGAAACAGCCCAGCTGGTGTCCCACAGGAGCGGCAGAGCAGCAGTGCTCACCCGGGCTGTACCTGCAGCAGGGATGAAGGAGCAGCCAGGCGGTCAGCTACACACCTGCTGGACTGCTCTGCGGCTCCACACTGCCCGGGCAGTCCCACCTGGCTTCAGGCACGGAAAATGAGCTGGGATTGGTGAGAAGTGCCAGCGTGAGGGAGTCAGAGCTGGAGGCAGGCAATGCGTGTGGACACGGAGCTGTCCGGGGGCTGCAGGAGCCTTTTGTGCATCGCTAGGAACGTGCCTGAGGGCGTGGAGTGAGGGAACAAAGGTATCAGATGAGGAGAACACGCTGGAGGCCTTTTTCTTTGATGTTTGGAAATCGCTCAAGGGGCTGTCTTCTCTGAAACCCCTTTGCCTTGCCTTTTTTCTTCTTTTCTTTTTTTTTTTTTTTCTCCTTGGTGAAACTTTCATAGATGTACTCTCATTTCTTTAAGGCTTAGAAGTGAAAAACACATCCATCCGTCCAGCCCTTGTACAAACGCCGCGCTCACGTTGGAATTCCTCGGGGAGCTGACTTCTGCTTCTGCCCGTCAGAAATAGCAGAGCCACGTGCTCTGGGTTTGAAACCACGGGTACTCCTGACTCGAGGGGGCACAGAAGGAAGGGCAGCATCAAAGACATCCCTGGCTGCCGTGCTGGGGAGAGGAGATCGTGGTGTTGCTTTGGGTTTTTTTTTTCTCTTGTTGGTGTTTTTTAACTGGCCATCTGGATGTGCGTTCAGATTGGTGCTGCAGGCTGGGAAAACTCTGGGAGCTGGTTCCATTACAGGGAAGGTCAGTCACCTTCCAAAATGACTCTGGGGGATGAGTACCCGAGGGCAGGATGAGTTTACGTGGGGAGATTCAAGATGTTCTTGCCTAAACTGCTGCTCTTCCCCTCCAGCCTCGTGTGTAGACTTTAGTCAGGGCTAGTGGAAGATTCTTAGACAACTTTTTCAAGATTGAAAAATGTCTGACAGGGAAGCCTTCTGTGAGAACAGAATAGTTGGAAAAACAAGGGGGAAGTGATGAAATTGCCAGGCACCAACTTTCATTTAAAAATTGAAAAGTATGGCTTATTTAAGAGCTTTTCATGCTTTCTCCTATGAATTAAATTATATTTTCAACCAAACAAATTATGTTAATTGAATAATAATAATTGAATCTATTTTAGACTGAATTTTCTTTTATAAAAGCATGGAGGTTCCTTTTTGTTAAGCCAAAGCCACATCAAATAAGTGCACCTGATGTAGTGGTGAACTTTAGGTCACGACTGAGTTCATTGCTTGGCTTGAGGGCCCAGGCCAGATCCTGCTGAAATTACTCTTTGCTAGCATTGTACAGGAAGCAGAGTGGATGTGTAGTCCAGGAGATGGCTTTCTCATCTCTGGTGGAGTTAACTCAGTTTTCTTTCCATGAAATAGTCATGATTATTTTCCCCTAATATTCTTTACAATCCTCAGCCAGTTAAAGATCCATTATCCTGAGTGCAGTGTTGCAAACACTAATAAAAAATGTAATGCAGAGGTGAGTCAACCATTAATAATAACAACAAAAAAGTCATAGTGCAGAAAAGGGTAAGGCAAATACAGGGAGGATAAGGGCAAAGGACCCTGGCCCAAATGTGGTCGGTGAGGAAGCTGGGCTGGACACAGCTGAATGTGTCCTGGCCTGTGGAAGGAGCCCACAAGGGCTGATAAAAGATTTTCTTTCATGTTGGATCAATACATACAAGCTGTGTTTTGGGAGAGTTGGACATTGATTGGCATTGGCAGGACATCCAAAGCCTGGAGTATCCACAGTGTGGATACGTTCTGCCAGTCTCACAAGGACCAAGCAGGAATGAATTGTGTTTTGTTCTGAAATGGTGACACCGCACTCTCTAATGTTTTTTCCCCCATTCATCCCTTCAGCTGGATGTCAAAGCCCCCATGCCATGGGGTGCCCCCGGCTGGTGTTTCTCACAGTGAGATGCTCTCTGAAGTGCTGATCCAGGTGTGCTCTGTAGGGCTGCTGTCAGGTGAAGGTGACAGTCCTGAAACGCTTCAGCCAGAGCCAGAGGCTCTCCTGCTTTAGAGAGTGCTGCTCTATGAGTGAGGTTTGATGTCTTAAAAGCAGGCATGGAGCTAAAATATGCACAGGGTGAGGTTGCGAGGGCAGCATCCTCCTCTTTGTGTGTCAAAGAAGAGCTGAGAGGGATATTTTAATGGCTGTGAATGTGTAACAGCTTAATCCCATGGGCTGTGCAGTTAGCCCTGCGCCGGCTCCATAAATCTCACTGCAGCCCCCACCTCGTCCAGGAACGAGACTTGTAGATGTTCAGAGCGAGTGGTTTTGATTTAATATTCAGAAGCATTCAGCTTCCCAAATAAAGATAACAGTTTTGCTAGTTGAGAGATTTTTTAATATGTTAACATGGCCTTAGTTTTAGCCTTCTATTCCTCCCTTTCTAGAGAAATGTCTTACCACAAACCAGCCTTGAAGTTTGGAAAAGTAATCAAAGCTCTGCTGAGCAAATTTGATGATACTGATGGGTTGAATGAGCTATGACCTCTGCTGGCCTCATTCTGCTCCATTTCCCCTTCAGGCTGGTAGCAGTGGCTGGAAGTAAATATTAATCTGCTAATTTACCCTCCGGTATAAATAGAAAAAACTATTTTTTCAGTGGGCCTATCCAACCTTACTGCTTTGCTTCTGAGGAATAAGTGGCAGTGCTGCCTGTGTGTGTCTCTGCTCAGGGGACTTTCCCTCAGAGATGCACAGAAGGGTTGCTTTCCTCTCTGCTTTCTTATGTGGGTAATTAGAGTTGTAATCTAGGGTTTAAGGATAGCCAACAAAGAAACCTTGCTCGGGTTTAAATAAAATTGCTCCTTAACGTGACTTGTTAAATTGAAACAAACCCTACATGAATGTTCTTTTAAATCCATTTACAAGTGCCTTGTATTGATTTAGCCTACTTCAGTAACTCGGATGAGCTAAATTGATGTCTGTGCACTAAGTTAAGTACATTCTCTTGGGATTTCATACCTGCCGAACTGACTTGACTTCAAAACTGATTTCAGTTAAACCAGTGCAAGCTGTGTGTGCAGAACAGGCCTTTCCTATTTGTTGCTCCTGTCACAAGAGCAACCTTGGGGGAAAAGGTGCCTTTTGCCCTGCTAACTGTACTGCTGGGGTGCCCTACTGACCCTGCCCCTAAATTTGACTTTGAAGCGATACTACCATTGCCTAAACGCCTTAGCAGAGGCCTTCCTTCTGCAAGGCAGATGTTTGAAAAAGACAGTTTAATCCTTTTTTTCCCGAGGTGCTCTGTCCCCTGGTATCTGGAGAAGGGAAGAGAAACAAAAGGCTTGCAGATCTACTTGCCTACCATCCTGCCTAGTGCCCCCCAAGCCAAACGTGAGCAGTGAGGAGCCCTCAAGCAAAGGATTCTTTCCACTTTCAGACAGCGCCTCTCAGCTTTGGCTGAGTGTGGTGTCTCTTTGTGCCAGATACCAGAGCCCCCTCAGCCCCTAAGCTGACAGGCTCTTTTTATCTCAGCCACCTGGAGCTCATCTGAAGTGCCCAAACTGACACCTGTGGGCAAACCTCGGCTTCACGTGACAGTGTGGAAAGGAATTGAAACCTAACCCATCATCCTCCTGAGCGAGGCCAGCCGTGGTTTCCCTTTATTCCTCAGGAAGACAGGATGTGGGAGATGGTTCAGGTGTGCAAGTTGCCACAGGTTTGTGAGTTGTTTGTTCAGAACTTGTCACTCAGCATTCGAGCTGTGAAAGCTGGTGGTGTATAAGCTCTTTGCACCCTAAAAGGATTACAGGAATGTGGTTTGCCTGATTTTTACATAGGATTAAAGGACCTATTACCAAGGTTTAGATGGTGAGACAGTATTAAACAGCAGCAGCAAAATCTCCTCAATAAACACTGTGCTGTCTTTTGTTAAGAAAGGTATTTCTGCATAGACATTTTAGAATTCGGGGCTGTGTTCCTGTGTTAGGTCACGATTTTGCAAGTAAATATAAACTTCTGTGAATGGGAATGTATAGACCTGAGCTGCTCCTTTCTAGAACGTAAGGGTCAGCAGTTTACAGCAGACTCATCTGTAAGCAGCACTTCCCTGCTGTAGCTCAGAAACTCAGAGAAGACTGAAAAAAAATGCCCCTGTGCTAAATAGCTCAATGTGATCAAGACAGGAAACCACCAGTGGACCCAGCAAGGAGGGTAAAGCAAAGACAGGGAGACAGAGCAGCTTCTCATGGAGCATGAGTTCTGCACATCCACAGCTCCCAAGGCAGCCGAATTTCATTTCTGTTTGAAGGCAAAGGGGGTTTGAGGGGAAGGATTTGAAAGGTCAATGTGATAACTTGCTGGATATCCACATCTTTGAGGTACAGCATAGGAGAAAGAACAAAAGATGTTTGAAAATGTATCTGGTGTTTGATGAAAGGTGGCATGACGGGCCTACTGAAGGTGGGAGAAGGCATAAATAGTGTATGAGAGAATGATAGGCTCGGGAAGATCCTGAAAGTGAATAAAATTTGCTTTTATTTGATGTGATGAGGAGACATGATATACGGGGAGAAGAAAAAGGATTGTTTTGAGTGGTGAGCTTGGGCAGTAGTCACACCGTGGAATTCAGAAGGAAACAGAGAAGGGTGAAATAGTTTCTTAAAGGAGAGATGCTGTTGTCAAGACATGAGAAGAGCCTGGACAGGAGCTGAGGATTCAGTGATAGAAGCAAAAGGCTGTGTTAGGGAGAGCTGGCATAAATGTGTCACATAGATGGAGACTGAAGAAGAGGTGAAAGGAGAAAGGGCTGCAGGTGGCATTGGCTGGGGCTGAAGGAGGTGCTGGGTTTGTTCTCTGTGACAAACAGCTGTGGAATATCTGCCTGGCATTTAGAAATGTATGGTCTTACTCTAATGTGCAGTCGCCATGTCCAGGTGGATCTCCTGGGAGATTTTGTCAGGAATGGTGGATGCTGAGCAGCTGGGGAGGATTGTCCAGCCTCCCCTGCCACCAGAGGCTGTGCTTTCTTATCTCAACGCCCTGTCATGCTCACAGATGTCACCAGGAAACAAATACTGCCTTTTGTAGCACGGGCCCATTGCTGCTGAGAGATGTGGATCCCCGAAGGGAGGGTTCCAGTAAATGCACAAGGAAGCTGCCGCGGTTGAAGTTTGCCTTGTCTTTTCTTGCTCTCACACTTGGTGTATTATCTAAAGAGATCTCGGAGTGAGGTGGTAAAACAGGGCTTTTTTAATTATACATCACCCAGCAAACTGATAAGGCAAACAAAGCAGGCAACCAAATAGCACAGGCATGAGCCACTTCAAAATAATAATGTAGCAAGAACAATAGGGGAGTAATTCACAGCTCCCTAAGAAATTTTCACAGTTCAGAGGGGGTGAGATAGCAAGCAGCTATTGACTGTTTTCCTTTCATGTTTTCCATCTGTCTGCCATGTGATTGGGAAGTATATTATCTGAATCCTTGTGGGAGTTTTCCCAGTATTGTTTTAAAAGCCTTGCCCTGCAAGAAACGATCCTAATGGAAACCGAGGTGTGGGTATGAAATGAATACAGGGAGTGGAAGGAGAGTGACAACTCATTGAACTGCAGTTTAAATTCTTCATAACTTCTGTGACATGTAGATGTACAGGAGCAACTCCAGCATTTCCCTAGTCCCTCTGGGGGGCACGGTGGGTGAGCTGGCAGAGAGAATGCTTCACAAAGTACCAGACCGGGGGAAAGGAGCGTTTACATGCTGGGGAGATTTAGTAGAGCTACTCATTGCAAAGGAATAAAATGGGGAAAAGAAAGTTTTCTGCTTTGTTATACTGCACATGTCTGTCTATCCCTGCAGCTTCCCAGTTTTCTTCTTGTGGAAGTATTATAAGGATCACTTTCAAAAGCCCAAGTTCTAAAATAATAGGTAGTGGTGGTGACGTGTTTAAAAATAGAGAAGCATGTAGCTCACATTAGTAGGAGTCAGCCATCCAAGAACCTTTTAAACTGGTATGCACTCCAGGAACACAAGTCCAGTTTGGAAAGGGTGGGACACAATCCTGGAGTCTCAGGTTCCCGTGCTATTCTGAAAAAGAGGTTGAACATCTTAAGTTACATGGACAGGTTTGTGAAAGCCAGTTTGAGGATTCTTCTGAAAACCTTAGGTGTTCAAGGCCTGGGAACTTCAGCTTCCATTTAAAACCAAAAAAATCCATTTCCAGCCACCACAAATGCAGAGCAAAAGTGAAAAATATGAATCCTGAATTCTGACCAGACTGCACATAGAAAAAATAACATTGATTATTTTTAACATCTCAGCATTTTTTAGTCATGATGTCTTATGGGCTGGCCGTGATTCTGGAATGCTGGGGGCTGGTTTATCCCACTTTTGTAAAAATAGCACATGTCTAGCAAGTGCAAAAAAGCTGAAGAACTTTCCACACCACCTTTTGTTGTGTGCTTGCAGGGTGGGGTAATGTAACATACTTTTGCTTTACTTTTAGCAGGCCCTCATTGGGACTTATTGGCAATTGCACAAGTCATTTCTATTTCTGTGAATACAGTGTAGAAGATGAAACTTTCTGTTGCTGGCCACTTTCCAGCCAGCACTATCTGTTTATTACAGGCTATGTGTGGGAATGGAGTCATAAACAACCTCTTACTTTGGCAAAACCAGAACACTAATCACTTTTGTATTAGCCCAAATAAATCCTGAAAAAGTAAATGTTGTGGATTAAAAAGATAATAATGTGCTAATCCTTTCTGTGGTCACTAACCATTTTAAGCTGTTCCATCTCTCATGCCTGAAGGATAAATCCTCTGGCTCTTGATGAAAGGCTAGATAGTGAAGTACGTCTGCACATCAAACACCACACTTGTTATCAACAAATGCATTTTTCTCGCTTCTGCAGATAATTTTTGATCCACTTTTACCTTCAATCTGAGATCTCACTTTTCCTCTCCCACCCCATGCCCGGTTCCCTGCCCCCAGGACTCGTCACTGATGAAGGGGGGGCCTTACAGAAAGACTTTGCTCGGTTCCTGGCTGGTGGCGGGGGTTCAGAGTTGTTTCTGGCAGAAACTCTCCCCGTGGGAACAAATAAGTGAAATTTCTGTAGGGGCAAAGAGACTGACAGACTTGTAGCAGTCACATACAGCTCGCTCATTTTATAGATCAAGTGAATCAAAAAATTAACAACAGAATTGTTATGGCGATGCTCTGACACCCATCACAGTCAGGGAGGAGGTTTTACAGCTTTAAAAGGGCCATTTCCCCTGGCAATGGAATTGCCCTGTGCTAGAGCCAGAAGAGGGGGAGAGGGAAGCAAAACAGCTGAAGGCTTGGAGTTGCTGCACACAGTGTTCAAACTTTAATTCCTGCTTTTAAAAAAGTTATAAAAATCGCAGCTCGAAAGGCTCCTGACTTTAGGAAATCCAGTAGCTGGTTGTAGCAGCTTCAGTTGCATGTGCCAAGCTGAGACATGAAGGCAAAAACATCCTTCAGATCAGTTCCTGCTCCTAATCTCCAATAAATATTTTTAATGGGTGTATCAAACAAAGCCACAGCAAGTGCCAGCATGGCCTGTAATGCAGTTACAGGATTGTTCTCATCATACAGCCATCGACACACTTCTGATTTTTCATGTTTGGCACTGGAAGTGGTGTTTTTCTGTTGCAAAGTGAATATTGTTCCTCACACAGAAATGCAGGAACCTCATTGTATGTGGAACAAGCAGTTGATTAAAGATTGGAATAGTAATGAATGTATTAAAGTGGAATGTACTGGGGTAATTGATTAATTGGTGCAGTCTAAGCTACTTGCAGAGCATTGCATTCACTCTCTGTTAAATCAATCTTTGTCTTTTGTCCAAGCCTTGTGACTGAGAGCTGAAAAGCATGAACAACTATTAAAGTAATCCAGACTGGTTCTGTGGGAGCTGGGCTGTGCCCAGGATCCCATTTCAGCCTGTTGCTTGCCTTGGATCTCTCTCTTACATTTCATTAGTATCTCGGGACTGCAGGCAGGTGGAAGATGTAATTAGTAATGCTCTTATCTTCCCACAGCCCACTTTTGCATTTCTCCCACCTTGTTGCTGCGTTCTTAAAATGAAAAACCCATGGTCTCATGCAGAAAGAAATGGCGCAGTGACATTTTAATTAATGTGTTCGTCCAAGGGAATATAGGATTGTGGTGAGAAACTTCAGCCTGGGGTTGGAACTACACATTCCTTAGCAGCACAAGAACGACAGAAAGGACTCCAAGATTGCATTTCAAAATCACAGAGCACCCGAAAGCCACAGACAAAGGCTGCTTTGGGGTAACACCAGAGCAACAAGCTCTGCAAAGCAGGACTGTGTTCAGGACTGGTTACTGAGGACTGGGGAGAAGAACGAGATGGGGTAGGATAGACTTCCAAGAGCCTCCTGCTTTATGAAAAGCTTCAGTTTCCTACTTGTAGTAACTGTTTGGCTATTGGTAGAGAATGATATTTTAGCTCCTTTCAGGGCCCACTGGAAGAAGAGCATACAAGGAAGTCTGAACTGGTGGAGCACATGAAATAGGCAGCAGACTTTGTGCCTTTTATGGGTTTTCTTCCAGGCTTTTCGAGGTCTGTGCTGCCTTCTGCTACTCTGTGGCTGTGCCACTTCTGCTCTCATCTAGTGACTGACACAAACAGATCAAAGCTCAGTGCAGGCACAGCGTGTGTTCAGAGGATGTTGGGGCAGTCAGCAGCCCCTCACTGATCCTGCTCTGTCAGATGTTCTAGGGAGGGGGGAAAGCCTCCCTCCCGGGAGCTCTCCTCCCCTGATGTGCTTCTGACCACTGTAAAGAGCTGAAGCTCTGTGTGCCATCCTTCTCCCTGGTGATTCTGTCCCAGATGGATGTTTCAGGCATCAAATCTGTCTGTCTTTCTCACAGTTTGTTGAAAACAATGAGTGAGTCTTTTAAGATGTTTAACAAACAAAAGCTGGAGGAAGGTGGACCCTTTGATTTGTTCACAGGGCACAGACCCATCCCTGGAGTAATGAGCTTACCCTTGTTTTGTTATTTACTTAGGAGTATTTTATCAGGCTTTGGGCCTAGAGTTTAGAAAAATGCTGAAAGTGAAGCACTGACATTAAATAATAATTAGTAAATTAGCAAAATACTGATTTCCCAATTAAAGAAGCATGTGTGTAAACATTTGCAGAATAAGGGCCTAGAGTGTTTTGCTTGCTTCTAAACCCTCCAAGTATGCAGTTGTTTGAATGTGTCTTTCATTTTGATGCCTAAATGTGCCCTTTTAAGAGCCTTTCTTTCAGCTGCTACTTTAAAGAAGGTTTGTTTGTCTAGCTTTTTATTTTTCATACAACCTAAAGCTCTACCAAAATGCAGTGACACTAAACATCAGCTGCTGTTGGCATCTGAAAATTAGGGCTTAATTCCCCGCCATGAATATTCAGAGTTGGGAGCCCCTAACACTGTAATATAATAAACACCAAGGCTGCAGGCTGCCTCATTCACTTGCATAGGAACTCTTTATTATCAGCAAACACGGTTTTGACAACCACTCTGAGGCAACACAGCTCTGTATCAAATATCAACAGAATTAGCATGAGTTTTCCTGTTAATTGCTGGAGTGCACCGTGCTGTGTGATGGCCAGGGAATGCAGCAGGGAGGTCTGAGCTTTGCCAGTCACTTGCAATGTAGGATTCAGCTAATGGGAGTTTATTAGCTCTGAGGAACAGCATTTAATGAGCTGCCACCCTCACGCCAGGCCTGCTTTCCAAATGGTGAATGCTGCCTGCCAGCTCATAAGCAATGTATGAGAGAGAAGGAGGACACAACAAGAGCTTTCTGCTATTCTTTAAGCAAACCCACAGAAATCCCAAATGGCAAAGTGGGCGAGCCCTTGATAATCTCTTAGAAATGGAAATAAAAGGCGTGTTCCTCTGACTGGCCCTTGGTGAGTTATACTCACAACAGTCTTAGCCAAAATGTAGGGGAAGGAGATATAAACATCTGTGGTCTTAAGCTCCTGTTTTCTTTATCAGCCTTTGAAAACTTTATGAAGGTGCTGTTCATTAATAGCACTGTAAAAACATGGGTGTTTCCATGGGCGGATACTCTTCTGTCATAGCGGGGTAATTGTAAATTAATATATCAGGTATTCATGTTACATTGAATGTAACTGGAAAAGAAAAATCCTTGATGGTGTGCTCTTCCTCATTAGTGTGATGCAAATATGCTTAACAGCATCACTGTAAAACATGATTCTCAACAGTACTTGGTGTAGCATGGAGTGTAAACTGCTCCTTTCTTAGTGCTGCTGTTACTTTGATTTATTCCTACAGGCTGGTTGCTAGTTTTGACAGCATACCTGCTTCTCCACTCTCCTAATTGATCATTGTGTTGGTTTATTATTTTAATCAGGACTCCGAGCTGCTCTGAAAAATGAAAAGAAGCCCATTTTGCAGACAGACAGTCAAATCTCTTATCTCTGGTTTCTTTAGGTGATTCTCTGTAAGAGTCTCTCTGATAGTGCGACACTGATTGGCGAGAACAATTTACCACTGAGGCATAATAAGAGAAAATGTAATAAAATGTCACCAGGCACTGCTCATTTACAGTTGTTTGGCTAAAAAATAGGTTTCATAAAGCTTAGGTGAACTTGGAAATCACCTGAGCACATGGCTTCCTGGATTTATGCCTCAATAAGCCTGAATATATGCTCATAGCCACTTCAGAGTGCTGTGCCTATTCGTCTCACCTGCAGTCAAAAATTGTGCAGAGGGTTGCAATCAAATGTGTCAGGGAGCATCTTCCAGGTGGCAGACAGTGGCCTGAGGCCCTGGAGATGTGGCTGCAGGTACAGGCACCCCATTCCCCAGTGACCTTTGGCAAGTGGCACCTCTTGATTGTGCTGGCCACCCTTGCTTGGCCAGTAGAATAAATTCAGCCTCCAAGTCACTAAAAGCAAGTTTCCTGGGGGGTTCCTAAGACAAAGAGGGTACCTATTGTGGCCCCTACCCACCCTCCTGTTGGGCGAACATTTAATGACAGTGGTGTGTTTCCTTTATGGTGCTCCCAAACCCATCTTGCCATACTTATTCCTGCAAGCACATTAATTAATCAGTTACCAAAGCAGCATGAAGAAAATAAATAGTGCAGTCTCAAAGGGATTACAGATTCACAAATGGCCCAAAACTAGTTGTCCAGTGCTGCCCTGTGGCCCTGCCTAATGTATTTTGATGCTGGTATCTCAGAGTATGGACTTAGCTTCAAAAGAGGGGCAAAAGTGGCATCCCTGCTCAAATAGTCTGCTCAGATTACTGCCATGGAAGTAATTTCCTGCATGTCATCAGCACTGAGCAGTTCACTCCATCCCAGAATAGCACTGAAGCTGCTCAGAAGACATTGAAGTCTCTTGCTTGTGTTGCAGTTCCAGACACCTGTAGCCCTGTCCTTACCATTTCCCTCTCCTCCTCTTCTCTGGAAAGGCAGCAGAGTGGAATGTTGTCCTTTGCTGTGGGAGGAGGAAGGCAGTGGCAGTCCCTGACAGTATTTCTAGGATAAGGAATGAGCCCCATGCCAGTATTTCACTATCATTACTGATTACAGAATTCATGTTCAAGAAGAGCTTGCTTTTCAGCTTTCAGTCAGACTGCTTGCACACTTCCAGCCTGGCATTGTGTGGATTTTGAGAGGGAAGGAGGCATTTGTGGTCACAGATGTGATTTTCTTCTGATACCGTCTAAAGACAGACTGTTTCTGTGTTTAGAGTAGTAAAAGCTATATCTGGTTGCCCACAGCACTTCTGTGTTCAAAGGACTTCCTTGCTTTCAAGATTCCTTGCATCTATTACTTTAAACTTCCCCCTGCTTTGTGTAGGGTTCTTTATGTTCCTGCAGTCTTTGGGACTATGTCCTGACTTATATATGAGCTCCTTACCTTGCAGGTTGCTGTGCTCGCAGTTGCTTTTTTTTTAGAGAAACCTGTTTGAGCTGCATCAGGTTTTGTGTCAGGAACCTGCTCCCCTGCCAGCAGGAATTGCCTGAATTCGGCTGGAAATTCCTTCCATGAGACCTGGGCTGGGCTGGTTGCCCCCGTGCTGCCCTGCCCTCTGGTCCTTTGTTCATGGCAAGGCAGTTTGTCCTGAATCAGTCATGCCTGAGATAAAGCCAAAATAAAAAGTAATCAATTGGCCTTTTCCGCTGGTTTTGGATGAGACCTTTCATCATTAGTCTGTGATATATTTTAATTTTTAAATTGTTTTACATTTCCCATGACAAAAGAATGATTTAAAGTGTAGATGAGGGATTTCCTTATGCAACATCACATCCTTCAGTGCTTTCCTCCAAGAAAATTGCGTGTTATTACAGCATGAATCAAGTCAGATGAACAGTCGCCCAAAAGAAAGGTTTGTGTCTATATTCCTGCACACACAACCTAAAGCCACAGGGTTTGCTTTAAAACTCGTTTTCTTACTGATCATACTTGAACTAAAAAATGTGTATATATGAAAAGCTTTATATGCTTTATATGCATATATATGCTTTATATGCAGTGCTTCCCCTGGATTTTTTTCTGAAAGCCACAGGTATATGACATGCAAGATAATGACTGCTCAGAATGGGTGTCTACCTGAAGTGCCCCACAGCTTCCTGGTGTCCCCATCGCTTTTTCTTGCTGCTGTATTTTGTGAGGAAGCCACTTCCCCTGGTTTTTCTGGGTGCTGTGCAGGGCTGGGGTGGGAGCTGTGGATAGGATGTATCTGGGAATGCACGTGGCATCAGCACTGTGCTCCTGCCAGCCAGCCGCCCCATGTGCCATGGAGCTGTGCCTGCCCTGGTGTCAGGCAGGACTAAGCTTGTAAACCCCACCGTTCAAAAAGGCCTTTCTAAAATGTGATCAGAGGAAGGGAAGCATTTATTTGAGCCTATTCCTGGAAAGGTATTTTGAATAGTCCCTAAGTGTGCAGTTCCATTATATTTAATATGAAGAGGCAGGAGGGCACAGAAGATGGAGTGTTGTAGTCCCAGGCTCGGGTTGCTCTCACAGCAAGCTGAAGGGCTTGGCTTCAAGCGCTTGGCCAAGTGGCACCACGTGAATCTGACAGGAATTCCGGGAGCGTGGGGCTGGGAGATGCTTCCTTCTGGTTCCCACCTTGGGCGGATGCACTTGTGTGTGTAACTGCACACACGGAGCAGCTTGGCTGGAAAAGTGATCCCAGGGCTTGACACTGAGCTTGGAAGCGAAACTTCTCAGAACAGCCACCAGCGTGACTTGGATAAGCTTTTAAATCATTGAAGACACATTTGTGTAGGGCTCGTACCATCATTTAAATTTCAGTAGAAGAGTTTATTTAACAAAAAACTTCTGACCTCTCAAGTGTCCAGCAAAAGACACTACGTGTACCCCTGTGTAAGACCACCCCCGGAGACGCTGATTTGGTGTGATTGCACCCCTTCAATCCACACCTCAGCCGGTGCTATCACAGTTTGTGCGTGCAAGCCCTGGGTCAGGATGCTGCCCTTGCTGAATTCCCGGTGGTGCAGCTCCACTGAGCGTTAGTTTTTAAAGCCGATAACGCCTTCTGCTTGTGAACAGGGATTACAAACAAATGCCTGGCGTTAGAGCCACGGCTTAAATGAGCTGCAAAGTTAAACACGGGGTGGGCTTCAAACACAAGGACGTTTTCCTGCTGCTCTCACAGGTTTATAAGGGAGCGGTGGGCCACCACAATGGTGTTGTTACGACATTGTAGGAACTGGGGGATTTGATTCCAGGGCTCCAACACTGCGATAGTTACTTGGGTGCGGACTCAGGGTTGGGGGGGGACATACACTTCTGAAGTCATGTCACATGGAGATGTTCCTAAGCCTTTCATTCCTTTTTAGGATCTGCTAAATAATTGCCTTTTTTGATCTAGGAACAGCAGTTTCAATTTGCTGCTGGTCAGGGAACAGTTAAGCCTTCCTCCAGGGCTATTTTTAAATGTGGCAACAACTGTCTTCAGTGTTTGTAATCTGTCCAGAAATAGACACCACTTAGCAAGAACTCTAAGCAAAGAGAAGGGCCTTTTTCAGGAATTCCCACTCTTCACAGGCGTTTCATTTGGAGATCACTTTCAGCCCAAGGACACTTGTGGCTGCTGGCGGTCAGCTCGGTGACCCCGGCACTGCCGGAGAGGGTGACAGCAGCACCTTCCGGAGCACAGGCGGTTCCATGGCAGCTCCGGGAGGGGACAGCACAGCCCACACTCACAGAACCCAAGGGCTGTGCAGGCCAGGACAGTTCCCCCAAGGCCAGCTGGAGCCCATCCAGCGTGGTCCTGCTGTGTGGCCATCCCTGCCACTGTGGAGTGTGCATCTTGCTTGTAGAGTGTGTGTCTGCATCTTATCACTCACGCTGAGCCTCATCACTTACCAGGCAATTCTAGGTGAACAGCACTTTTGTACTTCAGTGGCAGGTCCTGTTACATTCAAACCAGCCAGGCCACACTCATTATGTCAGAGAGAAGGGAAAAAAAGTCAACATTATAAGACTTCCCCATCTTTCTTCTCTGCTTCAAAGCTGTTCCTTCTCTGGGGGGATGGGTAGCGTTTGCAGAAAATGCATCTGCCTTCCCTATTCGTCATCGCATGTATTGGGTTTTTCTTTATATTTCATGTTGAGTGCTGCTGCATGATGTGCAAGTATCAAAAATAGCCTCTGGAAGATGTGTGAGGTCAGCAAAGGCCTGGTTCCCTCGGTCAGTGCCTGTGGTGGGCAGTGCATCTGCCCAGCGCCGGCGATAGCTGCCTGCCACGGTGCAAAGAGCCTCACTTCTTGTCCTCTGTATCCCACTGTGCCCAGCAAGATGAGCTCTGGACCCCTAATTTTAGGCAACCCACAGACCTTTTTATGTCTGCTAGGCTAGATTAGGCCTGGGGTTGAGTGTGAAAGTGGCATCAGCTGTCTCTGTAAAACCATGTAGGTAGGGGAAGGTGCTCAAGTGTAACTGAGCTCTGTCGGTGGAACTGAAGGGTGTGTTTGTACAGCGTTCAGGGAGCCCGGCAGGTTTGCAGGCTGCACACCGCAAAAAAACTAAGGTACCCATACGTGGGTCCCCAGGCAGAACATAAACCTGAATATTACAGGCACACTCTTGACTTGCTGAATTCAATGTATATTTTGTCGTACTTGAGCACCTTCCTTTAAGGTGCCATTTTCCCACTGGAAAGTGGGAAATTATTGTTTTAAAATAGAATAGAAAGCAGCTCGGTGTAGGCAAGCCACTGTCACTTGCCAGAGACATTTCTGGCATACCAGCAAGAAATACTTTTAGCAGGAATTGAAAATGTAGTTTTCTGTGCCAGGGGTTGAAGATTATAGCTGCCTGTGATTTCTGTGTCTGATAGTTCTGAGCTGTGAAGGGAACAGTTCATTCTCAGCCAGCTCTGATATGTGAGAATCCTGGGATCTGTTTTAGAATATCCCTGAAAGTTAACACCAGAGTTGCAGCACCTTGTGAGCAGCTCAGGAGGTACAGCCAGGCCTGAATTACACCCCTCGTGGGACACACCAGCTTTTACCAGCACTGTTCTGAGCAGGAAGGCAAAGAAGCCACTTAGCAAGACCTGGTGACTTGCTTTTGATTAACCAGACTCGTATATAATAGTAATTTAATGATGAGTTTGTGACAGCGTGTTCTTCCCTTATGTTGCCTGTCAGCATTCATCCCAGTGGGTTTTTTTAATCACTAGATACAAATGAAAAGACTGACCTTCAAAGGAACTGGACTTCAAAACAAGGTTATGGGAAGTGCCAGGGACTGATAAGGCATCTGTGAGTGTAATGCACCTCTGCACTGAGGCTGTGTTTAAGAAAAACAAAATACACAACCCTGCCACTGTTCTGTTGAGGGCAGGAATTTAAACCACAGGTGTGTAGTGAAGATGACAGTGGATGGCTGCGTGTTGAAAAAGTACAGGAGAAGAAAAACGGAGAGAAAGTACTTAAAATTTCTAATTGTGGCGATTGAAAGGTATAAATTATGTAATGATTTACTTTCCTTACAATAGCTAGCTAGCTAGCTAGATAGATAGCACAAAAGAAGTTTTAGCCAAGTATGTAGATTGAGATGAAAATCTAGAATGCCAAGGGCTGTTAAAGGGAGTTCAGTTCAGCTATTTGTTGGCTCCAGCCAAAGGACTAAGCAAGGACAGGAGAAGTAAGTTGAGATGAAAAAATTACTTTTGTTAGGTCAATCTGCTACACTATCCGTTTTTAATTAGGCCGTGACAGCGAATCTCTGCCTCTCTAGCACTGCTCATATATTCAAAGATCATCCAGAATATGCTAATGTGAGGCTTTTAGTATCCTTTTAGGGATACATTTAGCATATTAAAAGCATACTCTGAGCATTAGCAAGACATACTGAACTGGTAGTTCACAGCCAGCCAGACCTGGAGTTTACTGAGGCCACAGGATGCTCTGTGTCCTGTAAATTATTACTGTGTATATTTTTTAAATTGAAAGCAGGTCACTGTTTTCCTTACTAATTAAGGCTGGAAGCTTATTCCACTGTGCCCATCTGCTTTAATGTGCTGCTCAATAAAATCTCTGTTCTTAACTGATTTATTCAAAACATGCAAATGTTTCTGAGATTCTTGAGGTCTTTTCCATAAAGACAATCATGACTAAGTAATCATAGATGGTGAGTTCATTATTTAGCCACTGTTAGTCAGAATTTGAACTTTATAGAAATTCAGGCCAGAGGGAATTGCTATGTCCACTGGTCTCTAGCTACTGGGTGTGGAGCCAGAATTGCAGCAGACTGGGGCATCCTCATTCATCCTTCTCTTTCCCTGAAAGCAGTCAAGCATTTTCCTTCCTCTCTGAGCAAATGGCATCCCTTAGGAATTCCTTGACTTCCCCATGCTGCAGCGAGGGCTCTCAGCCTCTGTCCATCCTGCTTCACCGCTCCTTCCAGAACAGGCCACCTTTGGACGAACAACGGCTAAAAGCAAACCTGTCTGGAACCAGGAGGAACCCTTGACAGGATTTCCAGGGATGGGAATTATGATATACAAACAGGAAATATTCCATAGCAGAAATGGCAACAGGTTTTGGGCAGGTAGATCCCATTGCATTGTATTGACAAGTTCCCTACACACCTCCTCCCTGGAGTACCTGTTGTGGAGTTGGCCATGAAACCTGGTTTGAGGATAGTAGAGGCACAAACTTCTGTTATTCACTGACTAGGAAATGCTGAATTTGGTTCTCCAGAGGAGTTAGGGAATTCATGGAAGGAGGTGCAGGAAAGGAAATTTCTGCTGTTAGAGACACAGCTGGGGGGAGGTCGTGTGAGGACAGCAGTCACTGAGCCCCATGGGCTTCTGTCCTCTTCATTTCTCGAGTACTTCTGGGCCCTAATGAGCAGATACTGCTTCCTGTCCTCTGGAAACGCTTCAGGCTTCTTCGAAGGTGTGTGTTTCCTTCCCTTGTGCTTCTGTGACAGTATGTGGAAGATAGTCGTTCCACCTTTGCTTGTTCACACCTCTGGAGGAGTGTTTCGAGAGCCAGCTCGGAACAGGACACTAAAAACTGCAGGCATTTTATAGAATTAAGTAATTTCAAAATTACCATAGCAATTTGCATAAATTTCTGTGTAATCACTTTAATACATTTTCAGGATCCCCAAGGCAATGTTTTAAGGCATGTTACATAGTAAAAGCAGGATGAAACAAATGAATGTTCACGCACGTAGGGCAGGATTTTCCAAAGCAGTCGGTGTTGGTGGTGTTCTGGCAGGATTTTGCGTCACTGAAGCCCTTGATGAAAATCTCCCCAGACCCCTGCTGAAAGCTCTGCCCACGCAGCGTGGGGCTGCAGAGGTGCTGACCTCAGCCAGCCCTGCGGGGTGCGAGCACAGTCTAGTCAAGAGTTTCCTCTAGGAGGAATCTGCAGACTTTAATGTTATTATTTGCATATTTTATTGCAAATGCTCAGGCTGTTAGAGGGCTAAGCCTCATGTGACCCCACAGTTTCCTAAGATCATCCCCCTGTGAAGCCTGGGAAGGGTGTGATTTATGCAGACAGATCTCCTACAAGAAAGAGCCCAAAAAATAGCCATTGATTCGTGTGCCCTGGCAATGCCCGCTTGGTTTTTGAAGGAAGGCTTTCACAAAGGAGCTTTGCTTCAGCCCTGGTCATTTGCTGGGCTGGCTGGTACCTTTTCCCATTCAGAGTATTCTTGCCTGAATTCCTGTAACATTACTGGTCATGTCCAGCATATTTGTCTGCTAGAACGATGAGCTTTTTCCTACCCGGAATCTCTTCCCTGTGTTGGTATGGGTGGATTGTGATAAGGGCAGCACTTAGCTCTATTTCAGAAAAGAGAATAGATGGAGATGCAAAAGCGTTTCACAATAAATCGTGATTCCCAGTCATTATGGCTCATTTCTGAGCCATATTCAGTTCATTGTATTCAGATTTTGTCACTAAAACCAGGCACGGTGCTCCAGGGTGCTGCCTTGGGCACCCATGCTGAGAGCCCCCTTTGACAGAGCCCTGCTTCCTCACTCTTTGACAGCCCTGGAATTATGGAAACTCTCCCCTGAACCATCTTGCAGGTTGTGTTGGCTCTCCAGGTGGGGTTCAGCCCTTGGCAGCCCCGCAGTTTGCGTTTTCTTTCGGTAATGCCCAAGTTTAGTGTGGCTTTGGCAGAGAGGGCTCCGTGCAGCTGTCTGTGCGCTCGGTCAGTGCCATGTTTGCCAGCTGTGTTGTTTAAATTGTTTTTTCATTTTGGTGTGACTCAAATGCATTGTGAGCACTGTGAAGAAGCTCCTGTATGAAAACCTGCTCTGGAGCTGGTTTTGCTGTGCATCACAAGAGTTACTGAAGATGAGCAAAGTCACACTAAGTGTTAGAGCAGACTACAACAATTATTCCTTTATGTCATGTGTCAGTCTCTTATTGTTCCTTGTTCTAGGCTATCTTATTTTAAATCTATACATTTTCAAAGTGGTTTTACCATTCTGTCACTAAAGATTCAGCTTTTTTAGTGAACCATCAAAGAATCAGTTATTGACTGACTTTCTGTCTTGGCAGAAGTGCTCACCTTTCAGCTTCTTCTCTATGTAACAAATTTACTTCATTTTCCCTTTGTTAGGCTTAAAAAGAGTACAGTTTGGTAGGGCCTACTGTGCAGCAAATTAATTTCAAGTCTGAAACTGAGAACACTTTCAACAGGAAAGAAATTTTAAGAGATATACCTCTGTGTGTGCACTTTGTTTTTTCCCAAGAATTAAGGCAGACATGAATTGGCCTCAGCATGGCATGTTTATTTCTGTTATAATTTCTATAGAAATTTCTGTGAAACAAACCCTGTATCCAGACATGCACACATGCATGACATGTACTTTTATGAATACTTAGAAAAACTTAGAAAAAGTCCTATTTAAGTTTAAAAGTGTTCAGTGTAAAAGAATGCATTTCTTTAATGATGAGTAGTAATGGGTAGATCTCATTTAAAATGTGATTTGCTGCTTTTCTTATTTGGGTTAGTTTAAGTCTCATATGCTAGCTATTGAAAAAAAATTTATTTTAACCTCAGAAGAAATTGTATTCAGCTAAATGAATCGTCTCATCTTTTTGTTTATCCATGGAAGAGTTACCACTTTGTGTAACACTGAATTCAAGGCAAGGTTTGCATATTGGTGAGGTGATTCTGCCGTAGCGATTTGTGCGGGAGAAGTTTTGCTCAAATCCTCCCAGCAACCCTCCATTAACACCCACAGGCGCTTTCATTCTTCTTCCAAATAAAATAGAGGAAGCGTGTGTGGGAAATCGGAGAAGTAATTAAAATGGCAAGACATAGGAAGCAATAGACCTCAGCATCATCAAAGCTTTACTTTATAGAATCCTCCAATTTAAAGCTGGCGCTTGCAAAGGTATAACGCCAAGGTAATTAAACTTGTTTTGTAGTTTGGTCACTTTGCCTGTTATCCTGCTTATTTGGGTGGTATTTTATTAATGATCTCTCAAGGGACAACTACTGTAGCTGGCAAATTAATGAAATATTAATAACAACTAAAGTGATGTGTGTGATTCCACTCCGGAGAAGGCTGACCTGAATGTGCTCTGCACTCGCTGTGCTCCGTGAGCAGGAGGGTCAGCACAGAGCCTGCCGTGAGCCTGGTGTCCCCAGGGACACTCCTGGGCATGCAGGTGGGGATCCACAAATAAATCAGAGTCAGGGCTGGGCAGTGCAGCAAAATCCACAAACCTGTTGAGCTGAAAAGGCTAAAAATGAGCTAAAAGAGCATGCCTGACAAGATTAAGCCTAAGGGAAGAAAATCTCTGTGGAGGTCTGGAGGCAAAGGGACAGAGCTGTAAACATGATTCCAAGAGAATCTGGCAGAGAAGAGAAAGTGGCAGAGGAGCTCGCTTTGGTCCTGAGATGACAGAAGCATCCCAGTGCAGAAGATCCCCCTGTGAGCACCTTCCCTGATTTTTTAAAAAAATCTATCCCCTGTTGCTGTGCAGGGGAAGAGTTGCTGTTCTGCAGTAAGTGCCAAATCTCCTTTCCGTGGTGTATTTATCACGGGACATCTTTGACTTCGGTCTCTTCTGGTAAGTTGAGGTGAAAGCTGTGTCTTGAAGGTCTTTTCCATTGGTAACCTTAGTTTGTTTGCCCTGGTTGTGAGAAACACGTGTTAAGAAACTGCAACTTTGCTGGAGTAGCCTTGAGGCTGTGTAATACAGTAACAGTTCAAATAGCCCAAACAGGGATTGTGAAACTTGCTAGTTAAAATTTTTGCAAGGCCTCTGGCAAAACAAGAGCTTTTTGGAGTCATTCAACCTTATTAGCTCTGCAACTGTTTATGTACCTCCATGTACTTAAAACACCAACTGTTTAAAAATAACAGCATTTGGGAGGATGGCCCAGATTTTTGAAGAATAACAAGTCATTTCCAATTCCTCTGAACCCTTCTCCTCTTTCCCTGAGTGTGCAGCATTTCCTTAGTTTAGAAGCTTTTTGATCACTTCAGAAATTAACATTGCAGCGGGTTCTGAAGGGATGTGCTCATCAAGGAAACCAATTCAGATAACAAAAAGGCACAATTGTTCGTTGTCTCTCTCGTTATGGGGAAAAAAAAGACCCTGCCCAGCTCGAGTTCCCTGATGGAAAAGCTTCGCTTCCAGCTGGCCAGATACCTGTAGGTGACAGTCTGAGGAAAGGGGAGGTCAGCCAGGGAATGAATGTGAGTGCTCTGGAGTGTTTTTCCATGCTGGGCAGTTAGATAGATAAGGAAGTGAAAGGAGTCATGCAGCCTAATAGGTTTTCCTCAGGAGATCTTGGGCTCACACCTTTCTTCTGCCATGGGTGAGTTATCTCTATTGCTTTTACCTTGTTTCCCCACCTGGAAAGCAAATCGGCAGTAATCCTTTTAGGATTTCCCTTTTCTTTTTCAATGTTGCTGCTCCTCTTCAGATTTCCCTTTCTTTTCCTTGTGCCCACACAATTTTGAGGTCAAAGGCTGTCCTCGCCTCGGGGTTCCTGCCGTGGCTGAAGCCTCATAACCAGAAACATCCTCCAGGCTGAGTGGTCTGGTTTTTCCCAGTTCTGCATACGAAGCCATGAGACAGAAGGCATTTTAGCTTTTTAGCGAGGGATATATTTGTGCAGGTACTTATGCACACACCCCCAGCAGCACAGGGAGTGAAGCTGCTGAAAAATAAGCTGTTGCCAGTACGGCCTCTTCACTTGTCTTACACCCAAGTGCACACAGCAGCGTTAGTGACTGCTGATGTGGAAATGTTCTTTCAAACCAGGCATTCATAATTAAACTGAGATCAAATACTCAGCCTTCACTCTGGTGCTAATGATGTGCAATATCTTCCTTTTCTTGTATTATTTTTTCATGTTTGTCTATGTGTGTGTGTGTATTTTTGCAGCAAGTTGGAAATGATATTTTTAGTCAAGAGGACTAATTAATAATTCATTCATGAATAATGATGAAAGTAGCTGATTAAAATGTATGTCTAGCTTCAAAAGGAATAATCTTCAGAAGTTATAAGTGTTTATAAAGTCCATCTCACCCCCCATCTTTTCTTCCCAGCCTCTGTGCAACAGCTGTTGTTATTCCCATTCACAGGTATCAGGTAGTAATTATACCGGGGAATGTGATCCCAAATAAAACAGTTGCAGTTATTAAAAGGGGTGGAATATGAGGGAAATCAGCTTCAAACCTTCCTTTAGGCTTGTGTCTCTTGGTTCAGGGGGACAGTGTTGGATGGTGTTCTACCTAGTAGTTCTCAGTGTCTGTATTTCTCTCCTTTAATCTTTTTTTGGAATGAAAAGAAACAAAACGCTGAAAACACAACACAAGGAGAAAAACTAAAAAGGGAAGAGGGATCAAAGTCTTTCCTGAATGTAGTGTGTGTAAAACCACCTGCAGGGGCAGATTTGTCATGGTACATTTTTGCAAAAATCATTAACTTGTCATGGCAAAATGGAAAAAGTAATAAAACAGCAGTAAAAACAAGTTAAATTCTGAGCCTGGAGGATCAGCTTGTCTAAAAAAAATGACACTTTTTTTAGGGGTCAGCTCTTACTTTCTCCAATCCTGTGTGACCATGGCCCTTTCCCTTTTAGCCTAGCCCTTTTCCAGACCTCAACATTTCTGCAGTGTTTTGTATTTGACGTGTTGAAGAACACTCATTATTACCCTTTCCCCTCTAGATGATCCTTTTTTTTTCCATCCTGATGGTGTAGTGGTGGTTGTACATAAAATTATAGCTAATTCCACTTTCTGCTACTCTCAGCTTACATCCTCAGCTCAAAATGACTTGAAAAAGTTGCAACAAGTTTTTAGGCAGAAGAGCACTTACTGAAGCCTCTCCTTTTGGATCATGTCTTCCTGAGCTGCAAGTCCTTACTTTTTGTTAGTGTGGATATGGTTATTACTCCTTGTGAAGCAAAGTCACATTACATGCACAGTTGGCAATGTTCAACTCCTAATAACTCATCTGTGTTTGCATTCTGAACTAAATGACCTGAAAAATTGTGGGTTAAAATGGAAAGGAGAAGGAGGGGAGGGTAGACACATTAGAAAGAAGAGAGTTTCAGGAATGCATTCAAAACTGAGAAATCTTAATTTTCCAGCCCATCTGAAACTGGAAATGCCATTGAAAGTGTAGGACTAGATGTTCATCTGGTGTAAATAGACATGGTTCACTGCTTATAAGGGAGCTATGCAAATATCTATCTGCTGAGGATGCAGCCTACTCTTTTTTTTTTTTTTTTTTAAAGGCATTTAGAAACCAAACAAAGCATGAGAGAGCTGTTTACTTCTAGAAGCTGTGCCACATTCACCCCAGGTGAGCAGGAGGTCAGTGCTGGTGCCTCATACCTTTATCACCCCTTTCAGCCAGACCTCTCCATTAGGATTTGCTGCTGCAGGAAAGTGTCTGCTGCATTACTCGTGTTCAGGCTGCTGCCACCAACAGCACCTTTTGGGGCTTGGAAGAGCCAGGCAAGTCACCGTGGAGGTGGCAGTGGCATTTTCTGCTCCTCAGCTTGTGTCCCACGTGCTCCATCCTGCCTGGGACTCATTTCTTCCTGGAGCTCATTAAAAAACGTGGGAAAAGGGGCAGTGAGCAGCACTACAGGCATTTAGCTGGAGTAGTGAAGCATTACAAGTTAGAGTTGCTCTTGTTTATTAATTGGCTTTTTTTTTTTTCTTTTTTCTTTTTGAAATACAAAAATTTCTGTCGGTGATAGAGCAGCAAGCAGATAGTGTGATGCAATGACAGAGGTGGTAAGGAGCTCAGGAGCACACAGACATTAACACACATGAAATCTATTGGCCCTCTTTAGAAACAAGGGGTTCTTTGGGGGTTTTTTTGCTAATTGCATGTACTCTTGCGAGTGTTAGTTCCACATCCATTGATATTCCATTGCCAAACTTCCCTTCACTGCTGAAGGATTAAATCTTACCTCTGCATTCCTGGTTTTAGCCCCTCTGGTGCAGTGACATCTATCCTGTGCATTGCACTCTGTGTGTGATGTGACAGGCTGAATGTTTTTGAAAATATACTGTGGTTTTAATCTGTCAGAGCCCTGAAGTGCATTCAAAAAGCTTTTTGAAGAGCTCAGGAGCAACAGAAATTTGTTTGCTGGGTTTTGGGGTTTTGTTAGTCCATGTAGAGCAGTTCTCTTTGAACAAGTGACCTTTCTCAGTGTGCCGTGCTGGCTGTCCTGGGGACACACAGACAGGGTGGACTCTTCCTCAGGGTGAGGAGTCCTGCAGAGAGCTGAGCTCACCAGGGACCAAAAAGGACATGGGTGGTGGTGTACATGTGCACACAGGTTCTGAAATGCTAAGGTGACAGTCCTGTGGAAGATGCCCATTAGCATCCCCCCCACCCCCGCCATGGGGGGAATGAATTTGGCTCTTTTGGCCCTGTGCCCTGAAGTTCCAAAGCAGACCCTTAACTGACAAAAGCAGCACTTTACTAAAAGCAGTGGAGTAATGTTTGAAATCCACGGTAGCCACTCTTTCTATTGCTGGCTGGACCATTTTTATTCTCTTCTTTGATTGTCAGGCCTGGCTTCGATCCTCAGGAGCCTCCTGAGCCTCTCCTACCCCTCAAACTAGCTAATCTTAGCCTCTGCCAGTTTTTCAGTAAAAAGAGTGCTGCTTCAATTTCCAGCTCTGCTCCATTTTGGCTTCAGCACCTGCTGCCCTTTAGGCACATTTATTTCATCTCTTCCTGATCTCACTGTTGGAACAGTCTTGGTTGTTGCAATAGTCCAGTGGCCAGAGGTGGTTCTGATCTGTCAGTCCAACACTTTTCTCAGTTAAAACCATAACCTGCAATACATTGCACTTACTCTTTCTGTGAGAAATCAAGCTTTTGGGGGCATACCAAAACAAGGCCTGCTCTTATGGTTTTGAGTGTCTAAAGCAAAACTGAAGCATGCTTTGTATCAAATCAGCTCTTGTGGTTCTCCTTCGATCACACTGCCAGATTTTTCTTTTATTACCTTGAAGCAGTTTTTCCTGCCTTCTTAACTTCTCCACCCTTTTTATTTTCACAGCTTTGCTTTCTCCTTCTATTCAGTGGTGATCCATAGGTTGCATAATCTGGAAAATGCTCCTATTGCTTTGTATCTTTTAATTATTAGTATTTCAGTTGTTAATATTCAGTGGTATCTCATTATGCAAAGTTTATGTTATCCTGAAGAGCCACAGCTTTAGCAGGGTCCAAAGCACCGGAGTTTTCTTTGGAGAAGATAAAAAATTGTGGTATTTACTGTCAATAAACTTGTAAGATAAAATTGTATCAGCAAGGGGGCAGAAAAGCAGAAAATTGCAGACTAAGATGTGTGAAGAGCTTACAGAATAGAAGAGTTAGTTAATTATTTTTCTAAGATGGGTAGAATGGTGTAAAATCCACAGGTAACAGTAATTGGGATGGCTCATTCCAGGTTTGCTTTCTTCACACTTAAAAAGAATAATCTTTTTGTAATTGAAAGCAGGACACAAATAAACTGGTTCCATTGGTTACATCTAAGAAAGAGAAAACAGAAAGTGACGATCTCAGATGTTTCTTCCTGCTTAATTCCTGCACTGGAGATTTAATGGACGTGATGGAAAAAGTTCTTCACAGAAAGAGTGATTGGGCAATGGAACTGGCTGCCAGGGAGTCAGGTCATGGAGATGCTGAGAAAAGAAAGGCACAATGCTTTTGTCCACCGCAGTAAATCCCCCAGCTCTGGATGGTTATTGTCTGCAAAGGCTGCTGGTGCCAGGGCTGTGATGTCCAGCAGCAGTCGGCCTGTGGCTCCGCATTAGCTGCAATAGGCATCCTAATTGTTTTTAGACAAATCCTTAGGAAGGCTGCCCGAAGGCTTCTGACACGCACTTACAACTGCTTTATGATTCTGCACAAATGTACAAACTCCTGATAGAGGTTAACTGTATGGCATTAGCAATCGTATTCTATTTGATTATATCCCAGGAAGAGAGATGTGATGATTTAGTGATTCACTTGGGAGCAGTTTGAAAATACTGCAAACTTGACAGATGGCGAAAAGATAGCTTAGCAATGTTGCATTGTTCCTACAGAGTTTTAGTTTCTAACACCTTTGCTTGTTCCATGTTAAAACAAAAGCACTAGAGCAGCACTTGGCATGGCTCTTTGCTGCAGATTTATCAAAGACACGGTTTGTCACCTGGGAAGGCCTTGCCTTCATTTCCATACTAGAAATCACAGTGTTGTCTTTCTGGAACAAACCAGCAGCGCAAGGAGGACTTTCAGCTCCACTGAGTTCAAAGTGCCAGAAGAACCCAAGTGCTGCTTGGTTCCGTTGTGCTCCACGCAGGAGCTGAAATGAAGATGTGGGTGGTGGGGCACAAAGCCAGTTTGTCTCAGCCCCTGCTCAGAACAGGCCTTCCTGCACCTTTGATGTGGAAGGCTTTGAAGGTGTGCTAGGGGAAGGGGCAGTCACAAAGGCACGTGCTTTCATGCAGGATCCCGCCACAGAAGAGTACTAAACATGCAGCTCTCATTACAAACAGCCTTCAGGTAACCAAGTGAGGAGTGGTGAGATCCCAGACTGGCCCCAGTACAAGCAGGGACAGAAGAGAGGCTGGGGCACTGCTCTCTGCAGCCTGGCTGGTGCTCCTGGTCTAAAGAAGAGCCATTTTGGGGCAACGTAGTCCCTCGGATGAGTGTCAGCTGCCTCAGGCTCACTCTTGGTCCCTTCTGCCCACATGGGTCAGCCTGGTGCCCAAAGGAAGGAGGGGAAAGAGGGCCAGGCAGCATTAAAACTATCTCTGCGCTGTTTTGTTCAGGGCTTTCTCACTTTCTGGGACCCCTTACCTGCCTGTCTAGTGCAGCTGTGAACATCACAGGCAGAACAGGGGCCTGAGAAAGGATGGCCTGGCCTCCACAACCACCTGCGAGCCTTCAAACTCTCTTCATTCTCGGGTGTGGAACTGGACAGGACTGGCAGATTCCCATTTCTAGGTACCAGTGTCTATAAGCTGTGTCACCATGCCTATCATGTCACATTCTGAGATCTGTCATTCATCTTTTCCTTGTTATTTGCACTTAGTCTTGGTTTTGCCAAAACAAACATTTTCTTTTCTCCCATCTGTGGAGTCTTTTTTACTCTTTGCCTCCCTTTTTAATTCTTTCCTCTTTCCATCATGTGAAGCAGTGCTAGTAGTCTTTTCATTCTAAAAAATAAATCCAAAAAAGGAAAAAAACCTCCATGTTTTGAGACTTTGCGTTATACAAACATGTTCTTCAGGGCAAGCATATTTTATCCATTAAGGAAGAGAATATCTTTCACACTGCGACTTGCAAGCTGCTGTGGGATGATGGAACAAGCATTTTCAGATATGGTAAAATCATCCATGTGGAAAACCAAACTGCTAAATGTTCCAGACAAGACAGCTTTTCAAACCCTGGCATGGAGACCAGTAAATATCCAGTAATTCTGTGACCACCAGTGGTTTGACTGAAGGCAGAGATACATCAACCTTAAAGGGGCTTTTGTGGCCCTAAAGGGCCATTGTATCCCAGAGGTGTCTGATTAAGATATTCAGTATAATTTGAGCTGTGGGGTGCTGGGTGAGGGTCCCCCACAGTTACGACAGGACAGCCTCTGTTCTGTCTCCATCCTGGTTGCCCAAAGCTCCCGAGGAAAAGTGGCTCAGCTGAGCCTTGTGGGAAGTGATGGAGGGAAAGTGTTTGTGGTGGCTGTGCCCATCGACCTTTCAAGTGCTTGTTGGGGAGGAAGGTTTGGGAGCCTGGAGGTAAAGGTGGTGTGAATTCAGTGTTGTGCTGGCAGTCAGAGAACCCCTGTGAGCTGTGGTGGGAAGTCGGGAGGGGTCTGCTCTAGGGTGTGTTTGATGGGCTCTGGGGGAAATGGAGATTTCCTGCTTTTTTGTTCCTATGCATATACCTTGTCTCCTGAAAGGCTGCGGTGACAGGAAGTGGGAGGCGATACTCTGGAGGTGTTTTGAGTAATGGTGGGGTGTTACATGGTTTTCAGAGAAGAACGGTTCCATCTCCTTTTCCGCCTGGTGTTTCAGTGAAGGAGTGCCGGAGGATTAATCAGACGTGACTCCTGTGGAGGAGATGTGCTTACACTGCTAACTGCAGGGTGGCTGGAGTTGTGTCTGCAGCCTTTGGCAGGTCTGTGTGAGTTTGCTGTGCTCATGCCCACAGCTGAGTCTGAGCTGTCTCTGTTCAGTAACACCCCGTGTCAGAATACATTAGCTCAGGTCTAGCACTTGCTGAAGCACACACGGAGCTCTGGGGGACGCGGAGCATGGATAAAGCTTGCTCATCTGTATGAGAGGAGTACCTATTTTGAAAGGTACCTAACTAGCTCAAAGTGAGCCAGCTTAGCCACCAAGCACAGCCCAGCTGTGCAGCACAGTAAATTACCCCATTTGGAATGCCTGTGTGCGTGTGACAGCTTGCCAGCTCACAGCATCCAGGAGCTGCTCCCTTCCCCCGGCCGCCAGCCCTCGGGGAAAAGGGGGTTCCTGTGCTTGGGGACCAAGGAATCCTTTCCGATGTCGTGTGGCAGAGCAAAAGCCTTTGGTCTGCGCATCAGTGCTCTCTGCAGATGCCTGAGATGGGCATTTGGGGAAGGGGGTTCAGCTGGGTTTTGAGAGGCTCAGTGCAGGTTAAAGCCTTGGGTTGTGCATCCAAAGGCTGTGGTGCATCCAAAGGCTGTGGCTCTGGCTGCAGTGTCCCCACAGCCGCTCTTTCCCACTGCCCTTTGTGCCTCCATGCCTTTATTTCACCTGCCCTGTCCATCCTCTGTCCAGTCTGCCCAGGGCACAGGCAGTCATGCATACTCTGTGTGCAGGAATTAAGTCTGTCTGGAATGCAGAGGAGGCGGTTTTATGCTATCGTTGGTAATAAACAACGTCACAAGATAGCAACAAATTGATTTTTTTAATCATTTCATCTTCTTCCCCTACTATTACATGGGATTATTCTGTCTGTTAACCTTTCAAGCTATGGTGCTAATTTGCTTTATTGCTTAAAAACCAGCGTGAATTTCCCTGAGGTTGTTCCAGGAATTGCTTGCTTTGTTATCAGAAGATCAACAATTCACTGAAGACACCTGCTTTTTCTTTTCCCCTCAAGCTATTTTAAGAAGTATATAGAGAAGTGTAGAAGGAAGAACTATTGAAATAGTTGAGAAAGTTCTGCCCCTCCTGTAAGAAGCTGCTCAGGGTGCTGTGCAACAGTTGTACTATCCCAAAATGCTTGCTCAGGGAATGCAGTGTTGTCCCAGGCACCCAATCCCACTCTTGGCACAGAGACTTAAGATTTGTATTTTATTCCCTGTTGCACTACAAACTGAGCAGACCCAGGAGAATGGTGCTGAGGGAGATTTCCAGCGAGTGCTGGGTTGGTTGGCCGATTTAGTGATGGCACTTGTGAGGGACAGACTAATGCTCCCTGTAACTCCCCTCCTCACAGGTTTGCATCCCACAGATGAGAAAGACTAACAGCACGAGCATGAAACGAGGAGTAATAAATACATTTGTAGACAGCTGGCTGGTCTGTGGGACTCCCTGCTGCAGTCAGGAGTGTAGCAGGCGTGAGTAATGTTGGTGCTTTCACCTCTGTGGTGCTCTTCCGAGCATGAATCTGCTGCTACTCCCCATTGGCAGGAATCCATTTCCCTGAAAATCAGGCACTTCTTCCAACATTGTGTAACGACAGAAGAGGGAAGGACATAGAAGAAAACCTTCTAGCGTTGACTATTTCTGTGCTCCTTTACTGCTCATGCTTTGTGACTTAAGCTTTTGCATTTGCTTGAGTTTAACCTTTCAGAGTGCCCTTTTGACTGAAGCTTTGTTTTGCAGATGTAGCTGCAGGAGCAGTGTTTTGGGTACAAGCTATTCTTCCTGTCTTTAGATTTCTGTCAGACATAGAGTTCTTCTGCCATGAAATCCTACCCAGGGTTCACTAAAGACATGTTGTAATTAGTTCATTTGTTTGACATGATACTTTTAAACTACCTGCAGTGTGCAATTGTCACCTGCTCAGGTCTGCTCTGGTTGTGTTGCTCTTCTCTTTGTTCTCACTCGTCTTTATGATTTAATTGGAATTCAGCAACGACCCTGACGGAAATGAAGAGAAGGACTCAGGCAGGAGAAAGCAAGAAATGTGAAAATGAAGCATAGTATAAAGGAGGCTTTTGTAAATTGGATGCCACAGAAGGTGAAATCTAAGCAAGTTGGTTTTCCTGGGAGCATCTGATTTGATTCTTCATCTGCTTACTGAACTTAACGAGTACGACTGCTATTAACACTGAGGTTATTTTGCATGACCCATTTTGTCTGTCTAATACCTCTGAGTCATGTAAACATCTCTGCCAGGGAAGTGGGGCTCTTGGAGACCAGCTTCCGAGGGCATGGCACAAACACCTTCCCCACCCGCACTTGGTGGCCAGAACAACTTGTCTAACTTGACTCCTGCATCTCATGCAATGATTTTGCCTGGCAGGGAATTAAGCTAACCCTTGTCTCCCTGAAAAATTTGATAAAGATTTGGAATTGCTTGTGCTGCACGAGTGATCACCAACGTAACCGAAGAGCCCTAATGTGACATTCATGTTTCTGACGGACTATTTTACATACGGTTTGTTAAAGTCTATAACCCTCTTCAGTTAAATTCTTAAAAATTTTTAAAATATTTTTTAATTTTTAAAAAATCACTATTTTTGCAAGGGAATTTTTAGAAGTAAGAAGTACTTTCCTGTGTCTACAAACCAGGAATAGCCCTTTCCATGTGTGACAATAATAACCTAGCAGCTGGAAAAAAAAAGCTAAAATTTTCATCATGGGGAAAGAAGTCAGTCTCTGAGCTTTTGGCTTTAATTATGTGGAACCAGTTTATCAAAGAACTCTTTCTATGTTTAGCAGATTTTATATATGCTATATTTTACATTTATAAGCATGTAGGAATTATATATATATATACACACACACACATATATATATAGTACAGAAATAATTTTTTTTTGGTAATACAAATTTTTCCTGCATTTTTGCTTGCACTGCTGCTGATCACTAATACATCTGTGTTGGAAAGCAAACATCCTCCATCTTCTCCATATGTGATTTCAGCTATGAATAGAGAAAAGTGGTTTTATTATGCTCCTTGTAGAGCTATTTGCTTGGAGACCTAAGTTCTTCTGATTCAGTGTCTTTGCATCTTCTGGAACAAACAAAAGGAAAAGAAAAACAGAAGAGAGTTACAGAACAGCAGTAGCTTCTTTAACTGGAAGCAATGCACCAATTATTCCATCTGGCTACGTTGACACCTTTTTATAGTTTATTGCTCGTTTGGAAATTAGAGTCACAATTCCCTTGTGCGGAATGCTTTCATCCTTCTCGTCAGAAGAGCTGACAAGAAAGCCCAGATCTCCCAGGGCTTCAGGGCAGCTCTGGGCTGGGCTGGTTGAGTATGTCCCTTCCCTGCAGCCAGGAGAGAAATGTGCCCAGAAACAGGGTGCCACAGTGCTCCCACACACCACAAAAAATTGGCAGTGTCATCAAAATTTTATGTAGATTGGGGCTGATGTTGACGGATTTCTTTCATTTAATTGAGGGAATTGAATCATTGTCAACAAATATTATAAATTAAGAAAATGAACGTCACCCAAATATACCTTTATTTTCAAATAAGTTTTTCTAGCAGATGGAATGGAAATGCCAATACTATCAATTCAAGTTAACAAAATGCTTGGTATCATTATTTCAAAAAGAATTGTTTCAAACTTGATCTTCCAGTTGGCTTTAACCCCACTAATAAGTATTTTTGGGAAAGGTCTGAAATCTTCAGAGATCTCTCTTCCAGTATTCCCAGCTGGTAGTGTGTTGCAGTAGACAGCTCAGGAGGAGAAGTGCAGTTGTCTCAGCTGGAAGTTGTTGTAAAGTTGAAATCAGGAGTTGAAAATCTGACTCTGCAGGCTTTGAAGACCCTTGAAGGACACGGAGAACCTTTGAGGATGCTGGTACTGTGCACCTCCAGACTGGAGGGGGAACACTGCTGGAATGGAAGCAGTTGGGTGCTCACACAGACCCCACTCCCTTCCACACCACCGCGCTCCAATATTCCAATATTCCACAATCCTGACCCCGGCTTGTGACAGCTGTCAGTCAAACCCGGCTGAGTGTCAGCTGGCAAAATGCCACTGTACACTGCTGCCTGCAGCAGGGCTGGAGTGTGCCCAATGGTCATGAAACACAGCAAAATTAAAGCGTCTCTCAGTGTCACAGTGTAATTTCTACAGAAATGCTGGGGAGGGCAGTGTGTGGAGCTTCGAAGGCTTGGCAAGTTGTTGCCTCTGGACCATGGGCAAACCCAAATCATCACGCACTTCTCCTTGTGTTTGCAGGGGGGATCCCACTCACACTCTGCTCGATGCTGCCTGGGGAATGGGAGGAGCGGGGGCAGCAAAGGGGGTGTTTAACTGCCCCTTACTGAAAAAGAAGTTGCATTTTCTCAGGAAGTTCTGGTTCAAACAGGTTGGCATTCTCCCAAGAAGCATCCGTTGGGTTTGAAAATTTCCAGAGAGCTCTGGTGCAAAACAATGTGATCCAATTTCAGAACTCCTTTTAAACTGCAAGATGGGGGGAAATGCTCGCAGAGAGGTGCAGAGACACATGGATGTGCTTTGGAAATGGAATTCAAGAAGGAGCTCATTTGACAACTACTTATTAAAGCCATAACTGCGGCATCTTCAATTCTGAAATTAGCCTCCCTGCTCCAGTAGAAATGTCTTTGCTCCCTGTCTTATTTGTCTCTTCCTTCTGTCTCCACAGGAGTGGTATTTTGCAGGAATTTCTAACCAGCTATCTCCCACCATGTTTTGTGTATGTTCCGGGCAAAGAGGACTTTAGTCTAGGGATCAGATGATTTACAGTGTGGAAAAACACTGCTTTATAATAAAAGGAGGATATTGAATAAACCCCAGATTTAATACCCGACCTAACAGAACACCCTGATGAATGTAATTGCATTTTAAGCATTCTGATTGAATTTTTGATCCATATTGCATTTGTTTTGCTTGTGAATCTTTTATGGGGGGAAAAAAGTGTCTGGAGATTAAAGGATTACCAAGTTCTTAAGGAGCCAAGGCAGCTGCTAAAGCATCTGAATATTCTTACCTAAATTTGGTGGGAAAGCTATATTAATACTTTCTATTCTAGCAAGCCCAAATAGCCCAGGGGAAGGGGGACAAGCGAGAAGAGCTGTAAGGGACAATTGCTTCTACAGGTGAACAAACTGCAGGGTATTAGCAAGAGCTGGAACGAAACAGCGCTGTAATTGAAATAAGAACTCATCTGAAATGATTATGGGGGAGGATGAGGCTTTTCTTTTTTTCTCTCTAATTTTCTGATGAGGTGGAAAGAGTGAGCAGTACACTCAGTTCATGAGAGTTACTCATTTCTGTTCTCCCTTAGTGGCAGGGAGCGTGGGCAATGTGCTGCAGCCTTTAACCCCTAAAAGTGAGGCTCCTGCAGGAGACATGCAGACACCTGCTTTTCAACAAGGGGGTTCAGCAGGAGGTAGTGAAACATTTCAGGGGGAAAACTGATGCCTGGGTGAAACCTCTGGCTTGGTTTAAAACCAACCTGAAGTGAAGCAAGCACCTTCAGCACAGAGAATAAGTGATAGGTTTACCCAGAAGTGATTAAAGTCTTTTAGGGTTCAGGGTGTGTCTTTAGGCAAGCAGAGCATGAAGTGGCTCTGCTTTATGCACACACACAGGGCTGTGGGGAGCTGTGAAACTCTGGTACTGACCAGGAAACTCATCGTCTGCTTGTGCAAAACACTGTTTATTATTAGGTCTAAATGGCTATTGAATGTGCATGTAAAAAAGAAGCAAATAAGCTGCTTCAGTTTGGCTGCACACAGGAGCCAAAGTCATCATCTCCCAAGGACAGAAAAAATCCTACCAAGCACTGTGAGATCCAGGGAGGACTTTCAGGCTTTAGTGGGCTCTCCCAAATCTAAGGTGTGTTTTAGCAAATGCTGGCTGCCTCTGGAAATCTGCTCCTAGCTGAGCAAAACCTCAAAGCAAATCTTAAGAAGTCAGATCAGGGCACATGATAAGCAAAAGGCAAACTCAGCAGTGCTGATGGGGAATGGCTTTTGGCTGGTGGTTTTTGATCTGTGAGAGCAAGAGATCACCACATCTGTTGCAGCTGACATTTGTTAACAAAATAAAGTGTCACAGTTTTGTTGCTCTGAAATCATACAAGCAATATTATTTTTAGTGCTCCAAAACTGCAGGTTTCATATTTTATCGCTAGCACCACTTTAAAATATGCTTAGTGTAATTTCTGTGCTAGTCAAAGCTTCACAAAACATTGAAAGTGAGGACAGAACTAAAGAGCTGAACAACAAAAGGAGCATTGGAAAAAATTGCCTAGGGAAAGAACTTTTTAATTTCTTCTGTCTAGTCTTTTGATTAGACACACAACATGGGGCTGGGAGGAGGCTTTTCCTCCACGTCTGGAGTAGGTGGATGAGGTTTGCAGATATTTCTAAATGCCAGACTTTCCAAATCGATTGGAGGTGGGTAAATCCCCCGAGAGCATTGTAAAGTCCAAAGTGGTTTTGTTCAGGAGAGAGAAACCCCTTAGTCATGAGAGCAGGGGGAAAGATCTGCATTAGACCTAGAGACCAGTGAAACACTTCAAGGTGAAAACTGATGCCTGGGTGAAAACTCTGGCTTGGTTTAAAACCAATCTGAAATGAAGCATTTTGAGTCCTCTGCCCAGTTCATGTTGGGCAAAACCCATAACCAGAGCTGCAGGCTCATGACTGTTCCTCCATTCTTTTTTTTTTTTTTTTCCCCTTAAAAACCCTGTGAGGTGTTTAGGGTTGAAGTTTGGACTGCATAGTGGAGATATCTGAAGTAGTCATTCCATATACAATAGCCTTTGGGCAAGTTTTATATCCCCGGGCATGTTGTTTAGGCTTGTTTGTCATTTTCTGGCAGCACAGAGAGAGAGAGAGACATACTCTGAGAAAAGGGACAGCCTGCTTTGTTTGTAACCAGAGTCTGAAATTCTCTAATCATGTGGCACTCTTGGTTTTGGTGAACTTTCCAAGCCAAGTGCAGGAACTGAGAATGGCTTTCTGTCTGTACTGTGAATGTGCTTCAGGTGTGGTTATGTCTAAGCAGATCACTTTGGTTTGATAAAGTGCACCGGCATTTGGATTCTTATTTTTTCCTTTATCTATATAAAGCTGAAAGTGCTGGATGCCTTTGAAACTCCTCACAGCATCAAATGAAGGAGTCAAAAAGGCCTGGCTGATGTGCCAGTCTCACCCGAGCTGTGATGATCTGGCCTAAGGGCTGCCACCTCCTCATCCCATTTCTGCCATCTCGCCCCTCCCCGTACCCATTTGATGTGCAGGGAACCCAGTTCCAGCAGCACTCTGCGTGCATTTGTGGTCTTCTTTTTTGAGGCTCTTGATGGATGGAAGCAATCAGCTCTGAAAACTTTGGCCTTCGCATGTAAAGGACAACAACTGAGTGGAAAAATGCCATTCCATCCATTCCAGGTGCAGTGGGAGCACCTGGATGAAGCCTTCTTGTCTCCTGCATGAGTCTTTCCTGAGGCCAAATGGGGCAAAGTTTTTAAAAGAAGAAAAAAAAAAAAAAGACACAAAAAAGTGGTAGTTTCTTTCATTACTTTTTTCCTCCCCATTATACATCCTCCGTCCAACAGAGGGGTGAAGCTGTCTGGTTTTTTCTGACCACTTTGCAAAGATTAGGGCAGTATGAAATCAAAGCTCTACAAGTCATTGGGAATGCAATTGAGAATAGCCACAGTCCTCTGCTAGGCTCTAATAATTCCTATTTGGATTTGCTTGTGTCTGTCATTGCTTTGCTTATTATGATTATAATGCTTATGGAAATGGAGCTTAGCATCTTTTTTTTTTTGCTAGAAGAAAAAGATCCTTAAGCTCCATGTATTGAAATGAACTCATGTAATTCATAGGAGCTAAAGGATGAAATAATACAGGATCATAGTTATTTTTGCCAGGAAAAAGATTGCGTTAATCCTGCCATCCCTTCATTGCTAGCAGGAGTCACCAAAGGAAATCACCCAGGTCCTTTGGCAATAATTTTGTAGCAAGCTTTTTGCACTTCCCTGACCTCTGCTCTGCTGTGATGGGGAGGAAAGGGAGGGAATGGGAGATAACTGAGGGTGTTGCTCCACACTGGGCAGACAGAATGTGTGAACAGATCTGTCCCTGTCCCGCTCAGAGCAAAACCAGTTTAGGGATCCCCTTCCTAAGGGCTGGAGCTGCTCCTCAGCTTCACCCTGCAGCAGTGCCATGGAGTAAACAAAACCAGCTCATTAATGGCCTAATTCTGATGGGCCAGGCAGGTTTGCTTTTGAAATGATCAGTTCCCCCAGCATCAGTCTGCTGGTCATAAGCAATTTATAATATCTAGTGGTCAAATTAACTGTTTTCCCATTCAAAATAATGCTGCTGATCCTACTGCAGATATTAGCGCTGTGAGAAATAATCATTAATAGGTTCAGAATGCACAGTTGGCACTGTGACATCTTATTAAAAGCCAAGATTTGCCCAGGCTAATATTCTAATGTTAAACTTGTTCTAAATGTAATTAGATGTTTGTATTAAACAGAGAAGTACACCTGATGTATAATTTGGAATTACAGATCATTGGAGTCAGTGAATGCACTTTATTAATAATTTCATATGGCAACTTGAAGGTTGGGGGAACAGCATGGGAAGGGTGCCCAAATAATGCAGTTTTTAACCAGTGTGATATATAGCCAAGTCCAAGTTTTGCTGTAAGAGAACTGTGAAGTGAGGTCTAAAAATGCTTTGTGAAAGCAGTCCCCCCTCACTTGTTGCCTGGACCCTGTGATTTTTTTAAGTATAAAATGCAGGGCTGGTCAGTGGAGCCCCAGCAGCAGTTGTGGGGCTCAAGTGATGATGCTCAGCTTTTGGATTAAAAGAAAGAGTAGGCTTTGTGGTACAGAAGGAACAGAGCAACGGATATCTCAAAGGCTCAAAAACTAGGCAAGAAACAGAATCTATCGGCAATGAAAAGACAAAAAAGAACAAAGCCAAACCCTTCCAATTTTTGAACCATTCGTGGGACTTTTGGGGCCTTTTACACTGAAGAGTTAAGCTTGGCCTTGCTAACCCTGTTAATGGATGTTGCTGCTCCCTGGGCTTATCTTGTTTAGCAGGAAAGGAGGAAATGAAGCAGGCCAGAAGAGAAGCTCTGTGGGAAAAGGGACGGGAGCCACGGCCTCTCTAGGAAGGGAGGAGGTGGCGGTGCCTATCAGTTCTCTGCAGATTTGATGCCTACCCTCACATGTAGTCCGAAATTTTCAAAATGTCAGCTTTGCAAAAGAACCTTTCTCCAACTTTCCTACTCCTCAACTGTGGCAGGCAGCGCCACATGTGTCCTTTTTACGTCTTTTTATGTCACAAGTTATAACACAGGGTGAAAAGAAGGAAGAACATTTAATTACTGGGAAATAATAAATGTCTGGGAACCAGAATATTTTAAGAGTCCCAGTCACTGTTTTACAGGAAACTGGTTTCTCTTTTAAAGCCTTTGCTGCTTCACATAGATGTGATTAATCAGACATCTTATGTTCAGGTTCCTTTTGCTACTGTGATAGCTTGCCTTAATGCAAAATGTGCTTGTAAGAGCTCCACGAGTAGTATATTTTGGTCCTAACTGTAATTCAGTTTGCAGGAAGGATAAAACCCAGCTATGGAGAGAGGAGGTCTTGGAGCAGAGCCCACATTTTTTGAGGGGATAGCCTTGATCACCTAAAAGGGTCCATTGCAAACTGTTGAAAAGCAAATAATTGTGGGTAAAAAGTCTTGTATGATTTGCTTCAATTACTCTCCCTCAATCGTATTGTGATATTGCTGTACACTGTAGGCTGTGGCCCCACTTACCCTGAGGTTGCTTGTTTAAAGGAATGCTTGCCAAAGTGTGATTTTCAAAATTGTTAGACCTGGAATATCAGCTGTTCATCATTCAGGATAGCAGCCAGGTTGTACAATTCCTGTCTTGTTTAAGCTTATAAATAACAGTTTATTCTTTTCAGAAACATTTCACAAACCTCCACTGTCACGAAACAGAAAACATGTCTTTTCAAATAGCTTAACACAATGACCTACTGTAGGCTTCTGTTTTCATAAGGTGCTTTAATTTTTGGGGGTCAGAGTTGATAGAGTTGAGAGCTGACATTCCTCAAAGTAGCTTGTGTTTCCAAGAGCAGTGGTTATTTTCCCCACTAGAAATGAGTCCCTTCCCAGCATGTTGACTTATCCCCTTCTGTTACCATTTATTGCTCCTGAAAATCTTGGCTCAATGGCATAAATAAGAATTATTTTGAAACCTGGGCTCTAATGAAGGTCCCCTTCCTCCTTTTGCTGCAGCTCATTACTCCATGTCTGTTCACCATGGTCAGGGAAGGAGATTATTCCCTCCCTCTACGCAGAAATTACTTTTATCACCCTCCTCCTCCATTCTCTTTTCTTTAGACCAAGCAACCCCATTTCTACCTGCCCTCACCTCTGATTTTTCCCCTTTGGGTTTTCTCCTCGGGTCCCCCTTGTTTTGAAGTGCAGTGCTCCAACTCAGCCACCGACTTGCCAGGGCTGAGCAGTGTGAAAGGATTATCTCAGCCACTGCAGCCTCCCTGCCTCTGAGTGGTGTTCAGCCATTCCTGTGACAAGGCGTCACAGCTCGTGACGATATCTTAGGGCTGAGGATCAAAACGCTTTCCTGAAGAACTCTCCTCTTTCTCCTTCAGTGTTTGTACAGTGGATTATTTCTGTTTAAGGGTAGTCCTTGGCACTTGTCCCTGTGAATTTTGTTCTTTTCAGGCTATTTTTTTTAATATGTCAGGACCATTTGAATTGTAATTTTATTCCCCTGTATATTTGAGGGGTTTTTACACCTTGACATTGTCTGAAAACATACGAGCATATGTTCTTGTCTGTCCCTCAGGCTGTAGTTGCAGAGAATCAGAGTAAGGCTCCTTGCAGGGCTCCATTTTGACCTCAAGACATCAGGAGCTGTTCCCTGCGCACAACCAGCTACTCAACCAGCTTCCACCCACCCCCAAAGTTTTCCCAAGACCTTCTTTCTGTAGTTTGCTTATAAAAATATTAGGCAGGACAGCCATCTCGAGTAGAAGAATGTATGTTTGCTAGAAAGATTTCATGTTTTTTTGAAGCGTTGGCCTTCTGCAGTGAGCCAGGGCTCCCGAGGTGAGCGCCCCTGTGATGTTCCATGCTCTCCTGCTGGGCTGGCTGGTGGGAGGCAGCGCTCCAGGCACAGCAGCTCTTCCCACAGGCACCTGCAGAGCACAGAAATGCTTTAATCAGGGCTGGAGCAGGGAGTGAGTCGTGGATTCCGGAGCGGCGCTTCCCATCTCCCACGGAGCAGGCGTTCTAATGGTGGCAGCAGTGGGACTGGACAGACCTGCTGCTCGTCAGAACGGGCTCACCTTTGGGTCTGTGGGAAAAGACAAGCTGCAGGTGTGGGGAGGTGTGGGGAGGCACACGTGGAGCTGGACAGCAGAACTCTCCAAAGGGATTGTGCTCAGAGCCTCGAGGCACCGCTGCCCTCTGCGGCCATAGGTCAGGTCCAGACTGCAGCACTCACGGCAACATAAACACACCGAATTTTTTTTCACATAGTGGCTTCTTCACCAGAGGAAATAAATATTTGTGTCATATAGAAGGTTAAGAAACACAAAATGAAAGACTGGCCAACCTCACAAGGCCGTACTGTTTATCAGAACATCAAGATGCTGGCTCTGCATTCGAAGTGCTGTCCCAGGCTGTTACTGCACTTAGTCCTTGTAAGAAAAATGGGCCATTTTGGTGTGTATGGCACAATGCTAACCCTACCATCTGCGTATCACTATTAGAAGAAAATGTTTGCAGCTGAAAATACTGGGTCTGTGAAATTCCTGCTTTTGCCAGGTGTTTGCTTACTTTGCTGGGGAAATTATCAGTGCTGCGTTTCTTTAGAGGAACACAGTATAGTATTTCCCTGCTTTAGGCCTCATGAGGCTCCGGCCCTGCTGAGGGGTCTGAAGCAGGTCTCTAAATTTACACTGTCCTTTCTCAGTACATCCCGACTGACAGACATTTCCAAATAATGAAGTGGGAATTGTGGCTCCCACACATGTGGGTGCTGTGTCCCTCTGCCTTGCTGGCATTGAACTGTTACCTCCTGGAGTCTGTCCTTAGGTTGCTTTTTGTGATACCTCCTGTGCTGTGGGGTTTCCACAGACAGTGGACATCTCTGTAGTGCTGTTGGGCACAGTCTGTGCTCCTGAGAGCCTCTGACTCCCCAAGTTCAGCAGCACAGCCCAAAATATTGGGCTCGGAGCAGAGCCCACCCCAGCGTGGACAGAGGTTAAACGTGGAGTGTTGTGCTGAGCAGGTGGGAAGGAGAGGTGGGCAGCTTTCATTTGGAAGGGTCAGAATAATTTGAGACAAAACCAACCCATTCCAAGAGCTGTGGATTTTTCTCAATGCTTAATCCTGTGTATGAAAAGTGTTATTTGTCAACAGCAGGTTAAAGGGAACAATGTACTCGGGGAGCTGCTGAGCAATGCAACTGGGAGGTAGTGATGCAGATCAGCCATTAGTTAGAGTTTGCTGCCTCAAGTGTTCCTGTGCTCTGCAACTGCCATCTAAAATGCTTTATTTGTGTAGAACACAATTACTCCTTTTTTTTTTTTTCTTTCATTTTCATCCTTGGATCAGTAATCTCAAGGTGTGTGGCATCATGCCCGTGATTTGGGGAGCAGGGTGACCATTGCTCCTGGGCAGGTGCTGGTGAAGCTCTTTTCACAGGCTGTGTGGATCTGTGGTGGGTGGGATGGAGAGGTGACTCTCATGGGTCAAGGAATGCTTCTGAAGCCTGCAGCACTTGCTGCCTTGCCTTCCCTTGCCTGATGTTGAAATATGTTTATCTGATGCCTTCACTGCTCAGGCTTTTCCTTTTCAGGGGGAAAAATCCGCCCTATGCCTTTTTTCAAGTTTGTATAGCTTTTCTTTCCTCTAGCTTTGAGGGGGTTTTTTTCCAATTTTCTGTTTGTTTTGATTCTTGGTTTTCTGAAAAAGCAGCAGAGGATTTTGTGTATACAGCAGCAGAGTTAAAACAAAACAGTAGGATTTAATTACAGGTTGGCAAGTCAATAATGTTATTTATAACACACACGTTGTATGAGCAATTTCTATTTCTTAGTCAAATGCTTTTTTCCTACCTGTCTGAAAGTCATTCCTCTATTTCTAAATTCTGGTTTCACTCACTGATTGCAAGTTTAACAGTTTTTATTTGAAGGTTACACCAATATAGGACTTTTCATCCCTTTTTTCTTTTGCAGGCATGAAAATAATACTAATAAAAACATTTTAGATTTATACTGTTAAGGGCATTGGTTCATTTCTTCTGTGAGAACTGGAGAAAAAAAGACAAAAGCATCGATTTCAAACTCTAGCCCCTAGGATAGCTACAGAATAGTGTCTTCAATTTAAGAAGAAAAATTTTGAAATTCCCAAGGGAAGTTTCTGTATTTTTTGGACTGAATCATTGAAGTGGGATATCAGAGTCATAATTCTTTTTTTCTGGGTTTTTTTTTTTTTTTTTAAATGAAAGAGCTCAAACTCTTCAAGGAAAAAACCTGTTAAATGTAGAAAAGAGTAGGGAATGCTATAAACGTAGCAGCTCTAATTTAAACCCAACTCTATAAAAAGAATATATTTTTGTGTATTTTTATTCCATTACCTCTTGCTCCAGTAAATACTCTTGCATTTCTCCACATCTTGTACAAAAGTCTTCAGAACCTAAATGTTTATGCATATATTGGATTGCAGCGTGCTTTGAGGTGGAAATCAGCTTTTGAGAAAGACTGTGCAACACTGAGTGTCTGTTTGGTGGAGAAGCTAAAGGGGACATTGCTTGTTAACTGAAAGTGCAAGAGGTGCATTATTTCTCATTTTTGGTATTGGGAAAGAGCTGTGTCTGCTGCTTTGTGGTAACTTTTTTTAAAATTTTTTCTTTTTGGAAATAGATGACTGCTTTTTCTCCTTTGATTTTTAAGATTTGATAAACCCTCTACCCAGAGTAAATATGTATTTATTTTTGAAAATATCTTGCTGTTACACTCTATAGGCTGTGCACACAGATGAGTAATCAACATATTAAAAAAACCCCAAAAAACAACAACCTCAGTGATTTTCCCACAATGGTAGCTAGCTTTAATCAAAACTTCAAAACATTAATGTTATATTAAAAGCAATCACATTTGCCTTCTCAGGACAATGTGGGTATGAATAAACCAGTTTCTTAGGGAGCTGAAGACGGCAAGATCCCTCCCGGGGCGAGGAGCCAAGGTGCACATTAGTTGTTTAGCCAATGAGCAAACTTGCAAGTTAATAAGAGCACTTAATAATTCTGTTTTAGAGGCGAAGCTGTGCTGCAGCGGAGGGAGGCCCAAGGTCTCGAGGCACGGCGGTGCTGGAGCCCCGTCCCTCGGAGGAGCAGGCAGCAGAAGATGAAAGATCCTCCCCAGAGCCGCCGTGACGTGCGCGTCCGGAATGGGAACAATAAATAATTACGGGGTGCTTCTCACACACATCTCCCGGTGCCTCTCAGAGAGCAGGAGGTGGATTTTGTTCCCCCCTCTGTTGCGCACGGGCGAAGCATTTTTCTTCTTCCGGCTCCACAGTAGCCTGCGGAGCAGCCTTTCCCCAGCCAGAATGTAAAGGAGCACCTTATGATTTGAGGTTAAGATAATGTGCTTTGTTCTCCTGGCCCCCGGGGAGCCTTTGACACAGGATTTAAGATGGGAGCCTTCCAGACTTCCCCTGCTTGCCTGATGAAGTGGCTGCTATTTTTCTATCTGCTGTTTTTGGCTAGCAGAGGGCCTCACGTTGTCAGTGTCTGTAGCTGTGCAGCACCGTCAGCAGTCAGACTTGCTGTCTGTAGTGCCAGCCGAGGCCAGGACAGGGATAACCTGCCCAAGGGAGCAGAAAATTTTGTGGCACAGCAAGAAAATTACACCTGGCTCTTCTGGGTCTCAGATCTTGCTCCAGCCACCAACAAATTCTGCTCTCAGGATTATAGCTCTGCTCTCCTCTTGTAGTGTGGTGTCCAAAGCTACTCTGCTACGAGGTGTGTGGTAAAGTAAATTAGAAAACAAAAAGCACAAGGGACCTAGGAGTCACTAAACCACAGGGCTTCTGGAAAAGCTGGGATTTTAACTTGGGAAATGGGGTTCTCTTTATCAGGTGAAGATCAGAGATGGTTTGGCTTCAGTAGCTGAGGACCAGGAATGCAGGAAACATGTATCTATTTCCCTTTGAGAGATGCTCCATGGTATACTTTGTGCAGTACTTTTTCAAAGGCAGGTTAGTTGACCTGGAGCATTTAGGGCTGTAATTAAGAAGTAAACTTATGGTTCTGCTCTTACATCCAAAGAAAGCTGTTGTAGAATTACAGCACATACTGAGAAAGGCAACTCAAAATGATCCAGGTGCATGGATCATTATAAGGAGTGTCTGAAAAGTCAGAGACTTCACTTTGGAGAGTTGAAGGCCGTGTGATTATCATTTGAAAAATCAGGAAGGCGATGGTTGAGTTGGATTTAGAATTACCGATCACTAAGTGTTGCGATGCTAGAGCAAGGGGAACTCGGTGAAGTAAGCACAAGATTGATTTGTAAGGGATAAAGAAAGGATTTCTGTGCACAGGAGGTTGTGAACACCTGGGACTCGCTGCCCTGTGAGTCTGCAAAGACAGGTACTGCCAGCATGCTCAGAAGGGTTTGGCCAAGCTCAGTGGAGGACAAGTCCCCAAATGGCTAGGGAGGGACCTGACACCCCCAAAGCAGCACCTGTGGGTAGAGGGGGATGTTGAAGGAGAAGCCAGGCTCCCTCCTCTCCCGAAGGACCAGCCCTTTTGCCATATAGATGGCCTGCCAGGCCACTGGCATGTCCCAGCTGGACATGTGTGGTACTTGACAGACACACTGGACGCCTTCCACAAGTGCCCAATTCACATGCAGTTAGTGCTGCAAATATCTGCACCACAGCCCATCGCATTTCCTTTGTGAGGCACTTGTTCACACTGGGAAGGAGACAGGAGCTGCTTAGAACCCTGAAAGTTGTCTGATTTTCCCTCTAAATGCTTATCCATTCCACAATCCACGAGGCAGCCCATTGCCCATTACCCATTACCCTGCTTTGTGCCCAGGCAGGGAGCAGGAGGTACCACCAAAGTCTCTCAGGTGACTCAGCTCTCTCAGGTGGCTCCAGCTGTTGTTCTTTTAGTGAAAATGGAGGTGAATTCAGTGATAGTGAGAACAAATTACACTCTAAGTTATTAGGGCCAAAAAGGCATCATCACATTAGGAATTTTTCTTAGCTGCCCTGACAGCTATTTTGTCTGTCTCCTTGAAAGCTTGAAAGCTTGCTGTGTAAAATTGTTGTGTATTATCTTTAAGAAGTGGCTTGGAATTCCCTCAGAGTGAACATGCAAAACTTCCCAAAGATGTGAAAGTTTCAGGCAAATATCATGAAAATAAGTATTTATCACACAGTGGTGTCATCCCTTGTCTTAAAGACATCAGGAAACCCTTTCATGACCTTTCTTGTGAAAAGGTAATGAGCAAAAAATTTCTTGGCTTTTGATGCATTTCTAATCAAAATGATAATGTGAAAAAGCAGTCGACTCCCATAGTATGTTTTATTTCAGTCCTCTCTGCTAGTTTTGTGCAACTGCTAATATCTCGTTATCATCATATTCTCCTGTCAAGATTTCAAGGCAGGAGGGAGCTTTCTGACAGGACAACCTTACTATTGCCTGGGGAAGCATATTTTTAGTTTCCCAAGATAATGCACACTTTCTTTTTAGCTTCTGCATATTTTGAGAAACGATCTTAATTAGAGTTAGTTCTGAACATGATGAAAATGCAAAACCTGTTCATTTCAGTTTTCATGCAGTCCATCTTTTGCAAGACATTTTGAGTACTGTAAACTAGCAAGAAAGAGCAGAAAATACTCTTCTAATTAAGTAATACATGAAATATTCCCTTTACAGTAATACTCCTGTTTCAGCAGTTACCCCTTTTTCTCACTCCCAGCTGGTAACATGTTTTTCTGTTCTTCATTATGCCCTGGAGAGTGTGTTGAGCCTAATTGGTGGAAGGACAGATCATTTCAGGGCTCGTCCTATGGGCTTTTCTTGGGGCATGAGACTGTCTAAGTGGGACCCTGGCAAAGCTGCAAGTAAATCATGTTCAGTGGCAATATGTGCTTCTCTCAGAACTGGAATGATTTTGTAGGGGAGGCTGTTTCAGCAGAAGTTACTTTGGGGATTTCCTAACTCTCCCAGGACAGTTCTGCTGATGCACTGTCTCAGCTTTTTATTTTAAAAATACGTTTTGCTTTGAATATTTTCCTTTGTAATATATATTAAGTTTTTCTGAGGGCAAATCAAAAGGAAATATTTACATTTGCTGAAATGAAATGCTTCAAGTGATCGGAAAAAGGGATCTTTTTTTTTTGCCAGAGGAATTTAAATTTTTGACTTTCAGCTTAAAAGACAATGAAGTCAGACATCAGAATTTCCAATCTCCTGAAAACAGGTCTTGCAGGCTTCACCTCACATGGTTATGAAACTATTTCCCGTGTTTTCTCTCTGCAGCAGCTCTACAGCTGGATTATTTTCTCATCTACAACAACATGTCTTCACTTACTGGTTCAGGAAACTAGGCCAGATAATACTAATGATTTAATCCCAAATCAAAATATCACTTACAAATTTATCTCTCTCCCACAGCAATTCAATCCTGTGCAGTGGAGATAATTCATTGGCCAAACCAGTCAGTGCAGAAAAGAGTGTTGGGCCAGCAGAACTAGCAGAGCTCTTTTGGCACTGCCTGGATGCAGCAGGATTTGTCAGAAGAGCTTGTAAATACATAATAATGATAAAATCTCCTGTTCCTTTGGGGCTGTGGTCCTCATGCTGCATCGCTGAAGTTTGTTGGGGCTTTGGCCAAAAACCGGTATCTTCTGTTGTTTTTAACTGGGTGAGCCCTGGGTTGTTACACTGTGCTAGTAGAACTGATAAATACCCATATTTCTTGCTGCAGTGGCCAGCCTGGGAGTCCCTGGAAACGCTGTTGTATCTGCCTCCATTTTTTGGTTTAGGAGAGACATTCTCTTCTATGAGAGTTTCAAGTTTCCTACATCATTTTTTTTCTCTTCCCAGTGCTATAATTGATTTCAGGAGTTAGTCATCTCAAGGTGGCTTGTCACTGGAGTGATTTGTTGGATTTGAGTGTTCTGTGATGTCACATTGAAGAGGTTAGTGAGGAACGTGCTCCTTCTGCCGTGAGAAGCGAGGACACGAACTGTGCGGTGACGGTGAAACCTCCCCTTCCGCTGGGGTCTGCAGCACACGGTGCAGCCCTGGAGTCTGGGCAGGCCTTGGACAGACCATCAGATCCAAGCCCATGGCTCCCAGTGCTTTGCAGGAGTCTGCCTAATTCCACGGGCACCCAAGAAAAGCCTTGGATTTTTTATTTTTTACTTTTTTCTCTCGGTGCCAGGCCTTTGACTATGACCACAGCCTCCCCACCCCACTTTCCCAGAGGAAGCTGCAGTTGGGCACAATACACAGCATTCTCAGGGGATGCTCCTCAGTTTTGTGACTCTCAAGAGGCCAAACTCTGGCACTCTGCCCAGACCCCTTCTACCAACCAGCGACCTCAGTTCACCTCAGATTTCACCTTGTGCTTCCTGAACTCCTCAGGGACAGAGACTGCACGGGTACAGCTTTCACTCTGCTTGGTCCTTGTCAGAGCTGAAATATCCCACAGCACTGAAATTGGGTGTTTGTGATTACTTGACAGGCGCAATCTCTCTGCTGGTTTATTTCTCACACCGTGTCATCAAAGCTCTCCGAAACAATACGCGCTCACGTGGGAACAGCGGCGTGTTCCCAGTACATGGGCACGCTTCTAGTCCTGGCGTGCTGTGGGGTTTGTTCTGCCTTGTTACAAGGAACTACAAAGCAAGCAACCTGCCATTAGAGAAATGGGGTGGCAGCAGGGAATATTAGTAGCTGCTTCCTGTCGGTAGGATTTTTCCAAGTGAGAAAGAATCCAGATTTGGAAGGTCTTCAATTTTGCATGAAATACTGTGGAGGAGGGCTGTGAATGCCGCAGCAACAAAAGCCTAAGTTCTTTGTTTGCTTTAATTCCGAAAGATAAAGCCCAGGCACGGGGAATGAACTGTTACTATAAGTAACAGAATAAACTGGGCACAGAAAAATTTTGGTAGGAACATTTCTCCAATAATAATGCTGCAGAGTCCAGAAGTGTCAAAAATTCTTTGTCCCGATTTACTTGAATTTGCCGAGAAAGCTGTTGGAGAAGGGACTGTTCAGATTGTTTTGCAGGTGTCAGCGTGATGCCAACTCCATCTTCTAGATGGCCTTTCTGTGCAACCTTGCATACATAGCCTGTTCCAGAGCAGAAAATTTCATGTTCAGTTATGCTGAACTGTTAATGTTTGTTCTCCAGGAAAGTGCTTTCATGAACCATTAAGTTGACGCTTATTTTATGTAGCCCATTTGATTCTTAAAAAAAAAAACCACCCAAACCCCAGAAATCAAAAGCTCTGTTCCCAGCAGAGTGTATTGAAAATAAGTCCACGTGTTCACGCTGCCTCTAATGTGCCCAGGTGTGGTGTCAGGCAGTCCTGCAGCAGTGTCCACTTCCAGAAGGAATGCAAAGCTTTGCTGCAAGTTTCCCTCAAGGGCAGTTGGCATTTATCCTGATGGAGCATCTTCCTCCTGAGGGGTGACCTGTGACCTCTCACACAGTAGGCAAAAATAACATACCTGAAGGGCAGAGCTGAAGATGTAGGGCAGGATTTGCCAATGCTGTAAATCAGCACAGCCCCTCAGGGTGGAGTGCCCTGCTAAGGCCCCGGCACTGATAAAATCAGGGCACTCAGGTGCTTCTGGTTTCAGAGATGCTCTGATTTAAAGCACACATTGCTGGCCTCCAGGGGGCTAGGTGTAGCCAAACCCTAGTGAGCCATCAGAGCCGTCTCCACAACCCCATTCTGTGGTGATAACCCTTGGTGAGTATATGGGGAGGCAGAGGGTAGGGCTGCCCTGGCAGTGGTGCAGCACAGAGGAATCCCTGTGGAACAGGCATCTGGTGTGAGATAATGACCTCCAGGGGACAGCCCTGGCAGGCACAAGTGTTTAAGGGTGCCCTAGACACAGAGCAGGAGGTCTCAAAATAACTCCCTGGGCTTTGCAAGCCAAAAGTCATTGCTGCCCCAGCCCTGTGGTGTCAAGACCACAAAGTGTTGCCTGTAACTGAAGTGCGAAGGTGGACTCTGAGGTTTGGAGAAAAAGTCAGTCTGTTACTGATACTTAACAATGTCTTTCCAATGTCTGGGGAATGAATAAGGGACGGGCCTTTGTTCTTTTTTATTTCAACTTCCTTTTACATTGGAAAGTATCACTTTTGAATCCAGGCATAATTTCTGGGAGAAACTTAAAAAGCCCATGACCCTCAGAGGAAAAGAAACCTCAATTAGAATCAGCGATATCAACAGAGGAAATTGAGAGTGCAGTATCACATCTTCCAAGTGGCAAAGCGTTGAGACCAGATGGCTTCAACTCAGTTTTGCAAGTACTTACAAGAACATCTGGTTCCTTGAATGCATCAGCTGTTTCACCTCTTTCTGAGCTGCAGTAGGTTACTAATTTCTCATGTTGCCACCTCTTGTACATAGTCCTAAAGAGAGGCTAAAATCAGTGTGCAATCCATAACTACTTATGCCTGTGATTTGTCAAGAAATTGAATCTTACAAGTAACAATCAGCTTTATTTCCTTCAGTCAGTGATAACATCAGGAAAATGCTGTACTTCATCTGTTGGGAAAACTTTCCAAGGGCCTTGCTTTGATGAGGAGATGTGTTCCTGGCGATACACTCCCCCCACAATATTCATGTCACTGCTCACATTTCAGGAGGCTATTTGAATGCTTTGGAGTATAAAATTCAAACTGAGTTTTAAGAGGGAGAAGAGAAATCCTGTGTGGAAGCTAAGTTTTGTAGATTTTGAGTATTTTCTCATGATCTCTGCCTTCTTTCATTGTTCATCATTGTATACTATGCAATGAAAAGAATGCTGAAAGAGCTGGTGATACTGGAAATTGCCTTGAATGGTTCTTATCGTCAAAAGCTTGTCCTTTGTGGCCTTTGCACCAGAAATATCATGAGCAGATTACTGCTAGTTTTGGTTTCTGGCCCAGAAACCTCACGGGTGTCCCAAAACCACTATTAAACAAAAAGCCTCAGTGTGTCAAATACTATAGTTGTAGTTTTCTTGTTTTCAATGTGCTGTCTCGGGTGATAATGGAATGGATTGCAGATCGCCCTGGGCTGAAGGGAGAACACACTCATTTTGCAAAATGAGTGTATATACAAGGGAGAAGGAGAAAATGGGATGTTTTATGGGGTTTTTATTGCCTAAAAACCTCCAGTCATAAATAAATAGATATAGTATTTGATCCAGCAGTCTGTAGGAAGTAGGAATCAATGTGAGCTTCATTCTGGAGCTGCATCCTCTGGGTTTTCCCAAAAATGCAGAGTATTCCAGAACTCTGAGATCCCTGCACAACTGCCCTTTTCTCTCCCTCTTTCTATTTTGGTAGATGAAAGTTGCCGTTTCTGCTTGTTGATATAAATAAACCAAAGAAAAGTGTAACAATTGCTTTGAAAGGCTTATAAGGTGTCATATTTGATTTACATATTTGATAGAAGGCATGGACTTGCATCTTTTGAACAACATACTTTTCACAGAGCTTATGACATTTTAAGTTGAGGGTTTTTTTGAGTAGTGGTATTTACTCTTGAAATAAAACAGAGCACCAAGTTGTTAATACAGCCAGGAGCTGATGGAACAATTTATGAAGGTAGCAACACTTGCATGTGGAAGTGCATTTCATCCAGTCCTTTTGTTGCAGCAATAGTGATATCCTGAACTGGAGTGGTTTTGTTGGAGGCTCCCAAGCACTGTGTGTTTCTTTATTTTGTTATTGTTTCTCCATGTGTTTGTAATGACAAACCTCTGGCACTCCTGACAGATACCTTCTGTTTACTGCTGCAGGGAGCGGGCATGGCTCTGAGAGCTTGGCACAACAAGAGAGGGGGTGTGTGTGACAGGTGCTAGAGCAAAGGACATTGTGTCTGCACCGAGGTTATCTCTACAAAATGAATCCCTCAGAGAAGTGAAGCTTTGGAAAAGACCACTTGCTTGCCTTAATCAAAAATGGGCATTTAAGCCCATGCCGGAGGCTGCTGTCCTAAATAAACTAGTGCTTGTGTCTTCTCACGTCATTTTACATTCCCACCAACTTTTAAATTAGGTGCAATCTATTTATCATTTTTTTCCCCTTTGCTTAGACTTTTTAGAGGAATGATTTTTCATTCTTCTCAGACAGCTGAATTGGAAATGGACTTTTGAAGGATGATGGTCCTGTCAGTGATGGAGAAATATGGCGTGTCAGGGTATGATGAAATATCTTCCAGTTACTCCGGCTTTCTCTGTGGGAAGCTGGCAAAAGGCCAATCACAGTAAGGCCTGGAATATTCCCTAATGAGCACCCACCAAAAGCTCCCACCCCTCAGAAGAGGCACCAGGGTAGCGTGTCAGCAGGTGTGGCTTAAAACCTGTCAGAAATGAAAATACTGCGTGCTCCGTGCTCCTGTTGAATTGTGGCTGTGCAGAGTGGTCAGAAATGTGCAAAAAGAGTATTTGAATTCGCTGAGAAAAGGGGACACTTTCCAGTGACCTCATTTTGACTCCTAAACCCACCAGCGCATTCTCCATCTGCCCCAGATGTGAGCGGTTCTGAAATGCTGGTTTGCCAACTGATTGCCATTAAATAGCCAGCAGCAGCTTTTGGGGAGAGGCAGCTGAAATTTGCTGTAAGTTTTGTGTCCCATGAACTTGCAAACTCTCTGGGACTGATCATCTGGCATTTTAACTGCCGTGTGTGTAAAGAGAGGAAATCCCTATAAAAAGACCCACATTTAGTAAACTGAGACAAACTGAAATCCAAATAAACCAACTCTTTTGTAGTATAATAATGTGCCACCTAGACCCTTTCTAGATTTTTCTCCTTGATTATAGGCGTTATCTGCTTCATTAATTTAAGTGCTATTATTGTATCAATCAAGTACTTCTCCAGTTCCTAATTGCCAGGCTGGGGGCTGATAACTAAGTTATCTTGGCCAAGAAACAGTTCAGGAATGATCAGTTATTTGGGTATTAATTAATTTTCCTGAAGGCCTTGATTATTTTAAAATCCACATGAGTCTCTTGTATTTTTATTTGCCTTTCTCTGTGTTTGATTGGCCTTTAAATTGGTCAGTCCATTTCATACTAGTAAGTAATATATTAATAATATACATGAGCACTGATACATTTTCAGCAAATAAAAACTTCAATAATGTTAGAAATATTTTGAGGTGACCCAGGATTATTTTATATTTGATTCAAACAAAAATATTTTAAAGAGCAATTGAGTCAAATTAACACAATAGGTATTTCTGCTGAAGATGCTGATAAAACCACTGGAGTTAAATCTAGTTTTTATTTGAAGGGTGTGGGGGCTGCTTGTGCTGCTCATGGCATTAATTTCTGGTCCTTGGTGGAAACTCTTATAGGCCAAAGTAGGCAGTGAGAGACATTTCAGGTCATCCACGTGGATTTTTCTGGTTTCAAGTGATACACAAGCTCTTTCATGCAGGAATTCACATGTGCAAACAATCATAGCAAATATATGAAAACAGTTGAGAGCAATAGCAAAAGATGTTTGTAGTCTTTGAGAAATCTCACTTGCATGGAGAGTGAAGAAACTCAAAACCTAGAGTTGATTTTTTCATTACAAATCTCACCCCTTACATATCACAACTGTTTGGCACCACCAAAGGCCGCACTCAGGCCAAAAATATTGACTGTAATGGTGTGTATAATTAGGCCAGGCTTTGGTTGTCGCAGCTGTTGGTACAGTACCATGTAAGAAGGCTGGATGTGTTTGATTTAGAGGGATGCTGACACACAGACAGGGTTTTCTACAATTCGTCAGTCCTAGGCATAAGGTTAATTACACAATGTATCAGCAAACACATGGGAACTTCTGAAGTCAGTAGATCTTTCTGCAAATCCAGAGCCAGGTTAAAAGTTAAAGACTCTTCTCTCTTTAATACGTGTTTTTCAAGCGGGGAGAGATGAGCGCAGAAGAAATTCATGTTAACATCCTATCCAGTTCCTGCTGCGCCTCCTGTCTGACCCAAAGAGCCAGGCAATATATTCATCCTGAGAAAAGCTCAGCATAACCCTCAGCCAGGGGAAGCACATGAAAGCTCTCAGGGCAGGTCTGCTTTTTAGTTCAGTGTCTTGCGTGCTCAGGCAAAGAGTATTGATTATTTAGTGAACAGTTCAAAATTATTGGAAAAAATTCTGATGGAAAGAACAGCATGTTTTTAGTATCCCTTATTTATAGAGCCCTCCAGCTTCTCTGCATCCAGAATACTTGCACTGCATTTATTTCTGAGCTAGGTATTACTGGAGGACTAATAATATTAATAGTACAGGATAGTATAGCTCAGAGGGAAAAATATCATCTGGAAGTTGCCTGTATGGAACATAGTTCTGTATTTTGTGGGAAAATGGTACATGCTGCTGATAAGCAAAACTTCCCTCCGTCAGTGGGATGTGGGTTTATCATTTCCTGATAGGTGCAGTCAGTTTGTGTATCTGTGTTCATGGCTGATTGATAGCCCACTATACAGCTGTACCAAGGGAAATGCTTTTGCCTATGGTGGCTTCTTCTTTATTGGATTTTTAAGATACAAATTTAATAAATCTCAGTTTTAATTAACAAAGTAAATATAAAACTGAGTTACGGGTTTAAAGGGAAAATGTACAGGAACCCCATGACTGCACAGAAGATCTGATTTTTTTTCAGCCTTGAGACATATTTAGTCTTTTGTTTATCCTTGTCTGGCAGAAACATTTCATATGCTAGGAAAGGTTAATTATTTCTGAAAAGAAACCAAAATCACTGAAGAAAAAAAAAAATCCTTAATTTTTAATTATAGGTGGTTGTTTATCATCATAAGGTTGCTCTCCTGTGTATTTGATATGTGGCCATATTCTCCTTCTGTCTTATTGTAAAAGAGCGCAGTGAGTACCTTTATGGGTTTTTTTCCCTAACTGAGATTTCTTTCGATCCCTCTGAGTCCCTAATATGCATATGGCAGGTTTGATTTTAATTTACAGCGAGGGTGCCACTGTGCCTGCTGGCACTGCTGCGCTGGGGAGAGGCAGCTGCTGCCTGTGCTTGCATCCCTCTGCTGGACCAGCTATCACCTCTGCGCCAGAGTTAGGCACAGTTAGCTCAGGTTCAAACTTGTTTGGACTTAGAGCAGCTCTTGCACAGCTCAGGAGCAGGTGCAGAAGAGCAAGTGCGAGAGAGGAGAGAGGTGTCGGCACCTGTGGCAGAGTCTGCTGCTGGGTCCTGGCCACGCTGCCAGGGTGCTCTTGGAGCTGCCCACAGGTAATATTTTGCATCCCAGCCTGGCCAAAGTGTGAATCCAGCGATCTCAGAGTGGCTGCTGGAGCCCTGGGCACTTTGTCCCTCTTGTGCCAAGTGCTGGCAGGCAGTCAAGGGCATTTTCCCTTTGTTGCCGTTACGGGAAGGGCAAGGCTGGAGCCGGCCCGGGGTGAGCTGACTCTCCTGCCGGTGGAGGCCTTGCGCAGGACGAGGAGCCTGAGCTGGGCTTGCTTGTTCAGATCCTTGCTCTCAGCCAATTCTTCTTCCCTGGTGAACCTACCCCTTCCCAGACACTTCCACACAAGGCAGGATACATCCAAGGATGGATACAATGGGAGGTGAGGCTTTTCTGCTCTTAGGAGTCCTCAGCTGGGGCCTTGCTTTGGTTGTGGCCTGTGTTAGGCTTGAGCGCAGGGCTGCATCCTAAATAAAGGGCTGCTTCTCAAACCATGGCGATTCCTGGGGAAAGGTGGAGGAGGAATATTGCTTGTTATTTGCAAAAATTCCTCACCAATCCTAAGCTGCCCTGGAAAGCATGTGGCAGCTTTTGGGTGAAAAATAACCAAATATCTAAAACCTGCAGACCGGATATCAAATAACCAAATATCTAAAACCTGGCAACACATAGGCATCCTGTGCAGTGCCCCATTGGGAGTTTTGTTGAACCATTGAGGGATATTGCGTTAGAAGGGTTAGCTTTGCTTTCAAAAAAAAAGTGTCTTAAAAGCCCCAAACCTGTAATTAAGTCCATAATTACCAGGGTGGTTTTTAAGTGGATGTTGGTCCAATTTGTGTGAGAGTATGAGCTCTTTCCAAAATGCACATGTACCAGCACTGTCATTTCCAGAGACCACTCAGACAAAATGAGGAGACAGCCTCTAAGAAGGTGTGGGGAGGGTGGTTTGGGAGCCTTTTTATTTTCCTCTCCTGTCACTGTGTCTGTGGAATGGGTTATTTTCTCTGAGTACCCACCCAGGTGCTCAGTGTGTGTGGGACTGTGTCTGGGAGAATGGGTGGCAAATTTGACAGGCTTTTTATTATCTTTATTTTCATTTAAACATTGACATCACATCTCATTGCCTTCTCTTGGCTGTAATTAAAGATCCTGTGGAATTAAGAAGCATTAAATTCCTTGAGATTTCAGCCTTGGGAATTTGCCCAGAGGCACACAGCTTACAGGCCTTCACTAGGCTTGACTTTCCTGGAGTCACCTCCCCCTCCCCTGCTTCATCCAAGCCTTTGTAAAAAGGAACTATCTTTTCAATTTTGCTAATTAATTGTTCTTGCCAGCCAACAGATGTTTTGTAGCCTTTGAAGACCAGGCACAGTCAGGTTTATAACTTCTGCAGCCTTACAGTGCCTATGCAATTTGAGCAAGGACACTCAAAGCTCAAGAGAAAGACAGGTTATTAAAGACAGATAAAGAGTTACAATAATTCAGAAGAACACCGTCCCTCCCCATATTGGATTGGATGAATATTCCCATCTCTTTACCAACATTTTTTAAATTTTGGGCTTGGTGCTCCACGGAGAATGAAATTATCATTCAGGTGATCTCATAGAATTATTTGTTTATTTATAATTTGTGATCTTAAAGGCCACGGTAGGAGATGCCACAAAGGTAATGTTGGGCAGTGCAGAGGTAGCGATTCAGGCTTGAACCCTACAGAGCCAGGCCCTGAAGCTGGGAGAGGAGCTTTGGTTCCCCCTCAGCCACTCTGCTCACACTCTGGGCTGTTTGAATGCTCCCCCTCTCTTGTGTAGGGTTTTTTGGGAAGCCCTTTGGAAAAAAAATTACTAAGACTTTTTCTTATTGCTAAGGATCGCAGTTAGTACAGCAGAATTGGTGGGTCGGGGCACTTGCTCTTCCCTCCTGTTGTCTACATTATTAAAAATGATCTCACTGAAACAAACACCATCAATCAGTGCCAGCTGCAGTTTAGCAGGAGTGTAGACAAGGACAAACCACACGTTTGCTGCCTGCAGACAGAGACTGCTTGGGCTGGTTTAACTGCAGTAAAACACTGGAAGCAAACCGACCCTTTTGCCAGGAAGAATGTGTGTTCTGCTGTCATGTGTGACCAGGAAGGCAACACACACTCTTGGGTACAGAGCAGCAGTGGGTCAGAAAATGCCTCTACTGAGCGCTGAGTATGTCCTGTTAGTGGAGACATAGATCTCACTGCAGTTTTACTTCCATGTCACAGCTCCTGATCTACTGCAGCATCACTGAGAGCAGTTTGGGTTCGCTGCAGTTCCTCTGCTGGGGGAAGAAAGGGTTGTCTTGGGAGAATGTTTGTAGCCATCAAAGTATTGATGGAAGGAAAGAAAGAAGAGGGTTTTCATTGTTGCTTTAAAAAAGCCAGAATGGAGGGTGAGATGTTGTTAAAATTAGGATTGGTGGGAGATGAGAAGGGCTCATATTTAAGAGCCGGCAGAAGCACTGGAGAACACTTGAGGAGAATGATGGTGGTCTTAAAACAGTAAATGAACTCACCCTGAACTATCTCTTCTGCTTATGACCTTGTCACCCATTGCTTTAGCTCCCTGTATCCAAAATGGTTATTTTGGCATGAATTCACATGTGTTTATTTGCCTCACCTGAGTATCTGGTTTGAGGTTACTAGTTTAAAGAAAATTGGCCTGAATTCTGGATTTTTTTACATAGCAGCCCCATTTTAGTGGTTTCCACTGTTTCACTGTTACCATATGACAGATGCATAGAAAATGACCATAATAAGGTCAAATATGACCATCACAGAAGGCATGGGAGTTTTGGGGACGGAGAACTGTTAGCAGGAACACGTTACCTGTGTTACCACAGGGTCTGTGGCTTAGCAGCATGGACAGGCTCCCTGACACCCTGTCAGATCTGAAACCTGATTGAAATGTGCATTCAAAAGCAAGAAGCAGGACTAACAATGACCTCTTAGCAATTATAGTGGCTAAAGGGTAAAAAATGGGAGTTGGGGTAGTCGAGGCTCAGACTTTATCAAATTCATGAACTTACAAAGAAGGCCGTACTGATTACTGTGGTTAACATCCTCAGTTCCTCAGTTTACAGGCCTTCTTTTGGTTTTCTGGCTGTCCCCAGCCACAGCCCTGGCAGGGCACATGCAATCCAAGGTCTTACAGTTTGTAGGAGCCAAGGAAGAGTCACTCCACAGTGCTCTGTGCAGGGGGAGGATTTTCATGTCATTCGCACCATTCCAGCACAGGAGAGCCAGGGAAAGGCAGAGGCACTTCCTACCTCAGACAAATTTCAATTAAAATTCCTCTTTGAAGAGTCGGCACTGTATCTCAGGAGAGGTTAACAGCGTGGCATAGAAATGTGAGAGCATACTTGAACAGATCCCATACAGAAATTTTAAGCTCAGCAGACACAGACTCCTCTTTCGAGTCCAGAGAAAAGATTAGTTGGGTTATGCAATTGCTGGAGCTGGCATAAAACCAGCTGCATGCCAATTACCAGCCTGTATGCAAATACTTGTACTGAAACTCAGGATGCAGCTGGACGTGGGTCTGGGCACCAGTCCAGGATTATTCCAAGCCACATTATGACAGTTTTGAAAGAGAAGGGCTCTATGGAGCCAGTAATTTTTTACAGCCTTTCAGAAAATGGAGGAAATTACCACTACATCCAGATCTTGACTATTTTTTTTTCAAAGAGAGAAGGAATTTCTGCATGTTGATGCCAATCAGGATGTACTTGAGGCACTTGCACTCCAAGACAGAAGGCCATCAGTCTGCTTGCCAAGTTTAAGGCCTGAGTGCCAGATGTGCTTGGGATAGAAAGCAGCCTGCTTGGTTTGTCAGGGACTGTATGAAAAGAGCTGGAAAATACAGCACCAGATAATGCCAGAGCTGAAGCTCCTGGGGGTGCTGCAGGGAAGCCCTGCTGCATTCAGATGCCCCTGGCCCTGCTGAGGTCTCTGTTCCTATTGCTGCTTGACTTCCATGTGGAAAGCAGGCCTGGAAGCAGCAGCAATGCCAGACAAACTGCCATGCAGCATTTACTGTCATGGAAAGAGCTGATGCCAGGAGAACAGGGACATGGCAGTCTCAGTTACGTATCAGATGATGGAAGGGATTAACTGAGAGCTGCCATGACCGTACATGAAACATTACATGATCATTTGATCAAAGTATTATATAGCAAAGGTCCTGACAAGGAGAGGCTTTCAAAATGCTTGGGTCTGTCTTGGCGGCACAAAAGTGAATCAGTCAAAGTAGGCAGCCACAGCCTGGGTGAAGAAATGAGATGAGTATCCTGCAAGGAGAGGACTTTGTGAAAACTTCTGGGGAAAAAAGAAAAATAAGTTCTCAGTGCCATTTCTCAAATCTGGCCCACAAAGATGATGTGAAATTTAAGATAGCCTTCAGGAAAGATGGTTTCTTTTAAGGGTTCTGTCTGGCTCAATGGACCTCATATCTATTAGGTGATGCCAAGCATCATTTTCCACTTTTTCTGTCCTGGAGTAGGACTCTCTCTCCACTGCTTTCCCATATTTCTTCAGATTCCCTTGAATGTTGACTGCCTGCCCTTGATGTCAGGGAAGGAAGGAGGTGGGATAAGTCCCTGTTGGAGCAGTAGGACATTGAGGTTTAGGTGCTTGTGTCTTACACCAGAACTCTGAGTGGCAGAACAACTGGTCTGAGGTGAAGGAGGATGGTTGGAGGATCCATCTGCAGTCTTACCCCCTGGACACCTTGACTGGTGGCTCACTGGAGAATTTGTGGAGGAATCTGCAGCTGGAGGAAATACCCTGGAGGCCCTAGGAAGCTCTGCTGGCAGCCACTTGCATTGTTGTAGGCCTGGCAGGTAAACACACTGCCTCTCAGGAGCCAGAGCCACTCAGCAGGAGAAGCTCTTCAATCGCAGCAAAAGCTCTGGAGAAGTTAAGAGGAAAAATGGATGTGAAACCACTGTGGTGAGTCAGGAAGGGTGGCTTGGTTGTGTGCCAGCTGATCCCAGTGACATGCTATAGGGCATAGGTAGCATTTCAAGAGGGCACACAAAGTGACACCGAGGTCTGTTCAGCCTTCACTGAACAGATTTGGAGGGTGCCTGATGCAGAAAACGAGGGTTGTGTTGTAAAAGACACAGGCAGGGCAAGTGCTGATGCAGCTGCTTTGGGTCATTACACCACATTATGTCCTATAGGATGCTCACTGTTAAAGATAACCAGACAGCAGAAATAAATTCCAGTAGTGCGGTATCGGTCAGAGACTCCAGGCTTTCTGGAGCCTGCCGGGACACCAAGGAGACTTTGCCCTGTTGGTGCACCCAGTGTACAGCACATCATCGCCCCTTCTGTGAACAGGCCAGAGGAAAGATGATTTGGTTTGGATTCAGAAGGTTTTGATGACTTTTGAATACTTGAATGCCCACAACTGGGTGTTCTTGCTGTAATCCATACCCAGTGGTGTGTTTTAGGAACAGCTGGGAGGTAAGCACTGCCCAGGAGTGGTGTGTCATCAGAGGACTCTGAAGAGGCACACACCAGCACCCTGCAGAGGCAGCTCAGCTCTTCATGAGTGTGCTCCTGTAACTGGGACACAGGTATCCCCATCAGGGAGGGCTGGGATACCTGAGGATCAAGCCATGGCTGCTGTGAATGAAATGAGTGCTCATTCCTGGCTGTTGGCATATTGCTGCTCTTACTGAGCTCAAGAGTGTCTTCTGGGGTGAGCCAGCGATGTGTCACTCTCTCCCTAGACAGTAATTTGAAACTCATCACTGATTCACTGCAGTGACTTAAATGAATACAATTTTCTTTTTGCTACCAAAAATCGGAAGATTGAAGGGCAGCAGTTTTTTCATACTGAAAGCTGTAATGGTTCTTAGCCCTTTGCATGAAATTTGGGACAGTGGAAGTGACATAGGTTCTGTATTTGAAATTTTGGAGCATTTCTTTATCCATGCACATGATGTGCTTTTAAATATATGTCATCTTCCAGGTGGGTGTTTGGCATCACCAAATGCTTATCAGTAGATAAAGGTTTAAAATGAAGGATGCTTTCATAAAAATTGAGAGAATGGATTCCTTATGGAGTGTTGTGAGTACTGTGGTAGTAGGTGATTAGTAATCGTAGAAGGACAAAATAATTTGGATTGGAAGGAATATCTGGAGGTCATCTGGTCCAATCTTCTGCTAAGAGCAAGGTAACTTCAGACAAGGATCAGGTTGTTCATTGTTTATTAGAATCTCTAGAGATGGAGATAGCACCAATTCTCTGGTCAGTCTGTTCCTGTGCTTAACCAACTCTTGTTGGGAAGAATACTTTCCTGAATTCTAATCAGTGTTTCCCATGTTGCAGGTGATGCCTGTGGCCTCTTGTCCTTGGGCACTTCTGAGAAGAGTCTGTGTTCCCCTATAGTGTTCCTTTAGGTAGAGGCAGGCTGCAATTAGGGGTCTCCCCTCCCCAGTCATCGCTTCTTCAGGCTCGTTCTGCCTCTTTCCCTGACTTGGAGAAACCCACAGGAAGCCCTGTGGATTGTTCCAGTTGTAAGGTTTATATCTGTTAATCTACCTGTCAACCCCATGAATTATATTGAGTAAACAGTAACTCAGGCACTTGGCTCCTAACACCAGGTTCAGAATTTGACTGGACAAAGTGAGGCAATTAGCATCTCGTCATGAAAATTAATATCCCTCTAAGAGAGCCAATATATTACAGGAAAGCTCCTCACCTACAAAGTCAACAGGGTCAAACAGCTTTTCAAAAGCTCATGATGGGAAAAGAATGAGGTGGGTAAAGCTGTAAACAGGTAGTGCTGCTCCTGCAGTTACTGTCTGCAAAGGAAATGGCAGAGCTGGGGCTGCTCAGAGAGTGTTATGTCTGTCTGTTTGTTATTTAACATCAAGGACATGTAATGCTGATGGCAGAGGTGTGGTTAACAAAAGGAACCTTGATTTGAATCTTCCTCGTCAAAGTAGAGTAATTATTACAGAGCAGAAAGCCTCCTCCAGAGGGGAGGGGAAGGGGATGATTTAAATGTAAACCTGGGCCTGGACATTTTGGGGAGTCAAGATCCAAGTAGGCAGGAGCTGCTGTGGTCATTGCAAGGTGGCTTAAATGGAGAATCCACTAAGGTCAGTGAATCTAGCAGGACTGGGGCAGAGACCACTTCCTTTAGCACAAGCCAAGTGTATTGAGGGAAAAACCCAATTACACTTCAGAGCAGAACTGTTTCTGATGAGCAGAAGCACATCTTAAACTGAGATTACACCCAAGTGTTTTCTTCCCTTTTGGATGGGTGTAGGGGTTTTGTGTTTCTCATTGGATTCAGCTGTTGCTACTCTCTCCAGTAGTATTTTGGATCACTTTGTCCATGCATGGAACCCTTTGGCCACGTGGCTGCATCTTGTGCCCGGTGGCCTCGGGGTGCAGGGTGAAATGGGGTCCAGTCTGGCACACACTTGCACACACCTACAGGCACTCCCCAGAGAAAAAGGTGACCGTGGAACATACCTTGTAACTCTGGGGTGTTCACCCCAAAGAGCTGGATGATTTGCAGCACTTTTTCCTTTTACAGAGTTAACCAGGTAAATGATTTGGTGTCTTGTTTTAGTAAGGCAGTGAGACGGAAGAATTCAAGGCATGCACAGACAGAGGAATAATCTGAGTATAAATGTCTTCTCTGGCTGAACCTGTTCATGAAACAGATATTCCCTTTGGGGTGATGGCTAAAAAAAGAGTGGCCCAGAGCCTGTTATCCTCTAATGAAGTAGATAAATGGTTGCAAGAGCCCTGTGAGCCTGTCCTCACACACCTCTGTGGCGAGAAGGGTACCGCATCTGACTCAGTGAAAGGTAATCAAATGATCTATTTTTGTTTAAGCAGCAAAATAGGTGGCTAGGATTAGAAGATTTACAGTTCTACAACCCAGTGTTCTTAGTTATTGAGCAGCTGGAAGTACAAACCCACAGGCTGCACACAACACTGATTGCTTTTGATAGAAATAAAGAATATCTTGCTGTTACTATCAAGCCTTGAATCTGACTTCCAGCTAATGACCCAAATAAACTGTACTTGAAATTGTATAATTGAGATCGAAGGCTATCTGGGGCTTCTAGCTGGGACTAGATTCCACATCCATAAGCTTTTGAGTATGGTCATTGAGCTGAAATGGAGAAGGTTAAAACTCTCATTTTCATTACCAAATTCCCCCCATCTCCCAATACAAATGTGACATTTCAATTTTGCACAGTCCAACTCTTCTTAAATCATCTGTATAAAAACTTCAGATCTTGATTGATGATGGATGAGCTATTGTCTCCTAAAGCACCCAGCTCTCATTACCCTTTAAGACAGAGCTTATTAATGATGGACCTGAAGCGCTTTCCCAGTGGGCCCTCAGCAATGAACTATGCTGAGGGATCAAAAGACTTGGTTTGGCATGAAATTTCTGGGCCAAAGCTGTTTTCAGATAATGCATTCAGCATCTTGGGTGAAATAAGATGAGAGATCCCCGTCATGTGGGTGCCGATGGTGAAGGTGCAGCACTGACAACATGCAAAGGTGCTTCAGCCCTGGTGAGGCTGACCTTGCAAATTCAGGCATTGTCAACATGTGTTATATAATACCTACCTGCAGGATAGACCTGGATGTGGTGTGGTGTAAAAGACAGCTTCCTTCGCAGCCAGGCAGTTTGAAAGGTGTAAGATATCTTCTGGTTTGCTTTTGGAGTGGTTACAGTGGACGTGCCCCACAGTTTTTCCTAGTTAACTCCCTCCCCTTTCCTTGCCCACTTCTTTTCCCTCTCACCATGCCATCTTCCAGTTCATCGTGCCAGCTGGCTTCATAGCACCAGAGAAGAGCTTTTAATTTGCAACCTTGAATAGCAGTAGCCGTTTTATAACCGATTTTATAACAATTTTAGAAACAAATTCTATAGCTAAAGAGATGTTTACAGCCCCCACTGCATATAAACATACAAGAGTAACTTTCACTCCAGGATACATTACAGAATGAGAACGTGTTTTGCCAATTTAACCCACATTAGAAACTGGATTACAGACCATGAGGGATCACACTGTACACAAGAAAAAGTTCAATAAAATGCCCTTTTAACAGAAGGAAGAAGAAAAGTGATTTCCCTCTCTGGTCTAAGCAGACACCACCCTTGCAGAGCCAGTGTCCCTTTGCCTTATATGCAGTGATCTTAAGCTTCTGGTGGCTAATAATGTGTTTTCAGTGACCCCAGTCAAACTCCTTTTGAATCCCTTTTGAACTTGGCAGACTGAGTATGAACTGTGTGTGATGTCGCTGTGTTCCTGGCGCTTATGTGTGTGATGCTTATGTTTCTTGGTTGCAGGAGACCTGTACTGTTCCATTTCTCCTGCTAGCCTTGGATGGTAGGTTACCAAAGTCTGTGGGAATGATTCACTAGGCTAATGAAAGCAAGGAAATAGCAGCTATAACAGATAATACATCTTTGATTTAGCTTCCTGAGTAAATAACCATTTAAGAGAATTTTAAGAATATGCAGATATAAGTTCCCCCCAATCATTTGATAGTAATAAGCAAAATAATGACAGAAGTCAGTGGCAAGGGTATGTGCTGATTTATTTTCATATAACTTTGGTTGCAGAATTATACTGCTTTTAAGCCAGTAGAGTAGCTCTAATAAGGAAGATGGTAAGATTTGTAATTCACTTCAGAATCAAGTGGCAAAAGCCCTTGGTGCTACTCCTTTGCTCTGGGCACGGGCTGCAACCCTGGTGCCAAAGTGGGAGGTTGTGGTACTCTGAAGTGTGACACCTTCCAGGAAGGTGTCCAAAGTTGTCTGGCACCTCTAGGAACTCTTTTCCCAGTGAAAGCTTGTGTGTCTTGTGCTTTGAAATCCCCTCTTGTACCTCGATGTCCCTGAGCAGGGTGGAATCCCAAGGGTAGCACTTGCTGCCAGCAGCGTCATACTCTGACTAACAGAGTTCCAATGTCACAAAAAATTGTTTTAGAAGACAAAAATACTCATCCCCTCAAATGGTATTTAAAATATGTTTCCCTATGAACAGTCTGGTTTTGGGCTTCTTTGGCAGGAACTGGCTTCTTTGTTCACAAAATCCACTCAGGGACTTGGCATTCTCTCTCCAGTCTTGGAAAAAATTCAGCAACGAGGCACCTCAGGTGTGGCACACAGGAGAAGAAAGCTCTTTTTGCCTGGCTTCCATTACTAGCTCGCCTGCACAGGCAGAGATCCTGCTTTTCTCCTTCTGTTCATTGTTTAACTTTATCTCTCACTTTCAGGGCTGTAAATTAAAATGAGATGATGACTTTATGATGATGAGTTCATTATACAGCAGCTCTATTGTATATTGATTACAGTTGTGCTTCATTTGCTTAACATGTAACAGGGTTTATTAGCTCTTCCCAGGCATTGTTCTTGCTAAGAGAGGGCAGAGAAGTGCAAAATGCATTTTGAGTTAAAGTCAGTGAAGCCAACGCATCTGTGCTGATTTACACACGCCGAGGACTTGGCATGAAGAAAAATAGGATAGCAGGTTGGATCGGGAAGGTGGAGTGGAAATGTGTCTAGGTCCCAGAGAGCAGGAGGAGTCAAGCACAAGTACTCAAAAGATTGTGCTAAACTTTGAACTCTGTGGTACTCAATATCCACAAGAGCCCTTCTTTGATATTAGTCAGGTTTATTTGCACCTCAGCGCATCAATAACCTGGAAACTTTAATTCTGTCAGCGGTGAAAAGTGGTGCAGTCCAGGGTAAATGAAGGTACTGCATCCCATTTTTGGGAAAAAGGAGCAGAAACAGCACTTGTTATTCAGTGATGAGACACGTCAGAGCATTTTTTGTGGTTACTTCTAGTAAATCACAGTGAAATTGTTGACTGCCCTAACATATAGAGTACAGTATGCTTCCTGGCTACTTTTGTGCTGAAAAAAGTCTTTCTCCACAAATTGAAACTATTATAATTACTTTTAGATGGAGGTCCTGCCTGCTATGCAAAAAAGCATCAAAGTTCCTAGCAGGGAAGAAACTTGGTTATTGTCATGAGGGGATGCCCTGAAACCCAGACATTATGCCAGTTCAGGTGTACCAACTGATAGGGGAACTGTGTAGAATTGTGTGTGTGTTGAAGAAGCTATAAATGCAGATTTTACTGTTTTTCAAGGTTTTTATGTTATTTTTAATCAAAATCTGGGCCATGATGGATTAGGGAATCCAGTGTAGCTGGATTGTGGAACAACACAGAGAAATCCTCACAAAGCATGATTTCAAGTGTTCTTCTAAGTCACCCTATCTCCCTAGAGCAAAATTGTTAACAGATGCTGTATGGGTTTTTTTCCTGGGATCATAAGAATATCATACAGACAGATCATTACTATATCTCTAATCTGGCCTCTTTTTCTGTGTGAGATTATTATCATTGTTGTCATTTCTAAGCCCCTTTTCAATGAAAAGCCAAGCTTTTAAACCAGAGGTTTCTAAGAAACACTAATACTGATTAATATGGTGGAAAGATGTATTTACAGATGATCCTTTATTTAATACATTCCTTGATTGGGGGCTGCCTCGTTTACATGCTGTGGCCTGTAAACCCTGAATTTTAAAAGAGAAATAAAATGCAGTAATTCCTTCCTTGGAGAGTGTAAATGTTTGCATTGCCACTACAGCTTTTAAAGGTTTTTCTGGCAGATGGGGACTATCAGACAGCCTAAATCATTGCTACCATAGTCAGGAATTGCTCTTCTTGTCTCTGTGAGAAGTGTGGCACTCCTGGCTGTATAGCACCACTTAATGTCATTCCAAGGTGCCATTAGGAACTAGCGTTCAGCATTTCTCTGCTGAGGTCTGAATCTCTGACACTGAAGGTTTTAGACTCATAGCTCCTGTTAGCTTTAATGAAAGTCACATGGATTGTCTCCTGCTTTGGAAATAAAAGAGACAGGTTAACTAGAGGGATTGTGAATTTGAACAAGGGCTTAGAGGGTAAAAATTTAAGTTTTTGCTCCAGAGGAAACCCTGGTGCTACAACCAACAACTGTAAGATCATTTTCATTTTGAGATTTGACAAAACAAGAGACAGGGCAACAAAGTGTTTTTTTAAATGAACTGTTATAAATATGAAAATAAAAAAACCAGTAAAACACACAGAAGCCCCACAACTGAAGAGGAAACCCAAAACTTTCACCTGTTTAGAAACCATCTCCCTTTAACACAAAGCTTCCAGCAAGGCATGTCAATAGGATTTTTGGATCACGGTATTTGATATTTGGATCATTGCTATGGAGTATTTGGGTATTTTGGATGATGGTGTTACAGCTACACATCTTCTCCAGACCTTGTGCTGACTGGCCCCTTCTCATGTCCTGTGGGCTCAGCACAGCACGTTCTTTATTATAAGTTTTAAGTGTTTCTGCAAATTAATGAAATGCAGTATAGTGTGATTGATTGCTTGAGTCTTTAAAATCATTTAAGTGTTGAAGGTTGTTTTACCCACAAAATACAGAACTGTTCCATACATGATCACGCTGAAATGAAAGGTAAACAACTGTGTGTCAGTCTTCATCAGGTTTCTTTAGCATGTGAATAAAGGGTTCCTGTTTACAAATATTGTGAGCTGCTTGTCCTCCAGTTTTCAGATTATGAAGTGAGATTACAGCGAGAATTTTTTCATTTACATTTCATGCCCTCTTCCAGCACTCATTTAGCAAAAGATTTAATCAGCTGTCTGAAGTCTCACAAGTATGTTGTTCTCTTGTTTTTCTGCGCAGAGATACTGAATGGAGGGGTGTATGTTGGCCAGAACAAATTCCTCTGCTTTGCAGACACCATCCATTGGCAAGACATCGTGCGCAACCCCTGGGCCTCCAACTTCACCCTGGTTCCAACCAATGGCAGCTCAGGATGTAAGTACTGCTTTTATTCTCAGCCCTGTCATCCCCTCTGCATGAAACGGGATAAATACGGCCACAAGTTTTCACTGATCCTCTGTTACGGAGAATTACGTTGGTAAATTTTCCTTTCATTGTTCCCTGCATGTTTCTAAGTTTGTCTACTGCTTGGAGGACCACTTAGGCTCATCTTAAAAACACAGTGTATGTACAGAGTATTTGTGAACATGATAGATTTTCTGAATTTTCTCTCATCTGCTTTCTCTCTTCTGTGCATTCTTTTTCCTCTTTATTGCTAAAGCCACCGTGGTGCTTTGTAAGCACAGACATTCTTGTTTTCTTTGCATTTGTTCCTGCTGCTCAGGCTGGTCCCTGAGTCACAATGGTCTGTCTATGGCATCATAATTAGCTGCTGGTGTAATTATGGTACAAACTTACAGATACTCTGACTTTAGATAAGAAGTGAACCTCAAAGAAATAGTTATTCTGCTGTTTTGTGTATATATATCCCTGGAGAGAGAATTTGCAGAGAATGGGGTGTTCTTAACAATATTACCAATAATTCTCTGTTTTTATTATGTTCTCTTTATTTTAATGCTTTCCATTCCAAACTTAAAATAACAGTGTGCTTAGAGTTTCTCTATTTCCCTTCTCTAGAGTTATTTACCTTCAGTAGTAGTTTGATGACTCTTATGATTCTTGTAGCAATAATGAATTGTAGTGAATGGTGGTGACAGGAATATGGAGTATTTAAGCAAAATACTCCACAATGGAGTAAAGTGCATTCAGAATGAATGCTGTGCTATTAAACAGCACCCTCAGGATGTACCAACATTGAAATTCAGAGACAGGCTGGGGAGAAGTTTATATCAGGTGTCAGAGGTGGCACCACAATAGACATATTGTTCTGAGCATTCCGGATATTGGGACATTCTGGATGCTTTCCGTATCTGAAAGTGTCCCTCGAGGGTGTGTAAATGACTGATTGCCTCTCTAGCTTTCACCACAGCCAAGAAACAATTAATTTCTTCCGTTGTATGTTGTGAACTCAGGAAAAAAAATATAGTTGAGACTCTGGGTAGGGATCATTTGATAAGCCCCCATAATTTCTAAGCAGCAACTCGTTTTTAAGCAGGTGCTTTGTGGTGTAATAGATTTTATAGAAGGCTGACTTGCTTCTGTGTATCTCATCTGCCCCCCTTAATACCAGAGCACAGGTACTTGAGATAAGGCTTCCTCCAGGAGCCTGCCAAGCTGCACTGCTCCTTGACATCCCAGCTCTGGAGCTGAGGCTCATCACTTCTGCCTTCTGGCTGGAAACCTGACATAGTTGTAATGCAGCCAGCTCTCTTATTTGCATTTTAAAAACCCTCATCACTGCTGATGATCAGTTCTAGGCAGAACTGATGAAACCTTTGAAGGTGAGGCAATGCCTGTACCCTTTTATGAGTCATTGCTTCAAGAAAAAGACTTGTTCTTACTCTTGTTCTGTTATTGGGTTTTCTTTTTACCTTTCCCAGTTCAAGACAAGTGCTTCTGCTCTTTTAGAAAAGCAACCAACATCAATGCTATCTTTTTGAACTAACAAAAGTTCTATTGGTGGCTCCAGAGGAACCGGAACAAGATCTGTTCTGAGTACTTTTGGAATCACACCTCGAAACAAAGAAGGCAAATATTAGCTCCCACAGCTAAATGAAAGAATGTATGTAGCAAAGTCCAGTTTTCTTCAAACCTTTTTTGATTCCTTTTGAGTTGTTTTGAAACATGAGGAAGGAACAATTTGTATTTTGCCATTTATGCTTGATAAATAAGACAAACAGCATTATTTCAGTGATGATTGAGAGCTACGTACCAGTGCAGCTTCATTAAGATCGCCACCCAAATTTTACTCTGTTTTTCCTTAATTGGGATGAAGCGGTGCACAACTGGGCTGTATTTTATTTAATAAACATAAGTCTCCTCCAGGAAACTAGATTCCATCTCAATCCAATTCATGAGTCCTGTGAAATATGATTAAATTAGCTAATCCAAACCATTTCTGCCTTCACAGCTTACATAGGTGAAAATATAAACCCCATTGTACAAAAAGCCAACAAATGCTTAAAGAGGTCCTAAGGCTTTGGGTAACAAAGAACTCAGGTACAGAAATCACCATTTAAAATAGCCTATAATTAAATACCTGTCTGTGTGGGGGTGCATGTGTATACTTTGTACAAACATGGGACTTAGAGAGAAATGACCATTGAATTACAGCCCTGGAAATTGGCGTAGAATATTATTAAATAAGGTATGTGCTTCTCAGTTTTGGCTCACATGTCACTTAACCTGCTAGGGAGTGTGGGTGCTTGCTGTGCCCAGCTTTGCTTTTTTCCACTGCTGCAAATGATGCTCAGTGCATTACAGAGTTCTTTTCTGCACAGACTGTGACTCAAGCTTTTCTCAATCCAGCATGTGTATATATTTACTGGTTAAGTCTCACGTGTCTCCTATCCAATGGAAATCTTGGCTAAATCCACTGGAACTACAGAAGTACACGTTGCTTGGCATTACTGAGAGCATCCTAATGTCAGAATATTTTGAAAAGAATTACTGGGTTTTTCTGCTTATCTATAAACCCTTGTAGGAGGGAATGTGAACCAACCAAACCTGCTGTGTGAAGCTCAGCAAAGTCCATACCAGCAGGAATTTAGGGAAGTCTGTGGAAGCGTGTGATCCTAAGACCTGGCTAGCAGCATCATGTGCCATGTTTAGCCACGGCTGACAGGACTCGGGGGTAGCTTACGCCCCAGGAATTGTGAGGGCTGAGAGCACCTCAGTAGTGGTCCCTGGCAGAGAATATTCCCAGGGACAGAGGCTGTGAACTGCTGTGAGTGTCAGAATCACGGTTTGTCATCGTTCCAGCCGGAACAGCCTCAAGCACAGTTTGGTGCTTTGGCACAGCTGGCGTTGTTTCCAGCCATCAGCAGGGGACATAAAACCTCCCCTGAGGTGAATACATGTCCGAAAGAGCAAGGGCCCACCTTCAGAGAAGACCCTCATGCTTGCTGGGCTTTGGCCATGGCCAGAGTGACTCCAGCAGGTTGATACAAGCGCAGTGTCACACCAGGAGCACCTGGGCACAGCCCTGCCAGGGAGCTGACACTGCAGGTACCCGTGCTGCTTCCTTCCCCAGGCAGCCAGAAAAGCTGATAATGCTCTGACTGCAGGGATCATTTCATTTGAACCCTCCAGCGCAATCATCAGAGGAGGAAGACAAAAGGGTGGAGTGAAAGGAAGATGCTCTGAAGTCAAATCAGTCCCCTGCCTCTGTCTGTTTCATACCTTGGATCAGCCAATTCTGGCAATCTCCTTCATTCATGTCAGTGCTAGACAGAAGAGAATATGGCCAGTGAACTCTGGGAATAAAGCTCCTCTGATTCCCTTCTTCGCAGGCTTTCATTGTCACATCAGTGCTAAGGAGCCCGTTGAAAAGGCCATGGTGTCTTAAACACTGACAGAAATGCTGCAGACATGCGAATCCTGAGTGCTGCTTCTCCTTTTTTCTTCCAGTTCTGATCAAATGCATGCAGAAAAGCTCATGTCGGAGGCCTCTGAGTGACACGGTGTCACCGCTCAGGCGCGCAGAGGCAGTGGCTGCCGGCGCAGCGCTCGGATAAACAAACCTGGCACCAGGGACCACGTGTGCTTCAGCTCTCCCAGGACACAGCCTCTGTGCCTGGCATTTTGACTCACACACTGAAATATTTACTGCTTGCACAGCCTTCGCATACTGGCATCCTGAAGCTTTTGGAATTAGCTGTAACTTGAAGGCAGCCTTCTCTTCTGTTTACCTGAATTCAGTGCTGCCAGCCTGGGGTTTTAAGCTGAGCACCTCGCAGTGGGAATCTCAAAAGCACTTAACTCTCCAAGGAACAAAATTTTCTCTTTAGATTTATGTTACTGAAATTGTTTCTGCAATGCTGAAAATCTGTTTGCTCCCCTTCCAAAAATCAGCCATGAATTCAAGCATTGGCCAAGCATGCTGAAGCCTTGCTTTGCAAGAGCTTATTCCCTTCTTAGCACATCCCCTTTTGGGGTTCAGTCCCTTAACTGAAGAGCTGGAGCTCTGCCCATCAGAGGTAGAAACCCAGGATGCAACTCCCAGCAATGGTGCAAGAAATAAAGCAGCAAAAAATAATTTGGCTTCTTGCCTAAAGTGTCTCAAAATTAGGAGAGCTCTCTGAGCAGTTTTTGGGAGAGTCCAGTGAAAATCTGGCTGCTTTGACCTGTGTCTTCAATGTTCTCCTTGGTTTTGTTGTTAGCAGGAGCTGGACAAGCCTCTCATTTGGTCAGGCGAGCTCTTTTGCAGGGTTTGACAAAGACCATAGTATGACATCAGAATTAGCAGAGGAGCTTTACCTGGAGCTTTTGTTTCACAAAATTGTTGTAGAGTTTGAATTGTTGCATTGAGGTCACTTCCACAGCCAATAGCATACGTTCAAATCAGTCAATAATGTTCTTAAAAATACTGAAACTATGGATGCATGTCCATGATAGAGCTGGTGACTGTTTGGGTAATAGAGATTTAAAAATCACTTTACATTTCTAAGTATAAAAAAAAAGTTGCTTTTCAAGGAGTTATTAAAAAAAAATGCAGGACTGCATGTTGGCATGTGCGCTGAATTGTGCAAAATAAACTCTGGGAAAATTAAGTCCATTTTAAAGTATTTTCCTGAACTGAAGTTTCTGCTCAGACTCTGAAGTGCAGTGAGATCTTTGGAAAAAAATCCCCTTTGTTGATCTGGTTTTTCAACTGAGTGCCTGTCAGCTGTGAACAAAGCTGGAATTTTTGGCCAGGTACCTTTTCAGGCAGAATAACTTCAGTTCCTTGCTCTTCACAGCATGGTACTCCTCTGTCATTGCTTTGTATCTAATTGCAGCCTGCGGTGTGAGAACACCCCAGTTCTGAGCTGTGCAGAAGCACTGCTGCAGAGTTACAGGAGAAAAAGATGTGGTCTTCAGGGGTGTGCCTGAGACCCAGGAAATCCCGTGACTCAGTAAATCCTGTGGTGTATTCCAGGGGAACACTGCTTGAAAACTCCGCTCTTCAAAACTTCACTCTTTTTGCCTATTGATTCGTACAATTTTCAAGGGGAAAAGGAGCCTTGAAACATCATTAGCTTTATTTCATGTGTGCAGTGGCCTGAAATATCATCAGCTTGCCTGTCGTGGAGCTCAGTAACTTCTCTGGCCATGGCTGATCGTCCAACCTGGCTTTGAGGTCCCAGTGGCCGTGGGATGGGCGAGCTCAGGGCTCTGGTGCTCTGTGCACTCTCCTGGCACTGCTGTGGATCTTTGCAGAAGTGCAGCTGTCCCTCCAGATGTTGGTTACTTCCAAATATTTAAAGGAGTAATACCAGCTGCCTTTATCTCTAATCTGAGCACAATTTTAAATCATAGATGTTACATCTTCTACTTTCTCTGGCTGGCTCAAAGAGCTCTCGTAGCCACCCTTTTCTCCCTGTGTACCCGTGTCATCAGCTCACCTCCTGATCTTCTTCCAAAAGCAGGACAGATAGAGGCTCTCCCATCTCTCACAAGGAGGAATTTCTTTCCAGCCCCAGAGGAATTTTAGTTGCTCATCAATGTGAACTGTGTATTTTTTTGGTTTGCTATTAGAAGGCAGAAGCCAAAGCTTAAAATGCCATGGCATTTTATCACTGATATAACGAAAAAGTAAAAATTATATCCTTTGTGTTTCAGCTTCACACGAGGAGTCTGGTGTTCAGGCAGTTCTGATATCTGTGTATTTTAGAGACTCTCTTTTCTTCCCCAGCAAACAGAGCCTGGGTGTTCTATTCTGAAATAAGCAATCTTACGTTTGGCTCTATAAAAGTCATTTGGTGTGAGTGACTCCAGCTTAGCCGCCAGCCTGGCTCACTCTCTGATACTGGCTGCTCCTCACTGTAATTTGCTGGGATTTCACTCTTCCTGTCATCTGTACACTTTATTGCCTGGGATATTTTAATAATTTCTAAACCTTTGTCTGGAATATTAAGAAGTGTCAGTCCTGGGGATCCCTGGGGAACAACACCCCAATTGTATTATAATTGCTCATTTACAGCTGCTTTTGGAGAGTCCGCAATTAGCTGGCTCTTAATGCATTTTTCATGTGTTTTATTAGTATTGAAACATAGAGACAAATCTAATTAAATGTTTACCATTTAGCCAGTGCTTTGCATTTTAATTAAAGGAACAAAAAATGGACTTCCCAGCAGCGCAGCTGCTTATGAAGTCAGCCCTCCGTGCTCCTGGCAATCCAGGCTGTCAGTGACCTTACCTGGGTGCATGTGTCTTTGGAAGCATTACAGCTCAGTTTGGCATATTGATCCCTGTATTTGATTGGTGGGAGTCAGTGCTGCCTCTGTAACTTGTTTTCTTTTTTCCCCCCTTTCTTCATTTTCTCTGTCACACTGTCTCTGTGAGTTGCTTTTTCAGCTTAACCTGCCCCACCAGCCCTGATAATTGAGTGTTTGCTGGGCCATGTTCTACTGCCAGTTTTCCACATGCTAGCAAAATGGGTAATAGAGTTTTTTAAATTATTCTTCTTTAAAATATTACCGAAATTGCAAAAATTTGGTAGAAACATGGTTTAGTAGAAATGTCTTTATGTCAAGCTAGTTTAAGGCCAGAAGCTCTTTACACTTTTTGTTATAGGAGGAAATCAGCCACGTGGATATATGTACATTCTTTTCATCATATGTAGTATATTCTTACAGTGTTTTTCACAAGAAGTGTGAGTTGTTATTTGCATGGAATTTTGTACAAGTGATAAGCTTTATATTCTCCCATGGGTTCTAAGAGTCTGTGTTTGGGGCTCCTGTCAAGGGATGTGGGTGAATTTGTGAACAGCTATTTATTGCAGCTACAGAACGAGGCCTGACGGGTGGGCAGCCCCTTGATTTAATGTTCAGTAGTGACCTTGTAATTCCTCACAGAGCACAGTAACTGCTTTTGTATCAGTAGTTGCAGTATTAGAAAAGGATTGGTTTTACACAAAGCCACTTATCTGGAAATTTATACTCAGGTCAGACCATTGGGTATTTAACTCTGAAGTAATTATGGGATAGCTATGAAGAATAGGCGTTTGTCAGATCCTTGCAATCCCTCCCAAAAGTCCCAACCTTCCACCAGTTCTCAGGTGTGCTGTGCCTAAACTGTATAAAATGCTATTCATGTGCACACAGTGTTTTCAGCTGGGCCACCCAAACCAGACTCCTGCACAGGAACAGTTCTGCTGCCCTTGGGAAGCCACAGCCACCCTGGTGAAATACGGAGTCTTGGATCAGACTTGGATCAGAGCAGGAAAAGGATGGAGTCCTTGCCCGCAGGAGTAAAAATGCCATTGGTTAGTAAAGATTGAGGAGAGGTGAAGGCAGTGAAAATACAAGTACAAGGAAAGCTCTCCTTCAGACCAGTGGATGCTTCTGTAACAGGAGACAATTACATGTAAATCATGAGTATTTGTAAACCAACCCCCCAGCCCATAGTACCAGGACACAGGCAAGATAACCATGTTTTGTCCAGTTATTCCTGCATGGTATTTTGTGGTCTTTTCCAAGCACAAGGATTTTGCTCTCCAGAAGGCCAGAGTAACAGCAGTATATTTATGTATGCTGGTGAGAAGAAAAGAGGGAAGTGACTAATTCATGCTTAAAGCCACCTTTCAGAACAGCTAGTGTATCATTTTTGGTGTACATCTAAATTGGAAACTACCTACGGAGAAAATGGCATTGCAGAAAGTGTACCCTGAAGACATTTGTTATTGCAGAGTTTGTTAAATTATAGCCTTTCATTGAGGTTATTACTTGAAGTTCAATTAACATTTTAAATGTGTGTTTGGAGACCAGCAAACGGGGCCTCGGCAGACAGGTGGTCTGGGTACAGAACACATTCCCTGCCGCCAGCATCACCATGGCAAAGCCAGGAGGAGAAGCTGTTCTTTTCCATAAAAAGCCACAAACACCTCAACCATTTTGTGAAAGCTCCTTCCACGTGGCACACGCTTCACGGGCTTACAGCACTGCACTTCCGCAGCAGTTATGGTTTCATGGACATCTCAGTTGCAAAGAAAATTTATATCAGACAGCCAGAAAGTCCCACAGCTGCCTTTTGTTCAGCAGACATGGAGGTTGCTTTTCCTTCCATTAAGGAATCTCTAGTCCAGACAGAATTTATTTATTTACCTGGAATTGAAAGACAAATACAGTAACAGAAAAATTTGATTTTAAGGAATAGTTTTTGCCAAGCAGATGTACCTGAAGATGAAGGAATACATGAAATCTAGCAGTAAATGAACTTGGTTTGCATTAGAATGGCAAGCTGAACTGCTTGAAGTTGTCTGTAATGTTTTTTCCTCGACCCAGAACAGTGTGTTTTGAATAAAGGGAATCAGTTTAGCTTTCTAATAAATACCTTCAGCCAGCATTTTCAGAAGGGATTTGTCAATTGGTGACTGCCCTTGAAACAGATTTGAAAGGCAAGCGGACGTGGCATCTAATGGAAATACGACGCCTCTCACAGTTGAGTTACTGAATAAAAAATAAGTAACAAATGCAAATAGGAATAAATAATGCTGTGAGGGACAGAACTCCTTACGCTGCCAGAGCCCAGCAAGGTAACTGCTGCAAAGGTGGGGATCTCTAGGAGTCATGGACACAGAGAGGAGGGCATGGAGAAAGCCAGCATTAACAGTTCCTGAACAACCTCTGGGGTGGGCATCTCTTGGCACTGAGAAAGATATTTTGCAAAAATATAAACATAAATTACCCAACTGCAGAACTAACCCTCTCCCTGCCAAAGTGCTGACTGATTTCACTGAGTATCTTCCTTCTTTCTTTTAGCAGTTGCAGGGTGAAAGTCACCCACCCAGTGGCGGAGGTTACCATGCTGGTATATAAAATATAATAGTGGTTCTGTAGACAGAGAATTTAAGGAGGGCTCCACATAGTGGTGTGTAGCAACTGTTGGCAAGTGCTTATCTGTTAATGGCAACCTGTGTGTGTATAATGTATTACTGCACAGCACCTGTTTATAAGCACATTGGTGTTTAAGCAGTGTACGGCACAAGGGAGAGACTTTCAGGCTGAATGAAAGCATTCCTCTCCGTTACAGGCAGCTTGTTGATCACAAGCACTGGTGTTTCTTGAAAGTAGGAAACAACCCCCAAATACTGGGAATCTTTAAAATAGCCTAATTGCATGGTGATTGCCAGATTTGTAGTGAGTGGGTGGGTGGGATTGGTCTCACAGCAAGCTTCAGCTGCTCTCACGACCTGCCTTGGCAGAGCTGCTTAGGGAAAGGGGAAGAAGAGTATAAAATCAGCTGCTGAACAGTGTCTGCAGGAGCTGGAAGCTGCTGTGTGCCTCCCACCCTGCATGTCCCAGCCCCCTGCTAAGATGGGCTTGGTTGGCTCCTCATGGGGTGAGTGCAGCATTGGCACTATCCAGGTGGCTTCTGCCAACATCAAGCACAAAACCACCCTGAGCCTTTGTTGCTATTGTATCTGTGTTTTTTAAGGATTTTGTTATGTCTGCCTGTTCTGGCAGAAGCTCTCAGAACTGTCACGAAAGTTGCTGTCCTGTGGACAGATTGGCTAAAGGCTCTGGCCACAGGTCTGCTCAAACCCAGGGCAGCTTCAGGATCTTCTTTCTGATCCCTTCACACCTCCTGCAGACTTACAACCTACATGACAGTGCCATCATGCCCAAAGCATCACCTCATCACAGTGAGCAGATCTCTGATAACTGCAGACTGTCCAGGAAATTGCAGTTTGAAATTTGTATGGTTATTTTCATTAAATATTTCTGTATAGCACACACTAAATCTAAATATCAGAGTATATGTCCAACCATTGTTTTCCAACAGAGAAAGGGCTTCTGTGGTGCAAATATTGTTTTGTAATAATCAGTTCTGTTTCAAATAGCCAGAAATATATTTTGGAGAAGCACAGTAAAAGGCTTATCCAAATTTTGTCTCAAACTAGTTTCTATATTTCATAGGAATGAGGAATTCCTTTCTAGTATTTCCATATAATTGACTCAAAAGCTGATTAAAACATTAGCACTTCTAAATATACCCTGCCAGACTCTAGGAATACTAGATGGCATCAAGAAAGAGTAAAATGAAATTTAAAAGCCACTTCAATTTCAAGTTCTGATTTCCTTTCTTTGAGGTTATTACTTTGTTTAAAAAATGAAAACTGCATGTCCCTCTGTTCAAAATTTATTACTGCTTTGGCTGCATTACAGGAACATTATAACAGGACAATATTTTGACTTACGTAGTATTGACTGACTTGATCTGTTTGAGGGTGGAGGAGCTGCTATTAAACCCACACAAGAACACTCCCAGCTGTGTGTTTGAGTTTGTTGAGAGCCTCCTTTGAAAATCTCCTCTAACAGTGCAGGAATTTTTCTCCCAGAATTGCACATTGTGTCCCCCCCCAAAAAAGCAACTTGTTTCTGCATCACTCAATTCTCAGCCGAGTTATGCATCAGGCAGTCAGTGCTGCTGCTCCCATGGACAGCGACCTGGCTCCAGATTTATTCCAGGCTCCTGATTTATCATGGGTGCCCATGTGATCCCTGGTGTTGGCTTCTTTGTGGGTTTGGATTTCCTGTGCTGTCACACCAAAAAAGTGCCATGGCTGAGAGCCAGTGGGCATTGTCCTGGGGCAAGGAAGGATGCAGGTGTCAGTGCTGGGTATCGCAGTCACTGCTGCTTAAACAGAAAATGTAGGCACTTCCAGACACCCCCATGCAGGGGGAAGTGCTGAGGTGAATATAAATGCACAGAAGATGTTGGCTTTTTATGATCTCTCTCTGCTGGAATCTGCAGTGCCTTCCCCTCACAGACCTGTCTTCTGCTCACACTCAGATTTCCTCAGTAAGATGGACTTTTCTCCCCTTTTTCTCTGTGTTAGCAGCTCAGGAGTTCTTCAGGGTGTGGGTGAGCAGGGTTCAGTTTCCTACCTTGCATCAAGGCATTCAAATCTATGTCCTGTCTCTCATCTCCCAGTGAAAACTGCCTCAGATTGGTGTTAGTTGGGGTCTTTTCTACTTTTTGTGTCGAAATTCTGAGTATTAAGTAATCATCTGGTTAAATAGAGAAACAGTGCTAGGGATGCTCTGATCTGCAGTGATCACAGCCACCGAGCTGTGGTTCAATGGTTGTGTGCTGTGCCCAGCTCTCTCTCTCTGGGGCTGAAGAGCTCCCCGTGTCAGGAGAGCTGTCCTGGGGAGGGATGGCTGCCAGCTCTGCTCTCCCCTTCCAGGGAGCAGCTCCCAGATGGTTTCTTGGCTTGCTGACCCGCAAGGAGAGAGCCTTCATCACAGGAAGCAAAGGAGAGAGCAAGGTGCATAACTCCACACCCTGGGTGAGGGTTCACATACAGGTGGTGGAATAGCAGCCTCTCCTTCCCCACAGAGGAACGGGAAAATCAGAGCTACTCCAGTGTTTGGAGGGGGCCTGGGGCTGTGATCTGTGTGCTTTGGGGACGTTCCGCTGGAGGGAATATGTTTCATTCCCTGTTAGCAGGGACCGGGCTGCCCTGCTGCTCCTGCCACACTGTGGGAGGATGGGCAGATACCTATGGATGATTTTTTTAGCAATAATGATTACAAGGGAAGGATTCCTGAGGCTTTGTTGTTCTTGATGAGCCTGCCAAGCAGCAGGTATGACTTGACCTATCCTTTTAGCCTTCTGGCTTTGTCTCCCCATTTGCTCGGCATCCCTGTGTGCATGTTCAGGAAGGCATTTGATGCTGATTGGAACTAATTCACCATCACAGTGGGGGGAATTCACTTACATTGCTCTGTGCTAACAGCTATAAGCAGTGATAATTAATAGCTTCTAATTGCTTAATCAGTGTAAAGTTTTAGACTATGTCATATGTGAAGGTTTTTATTTTGTGTGGATGACTAAACCCCCAATTAATGCATCGAGTCACACAGCCTTACCAGTGCTGTCTGCTCCAGACAGAGAAAAATAACCAGCGTCTTCATTACCCCCCTCAGGTCCCTTTCTGTAGTCATTACTGTGGCCTGAAGACATTTTTCTGTAGCAGCTGCAGTAACGTTACAGTGAGCTCGCTATCAGCTCAGAGCTGTCAGCGACAGATATGAATCCACCAGCCTGAGCCCGTTCGGTGCTGCTGACATGCTCTTCTTGACTTTCCATTTATTCCTTTACCTCTGGTGGCCAATCTCTCTTAAAATCAAAACTGTCTGCCACCAGTGTATCTGGCAATACTCTGTAATTTTGCAGTTCTCAACAGATGCCTGGTCCCTGTGCGCACACAAGGGTTGTCTCCCTCCCACATTACTCAAGGAAATGCATCCCTCTTTGGTATTCAGTTTTTGTTTTCTTCAGTGCTGGTTGAGTTTTATCTCTGCTCCCTCTCTCTGCTCTCCCTCACACTGTCCCCGTATCTCTTTCCGTGCCTGTCTTTCAGGGAGTATCTCTTGGATTGTTTCATTTCCCAGACCTGTTTCCCAGGCCAGTTTCTTTTCAGCTGCCTGTCCCCGAGTCCCTCTCCATTTGTGTTCATCCCTTTTCTTATCTGCTGAGGAAGATGAGGGCGAGATAGAGGAGCTGACTGGCAGAGCTGGAAGTCCCTGTTGGAAGTGATCGTGAGCAGGAGTTTGCTTCCACCCTTACTGGGCTCCAGGCAGGATGCACCCTCCTGGCAAGTGGGGGTGAGCTCTAGGGAGCTGACTGATGGATGGATGGATGGATGGATGGATCCACAACAGGTGCTGTGCTTTTCCACAGTGTAAATGCTTGTTGATGAACCCTGGGTGAATTTTCCCTGTGAAGGGATCCCATTAATATTTTTGCAGGATGTCTCCACTGGGCATGGAGACTTCAGGGCAGAAGCAAAGGTACAGAGAGGAGACAGAAAGGTCAGTTAAAGTGCTGCCATTTACCACAATAAAGGTAACAATACCAATGCAGTACAGCTTGTTAAAGGAAAGCCTGAATTTTATGGGACTAATCCTACAATGGAAAACTGTCCGGTGATAGATCCTAAGGTGAATTCATCTGACACGAGTGAAAGCCACATAGTTTGTTAGCAGTTAGGAGGAACTGACTCTTAGATTTCTGTATCCCATAGTGCTTCTACAGAGAGGAAGAGAAAATGAGCACTAGATATTTCCATAACGTTTTCTTCTTTTATAGAAAGTTTTACTTTCTCTTGTGACATGTGTCTCTCCTGCCATAAGGGAAGGAAATCCTGGGAAGTGTGAGACTCCTAGGTAATTAACTTTCAAATCAATAGGAGAGATCTGAAGGCTAGCACAGGGCGGGTAGGAAATGCAAAATTATTTTTACCTAACAAAGAAGTGTGAATGAATGAATGAATGAATGAATGTGTGACAATAGGAATAGTCAGACAAGGACAGGGAAAGCATTATGGCCTGATAAAGGCAGAACAATCCATCACAACAATAGTATCTTTAATTCTCCTTAATGCTGTGCTGTGGTGTTTGAATTACATTTTGATTTTGTTATCTATTCATACACAGAGTTAGGGAGTTTAGCTGCCTAGAAAAACAACACACAGGTGTATTTAAACCTTCTGTCCCACCTAAGCCATGCAAAGAGCAGTCTGGGACTCTTACCACAGAGTATACCCAGGGTTTCTTGGACCTTAGGGCTGGTTATGTCTAAAAACATCTCTATGGCATCTCTAGCACTTTTGCAGGAGTGAATTTTTTAGGTAAAGGATGAGTTTATAAGCAACTTACAGAAGCTAATAAATGATTTATAGCTGTTTTGATAGTTAATCAATTATTTTAGACTCTTAGGTAAGTAAAGAGGCTGCTTAAAACTATGTCTTGTAACCATCTAAGCCACTTTATTTTGTCTGTGCTTATTTGCACTTCAGTATCAGTGTGTTGCAGGTATCCTAACATTGAATAATGATTTATCAACCTGATAGAAACCATCTGTAATTGCAAGTTTTGTGCAAAGCGAGACATTTCTTCTCTTATTTCTGCTTTCCTTCTCCTACTGAGAGGTCTGCTCGAGGCAGCTGACATGGGTGATGGGGAAGAAGCAGTGTTTCTTCTCCATATGACACTGAGCTTAGAGCTAAGAGGAGGACTTCATTTTTCTTGTCTTGTCAGTAACTTAATCCTTTGCGGTTTTACTGTTTCTGAAATAATAAAGTCAGTCTGGAGTCAAAGGAAAACCCTTCTCAATTCTCAGGAAAACACAAGGATGAAGTAACCTTGGTCTTTCCCAAGCTAGTGAGCAAATGTTTTCTGCTGCTGACTTTCCCTGGCTGAGAAAGCAGAAGCATCTCCCACAAATAAAACTCTCCTGGAAATTACAAGGAAGGTGTTCTGCCCAGAGTCTGTAATGCAGATCTGTTGCAGTAGTTTTGGCCAGGGGAAGACAGCCCAGGAGACAAAAAATTGGCTTTCTGTGTGCAATTTGCCAAAACAAAATTAATTTTCATGTTCCAGGGGGAATCTGCCCTTTCTTAACCTAGATTTCATAACAAAACCTGTGAAAATTATGGAACCCTCCATACTGTCACTGTGTATGCCAAACAATGCTACTATTCAGGGGCAGAAAGGTACTCCAGTGTCTCAGCTGGAATGGGGAGGAGACTTTTGTAGGTTCTTCCTTTCCTTATCTTGCGTGGAAAAGGAAAACACAGGGTTTTCCTCATGTGCCTTCATTAATGTGCAAGAACCAAGTGAATGGGCCAAGGCTGTGCCAAATTCTTTTAGCCCTTTCTGATGTGTGTTGGAGGGGTTTAGAATATTTGAGATACAAGGAATAACAGGAATGATTTATTTTTATGCCATTAATTGTTTAATTTTTTTTTTCCAATTGTGTTTCCTCACAGTCTAAAAACCTCAAGAAATATATACAGGAAGATCTGTGAGTAGTACAATAATTCCTCCAAGGGCCTCGTCAACCTTAGGGCCAACACATTTATAATCATTTAAGCCTGACACACAGATCTAATTGAGACCTGCTCCTCACATGAATGCTTGTTATGCTCCTGAGTGCTTATGTTGACTTCCACAAGACTATTTGTGTCTTAGCTTTGCAAGAGCTGGTCTTTAATGAGTTTCAATCTGTCCTTATTATAGGACAGATTTTCCCTTAGTGAGAAAAACCAGGTGAAATACAGAGGGATGTGAGGGCAGAATCTGGACCAGTTCATATTGAGAGTAAAGAAAGTTATTTTTCTCTTTAAACAACCAAGTCAATATAGATAGACTATTTGAAGGGAGTTTGGTCTTTATTTTTAATTCTCAGTATATTTGACCTTCAAAAGGACACATAACAATGCAATTCGGAGGTGTGCTGCCTGCAAGCTCAGCTCCTGGTTGTGTCTGTACAGCTGAGAAAAGTGAAAACAATGAAACAGACACTTCTGAGTTCCCAGTGAGAAAAAAGGAAACTGGCAGCCTTTTCTTGCTTTATTGTTAAATATCTCTATTTAAATGCAAATCATCATCTGACACTGCCAAACAAAGTCATGTACCAGGCAGCAGGCATGCAAGTTAAAAAAATTTTTAAAACGATGTTTTGAAGATGCTGAATTGCTTTTATTTCCAGGAGGAATAGAGGTGGCTGAATAAATTTTTGGCTGCATACCGAGGAGCAGCTCAGCACCTAGGAGCTTCAGATATGAAAATTTGTATTTTAAGTGCAGCTCTTACAGCGGTGTGGGCAGACTCTCTAGTTAGGAATCACTTGGAGGGATGCTGAAGTTTCTTCTGTGTTATCCCACAGCACATATTACAGTGGAAAGCCCAGTGTTTACAGTGTGCTTTGGAAGGGGGGGAATGCAGGGACAAGAAGGAGAAGGAACAGCCAAACTGCTGCTTTTCCATGCCTCAGGAATATGTGGTTACAAGCGATTTGTGCAGTGCTTCAGGGTGCTGGCTGCAGGCCCTCTGGCTTTCTCCCTGAGCTCCACACCTCTGAGCCCAGAGAGGCACGAGATTGGACCTCGGGGAAGGATTGGGCATAGAAGAGGGTCTTGCAAGAGCCAGCCCTGCTATGGGTGCCCCAGCAGAGATGCTCCGGCTCAGGTGAGAGCCAAGCACAGCCCAGAGTGGTGGAAGGTTCTCTGAGTGTGCATCCATCCTGCTCCTCCTGCAGGTCAGAAGTAGCTAGTTAATAAATCCCACTGCCAGGGCAGCATTTCTATTCAGTTCAGCAAGTACCAAAATCAGCCAACAACCTGCATCTTATCAAGCCTCATCTGCTAAAATTCTTCCTTTAATTTGCTGTTTACCTAGTCTTTTTAAACTTTCATTCTTATAAATCAATGTGGATATATTTGCTTTCTGTGCAGGGTTCCAGTAGTCTCTTAATAATCATAATAATCGTTATTACTGATTAAAGTTGCATTATTCATGCCAGATGGAGTGCCCTCCCTGTCAGCCAGAATGAGTTTGCATTATGTAGTTATAGTACATTTGTGATCTAAATAAACAGATGGTAGAACGTGCCAGCAAATTATGTGCTGGTGATGTCAGCAACAATGTTTCCTAAGTATAATTGCTTTAAATGAACATGAATGCAACAACGAGCTGGTAGTTTTAACAAGGTAGTTGGTATTCAGTGTGGTAATTACCAGGAAGCATCATCAATAGCACCAGGAAGGCGGAGGGAGGAATGCTAGCTTTGAAAAATTAGTGACGGAGAGTCCAACTTCACCCGACCATCACGGTGGGTTTGCTCAGCTCTGTAAGGTCTTGCAGGTGTGAGCACACTGCTGGCAGAGGAGCAGTGTTTGTCTTTAGGGTGATCCAACCTTAGCGGAGAGACATTTTGCACTTTTCTCCGATGCCGTCTCCCATCAGGGCATGTGGCAAGTATTTGATTTAGTGTAATGGAGCAGTGTTAACAGCAGCAGCTGTTAATACACGATTGAAAGGATTGAATCTGGATCAGGTTCAAAGGGGAAATTCACTTAACAGAATCTCAGCAGTACTCAGTGATGGATAAAAGTTTAATCAAACACAAGGTTTGGTTCCTGCGATCAAAAGTGCAGCAATAAGGACAGTGCATAGCCTTCCACAAGCTTTACCTTGGGTTTCTCGGTCCATCCCATCAGCTCTGGCTTTGTGAAGGGCTTGGCTGCGTGCCCCTCAGGCACTGCCACACCTGGGGGTGTGCCTGGACTCTGGCCATGTCCAGATGGAATGAGGTCTCCATTCCCTCGCAGCCCGACTGGTGTGGGACTGTCGGAGCGCTCCCTCCAGTGGTGTTGAGGTGCAGCCAGAGGAGGACATTCCAGCTCTTCTGCTTGCTTGCATTCCCTCTCACAGGGGTCAGCATTTTGCCATGACATGAACATGTGAACTCAGCTCCCACTTCAGTCCAGGTGGACTTCAGTCACTAATTACTAGGCAGTTTATAAAACCTCCCGTTAGTAATGTTTCCTCTTCCAACTGTATTTTGCAGTGAAAGTTCTTCAGGGACTAAACCTGTCAGCACGTAGAAACATGATGCAGAGCATCATGCCCAGGGTCTGAAGGAGCATGAGATTCCTTTTGAAACACAGCCACAGGCAACTAGAGAACCAGCACCCAGAAAACAGAAGGTCCTGTGGGCTTTGCAGTCACTGGGGTTAAGTGGCTGCACAGGGCACATTTCCCTTACCCTAACATTTGACACGCAGACGATATGAGTTTGTGGGGAAGCGGGGTGGTGTCGCAGACCGTTTGTCTGCCCCTGCCCAAGGTGCCCGGCTAGGGTCGCCCAAGTGGACCACGCGTGGTGGCGGTACCGCCGGACAATCGGGCCAGCTCCGCCGCCGGTGCGTGCTGCTTGCCCCGCGGGGCCGAGGGCGGCTGGTTCGCCGAGAGGCGCAGCAGTCCGGGGCACCCGAGCCCCGCGCAGAGCGTCCGTGACAAAGGCGAGGAACCAGTGGCTTGCCACAGCAGACGTTTATTAAGAACGAGGTGCGAGGACAATAGAGCACCTGCGGTTCTGTCAGAGCCAACCTCGAGCAGTGCCTTGCACAAGCTTAAGAGGAGGACACCGCGACCAATGGGAATGAAGGGGTGGGGCGAGTACAGAGCTAGGCCATCCAATAATACGAACTGAGGGGCGGGCCCTGAACATAGGAGCCAATCAACTTAAGTGGTAGCCCGAAGGATCTGGAAAGGAGGCGGGGGCCCGTGCCAAGCCGCACCTCAGGGCCGGTCCCAGTCCCCGAGTGGCAGCGAAATAGCTGGAACGCTGGGCGGGGCCGAGGCGGAGGCCACACCTGGGGCCAGCCCAGGGGGCGTCCCTACACTTCCGAGCTCTCCTCCTCGAAACTGGGGCTCGGCCGTCCGAGGAGAGGGCGGCAGCCACTATTTGCCCCTCAACGGGGTGGCTTTTAACCAAAGGCATTGAGTGGAGTGTCCCGTTGCTCAGAACAATGGGACAGGAGGTGAGTAACTGTATAGCCTTTCCAGCACAGCCACCTCTTCCCCTGTGAAGGAATCAGCAGGTCTCACATAGGCTGTGGAGAGCAATAGTGATAGCACTGAGTGATGACACTGTGCCTCAGTCTCCAGACTTGCTCATACTTCTTTTTGTTTCAAAATGTCCCAGTCATTATGCATAGCAAAAAGGTGTTTAGGGTGTAAAACATTTAGATTAATACCTGTATTTCATATGTTTGACACCAGTCTGGTTATTTAGCTGGGTCTTTTCTACAGGCGCCATCTCAACCTTGGTAAAGCATAGAAACCTTCCAAAGACAAGATGGACTCTCCTCTTCGGCAGTTGCTGGATGGTAAAGGGATGAAAGGAAGGCACGTTTCTAATCCCCCTCTTTCTGTCTGTCCTGCAGGTGGTCGATGCCACAAGTCCTGCACAGGCCGGTGCTGGGGACCCACAGAGAATCACTGCCAGACCTGTAAGTGTGTAAGAGTGAGAAACAAAGGACTGGAAAACAATGTAGCAGAAATTCTACTTGTTTTTCTTTCAGTTGTGAAGGGATATTATAAATTCTGGGTTCAGTATAACTCTAAAATATATGAGGGTTTTTTTCCCTATATTTTTACCAACAGATGATCTGCTTTTTTTTTTTTCCACTCATGTGAATGATGGTTTTCTTTCCTCCCTTGTGCTTTCTAAAACTGCTTACGCTAACTTGAATTTTCTTTTCCCTACTTGGTGGCAACATGGAGCACGGCTCTTGAGAATATTGATGTTATTTTGGAATACACTGATATGGATACTGCAGGAATAGAAAAAACTACAAGGCAGATTGGGAGATCATTAATGATGACCTGACACTGCGAAGTTCCTGATGCCAAAATACTCTGTTAATTTCAGTCGTAGCCTGGGAGTATTAGTTATCTTCCAGAATTGTTGTCTTTATAATAACTTCAGAATGTATTTGAGTTGTACTGAAAGAGAGAATAATAGTTGGGGTTTTTTTTGTGAAGGAAGTAGTAAGTGAAGGGTTATTCACAATGTCTGTCTGTCCTCTTGAATTTAGAGAGCATTAAAATGAGTTTCTTCCTCGTGTGCTTTCAGGTCCTTCACACAGGCACTAAAGAGGTAGAAGTACAGTCACAATATTAGCAGATAATAAAAGAGGAGAAAATTGAGAGCTGTCTTTTCCTACAAGTTTTTTTCTTTGTCCTGCTTACAGGAGCGTGAAAACCAGTTGCTTTTACTGGAGTCACTCTTCCTGGGAAATGAAGTGGTTGCTGGGAGCTCCCCCAGAGAGCCCTTCTCCAGCCTGTGCTTGTTTCCTTGGCTGAGTTGTAGATGGGAGGAAGGACTGTGACAAATGAGCCACTCCCAGGCCAGCACCCCTACTAAGCTGTGAAGCTCTGAGTCCTGATAGGAACAGTGCAGTGATGTTTTTTGGGGTTTTGTGGGGGTTTTTTTGGGTTTGTTTTTTTTTTTTTTTTTTTTTTTTTTTTTTTGGTTTTTTTTTTGGTTTTTTTTTTTGACTACCTGGAGTGTGAGATAGGAGGGATTTTAGAACTGGCAGACAGCTCAAGGTGAATGTCTGATGAGTCTGAGCAGGAAATCCAAGCTGCCCTGCTGATCCAAGGGACAGAGCCACGCACCTGCAGAGGCTCTGCCACCCTGCCAGGAGCTGTTTTCCCTTCAGGAGCATTGGCTGATGCTGCTGGGGAAGCTGCTCACAGTTACAGCTCTGCTAAAATTAACCTGTTCTTGTATTACTGCTTCATATTGTGCTTTATCTGCAGGTGTGGTTAAAAACCCCTTAGGACGCGTTTTTGGAACGAGGTACAGTGATGCTGGGCAAATTCTTTGTCTGAATTGAGCTTTGTCTGAATTGAATCTTCCTGTGCTGGCAGTCTGTATGAAGGCCTTGAGGAATTAAGGGAAAGAAGTAAATTCAGGATTGTGTGCTGAAGTAGATACTGGGAAGGGACTTAAACCCTAGCTGATGAAATTATTTGATATCATGGTTAGAATTAATTAATGGGTTTTTCCCTCTGTCCTAATGAGAAGCTTGTTTTTCTATTAAAAGTGGTAACTTTGTGAGAAGCTGCATAATCCAGCCAAACGTGAGTAGCTTTATTCAGGCCTTCTGTGGTTAGCTCATCCAAGAATAGTTTAAAATCTTGGCAGTTCTGTTCCATAAGGAGCACATGGTCCTGGTTCAGGCCGTGTTTCCAGCCTCGTGGCAAGTCCAACTGCGTGGCTGCAGAGGTCCATGTGGCAGGATCAGCTCCCATGGTCTCAGCCTCTACAAAGCACTGCTCTGAGATAAGTGAACTGATTTGGTGGATTAATGTAGTAACACCAGGGAGAGAAAAGCTTATCTGCAGTGCTGGGAAGGCAGGAGCTCAGCAGGGCTGCATGCAAGGCTGGCTCCAGGAGTGACAGCTCTCCCTCCCTTCACAGTGGCTGCCCTCGCAAATCCAAACAGTGGGGACAGGCTTAGGCACAACCATGGGGTTAGAAGAATAAACTAGGAAAAGCCATAACCCATCTAAGTTTCAGGGAGATACACAGATCACACTCTTCTACTTGAAGTAGCTACTCCACATCCTCTTACCTTCAAGCCCACTCTGCAGCCTCTGATTGTCAGGGACAGGAATTAATTTTAGATCACAGACTTCCTCTTTGCCTCCATGACCTCGCTGCACCTTGGACAAGCAGCAGGATTGAAGGAAAAGGCTGGCAAAGGGTATTTCTTCATTGTATTTTCTCACAATGTGTTTCCTCCAAACTGTGCGAAGCAAAGAGGCAGAATTTGAGTAAGGACTCAAAACATAAAAATGCAAGTGGGACTGTGCTGTCGCTGCCTTCATTTCTGACTTTAAAAGACATGCCTGGCTTTCAGGCCCACAGCTGCTGTTGTTAGATACAAGCTGGAGACAGGATGGGTGATGGTGTGCACATTGTGTCTGCCTTAACCCTGGCACCTTGGGGATGCACATCTTCCCAACACGTGCAGGAGAACACTCCAGCAGCACTACATCCCCAGTGCCAAACCATTTTGATCCTAGAACTCAGAGTTACGTTTCAATAATTTCTTTTTTTTTTTTTTTGATTGAGGATTGAAGCAAAATATTCTCATGAGCCCCCCTCCCAAGATAAGATTTAAATTATTTTCCTGGGAAAGGATAAAAAATGAAAGATCTTAATCCGTGTCTTTCATTTCAAATTACATATGGAAAAAAAAATCTAAATCCCTTTGTTTTTTTCATGAATATCATCTATCTAGCTGCTTCTTATGTTGCCTTCCAGCAACGTCTTTGTTGCTAACTCTGTCTGAAACACCACCTGCATCTAACTCTGTCCTAATATCTCTAAATGTGACAAGAAAATTCATGTATTTAAGAAGACAATTAATAGAAAATTTAAGCCACGCTGTTCTGTTAGGAAGTAGAGAAGATGAAATTCCAGGGTACTCTTTTACACAATCTGCACTGACAATCCATTTTTCTTTTATAATTAAAATATTAGTAGATGTTAATAGGAAGAATTTGAAATCTAGATGATATAATTTGTTTCAGTGTCAGGAAAGGCTAATGTGAAAATACTTTAAAAAAGACTTTTTCAAAGGGTGTTGGGCATGCACTGAATAGAATGTAAACCACTTTAAATAAAATCATAATAACAAATGCTTTTGAAAGTCACTAATCAAATTTGAAAATCTATGGTTAGATTGTAAAAATTTTTGCTGTTCATGTCTGTTGTGAGTTTCATGTGGAAATTGAAACTTTTACAATTCAATACAATATTAGTGACAGATTATGCACTTTGTCCAAGAGGAATGTGGCTGAAAAGAGCACAATCTAAATTAGAATATAGACCCAACTAAGGGAATGCAAAAAGACAAATATAACCTAGAAAATCAAACCTGAAACATGAAACAGCAAATGTCAAGTGCTCCATGACTCTGTGTGTGTACAGAGCCTGAGCACAAGTGTATTTATGCAGTCCTTGTGCAGCTGGTGTTGCTGAGGAGAAGGTGCCAAATCAGAGCAGCAAAAGGCGAGCAGGAGCTTGGTGGGGCACACAGAAAGAGCTGAACCAGCAGCTTGGATCAGTCAGGGAGACCCAGCATTTCTGCTTGGAGCCAGCAGCTTTAATTAAAACCCTTGTATTGCTCTAATAACTTTGCACGTTCTTAACACTTCCATTGATTTCAGTTACTTACCTCTTTTTCCTTCATAGATTTAGATTGTCCTGACACAATTAAAGATGAGGGGAAAATATAAAGGAGGCTGATGGTTTGCACATGTATATGGGGTGGTCATTTCACCCCATCCCTGACACACCTTATTGCTGTGAAGTACTGGTAGAGGTTGACAGCCTCTCCCAGAAATCTATCCCAATGAACGGCACATTTTTCAGGGCTTTGGCATTTGTCCTTTGGTCCTGGCCCTGACTGTGACAGTTCTGTGTAGTCGAACCCTCCAAATTCCTGGGATCACGCACATGATCGGTGGAGTCCAGGAATCCAGGCAGGTGGTTGTGCTGACCCTCAAAAGGTCTGGTTTGAAGCTTAGGGTCTCAGCTGTGATTAGTGAGGCTATCCCCACAGTTGTGTTGGGTGAAGATATGAGTACCTGGCACCTGAAATGCCATGTAGTTTGACATTTTGGGTAATATTTATATTTCACTCTTTCAGGTAGGTCTTGAGTTATAGCTCTAAAATCAGTTGATTGTATTTGGAGAAAAATGCTTTGGGAAAAAAGCTCGTTATCTTTTCAAACCAGTGCAGCTACATATATTTTCTGTGGGGTTACGCCCGAGAATGATTGCACGAAGCTGAACTGGTGAGTGATGTTTATTGGCATCTGAGCAATCTGCTTGTACCAGACCTTCAGACAATAGACAGAATTGCCTTGGGTTTGTTTTGTTTAGGGGAAAAACCTTCCTTTTAAAGTGTCTTAAATACGAATCCTTAAGAATATCCAGAGCCCACTAAGCTCATATCTGTCTTGGTGTGTGTGGTGCCACTGAAGACAACTGACAGGTTTTCCTCAGACCTGGACCTTTAATAGCAGCTGTAATGCAAATATGGCATACAGTGAAGCAGGAGACAGATATGATATGTTCTAGCCTATTCCTAGAACAACATGTTGGCATTTCAGTTGGCATTGTTTGTTTTCCCTGTAAAATAAACAGCTGGGATAGAACAGTGACAAACCTTTGCTACAATTATTAATTTTACTTCAGGAAAACCCACAGTGTTCCCTATCCTGAGTATCATGCCAGAGACCCTCATTCAAGAGGTGTCTAATCAGAAGCAAAATATGCTTTTTGAAGGCATCCAGTTCAAGTATTGTGCTGGAGAGGGGACCGTGTTCGTCCAGATCAGCCCTGATGTGAATGGCACATCCCAAGATCAAACCCAAAACCTTGGTGTTATCAGCACCATGCTCCAACCAGCTGAGCTGTGCCCCTGTCCCCCCTCCATGGGGAACCAGTGGCTCCATGGCCAGGGTGGACATTTTGGGCCACACCAAGCAGCAGCTGGTTCTGGGGTAAATAAATCAGAGTTGAATTTATGAGGTGGCTCGCACCAGTTATGTACACAGTGAAGGGCAGGCAAAGCGTTTGGGTGGTGTCCCCATGGCTCTGGGACCAGCTGCCGCCCTGGGCGGTGGCCCAGGTGAACAGAGGGTTCGGCTTGTGGGGTGGGGTGAACTGAATGGAGAGCCACTGGGAATTGGGGCTCTCCCTCCAGTCAGGGTAAGGCAGGGCTTTGCCTCTGTGTGAGGCCAAGGTAGAGCAGTGTGAATCCCGAGCTGGTGGAAAACAAGACACAGTCCCAGACTAGAGAAGGTATTTGTTCATTTTCGTGAGCCAAGACTGTCACCACAGTGTGCTGGTGGCACACAGCCACAGGTGCCATTGTTTCACATCTGTCTTAATGTTTATCAATACTGTCACTTAAATAAACAAATGCTTTCAATGTGCTTCATAGGCAGTGTTGACAGCTAAGTGCCTTCACAGAAATTTCCTAAATTTCTCAAATTAGATTGCAGAAGGCACAACAGCCTTTTCTGTGTGGAGGTTTCCCTCCGGTATCAGCAAGATGAAATTGCTCTAAAAGCCCATTGTTTTATTCAACAGATTATAAACAATCACTTCTCTTTAGTTATTTACATTTTTAGGTCCTAAATCAATACTGTACGTAGCAAGAAGCTCCAGCATTACCTTAAGTGTTTCTGGCAAGTAGTGAAGGGAGTTTGGATCAGAATGTACTTAAAGGAGTTACCTATAAATGAAATAGTAGAATCAAGCAGAAAGTTAGATTGAATTTTTCTCTTGCTTCCTGAAAAGTGTTTTTCATACAGAAGTAATTAAATGCTTTTAACAAAATAGATGTTGAAGGTTAATTGCAGAAGTGTATCATCCCAGCTTTTATCAAAAGACAGCTGACAGCACAGTAGGTAGTGGTGGTTGGTATAGTTGTGTGGATAATACTAATTTATTTTTCCATAAAATAAAGATAAAGGTTATAGCTGAGTGAGGGAGGGAGGGAAGGTGGATGCTCCACTTCTTGACTGTTCTTTGCACAAGACTAAGCCCTGAGTGGTAGTGGTGTGGAACCACAATCCAGCTCGTAGATCTAGTTGTTTGCCTGTGAATGAAGGCAGGATTGTGTTATTTAGAAATAGCAAGTGATGTTTCCAAATGTGTTCCAAGGTTGCAGTCCATTCTGTTCCCATTTGTCAAATGGATTGCCATCAAGGGCAGCATTTGGGTCTCTCATTGGTGGCCTCACTCTAAATTTCACTCATTTACTCCATGTTGCTGTTCTTCATGGGGAAATCTCACAGGGCACTGGTGGGCTCTTCTGTTATTCTGTGTGTGGGGGTTCATATCCTGTTTACAAAAATTGATAACTTGGAAATAACATTCTGCTTGAATTTTCAAGGGGAAGAGTGCAGACTTTAGAAATTCCTTCTCCACAGTCCTTGAGCAGCATGCATGTTCCTAAAGAGGATATAGTGCTGGCACTCTGGATACAGGTGTCCTGCAGGCACTCTGGATATAGGCATCCTGCAGATATTCTGGATACAGATGTCCTGCAGGCATTCTGGATATAGGCATCCTGCAGATATTCTGGATACAGGTGTCCTGCAGATATTTTCAGTACAGGTGTCCTGCAGATATTCTGGGTACAGGTGTTGTGCAGGCACTCTGGATACAGGTGTCCTGCAGGTATTTTCAATACAGGTGTCCTGCAGATATTCTGGATACAGGTGTCCTGCAGGTATTTTCAATACAGGTGTCCTGCAGATATTTTCAGTACAGGTGTCCTGCAGGCACTGTGGATCTGAGCACCAGCACCATTGTAGCCATTCCCTCACTCCTCGGGGTTTTCCAGCACGCTGTGGGTGTTCTCCCCAGGGAGCAGTTGCAGAGCCCTGTGCCCAGCCCTGCTGCTGACGCTGTCCCTTTTCCTGCCCCACGCAGTGACCAAGACGGTGTGTGCGGAGCAGTGTGACGGACGCTGCTACGGGCCCTACGTCAGCGACTGCTGCCACCGCGAGTGCGCCGGGGGCTGCTCCGGACCCAAGGACACCGACTGCTTCGTATGTGTGATTTTGTTATTCTTCCTGCCAGTCGCTCTGCAGATTCTAAATGCTTTAATCCATGAAATATGCAATTTCATCCCTTTTAATGTACTGCATGCACACTCGCAGATTCAGGATGCAAATTTCAACATTTAGTATTTTTCATATTCTATTAACATCATTTATCTACTTAATATTACCCATTAACAGATCTATGAGATCTGTAAATACAGATTGGGAACCATTAATATGCTTATCTCTGTGATTTTTATCTTTTTCTTTTCCAAAATTAGCTTTTAGAGGTGAAAGCAAATTTTTACAAGTATTTGTCATTACATTTCAGCATGGCTTTTATTAGTGCTCCGTGTGCTTTTCATATGAAAGTCAAGAATACTGTTTTGCTTTTCTGTGCAAGGTGTTCCATTTCTGTGAGACTTAATTTAAATTCAGCATTTTTGCTGGGCATGCTTCTTCATGAAGATGGAAGAAAAGTGGTTCCCAAAACGCTCTCCCTCAAATGCGTGTTACTGCCCTTCAAATGGAAAGAAGAAATGGCTTTTTATTTAAAGAAACAGACAATCTAAACATCCAGGCCTTTAGAAAAATTTGTCTTGTTTCTAATCCATTATTTCTAAGAGTTTTAGCAGCTTTAGAACCCAAAACTGATCTCAGAAAATATGTATTTTATCACACTGGGTTGATGAGACAAGTTTTGCTAATGGTTTCAGGGGAAGCAAACCTAGGTCTAAAGAAGCCTAGAATTAGAACCTGCACAGAGAGGTGGGCTTTCAAACACACCCACGTGATTGAAGAGACAAATACCTGTGAAGCTCACTGCCAGCTAGGGGTAGAAGAAAGGTATGGAAAATTGCAGATATTTTGAAACTGTGAACAAGTGACTCACAATGAACCGGCGAAAATGAATCTTTCCCTGGCTAGCCCTGACTGTGTGATAGTGATAGGTGCTGTGCTTCAAAAGCAACTCTAAATGCTGTTCTCTGGCTGCTGATGAAGTGCAGTGATGGCCTGACTTAGCCACCAACAGGATTTACTAACGCTGTTCTCTGTGGCTTTGCTCAAGTGGATGCTCAGCACATATGGTATGGCTGATCAAACAGTCCCTGGAAGTTCTGTGTTGGCTTTGAACTGAAGAGATGGGAAAATAACATTCTTTCCTGTGTTATGTACAATATAAATAGGTAAAGGGAAGAGGAAAAATGCAGTTACTGTTCCCAAATGAGCATTGAAGAACATCCTCAGAGCTGATGCTATGATATGTGCCCATTTTCAAGGGTTAAGGACGAGTTATTGGCAGCATAAGTTGTGTAATGCTGCAGCCTGAAAGTTAAACTGCCCAAATTGTGGCAACCATGGAAATACGTATGCTAAAAATCAACTAGCGTGTTTGTTCTGATCCAGCAGGGAAGCACCCAGGGTTTATTCTCATTCCCTCCTGGCCCCAGAGCAATGTAAAAGAAATTCAGCAGGGGTCTGGCAATTTTCAGGACTAGTCATTACTTGCATAGACACAGTGGGTGAAAAGTGTAACCCTTTAGGCTATAGACAACTGTGCTTAGCTTTCAGCTGAGACACAGAACTTTGTTTTTTCCCTGTGTATTTCCCTGTGCTTTTATTCACAAATTAGCAGCATTTAGCACAAAGTGCTAGAAATTTGCATATATTTTTGGAGCAATGACAAATGTATATAAAACATTTCAGTCATAAATTAAAAGTTCCCAGGTCTTCCAGATGAGTTTTTCCTGAGAATTGCCATGTCTCCAAGGAGTATTGGTATGCTTTACTTTATGAATTTGCTAATCTGTTATCAGAGAATTGTCATGTACATGATGGAGTACCTTTTAAGCCAACATGTAAGAAATGGGTTGAGGAAACAAGCTAAATTAGTATTTATTAATAAGCAAAAGTACAGCTTATGAAGCATTACAATCCTTTAGAGCATTATGGCATCTTGCAACAGCATCCTGTTCTAAATATGGTTTTAATATCTGTAGATAACATTCATCCATCCTCCTCCATATGCTGCCATCCAGTCATTTGCATATTCAGTTCTAAAAGCAAGACAGTAATCATCAGCTGACAGAAATGCGAGCAAACACACTAAAGCAAAGTTTTACTGATGTTTTTATCTCAGATTCAAACTGCGTCTAGAACTTGAAATGCATAGGAGGCCCTGGTTGAGTGCCTGGTGGAACCAGAAAAGTGACACAAACCTATTCCTTGGGTGGATGTCCCATCCAGTTCTGAGTAAAACGTTTATCTTTGTAAGGAAAAAACAAATCTGTTTCTGTGAAAAAAATTGGCAGGTTTTATAATAAGCATTTTAAAGAACCAGAAAAGACAGGATCAGCAGTTTTGCTTAGCACATGCTCCATGTAGGACCGTGCTTTCTTCATGGATCTCCCTGCTCGTCCCTTTCCACAGCAGATTTTGTCCTTGGGTACATTATTAGCCTCTCATTCCTGAAATCTTTTGGCATGACAGGTCCCATGGTCCTGCTAGTAAAATCAGCAGAACAGAGGAATCTTTTTCACTTTTCTCTCAGTCCCAGCCCAGGAGGGAAGGGGACAAGACACAGGTATTATTGTTATACTTGTTGACTCTTCAAAGACACAAAACCATCTGTATTTTGCCAACCTGGAAAAAGAGCAGGATTCACTCCTAGACTAACACCTCTAAAGCAACCTGGATTACAGGTTAGTGGGGAGGCGTTACCCACTAACGGTGGCTGCTTAAACTGCTAGAGGGATCCAAGCCAGGCTACAGTTTTCATATTCATACAGATTTTTCATTCATGGTATGCTCTGTGAAAATTGGTCCAACAGTTTTCTTACAATCTGTGGTTAAAACCATGGACATGATATGTGCTGATAAGGAGTGTCAAAATCGGTGGGCCTTTTTATTCCTAATTACCAACCTTGCATGGTCAATTGTTTTCCCTGCATCCCATTACTTTTGTTATCCACACACTGCCTCTTCATTTGTCAGGGCCCTGTCCTCTGTCAGCTGTGTGTGGCAGAGCCTGAATGCTAAGTGGGATAAAGTCCTGTTTTCTTCTCTCAGTGTGTGAAGCAACTGACCTTGTTAAAATTGCCACTTAGGGAAATGGCCCCCTCCTGTGCTAGCTCAAAAGAAGTTCTTATTCATCTTGCTTCCTAATTGGGAATTCTGGTTTTCAGCTGGATGATGTACTCATGCTGTAAGAAATCTAAAGGGTTGGACCTCTGAAAAAGTCATTAGCATTTGCTTAGGCGATGATAAATAGCTGCTCACTCTTGGCCGTTTTAGAATGTCCTATCAAGTTGTGAATTAGTTGATTGTGAGTAGTTATGAAACAAATTACAGTGTTGTTTTGGTTTTGTAGGAAGTGCTGTACCAGGCAACTGTTGCCAATTAACGGGGCTCACCAAACCCCCTAATTTGAAAAGTCACATATTTGCCAAGATCCTAGCAAGAAATCCAAGTAGCCAAAGTGAATGTTAGAGAGCTCTGTATAACATTCCTCACTTTCGCAGCAGGTCCGAGCAATCAAGGCCATCTTTTACACCAAAAAGCACCCCAGAGCAGCTATACGATTTCATTCACTATTTTTTGTTTCCCCTTGTTTTGCAGGCCTGCATGAACTTCAACGACAGTGGTGCCTGTGTCACTCAGTGCCCCCAGACCTTTGTGTACAACCCCACCACCTTCCAGCTGGAGCACAATCACAACGCCAAGTACACCTACGGCGCTTTCTGCGTCAAGAAGTGCCCACGTGAGTGCTATGTTATCCGCCCTGCTCTCTGCCTTCCTCTGCTTTTGATGGGAAGCTGCAGTTGCATTTCAGGAGCCTTAAAAACAGGGAGAGAATGAGAGCTGAGTGCAGAGCACAATCTCTCCAATCACTCCACATGAGCTTGCAGCCCGTAATAACTCAGGCAGGTGTTAGCTAAAGGAAGTGATATTCTGTGCTGCTGACACTTCCCAAGTATTTTAGAGTGATTTTCCTAAAGAAAGGTGGTTTCTGTTTTCATGGCCAACTGCTCGTTACATTCATGCTTTACATCAGTATTTGCAAATTCCGAAATAGTGGAAATAAATTGTTAAAATAGTGGGATTGTAAAAGGCTATGAATTTCTGTTTCAGAAAACAGTCCTCCACCAGCACCTGGTACCAAATGCTTTAATGAGATTGATGCCCCTAACTTGGAATAATGATGGCTTGACAGAAAGTTACCCTGAGCAGTTGTGTCCCAGTGAGGAATAAACTTGTAATACTAACAACAATGCAGTCTTAAAACTCCAGAGTAAAATTAGAGGGGAAGAGGGAGTTAAAAAAAGAAGAATCCCATGCATGTAAAACCCACATGCTTCTGAGATACCAGCCAGATGATGACAAGAAACAGAAAAAATTATGGGGTCATCACTTAGGCAGTCTTTGAATCTGCTGGTTTAATCAGAAAGAATAATAAAGGAGGCAGTATTCTTGCTCTCCCTTTCTTTCCATGAAGGTTTACAGTTGTGCAGTAATTATTTTGTCCATAAATTACATGTGAGAAGCATGGGTGATCTATATTGAATGGACCCATGATTCAACCCAACCCAAAATCCCAGCTCTGAATCTCTGTGGAGGACTAGCAGCAGGCAGAGGCTGTGACCACCAGGGTCTAGTTTTGCCTACAACAGTGGTGGGTTCGTTGAAGCAAGACTGGCTTATTAAGAACCTGATATATCATGTGCTATAAGGGATATAATTCTTTGCCCAACTACTTCATTGAATTTTTTCAATTTTTTTCCTTTCTTATCAGTATTAAGCTTTTTGGTTATGTAGGATCATTCTATATTCCCTTTGGCAGTTTTACAGGGAAAAAACTGAAATACTTGTCATTGTCTTGTGCACTGTTTTATCTCTGATGTATATTTTTGTGTGTGCATGAAAAATACAGGACAGAGCATCTTGTTTTATTTCACTTCAATTACTGTAATTTTTTTCCCCCCTACAAATAATAATAAAGCCAAACTGGGGGAGAAGGAGGGTTCAGGCCTGACAATTCATGGATTTTCATAAGTCTCTGATAATGTGCCTGCTTTGCTTATGCACTTCTGAAAACGCCAAACTTTGAATGTTAATGTCACTGGGAAAGTGCCGAGGTAACAAATATGTATTGACACAGTCCAAAAACATGTCCCAACTTTTATTCACTTTCTGCCAATATCTCCTTTTTATTTTCAGACAACTTTGTGGTAGATTCCAGCTCTTGTGTCCGGGCATGTCCGAGCTCCAAGATGGAGGTTGAAGAAAATGGTATTAAGATGTGCAAGCCCTGCACTGATATTTGTCCTAAAGGTAGGCAGTAGTTCAGTATAAATTTTCTTGAATATAGTCTACACAGGGTGTTGTTTTGCCATGAAATGCCCTTCATGAGTGTGTTGTAGAATATTAATAGCCTTTGAATACCCACAAAACTTTGAGCTATGTAGGTTGTGTGTCAAGCATATACAATAGAGTGAAAATTTATTAAGTCGTAATGGTAATATAACCAAACCAATTATTTTTTATTAGATACAAATTAAGGGGTTGGTTTTAGAAAAATCGGAAAGAATTCTTTATTATGTTATTTTAATGACAGGTGTTTACTGAAGGGGTTTTAGCATTGTCCTTTTGTCATTCCAAAGGGGGCCATACAAAAAACCCTGACTTCAGTGTGTGGGATGTCTTATATTTGTCGACACAACATTAGGTTTCCATTTAGTTCCTCTCTCTCTGCTTTCCCAGAATCTCCTACCTCCTTTCCAAGTGTCTAAAACACAGACTAGTGATGGTTCTGTTGAGAAGACTGAAATCTCTAGGTTACTTTGCTGTCCCAGACTCCAGCAGGGAGGCTTTGTGCTCCCTGCTTGAAGGTCTGTGGAGCAAAGCACCATCAGTTTTCCCACATGGGCCTATGGCACTTTTCAGTCCTAATGGAAGTCACATCTGGCTTAATTGTGGTAAATAATTTCTGTTGTTGTTGTTGAATAGATAGTTTTTTGCATGAAAACACAGGTAGAGAGTTCCTTACTCTCAGAAGGAAAGCTATCACAGGTTTATAAAAGGTTCTACTGGTGGTAGCCATTAGAGGAGCTCAGTTAGGAAGACAGGATACATTATGGGGTTGAAATCATGAGGGATTTGTTCCTGGATGCATCCCATGTCCCAGAAAATACAGCTAAATTAAGGCTACACAGAGAAGTTTCCTCACTGGTTGCCAGAGTTTCTCCAGGCACCAGTAACTTGCTGGTTGAGCCAATAAAGAACGAGTTATTTGTACGACGTTTCAAAGGGCCTTGTGGCAGGGATGGTTAAGTTCACAAATCCCCCAGAGAAGGGCACCTCTGGAAAAACTGAAGACCCCTCAGTTTCTGCAGTGCTCAGTGCACCAAGAAGTGACACAGCTGGGCTGAGTGGGATTTTGTGTGGTTGACCCTTGTCTTTATATCCCATGTGAAATACCTTAAGCTGTGTGCCAGGGTTCTGTGGCAGGTCCTTTAGCTTGCTGTTCGTTTTAAATTGGCATGTGCTTCTTTGGGAATATGGGCCAGGGGTGGTGTTCTAACACCTCTGTGCTGAATGAGGTGAAGACTCGTGTCGTAAAGCCAACATGTTCTGACTCAGTAGTTGCTTTCCCTAGCTCTTTACACAAGCTCCTTGTTTTGGCAGCATGTGATGGCATTGGAACAGGGAGTTTGGTGTCAGCCCAGACGGTGGATTCCAGCAACATTGACAAGTTTGTCAACTGTACCAAGATCAACGGCAACCTTATCTTCCTTGTCACTGGGATTCATGGGTAAGTGACAAAATGTTAAGGTGTTATGTCATGAAACCAATTGCATCCACCTCTTAATGATGGCTACAGGCTTCCTTTATGGAATAGCAGATCCAGGATAAATTAGTTTCCTGCCTTCCTTTGTGAAGGAAACCATTGTCTTGATTCTTGAGATTCAACCTGTAGGAAAAGAAAGGATGAGTTAATTGTTTGCACTAAAAAGAGAAAAGACAACAATGATCTTTGGTTACTTTATGAAGTCTCAATCCTGGCTTACAATAAAGGCTGATTAGAGACTAGAAGGGAGAAAGGGAAGTTACGTTCCATGAGTTTGTTTAAATTTTGTATGGCAGAATAATAAGCAGAATATGCAGAGAGACAGCCTTGCTTAGCATAACTTGTCATAGTCTGGGTGGCTGTCACTGCACACACATGCACAAAAGCTGCCCTCTTGTCAATCAATTTTGAAGATTCTGTTTAAGTTTCAGTTGCAGAGACACACAGAATTCACTGGTGTTTAAATGCAGTATTTTGGTTTCAAAGTTGCTCATTGTAATAGGTCCAGAAAAACCTCAAAGTATCACATGTCACATGGCTCTGCTCTGGCCAAATGACCTGCTGAGAGGCTGGATGGAAAGCTGTTAAATCTCACAGGACAGGAAAAAATCAAGTAAATGCAAGAGAAACAGCTAGAGCCTGAGAAACTTCGTGTGGATTAATCCAGTGCATTACATGAAATGTAATTTCAAGTATAAGAACTGCATTTGCTGCAAAAGTTATATTAGTTCATTAAAAAAAAAAAATCTGTCTAAATTAAAAGAACCAAACCCAACGGAATAAAATTGTACTCATCTGAAAAATATCTAAATTTGGACTACAAACAGAAAGTTAAAGTATTCTTTTCTATTTTATGGAAGAGTAGGACATGTAATGTTGAAACAGTGTAGCACTTTGTGTCTCATTCTTGAGCAAGAAAACACTCCAGCAAGTCTGAAGTATGAGGGCACTGAGTTCTGCAACCCTAAATTTTTCTGCAGCATGAATTACATTAGTATACATTAAAAGAAGAGAAGAATATTTGAGAATGAATGAAAATAGCTATATTTCTGGAACAGCTTTTTTTGTTTAAAGTTCCAATTACATTTTTCAAACCAGCAATATGAAAGGGAAATTTAACAAATGACACTGGCTACACAAATAGTTTCTTTTATAAATGGACGGTATAGAGCAACAGTAATCTTGCATGTTTCCTCTCCAACTTTTTACTTAACTTTTGTCACAAATTCATTTATTCAGGGTAAACTTCAGCATTTAGAAGTATGAATTTTTAGTGGTTTAGACTGTAGGGACTTGAAGTCTGGCTCTCTGGGGAATAGGAAGACTTTTTGTGGTGGCAGAGAATAATTTCTCTGGTTTACAATTGATCCTATAATATTTTTTGATCCTGTGGTTCTGTAGCCTGTCTATCTCTTTCCTGAGGACTTGAACTTCAAGTCTTTGTGAATTTGTATTCACAATATATTCATATAAAATATATATATATATGGAATTATGAATTGTTTTATCCACAACTATTTCTAGTAATTAAGATACACATTATTCTACAGTTTTATATATTGATAAAACATCAGACATTTGGCTGTTTAAGGGGTTTAAGTGTATATCTGCATCTATTTTATCTTCAGAATTTAGAGGTGAAATTCAGCAGCCTCATGTTTATTGCAGGCAAGGGTATTCCTTTTCTGATGGTAATGCATTTTGAAGGCAAAGTGCTGTGTTTCTGTTAGGTAGTCAAACCTTGTTACTTAGTTTTCTGAGAGCTCCAGATTGTTAAAATAACCTGTGTTTGATGCCTCTGCGGTCCACTGGGCTTTTTGGTTCAGGTTCTAGAACTCACTCTGCTGCTGCTGGGCTGGAGTCACCTCAGGGTGGTTAGAGGTGACCCCATCAGTCTGTCACCTCCCAGACTTGTGAGGTTTGTCCCCAAAGGCAGACAGGTGGATCACCTGCGTGTTTCAGCTCTAAGAGTGACATGTCCTGGAAAGCAGAAGGAGGAGAGGAGGAAATGCGTGCTCCATATTTGTTGAGGATGTTTCCTACTCAGAAAACCCACAAAAATACCGTAACAGAGCATTGCAGAGGAATTTTTGGTTGGTTTAAGCTTCTGGTTGACTTCTTTAAAATTAGGGGAGGAAAGTAACATATTTACTAAATGATGGCACTCTCAAAATCGAGGTCACCTTTATCTTTTTATACTGTGGTGCATCAAACTTTAAAATTTTAGGTTTTGGAGGTTATTTCATTTCTCATTGACAAGCTTGCTTGGCAAGGATCTGTACTTTTAGAGGTTACTTGTTCAACACCTTCTAAAAAGTGTGCCCTTCAAATGCCATGTGTCAGGAACTGCTGGCATGCTCTTAGTTTTGTTTTTCTTGTACCTTGTCACTCCTTTCAGGAACCGCTTTGTTAGCCCTGGTGTGCAGTATCACAGCTGTACAATTCCTGCAAAAAACACTGAAAATTCATCTTTCCTTTAGGAAGGTCACTCATGGTTGTTTAGAATTTCTTAATTTTCCATAGCATAAATACTTGCTAAAATGTGAATGAGTTGAACCTTTATGTTCCTTCAAGATGGTGTGGGAGAAGGTAGACACAGATCTGCAGGAACAACAGGCTGAAGAAGCCTGGTGCATATCCTCATAAAAGCAAAGTGTTGAGCACCTTAATGCTGTTTCCTACGTGGTATGGCTTTGAGAACCTGATATTTTCTTATTTAGAGCGTCACATTATGTGTTCTTAATCTTTCAGAGACCCGTATCACACAATCGCTGCCATCAATCCAGAGAAATTAAATATCTTCCAAACAGTGAGAGAGATAACAGGTAACACACTTCTGATCTCCTATAATCTGCATTAATTAATGAATTAAGTCTCACTTTGCATTTATAGTTTTCATATGTTGGGCTTCCTGAAAAACACAAGGTACTTATTTTCATTAAGCTCATCAAGCTGTGATTTTTATAAAAGTTTAATACAGAACAACTTCAGTCTCAGTTGGTATCCACAAGTGTGTTGTCCTTGCTCATGAACACAGGATGCCCATTATGGGAGATGCTGAGTGGATAAGGGATCTTGTCCCATGTTAGCAAAGTAGGACAAGTGTTGCAAGGGAAGGAAATGTGAGGAAAATGGTGCTGAAATGTGGGAAACCATTGTCTTCTTCACCTGAAAACGTTTGAAAATTCCAGTCTGCTTTTACAGCTCCTTCCCTTGGTCTAACAGGAGATGCTGCTGCAAGTCAGCTTTTGTGATTTAAAGACAGATGTACAATGTGTGGTGTGGTAGTGACTCCCATGTTTTGTGACTTTTCAGTGGCATCACAGAACTAGAATTCAGCACTTTGTTTTCTTGCATCTTGCTTCTTGTTGTTTCACCAATCAGGGGACAGGGACTAAGATACTACAACTCTTGAGTTCTCATTGATTGCTGATTATGTCTAAGTAGGGAAATGCAAAAAAGGTGTTCTATTTCATCCACAAAAAAACCACCGACTTTATGCACCACAGCTTGATTGTAGCTGGGTGGAGCTCAGCATGCTTCACCTCCCAAAAGTTGTGTACTTCAGTTCTCCTTTATTTTCCTGGAGGAGCTGGTGGTGAGCAGCCTGAGAGTCTGCAGCTTTCCTTTTTTATTTCTCTTCCTCAAGCTGGCACTGTCTTTCCTTTATAGGCTAAGCCTGTCCTAAGTCACATATGGCTGAAATCATTGGTGTTCATGTTTCCCTTTTCCCCCTTCAGGGTATTTGAACATACAGTCATGGCCTGAGAATATGACAGACTTCAGGGTGTTTTCTAACCTGGTTACAATCGGTGGGAGAGCTCTCTATAGGTAAGGTACTTCTCTGTTGATGGAATCATTCTTTATTAGTGTTCTGTGATTCTTTGTTCAGCAGAAGAGAATGCAACATCCTTTGGGAAGGACATCCTAAATTGAATTTATTTTTCTCTGTTACCAAGGTGTTCATTACCAGTATCTTTACTAATCAGTTGTTTATAATGGGTAATACCTTCTCAACATAATTGCTGAAAAAAAAAAAACCTTGGTGCATGGCTGTAGATATTAGCTCATTGTCTGGAACTTACATTTTATGGTTTAAAATACCTCGTGAAGAAACATAGTTTTAAAAGGAATGAAAAATACTACTTAGCCTCATTATTAGGAGTTTATATGGTTATGATTAGACTTGCAGGCCCAAAGAACAAAGTGGTTTAGGAAGAGGTAAAAGGTGGAAGAACACTGAAATCACTGAGGCACCTTGCAGGTGAGGTGTTCGTGAGCTCTGTAATGCTGTTTTTACCAGAGGTGTTTCTCTAGAAAAACTCAGATGGAGAAAACAGTTTGAAGAGAAGAAAGCATGGTGAGAAATTATGGGGGAAGCACCTGAGTGATCTATACAGCAACCCCTGGATCGCCACATTGGAGATGGAGTAAATCAAGCATGGGATTCTGCTGGCATCTTAAACGGCAACCCGAGCAGAATATGAATAGCAGTGAAACCTTGAGGTTGAATTACAGCCCAGCATTCTGTTCCAAGGCAGCAATTTTTATTTGGAGCAGCTGGAAAACAATTATCGTCATTAAAATACAATAACTTAAAGGATGCCCAGAAACTGGATATTGTCTTCACTAATCTTCAGTCATAAAATATGTGCAGTCGTTTTCATGTTGCACAGACAATCATTTACTGTTCCTTTGATGAAGAAAGGCGATAACCACATATTACAGCAAAAGAAAAATGAAATGTAGAAAGTGGGCTGGAAAAAATTCCTTGAAAATAACCATTTCTTCCTGTATTACTTGAAATGACATTAATTCGATGCCTGACAGAAGATGTTTTAATACATTTTGCACGATTTTGTCATTTTCTCCTTAGCTTATAAACTATCATAGTATTAATGCTGTTGAAAGAAAAATCTGAATTTAATTCAGTTTTCCTAACAGCACATTATTTTGAAAAAAATCTGTTATGGATAAAATGAAACTGTTTGAGGAGTTCTGCTGGCCTACTTGGCCCAGTGCTGTGAGCATCACCGCTTGTGGTATCTCACTCCTGACAGGACTCATCATTTTCCAGACAGTAGAACTGGATGTTGGCTCATGAAATATTTGTGTCACCACAAAATAAAAGTTTTCTGAACAATTCTCAGGTTTTCCAGAAAGATCATCTTGACACTAGGAACTAATTCTAGTGGGTGATTCCCTACCAGGTATAAGTTCTGCTTTCTGGAGCTAATTCCTATTCTCTCTTGTTCTCATCCCAGTGGCCTTTCCTTGCTCATCCTGAAGCAACAAGGCATCACCTCGCTGCAGTTTCAGTCCTTGAAGCAGATCAGTGCTGGCAACATCTACATCACAGACAACAGCAATCTGTGCTACTACCACACTGTCAACTGGACCAGCCTCTTCAGCACCCCCAGCCAAAAGACGGTGATCCACCGGAACAAACGGGCAGAGAACTGCAGTAAGTACCTGCTGCTCGCTGCCACAAACACACCTGGGGCCTGCTGGGGCTCCATGGGTATCAGGGGAGCTGTGCTCATTCACAGCATCCAGGGATTTGGCCCAGTCTGAGCAGGAAAATGCAATGTTTTAAGGTATGGACAAATGAAAGGGAGCAGAGAGGGCGCACTGCTTTCTTGCCATGATGGGAATGTTCCGGTTTCACAAATATGAATTCTGAAGGCTGTGAATGGAGTGCTCATGACTTTACAGCCCTTTCCTTGCGGGGTGGGATTAGCATCTTCTGCTTCCCCTACCCTAAGTGGCCTTATCTTAATCCAGAAAGGTCACTTTGGGGACTGTTTTAGGTCCCCAGGTTCTCCCTTTTCATATTTGACCTATCTGATGAAAAATACTACTTCAGGAAAGCTTACATGCCAGCACCTAAGCTGAGATCATAGTACTGAAAGCCAAAGAAAGCTCTGTAGCAGATAAAACAACTTCTTTCTATAGCAATCAGGCAGCAAATTGCATTAATACAGGCCTATTGTAGCAGCAGAACAATTCATCTGTTAGACTGCTTGCAAGAGAGGAGATGCATTAAATTGCTGTATGTTTGAGTGATATTGCTGGGGGGTGTGCTCTGACCAGCTAAAAATGTTTTCTTTGCATTTTTTTGAGCTGTGGTCCTGTTTTTGACTTGCACTTTAGTTCTTTCTTTCTGTTGGTTTGTTTTTGGTTTGGGTGTTTTGGGGGTTTTTTTGGGTGGGGTTTTTTTGGTGTGTTTTTTTGTTTTGGCTTTTTTTGGTTGGTTTTTTTTTGTTTTTTTAAAATTTTTTATTTTCGTGTTGGTTTTTTGGTGTTGTTTGTTTGTTTGTGAGTTTTTTGGTTGTTATTTTTGGATGTGTTTAGTTTCTTAGTTTCTCTCCCCTCCCTTTGAAGTGCTGCTCTTCTCTGAGAGAGGGGATGGCTGTGCTCATCACTGTAGTGTAAGTGTACCTTCACTATTAGGTGAAACACAGCTGTAGCTTTGTCTCTGCAGCTCAGTTACTTTTCTAATCTCTCCTACCATGGAAGAGCCACAGGAAGGACAAAGTCTTGCTTGGTCAGTGTCCCTGTGGTTTTTCCTGTGTGTCATTTTAATTACTATTATCATTATTTTTATTAGGCTGTTTCTTTACATTCAAGTTAAAAAAGAGAAGGTTAAGGAATTGCTACTTGCTGTCACTGCAGACAGTTTAACTGTGATCATGCCTGAGGCTGTAGAGGGAAAGGGTTTTTTCTTAACTCCCAACAGAGCAGTGCCCACTTTTAAGCTGCACCATATTTTATCCTCTGACACAAACTTTGTGTTACATGTTGCAGGAGGATGTGCTGAACCCAGCTTTTTGGGGTGGATGCTTTTTGTGTATTTTGCCAAAGATGTCCTTGGTGTTGGCTGTGAAACCATGGATTAGACTCTGATGTTTGGTAGAAGGGTTTTGGGAGCAGCACAGACAGGGAGAGATGCAGTGTCTGCTGCTGCTTCTGTGGTGAGGAGGGGCACAGGGTGATGGACATCCTCATGCCCTGGTGTCCTTGCTTCTGTCACCCAGCCAGGAGGTGACAAAAGCTGTGTAGGTGAATCCAGTGGCTGGCTGAGAGATAGCAGAGCTTCATCCTCCAGAGGTGACTGAACACGTGGTGGGAATGTCATGTGGCAGCAAAGCTTGGATGTAGAGTCCAATAGTCCTGAATCAGGGAGTTAACCAGCTGCAGGACAAAGAAGGCTGCACAGTCCCTGTTTTCAACACACCCAGTCTTACCCTGTTCATTACCTCCAGCTGCTCGACATCCATGGGCTTTATCGTTGTCTTAACAGCTTCTGTTCTCCAGGTTTTCCTTCTTTCCATCTGAAGGCTTTTCCTTTGCTTTTAATTCTTGTGAGGGTGAAGAGCATTTGAACAGTTCCAGGGCGCAGTCTGGTTTTTTCCTGCCCCCACATAGAAAGATAGCTATGAAAATAGAGTCTTGATTGGGCAGAGGTGCTGCCAAGAAGGGGAATCATTTCTGCCTGGGGATGGGGCTCTGCTCTTTGCTTTCCCCTGCAGTGTAACAGGATCATATGGTGAGGAACCACCGAGTTCTGTGCTCCAGTAACAACTGGAATTTGCATGTCACGAAGGAAGAATTAACCCTTTGAAATTTCCCATATGGAATTTTTTGGGCTGACAGAACAGAAGAATGAAGAAGCTCAAGGATTCGATGACCATGCAAGAGTCACTAAGGTTATATTCCCAGATCCTAGCTGGTCCCTTCTTGCCAGGAGATATATGAATTTGTGAACCTTCCAGACAGCACAGGTTTCCTTTCTATCAGATGAAAAACTGTTTACCATGGGAGAAAAATCATGCTCTTGGTGCTCTGATGTTTTCTTACATCAGATTGGCTCTAGCTGTCTGATTGTCAGGCAGCATTTAATGAAAGAACAATCAACTTTCCTTCATTCCTAGACATTTAATATAAAAAGAAACTAAGCAGTAATAAGGCAAAGCACAGGCCTCATGTCTCATATAGTAATGATTCCTCTTTGCTTCAAGCTGTCTATAACTTCCCATATGTTAGGAGACAATGGGAAATCACTCAGAGGTGAATTTCGTAAGGTGCTTTTTCCCTTCATGCAATAGTGTCCCTGTTGCTTCAGTGTTTTTGAGAGCTTTGGGACACAGCTGAGCACAGCAGTTTGGAACATATTCTTGCATTAGTTGTCAGGGCTCCTTTGTCAAATACCTCTTTGCCCTTTCCTGGTATCACTCAGTTTGAGTCCCTTTGAAACTGCCACAACTACTGAAACATGGGCTTCCAGAGAAAATGGAAACTGGGATGTGCTGTCACATCATCCTCTCACAATGTATGTCTTGTCACTACATTTGCACACAAAGGGAAAATATAAACTTTATTTCACCTCTATCTTGCTGAGGATTTATTATAATAGACACTCATCATTTTCCAGGAAGAAAACTACTCCTGAAGACATTTTAGGAGATTTAACACTACAGGAATCTTAAAGAGGAAAACAAATCTCATTCATTTCCTTTTAAGAAGTCACAGTGTAAGCTCCAGTACCAAGGGGCTGGTTTTAAAAATGGACTTCTAACCTTTGTTCATGAAATGGACTGTCTGTAATGAACATATGCCAAGGGCCAAGTGGCTCCAATGGGGAGGCAGTGCAATCCTAACAGGAGCAGTGATTTCTCTCCAACTGGAAGGCAGTGCAGCCCCAACAGGAACAGTGGTTTCCTCTCTTTGCACGTCTGTGTGAATGAATTGATGAATGTTTGGTGGCCTTTTGAGAGCCAGCAGTAGGTGAGAACAGCTTTGCTGCTGCTTCAGCCGTGCCTGTGAGCCAGCACCTCTCGGGGGTTTCATGGGCTCTGCCCCAGCTGGGATGGCTCACTGCACTCTGCAGGATCCCTTGGAGCAAGGCACTGCTCCCTGGAGCCAGGTGCAGCTCTCCAGTCCCCTCTGGAGCATCTGGCATTTCCAGGACAGGCCAGCAGGCTGAGCTTTGGGACAGTTTTCCCTGCACCTTCCATTGCCTGAACATGTGGGATCTGAGGGTGAGCCTATAGGGTTTCCATTCCTGCCTTTCCCCTGTTCTGCCTGCTCTGGGCATTGATCCTGCTGATGTTTGGGCACTCGCTCACACCTCCTGAGTGCCAAATGAGCCTCACCAGGATGGAGAAGGAGATGTGTGAGTTAGTATTTGCAGAGCCGGAATCCATGCCCTGTGGCAGAAATACTCTGTTTGCTTGCATGGTAACCAGAAGGGTATGACTTGTTAATAAAAATATCCACCAAAGACTTTTTTTCATATGATTTTCAGTCAAGAAACCAGTCTAAACTATATTAATTATTACAGCCACTCTCAGGTATGTTTATTATTATTTCTTTGTGTATTTTGAGCCACTATCAGCTTGGGTTTGTTTTCCTCTCTACCCAGTGATTGTTAATGGCTTAAAGCAAATTACAGCAAACTTTATTTATCAATGTGTAGCTCTTCTGAAAACTCCTGTAAGAGCTTCCAAGATCTTCTAGTCACCATTGTATTTAAGTGATATTTATGATCTATCACAAGGTGATGATATCTTTTCCATGTAATTTAATGCTGTGTTCAGCTGACTCTACATCAGTGAGGAAATATTGAAAAATTGCAGGGGGAGTAAAATTTTTTGTGGAAAAGTTTGGTCTCTGTTAATGCTTCATCTTCGGGATAACACTGGCATGACAGAGTTTGGTAAAACTCTGATCTCGGTTTTTTCAATGAAGAAGACAAAGCAAACAGAGTTCAGCTAGTGGAAAATGCTACAAAATTTCCCAGCATGCAGAATATACTTTATACTCCCGATATCCTTAAATATTTCATCTTGCTGTTTATGCCACTTCTTTACAATGTTAAAATAGTCACCAAATCTTTCACTGCCTCCAAGATGAATTTTTTTGTTTTGTTATTTAGGTTAAAAGCCTAGGGCAGACTTCTGGTTTTTGTAGAATATTGAAAATACAGGAGCAAAACATGTGTGTGTTTTTAATTTTAAAAAAAAAATAAAAAAAAAATCCACAAACCCCAGGATGCTCTAGTGCTTTATGTTGTCTTTCTAAAATGGTGCCAGAGAGGGAATGTACATGGAAGGAAAGTGACCTCTCCTTTCTCCGTTTCCCTGCACACAATCGGGGATAGAAATGTCAGTGTCCAACTTGTGTGCACGGGGAACAGAAGAAATCACCACAGAAAGGGAGGGTAGATTTTGCCCTTGCTCTGTGCTGAAGTGTGCCCTTTTTTCCCAGCATGGTTTTTTTCTGGAACAGTCAGAGGTGATTCATGTAAAATATGACTGCACACAAAATAAATGCAGAAAGAAATGTTCTTTTATCCAAAGATGCTTAAGCAATTCTCTCTGCTTCAGTGACACCTGCAGTGTCAGATGAAACCTTCCTAGGCAAAGGTTGTTACAGATGTGATTGTTATGAATTATATCAATCTAGCCACCAATTAATGACTTGAATAAATGATTGCATTCATTATCGGGCATGATGTAAAGCTAATTGAAGTCTGCAGGAGCTTTTCTGTTCACTTCATGTAGCTTTGGATCAGGCCCAGAAGTGTACAGCCAAATAACAATAATTTTTCTTTTTTTAGTAGCTAATTTTCTTGTTTTATGTTAGGTTGGGGAAAAACACTGAACCTTTCTGCTTCTAACCTGTGTGATCCCATTAATAAAGAAATGAGCCCTTCTTCTAAAACTCGTGACAAAATCCAGTTCCTGTCAAGAACATTATTGTTCTTTCCTTCCACATAAGGCCCTCCCTGTGATGTGCTGGAGCTGCAGAACATGCTCAGCCCGTGGAAATGCCAAATAATGTGCCAAAAATTGAGACGTTTCTTTAGCCATCCCCACAATTAAAGGAGAGAAAGCCAACCAAAATGAGTTTTTATAAGTTGTCAAAACAACCACTCCCTCCTTGCCAAGATTCATTTATGAAAACATTTCAGGAGGAAATCATGATTTTTTTTGTTTCTGTTGCTTTTTTCATAACTACAGGCACTGTGTTGGCTACATTTCAATAGGGTAATCATGATTTTCTTATTGAAAAGCTCTCTTTTTATTTGCATACAGTTACTCTGTATTTTCTGAGCTATCTTGTTACAGTATCCCTTGTTCTTTGGAGGGATATTTTAGTGAAACACTCTGTGTGTGCAAATAAATTCTGATCCCAGAGTAGTTCGGTGGGTGAGAAAAATGAAAAGAAAGGAAATCACTAGCAGTAAATCACAATTTCAAGTCACAAAGGAAGGTGAGAAAGCAAACAGGAAACTGCCTTTCTGTGATGAGTGTGGAAAACAGAATCAGAAGAGTTATCCATATTCTTAAAATTGAAAATGAGAACAAAGGGATCTCCAGACCGGGTTAAGTTTTTCTTTGCTGTGTGACAGAGATTTAAAATGAGTTATTGATTAGAAAACAAAACCCATGAAACTATATAAAATGTTTGCGTAATTGGAACTAGGATAGTTTCTGGGTTTGTGTTTTTTCCTTTTGTTTTTATTTGCAGGTTCAGAGAGTGGCAGCATAGTGGAACAACTGACATCTGATAGTTACTATAAAAATGTTGCTATTCTTAAAAGAAAGGTGGGTTAGGACAGTAATGGGAAGCTGAATTTTGTGTCTGTGCTCATCCTGGCTGCAGCAGCAGAGCTCAAGGAAGGAGGACAAGGCATCTCTCTGAAATGGCCTCCTGAGTCCCTCTTGCTGTGCTGGAATCTGTGATAATTAATACACTTTAAAGATATTGAGCACCTGGAATGATTCCTAAATGTAATAATTTCATGTTTGGCTGTGCCTGATCTGAGCTTTGAGGCAAAAGGAAAACCAAAAAGATACTTCTGAATAGCTTTTGGATGCTGGATGTTTGCATTAAAAAAAATTATATGTGATATAAAAAGGAAAAATAAATTAAATCCCAACCCTGATGAAACATTTGCAGAGTTGTCCTGCCTGAGGTTATTTGTAGTGTATTGAATAAGAAAGTATTGGAGGGGGTGGTAGAATTCAACCAGCACACCTGCTTTTAATTTATTGTATCATTTAAGTTCTTTCCAATGGTTTAAAAAGCAAACAAGTGCCTCTGTTGTTGCCATCTCTGATATTTCAGGTCTTTGCTGGGTTTAATTTACTCAGTCCAGTATGTAATCCATTTGTGTAAAACATTTCATTGTGCAAAAATAAATTCAAATTAATTCTGTCCTTTCACATGCCAGGGTTAGGCTGAAAGTGCACCCAGATTTTCTTCAGGCGCTGGAGCGATAATGTGTTTCCTTTTGCTCTTCGCTCATTTCCTTGATCTGTCACATCATCTAAATATTTACACAGAGAAGGATTTATATAAAATAAAAATATAGACTTACACTCTTTGAAACAAACTTTCCCTCTCACCCTTAGTTCATTGTGTATTTTGGTGTGGGCTTGGGGGTTTTAATATAACGGCTCTTTGGCTCTTCAGGTGCTTTTGCAATAAATATTTTAAAAATCACGCTTAATGTTGTCTCTCCTTCAACCTTTTCCCGACTATGCGTGAGTATTATTTCAGGGAGTCCTCAATTCACAGGCAGTGTTTTCCATTTTAGTTTAACAGAACTTTTGCGGATTTAGACAACTGATTTTTTGAATCCTTTGAATTTTTGGCATTTACTATGTCCTGTATCAGGGAATTCTACAGGTTGATCTTAACCTTCCATGAAGAAAAATCTCAGTTTTGAGCCCTATTGGATTCCTGTCTCTTTGAATGCCCACAAGGGACTCAGAAGAAGCAGTGAACAATTGTTTCATGCTTACTCACCTCCTCCTTGCCATTCAGGATTTGACAAACTTAAATCATGTCCTTTCTCCCCCATCTCTGAGGCTGCTTCTCTGTTTATTCCTGGTTTAGAAGCTCTTCTCTGCTTTTGATCATCCTTGCAGCACTCTGTTAAATCTTTTTCCCACTCTCATTTTTCTGGAAGGAGCAGAGCAGGGGTGTGTACAGTATTCAGCTGAGTGCTCTGAGTATTTGTGTTGTGGCATGATGGTGATTTTCTGCTTTTTCCTGTCCTTTTTCTGGACAATGGGGACATTCTGTTCACGTTTCCGAGTGCGTGGGGATGCTGACGGAATGTTTTCCCTGGGATTTGGGAGGGCTGTGTGCATCACTGGCAGCATCTTGTCTCTCTGCAGCTGCTGATGGGATGGTGTGCAATGAGCTGTGCTCCAGTGACGGCTGCTGGGGGCCAGGGCCGGACCAGTGCCTGTCCTGCAAACGCTTCATCAGGGGGAGGACCTGCATAGACTCCTGCAACCTCTACGATGGGTAAGACATTCCCCTCGTGCTTTTCCACAGAGCTGCTAATTAACGTTGTTGAGGACTTCAAGGAGCAAGTCATTTCGGCTTTGCATTGATCAGTATTGCAAATAGTATTGATTTTGAGTGAAATGTGCCGTAGGCTAAAATTTAAGGATTTCTATATCTGAACTTGTGTAGAAATCTTTCCCTGGTATTCTGCTTACTAAAATTTTCACACAGAACCATCGTGTTGCACCTTTTGCATTGCTGGTAGCGTGAACAATTTGATTTAGGTAAAAAGTTACCAACCCCCCCATATATCCCTACTTGATACCTCTGTTGAGAATCATCCAATTATGTTCTTTCAGATGAGTTGGATTCAGGCATGTGATGCAGAAATTCTTTGAGTAAGGATCCCAGAGTAGGAAAACTCACTCTTTTTTTTGTAATGCACTGTGCAATTGTACACACAAATATAAATTAAAAAATCCAACATGAACTCTTCCCCCTTTTCCTTCTGCTGCTTCTGCTGGGGGAATACCTACTCAGCACAAGGTGGCTGAATCTGCCTCATGACAGAAATGTGAAGCTGAACTGAACTCCCACATATGCATGAAAATATTCTCAACTCTTCTATGGAGAAGACATGGAAAAAATACCTTGTCAGTACAGTTTTATGTGCTTAAAAGCTCTTCTTCTCTCCTCCTCCTCTGCCCCCCAATAAGAAGAAGAGTTGCAAACCCCAGCTGTGTTATCAGTGCACTGGAATAAGTTGGTCCCCCCTTGGTGGCTTTTGCTGCCATGGAGCCTGTCCCAGTAGGAGCATGAGGAGACCCAGTCAGGGTGTTCTGCTCTGTAACCATCAGTGGATGGTATTTACACTTCCCACAGGCTCAATTCCATCCTAAATGTGTGAAAACATTTGCAACCTGGGCTTGGGGAGAAGTTTTTTGTTTATTGGAGAGCTCTGCACATTTGTGCTGTAGGGCAGCAACAGTTCTTCAGGGTGGGGTCAAGCTGTATTTGACATCTCTTTTAGTCCTCAGTGGGAAAAATCCTCTCCCAAAGCCAGGGGAGGGTGAGCTCCCTTAGAGTGCTTGAGTGAGGTTTGTCTCAGTTCAGTCCTGATGTCCTCAGCAGATCCTCATGGCTGTAGAGGAATGGAGGGTGAGCAGCTGAGCTCAGAGCCTTCACCCTTCACCTGCCCCCCACTAACACGATGTGCAGCACAGCTGGAACTGCTTAATGCAAATATTGTAACTGCTTAATGCAGCAGGATGGGATCCACCTGCAAAGCTCCTGTTGGTCCACTCTGAGCCAACTACAGAGATTCTGTCTGTCCTTACTGGGGGAGAAATAACCTGTTCAGATGTGAATTCATCTTGGCCCAGAATTGTGTTGAGAGTGGATTGAATTGTTCTGGAGGTTTGTGGTGAGAGGCAACTGGCAGCCGAAATATTTGAAGGAAGAAAGTCAACCTGCCATCCCTACATTTTTTTCCCCCCTTTGTAAGTGGTTCATAAAAAAATAAAGTCACTTGGTTGGTAGTTTCTTGTAGATACATGAAGTAAATGAGCAAAAAGGTTTGTTTTGACATTTTACAGATTCACACCTCAGTCTAGAATTGTAACTGAAAACATTATGAGCCTTTTGGAGAACAGGCTTTAAAACAAATGCTCATAGAGACTTAGCTGCACCAAGGACAGCTCTGTCATCAGTGGCTTTCTGAATCTGAGCCACGAGTGACAATCCTAGAGATGAAAATCAAGAAGTCAGCAATTTTGTCCTTTTCATGAAGTCTGTATTTGTCAAGGAAAGAGGGGAAACCCCCCACTATAGTTTTACACTGGTGAAGAAGATGTCTCTGCTTCACCTGGCTGTGGATGAGGTGGTGGCCTGTCCTCAGCTGCAGTGACACACTGCTGGCCTCAGTGCTCCTGAGGTCAATTCCATCAGGTGAAGACCCAGCCAGGTGGGCTCAGTTTTGGGCTGAAGTTGGCTTTCTCCTAACCCGCCTGCGAAATATTTTCTCAGGGAATTCCGAGAATTTGCAAATGGCTCCGTCTGTGTGGAGTGTGATCCCCAGTGTGAAAAGATGGAGGAAAACATGATCACATGCTATGGGCCGGTAAGGACAAATTCTGTTATGTTTGTTAGGTATTGGTTTGTTGTGGTCTAGGGTAACTTGTAAAAGTGTGCTGAAGCACAGGCTTTTTCTGCTTACAGACCTTAAAGCAGCTAGTGCAAATTAGCATTAACAAAAGCAGAAAATATGCATGTTCTGCATGTAGGGAAAGAACTATGCTCATGCTAAACTGGTGCTGGGAATAAATCTCCTTGGATCTGCCTCCTTAAGATTAAGAGTTTTCCTTTTCTTTCCTGAGTTGTCTCAATGCTTTAGCAGTACAGATGCACACAATTTTTACAGGCAGAAAATTTGTGATTTGAGTGCCCTCTTTTATCCCTGTTTTCATTCTTTATATTTAGTTCTGTCCTGGTTTCCCCCACCCCACCAAAAAGGAGGGAGAATTTGTCTCAGTCTCTCAGTTTGAACAATATGCTGGGAGGTTTTTGGTACTTAAGACAGCCTTTAAATTCTTTTGATAGATAATTTTTTCATGCATCCTAAATGATGATTAACTCTCTCTCACCTTTATAATGGCCTGTAACTTTTCTTTCGAAGATTATTGCTCATTTGTGAGACAGAAGTTGCCTCTTTCTTCTAGTTTTCTGTATATTGCCAAGATTAAAAGTCACAAGTATGCTGGAAATGAGGAGCTGTATTTTAGGCTTTATTTCTTTCTTCCACACTCTCCAGGGACCTGACCACTGCACAAAGTGTTTCCATTTTAAGGATGGTCCAAATTGTGTGGAAAAATGTCCTGATGGCTTGCAGGGAGCCAACAGTTTCATCTTCAAGTACGCTGATGAGGATCGGGAGTGCCATCCGTGTCACCCGAACTGCACCCAAGGGTGAGTGCCAGCTCTGTGCAGGGAGCATCCTCTCCACGCACTGCTCATAGCACAGGGTGGTTTACAGGCACTTTGGCTTAGTGAGCACTTGTCCCTGAAAGGACAGCATGCGGCAGGAATTTAACCTTTGATTTTCAGGTCTCTCGTGACATTCAGGTTTTAGTCCTGAATGCCCAGCAGCATATCACAAAAAAGGCCTTTTGAAGACCACAGAGAAGAACTTTCCACAGCAGTGCTCTCAGCTTTCCTTCTACGCTGGTTTGTAGCAATGGTGCCCTTTCCTTTAATTTTAGGCCTGTAAAATGACTTTATTTTTAGTATTTGCTCCTTGAGAGAATCTCTACTGCTTGGTATTGGTGAGCTAAGCAGGTAGCACTACTGTGAGACCAAGTGTTACTTCTCTCTTTTTCCAACAGAGATTGATGCCCAGAGTTTGAAACCAGACTTTGTATAGGAGCCTGAGACTGAGCATCAATTTCTGAAGTCCTGTCAAAGTGCGCAGAATAACTTCTTATATTTGGAATAATACAGCCCATGCATCTGAGCCAGAATTAAGAACCTGTGCAAGAAAATAACAATAGTCACATGCACACCTATAGTTTTGCACAGGCCATGTTAAGTTATTACTGCCTTTTCCTGGGGACAGTTCAGAGTGTCCAGCATCCAAAGAAAGGGAGAGGCAGCCAGGGGAAAAAGAGAAAACATCAGCCAGAAATAATCTTCAATGCGAGGCTCTTATTGTTTAGCAGCTAAAATTAAACCAGTAAATTATTCAATGTAATCTTGATGTCAACAGCTGTTGCCATTCAAAATGAGACCTTTTGCTGGTTTTGCAAATCTCATTACAATGGAGCCATTAGGGAAATGAGAGGGAGATCGCGGGGACACAGCCAGGATCTGTTACAGATTTGTCTCCCCCTCAGACCCTTTGAATCAGTTATGCAATAAGAAAAATGCTGCTCCTGTGGAAGAAGAGTGTGAGAAGAAACGATACGAAGAGATGAGCTCCCTCCAGGAGCTCTGAGGACCAGAGCTTTCACAGATGGAGGAGGTGCCAGTGCTGATCTAATCTGACAAGACCATGGATGTATGATGGATTTACTGTCTGTCCAGCATAGGAAGTGCCTTGCAGCTCTCCTGGCCTGCAGGAAGCAATGCTTCTTCCTGTTCCCTGGTCTTTCCTGAGGAGTTCTAACTGATCCAGCAATTTCTAGTGTTTGTGGCACAACTGTGTTTCTCCTAAACCAGGAAGGGAGCAGAAGGTTTTCCATGCCTTTCCACTTCTCCATAGGCATTTGTGTTTTACAAGTGGTTGTTTATTTTTATCTGCCTGGATGAAGAATGGAAGTTTTTATGTCTTGTGCTGAAAATGTGACATACTAGTTCATAGACAAATAGGAAGGGCATTAGGCAGTTCTAGTTGACCTTGGCAGTATTCATTGGCAACCTTTGCTGACACAGAATTCCCTTACGCTGGGTTATGTTGTCATTTAATCCTTGAACTTTCAGTTTTCCTTCCTTTTTATTTTCTCCTACTGATTAGGTGACAGAATGTCCTATTTAGCATTGTGTGCCATCCCCAGAGAAAGGACAAGTGAAAGGGCCAAAGGTCTCTCCCCCAGTTACATACACAAAGGTGTGGTTACCTCCCCGATGAGGAGCTATTCCTTTTCCATTACTCTAATACTATTCCCTGTGGAAATCTTCATCCTATTATTCCAGAGTTATTGTGTCTATTCTTATGTATTTTTTATTCCCGTATAAAAACAATGCTCTTCCCCCCCAAGTCTGGGTAAGCATGGCTTACTATTCTTTTGTAGTGTTCCTAGACACTTCGTGGCATGTGATTACGTTAATGAAGCTGTTCATGGCTGTCCAAGATATTTGGGGTTTGCAGGTTGTCCATCTTCTTTCCAACATTGTCAGGGGCTGAAAATGCCCACAGAGAGAAGGGAAATCAGTTACACTCTCCTTTCCTCCTTCAAGGCTGAATTCTCTAGTTTCATACCTTTCCTTTAGAAAGTAATATTTAAATTCCCCTCAGTCATGATTCTTCAATGAAATAGGTTGTGGAGAGAACTCATCTTGCTATTTGGCTCATGACTGAAAGGTAGAGAGAAAATGCAATTCTACTTCATCCCACACATCTGTTCTCCTGGCTGCCAGATCAAGTGCTGGAATAAAACTGGTGTCCTCTCAGTACAGCTGGGATACTCATCAGAAAGGTTGAGCTGCTGCAGAGCAGTGTTCCCAGGGTGGTATAACCTCATTCCTGCAGTGCTGCTCTCTGGGAGTCAGGCTGCTTGATAAAATAGGTTGTTAGTTCTCAGCTGGAGTTTCCAGTCATCCCCACCTGTTGTCACCAAGGAAGGATCTGTCCCACCTCTGTTTCCTGTGTTCTGCCACAGTTCCATCTTGGCACTTGGAGAGGACTGCTTCAGTGAGGTTTGATAGCACCATTCTCCTCCCTTATCAAGTGTAATGACTGCTTCTCTTAATAGGTGTGTAATTATCCAGCCCTGTTAATGAACTTGCATTGACCAGGAGAACTGTCAAGCAGTAACTTCCTTGGGTGCAACAACTGTGCTCTTGGCCTTGCATGCCCATGATAAGTATCAGCTACTTGAAGCCAGTTTGGAGCAGATCTGAGGTACGTGTGGGACAGCTATCCCACTTAATTCAAGAGAGTTGGAAAGCATTTGGCACCTCTCCTTGCAGAGCTAGCCAAAATGGAACACTTCCACAGGATGAAATACTAATTATACAATAGCAAGTGACAGCCTGCTACCTTGCAGGGCAGGACACAAATGGGAGATCTCACTGGACACTTCCCCTCATCATACAAATGACTTTTGTCACACAGCTTTCTGAAGGGAGTGCATTGCTCCTCACCAAAATGCTCTTTTCCTTCTAAGCCTTGACCAGAGAAGTCACAGGAGCTCCAGCAACAGTGTGTGGCCCTGAAGGGATTTGAGGGCAGAAGCACTGTGTTTCCTCCAAAGCTTAGGTGTATTTTTAGGAAGACACTTTGAATTCCAAATGAAACAATATTGCAAACAAACTCTGAGTAAGAAAAACTGTTATTCTTTTGTTTTGCCAAATTTGCTCCTACCCCCTGCTCCAGTTCAACTTTGTTCCTCTCCCGGAGTGAGATACTCCCTGTTAGCTCCGTAGCCCCTGGGTGGAGTTGTCTAGCTTTATCCATAATAGTAGCTGGATGACCACCGCAGCTAAGGTTTTTTTCCTGCCCTGAGATAATCCACTTATGCTGCTGAAAGATCATTTTGTTTGTTTCCAGTGACCAAGATTTTTGAGAATTCATCTGGCTAGGAATGGCTTTGCTACCACCCCATACCTGTGCAGTTAAGTCCCCACCTCTCAGTCTTAAGGAAAGTTGATAAAAGACAGTATTTCTGGATTGCTTCTGGAGGAAAAAACCCAATTGTTACTGCAATTTTCAAAACCCCACATTTCTTTTCAGAGCGTGATTATCTGTAAAGCTAGGATGAGCTCCAATTGTAATTTTCTGGATAAGCTATATTGAACTGTTGTAAGGTACTGAATATATCATTAATAAATTGGCATGTATTAATTAACAAGTTCATTTTACAGAGCCAACTTGGAAGAGAAAATATCGTCCAGACTCCAAGCAGAAGGAACCCTGGGTACCAGTGAATGGGGTACCAGCGTGATGTATGATTGTGTCAGGCTTACACTTAATACGGGTCAAACAGCCTGAAATGAAGGGAGTTCCTTCCTGAGGAAAAATAACTGATGGCTTGGTGGTGCAAAATACCCTGTTAATAAATATTGCCGTGGCTCACACAGCGTTATGCTTCCCTGCATGGAATCAGGACAGCCACTGAGAGAGGAAACTGGGAACTGCTCAACCAGCAGTAATGGAATTGCACCTGGGCAGAGTTTTCTCTTTGGGGAAGGGAAATCCACTGAAGAAGATTACAATTTGAAATAAAAATCAATGATACTTCAGCTTGCACTGAGTGAGGTCCAGACAGCTCTGTCTTGTTGGATTCAGTGCTGTTCCCCACATGTACAGGTGCAGTGACTTTGAGACAGCAGGCTCTTGATGTCAGCCTGCCAGTTCTCTGAGCTAGGAGCAGGCTCTCAGACCTCTCATTTGAAGATGCCCCCCTTTTTATTTATAGCAAGATATGAGCTTAGCTTTTCTTGACATGGTAGGAAACGGACGATCTGAGCAATTTTTCAGCCTCCTTCATTGCTGAACTTGTTTTCTCCAAATTGCTGAGAATGCCGTGAAAGGAAGAAACATTGGATGTGTTTGAGATGGGTTACAATTCAGACCATCCTGAATTCTGAAGTCCTGATGCCCAAGACAGCTGAAAATCCACGAGTTCTCTCTATTAAGTTTTTGAACTGTGTTAAATCAACCCCTTATCTTTATGCATTATCTGGATATTTATTGCATTCTTTTTATGTCTGCACATATGCTGGAGGAAGCAATCATTGAGGAAATCCTTCCAGTTTGTGTTTGCATGCCAGAGTAAATGCCTTATGTAAAAATAAAAGTTCAAGTAAACAAACAAGGAGTAAGGTTTACTTGATCCACTCTCCCTGATGAGCAGGTACAGGGAAATTGAATTCACCAACTTCACTTCATAATGGCAGAGTGATACCAATTTAAATGCAGCAAAAGCTGATGAGTGGCAAGTGATGGTGAAGCAGAAAGAAGATCTCGTGGGAGTGTATTTGAACTCTCAGATTTTTTGACATGCATATCCTTCCATCAAAGCCAATCTGAAAGCAGCAAACTTTAAAAGAGTTGGGGATCACACCTTAAATTTAAAATGCCTCAACAGAAGTAAGTTGCAGTCTACTGATGTGTCAGATCACCTCTCCTGCCTGTATTAGACATACAGCCAAAGGGCCTGTTAATAAAATGGCTCTGAGATCTTGTTAAAGAGTTCAAATAAATGGTTTGGTTTCCTTAAATGCCGAGGGCTAGATACTCCCCATGGCTAGAGGGCCTAGCTGGGTGTGCAGCACTGTAGGGGGTCAGGTTGTTTTAACCCCTAAAAGCTTAACTTTAGGTCTCTGAGAATCCTGACTGCTGGGTAAATGGATAATTGACTTGCTGTTTGAATGCAGGGGACCAGGACATCGGTCCTGCTCTTCATGGGGCAAGGGAAATCCACACATGCCCATGTTCTGGAAACTCTTTCCCATGGCTGTGTTTAAGTGGTGCTGCATTTAGTGGTCCCCTGCATTTCCATTGCCTTCGGTGAGCACCTGCTGATTGTGCAGGTGGAGGACTTTTGGCAGCATCTAAGGAAAGCAAAGTAAAATGTCTGAATCAGCAGACACCAGTTTGCTGTGGTTTTTGTTGCTGGAAGTTGTTCCTTGAGCTTCACTGTTAAAAAAGTATAGTCAGCTTCCAAAACATTTCTGCAGTTGCCCTGGCTGGGAGCTTAGAACAGAATGAACATTTGCATCAATTACAGAAAGAAAAGCAAGTTATGGATTGTGCTCCTGGAGGTCTCGACTTGCAAATGAACAGCTTTTGTGCAGTAATCACTGGTTGGATGACTCAGAAAAACATGCAGGAAAAGCAGCCCTGTTGTCAGGACTCCCACGTACACAGGTGAAACCTGCCTTAAGTGTTGTTTGAGCCAAGATACAGCCTGCCTTGGAGTGCTGCTGCTCTTATTGTTCTTCTTGTCACAAGCCATAATTTTTGGTGACTTGGGTCTCTCTTAAGAGCTAGAATTAAGAACGCAAAGGGGATTCCCGCTTCTCGGGTGTGTAAATAACAGATGTCTCTCTTTCTCTCCCCGTTTCCATTTGGATCTGCTGCAGGTGCATAGGGCCCCACCTGGAGGACTGCATCGGGCTGATGGATAGGTACTGGCTGGGTGCTGGCTGCCTGTGTGTCTCCATCCCGCGCGTGTGGACAAGGGCGCATGGTGTGCATGTCCTGGGCCGTGGCAATGACGTGTTTGTTCTGTAATTGCCTGCAGGTGTAGAGGCCCCGCTAGTCATGACTGCATTTACTATCCATGGACGCGGCAGTCCACTTTGCCACAGCACGCTAGGTAACATCCCCACCCCATCCCCCCGCCCAGGGCCTGCCTCGGGAATGTCATACTATCCACTTTGGCCAGAAAACCTCGGCATGGGGAGAATGCAGCTTGTCCTTACGTGGGCTCTGCCTCTCTAATCCAAATTTGCTTTTCTGTTTGAAAGCAAATTGAAAATTCTGCTCGTTTAGGCTGATTGGAAAATGCCCTTTTTTTTATTGTTTTCATTTTTCGCTTAAATCGATAAGGATTAAATTGGGGAATTTCCTGTAGATGTGCATGTTTCTAGATTAAATTTTATTAGATGATGAAAACTCTGGTTAAATTGGAACATACTTATTTTCTGTTTGTTGGGGGGTGCTTTTTGGTTTTTGTCTGAAAGCAAATGAACCTCTTTCTTCCATACACCTTATGTTGAGAAAGTAAATGTTTTAGCAAAACTAAATTTCTTCCTTCATTCACATAACACTATTATTTGGGGGGTTTTTTATTTTCTGTTTAAAAGAAAAATTGTAACCTTGCACCAGTTTTATTTTCCAGTAATGACAATTGAAACAAATTAATGTCATCTTTACTCTGCATTCTTTTTTCATGAAAGCCCTACGTTGCCATTGAGTTTGTTAATTTTTAAATCCAAGCTGGTTAGTATGACTTCTAGGCTTTGGGATTACTCTCCTGAGCTAAAACTAGATGAAAAATGCATAATTTCAATCAAACCCACCTCATTAGGATTTCAATTTGAGGTTTTTTCTTGTCTTTTACAAAAGGTTTTAAGGTTGCCTTTCCTTCCTAGTTGCGTACTTAATGTGAATATTCCTATTTCTAGCTTATGAGGGGGAACATATTTGCACTTGAAAAACAGTGCACTATAAATGCTGTCAAAGGGTATATTTGTTTATTAAATCAGTATCTGTTCTGACTTAATTCATTAACCAATGAACAAGCAACAGAAGACAAATGAGTTTTTCAATATTTCAATGTTTTGTTTTAATCTTTTTGATCTGGGATATCCAGTTTGGGATACTTCTGTGGTGCCCCATTTTCAGAGGGACTCATCCAAACACAGCTGCCCCAGTTTCAAAGGTCCCAATTTCATCCACTTTACTCAAATCACAAATGCAGAAGATGTATTATTATTATTTCCATAAGTTTAAGGGCCTTACCAAACTACAGAGATGAAAGCATTTGTTTTATGCTGCTCAGCTGTTCTACTCCTGCTCCATTTGGTCTGAGGGGGAGGGCCCTCAAATGTTTCCCGCTTCCTTTGGATCTGATGGATTTTGTGTTTGTTTGTTTCAACCTTGCTGAATTTGTTTTAGGAAAATTACTGCCCTGTGTTTAAATGTCAGTAGGTATTCTTTCACTTTCAAGGCAAAGAAGGAAATTTCCTATCTCTATATTAGATTTGTGAAATGGTGCTTTTTTTGTGAAAATGGTTCATTTTGTTTGGGCTAAAAATCGGCAAAGCTGCACTGGCAAAGTGACACTTTTTATTACAGTAGAGTTGTAAATCAAAAATGGATGTGTTTAACTTTAGATAGAACCTTCTTCATGTCCCTTTAACAAATGTTCACTCTCCTGAGACTTACAAATCTTAACTTAATTAATAATCAGTCTGACCTTTATTGATTGACTTGAGTTTGTTCCATTGCTGTGAATTATCAGTGAGTTGAAGGGGACAGGGTTTTCTGCTGTTCAGGCAGCTGAAAGTGAGAGCAGGGCTTTAACCCAGGCAACAAAATATTCCTCATCTTCTCCTGTTTCTGTTTTCATGTTGGTGTTGCTTTTCTTTCCAGTTTTTTTAGTTTGCAAATTGTTTATGCCATAATCCATTGACTTGAGGGCTTTCGTAAGAGCCTGGTAGAATAGCAAAGGAATTCTTTCTGTCGTGTTTAATAAAGATGAATCAGATGTGCATCACATGGCTTGTTTTCCAAATGACTGGTGAAACTTCAGCTTTTCTGCTTATCTTTAGTCCCTTCAAGTTTGTGGGGAAGCAGCCTTACTTTTGGTAATGCATTTCTTTCTGCAGAGTTCAGTTTTGGGGTTTTTAACTTTTAGGTTCAATAGAGTTCTGTCCAAAAGAACAGCTCCTCATGCAGCTTCCTGTATGGATATTCCTGTAGGGCTTTGGTTTTGGTTCCACCTTCCATACAAGCCTTTCCTAGAAATAGCCAAAGTAAAGATGCAAAGCAGATGCAGGCTGGAATTTCCCAGGATGCCCAAACGAGTTATCCATCCTCCTTTCCTGCCCCTTATTACAATGCTTCTCCTCCTTTTGCTACCTTCGGGCAGTTGCAGTCAGTGGTTATTGTGGTTGAAATAGCTATTCATGTTCCAGCATATTCTGGAACAATCAGCAAACAGATGAGTATGCCTGCTCTCAAGGTTGGGATTACTGTTGTATAAAAGGAAGATTCAAAAGCTGTAAAAATAATGCTCTGCTGTTCATTAAGAAAATACTCCAGACAGTCAGGAAAGTCTGGTTCCTCTGCACTCCCCTGCTCCCAAGTCCACCAGAAGAGTTTGGCTAGTGCAGTTATTGGAGTGAGGCTGTGGACAAAGTTTTTACTTAAAGTGTGAATTTTAATTGGTTTATCCTACCTATGCTTCATTCACCTTAATGCTAGGAGAGAAGACATCATCAAATAAAAGCAGAAAGTTTTCTGGTGCTTGTGAGATTGTATATCTAAAGATGTGATCAGGAGCATGTGGTGGATATGACAGGAAGGAACCAGCACCAGCACTGATGTTCCTGGTCTGAGCAAGCTGGTGTCTCTGTTTATGCCCCAAGAAGATTTCATTTACATTTCCCTTTTAACTAACAGAAACTAATTAGCCAGGCCCACCATTGTCAAGCGCTTAAACAGAATGTTGTGTAGAAGTTAACTTGAATTACAATCCTGTTGCTAGCTTTGTATCCAAAAAGGACATCCTCTCAACAAATCATCACTTCCTCAACAAAAAAAAAAAGCTGGGTTTATGTACTGCGTGTGTGTACAAGAGCTAATTAGCAGTAAACCCTGTGTAATGCAGGCAAATCCTTTCATAGCTGTTTTGTACCCTGTCACAGTATGACTTCAATAGAATTTCACAGCAGCTCTCAGTAGTTGGTAGGGAAGGGAAACCACCTCTAATAAACTGCTTATGTTCATGGCTTTTACGGCGCTCGGCTCCGTTGCTTGGAGGAAAGCGCTCCATATGCTCTGTGTTTTTATAGAATAATTATAGTTGTTCTGGAGGGGCAGAGGATCTCTGTATAAAATAAGAGGGAAAATAAGATCGGTGAGTACCAGCTAAGCTACGTTACTTGGTTGGTAAAAGCTGCTGCTCTCGAGAGACTCTTAATATGGAGCTTTCTGAAGCTGTTTCAGAACAGAACACTTGAAGAAACAGATTTATTTTTTAAGAATCCAGACTAGAAAAACGGTTTCAGATCCTACCTCTGTGGGTTGGATAGAGCTTACATGTGATCTGTTTAGGACAGATTCACAGAATCACACATAAACAGAATAAATTTGGTTGGAAAAGACCTTTGAGATCATCAAGTCCAACCTGTGACCTAACACCTCCTTATCAACTAAACCATGGCACTGAGTGCCACATCCAGTCTTTTCTTAAACACTTCCAGGGATGGCGATTCCACTGTCTCCCTGAGCAGCCCATTTACCCTTTCTGTGAAGAGCTTTTTCCTGATGCCCAACCTAAACCTCCTCCGTGTCCTCTTGTCCCGTTGCAGTTTGCGTGGGAGAAGAGCCCAACTCCCACCTGGCTACACCCTCCTTTCCCGTTCATGAAAGGGATTGAGAAATACCAGTTCTGTGGGAGAACTTGCCTCTGCTGGACTGGTTCTCAAGCCAGACCTTTGCTGAGGGCACTTTGATTCTTGCCATGGCATTTCCCTGCCTGGAGCTTTAGGAGGAATACATTTGGAGCACCCCTGTGACATGAATGAAGGTTGCTGCGGTGATCTTGTGGGCTCCTCCACTTTTTACCACCTCCATTTTTTAAGACTGGTCTTCTTGGGAAAGGGTGGGTATTCCTTCTTTCCTGTTGTACAGATAGAATCCTAGAATGGTTTGGGTTGGAGAGCGCCTTAAAGCTCATCCAGTTCCAACCCCGCTGCCATAGGCAGGGACACTTTCCACTGTCCCAGGCTGCTCCAAGCCCTGTCCAGCCTGGCCTTGGACACTTCCAGGCATCCAGGGGCAGCCACAGCCACTCTGGGCATCTGTGCCAGGGCCTCACCACCCTCACAGGACAGAATTTCTTCTTCACATCTGACCTAAATTTCCCCTCTCTCAGTTTGAGATCTGACCACAGTTAATAAATCTCTCATTGTGTTAAAGTTCCTGTTCAGTGAAGGTTTGTGCTTCACCTGCTTTGCTCACCAGGGCTGGTCGGTGTGGATTCATAGTATGCAAGTAGGGTCAGCTACTGTAGAGAGACATAAACTGTTAAGGTCAGGAGAGTGAGAGAACTGGAAGCAATTCTCACACAATGCTGTTTAAAATCTGTTCTGTGGCTCCAGTAGTTTGAGGATCCTGTTGAGAGAGCACGGGATAGAATAAGGTCAGAAATCTGATGTTTGTAGAAGTTTGTTATACAAAGAGTGGAAAGTGAGATAAAATTGTTGCAGGATTTGAGACTGTTGATACTCATTGACCAAGTTTCTCAGTGACTGTTGTCGTTTGATGGGAAAAGTTCTGTTCGGAAAACTGACTAGATTACTGAAACTACGAGCAGAAAAAATGATGAGTGATTAGGCCAAATGTGACAGGTCAGTGCTGGAAGAAAAGATGTGATAGGAAATCCAAATTGATAAATGGTTTGTTAGAATGGAAAACAGTACCCAGTGCCGTTGCAGAGGTCACTGCTTTTGTTTCCCTTGTGTGGTTGTCTGTATTGATTTGGCTACACAAATAATATACGATGCAGAAATAAAATTGTGCCATGAAGAAGTGACCTTATTATAAAGCAACAGTGTATATCTCACCACTCTCCAATGGGTTTCTCTCATGTCTGGAAATGAGGATTTAATTTAGATTTAATGTTGTTATAAATTAATTATCTATTATTAAATATACATTTGTAGAGCTTTAGAAATATGTAAGATGTAGGGTTGTTTAAACCTCAGTGAATGGTTTCTTAATAATTCATTAATATTTAACATATAATACATCAGAACTAAAGCTTGTGGTCTTACTTCCAATCTACCTGGGCAATGTAGGTTTTGTCACTCTTTCTTAGTTAGAAAAATTTACATGACAAATGTACTTGAGTTGAGAGTCCCGCCCTGACTTAATTCTCTGCAGTCTGGCTTACTCCTTGTGACTTTATTCAGGTGTGAAGGAGCTGCAATTCCTGCATTAAATGGGAAGCTCTTGGCTGGGGTTCTTTAGAGCAGCACATCCCCCCCTGCTTGCTTTTCATTGCCTGTTTAACACCAGCTTGCTGGAGTGATGGAGTGTAGAACATGTGATGCAGATGAGAATTTGCATTTGAAATCTGTAATTGACATGATCTTTTTTGTTTGTTTTACATACCAAAATGTGAGTTCTACTTCTCAGTTAAATTGGAGCAGCTTTTCCAGCATTGGATCAAAACTAGCAAATAACTTGTTAATGCTGATAGTACAGTTGTCTGTCAGTCTCTTTCATTCATTTTTGCAGGAATGGAAGTACCAGTTTTCAATTTGATACATGACTAGTGTGTAGCAAACACAAGGGCAAACGAGTTAAACTAATTAAACAAGCTGTAGGTTTCAAAGAATTAACAAACTCCTGACTTTGGTGCTATGTGTGGGAAGTTGTACCTCAGCATTTACCAAAGGTGGAAGCATTACCCCAAATACCAGCAACCATGCAGGAAGAGAGCATTAGTAAATCAAGCCATCAGACCAAATTACTTAATCTTACTATAATTTTTTTCCGTGCTGTAAAGTAAAGTAACAGGGTGGGAAAATGTCATATAAATTATCTGTACCTTTGAGTAGTAATTTCAAATAACTAAATTCAAATTCTAGTGGGAAAGGGGGGCTAATACTAAACTCATTTCCCATGTTATGCCCACTCTCTGTTAGTTCAGCTTCCTTTGCATCTCCTTTCTGTAAAGTAGAGGTATTTTGCCTCTTTTTTCCCTTGTTACAGTGGTGGTAGAGAGAGTTGAACAAGAATATGGACCCTGTACCTTGGGAGAGATCGACTGTTTTCCCAGGAATGTGTGTTAGAGAGGCTTTAGAGAAGAGCCATTGGGAATAGTACCTTGTGCCTTGGAGTGAAGTTTAGGAACTCAGGCAGCTAAAGCTTTTTGTCCTCTGAAAGTACACAGGTAAGGAGATAAAGTTTGGTTAAGGATGGCACCGAGTCTAGCAAACTGAGAGTTGAGTTGTCTGTGTGATGTAAAATGGATGAAAACTGAGAGACATTCAAAGCAGCAAAATGCCAGTGCATTTCTAATGAAGGTTGTTAATCCCTGGAATGATTTTCCATGGCAATGTTCTCTTCTCCAGCACCAGACTTGTGAAATCAGGACTGGGAATTTTTCTTGCAAGCAAGACGAGCCTGGAAGCAGAGGGTGGTGTGGCTCCTCCTGCCACGTGACAGGACAGTTCCATGTCTGTGGCAATAGTTTCCAGCTGTGATCAGCTCTTGGCTCATGCTCTAAGAGCAGAAACTCCTTTGAATTTTGATTCTGAGCACTGAGTTGGACACAGACAAGCAAATCCAGCTGCCGAATCCTGGGCTTCGGCTCCTGTCAGCTGTGGTGAGGCACAGAGTGGGAGTTCCACATGAATTTACACAAGATCTCTGTTCTATTGATATATGCTTGCTCATTAGCAGTTAGGTCAGGTAAAATTCTGAGTTTTCAGACTGTCCTTCGCTAGGAGAGATGAGAAACTCATTCAGATCTTATCTGTACTTTTGTCAAAAAGCTTCATGCTTTTTTTTTTCCAATCTGATGTAAATTTTTAATGACACCATTTTCACTTGCTGGTGAACAAGATCTTTTGCAGACATATTGGCTGTTTCATCAATAGAAGATAATGTCAAAAATCATTTCTGTAGTTATCTGAGATTGAGCAAATGATAAAACAGGCAAGGAAAGATTAAGGGAAAGATAATGCTCTTCACATTATAATGTGAAGAGCAGGTGCTGGCTAGTTCTGATTGAGCTTTTCTTTGGCAGAGGGTTGTGAGGAGGTAACTGTGTTTGCTTGTTGTGGTACTTTTCTCAGCAGAGCTGCTAGTCTCTCATACTGAAGAGTTGTGGCATTTATGCAGAAATCTGAGAACAAATACAACCTCATCATCAGGACAAGGGCCAAACTTTGGTCAAACATGGTCCAGCCATGATGTAATCCCTGGTTTGTCAATGATACAGGAAAACTCTCTGAAATGCAATCAACCTTTTTAATAAAACGTGTGAACATTTTCTTCAATTTGTCTTAGACTCCCAGTACCCCACCTGTGACATAGTGTGTTCTTTAGAAACACAGGATTTCAAACCAATACACCAGTGTTGGACACTGCTTAGAATGCTCATGTGGATTTTTGTTACATGTTCTTATTGTGTTCCATTTTAACTCATAGTTCTCTACTTGTCATAAATCCAATGATGTTTGGATGTGTCGCTGAAATTAGGTAGTACACATATATCTTAGAAGGCACAGAAGCTGTAAAGCACCAGAACACAAGAGAAAAGAAGTGGTGGCAGTGGAAAAGTAGAAGGAAACAAAAGGATAGAGGAGATAGTTTTATTTGTTTTGCTCCAGTTAAGGTTAGAATCTGTAGGCCTGGTGTCAGTGTAGGGCATGCTGAAGAGGATACAAGGCACTGCAATCCCTGCTTTTGGTGATACAGCATGTTCATTTGCAAATTAATGGGAAAATAATGCTGGGAACGTGGAGCAGGGTATGCACATCCTGCAGGTTGGTTGGTCGGTCAGGGGCAAAGAAACTGCAATGACCTGGCAGACTGGGGGAAGAGGTCTAATTCCAGAAGGGCAGTTCAGCAGCGTGGCAGTGGCCAAACCCTTCTCCTCTGAGTTCCCAGCAGGCTTGAATCAGCCATGGAGGTATTTTCAGTTCATGCCAGTGAGGTCTGTATCCTTGGGCATTGCTTTGCTTGAGTGAACAGCCTTCCTTAAAGAAAATGTGCAAATTTCAGAAGTAAATTACATCTTTCTCTGCCCCTAATGGACCGATGCAGGGGAAAAAAGAAAAGGTGAGAAGTATTCCTGCATTAAAATGGACCACTAGTTGTTAATATGCATAGTCTCAATCAGAGTAAGGATAATAGACAAAGAACAGACTGAAGAGATAATATCCTTGCTTTAAAACTGTCCCATCTCCTGTAGATATGCTTTTCCCTCCCTCGTGGCAGGGATGTCCTCTGCATGTGAATAACTTGCTAAGTTCAGTGCTGTCTCACTTCAGCTCTGGGTGAATTTTCTCTACTTTGATTTCCCGGATCAACCAGTGGATGGATCGGGGCTGCAAATTCCAAACTTCGGGATTTTAAGTCAACTTTTAATCAATGGATTTTTGAAACAGGGTAGCAGTTCCAGGAAACTTCCAGTGAGATAAAGAGTATCACTAAGAAAGCAGGCCAGAGCCTATAGCTGTATCAGAATGTTTGTATATACTCTCTCAAGGTTTCATCAGCCTCTTTGTGCTCTTGATGACTTAAATACTTCAAGTACATGTATTTTTTAAGTGAAGTGAGAAGCATTCCCTCTCTTCCTCATGACAGAGGCAGGGGAACAAAAGGTATTGAAGCCTTCTCTCTCCTTGTTTTATTATTTTCTTCACCCCTAATGAGCTTCAGAAGCTGTGAGACCTAAAAGGCACAAAAAGTCAGCAGGATCCAATACCTGCCAGACTACTGGCACTTAGGTTTTGGGATATGGTGACATGGGGAAAGGAAGGGGTCTGTGACTGAAAGAGGAAAAAGAGATTTTTAAGCTGGATCACTGCTTCCCCAGATACTAGGCCTGCTCTGTTCTGGGATTTCAGCAGCTATTGGAAGACAAGTTTCTTTAACATTCAGAAGCTGCATGGATAAGGCAGTAAATTCTGGAATGTTCTATCAGACAGAAATCTGGGAGAAGGAAGAGCTGTTTTACTAAACTATCATTTTCCTTGATATGGGCTATGCTGTACTACAGAATAATCCTAATAAACGAGCAGTTGGAGAGCCTGGGTTGCTCTGAGCAGAGCCCTCACCGTGGTGCTCACAAAGGCTGACTTCCCTTGGCTCCTCTGCAGCCACTGGAGTGGCAGAGATTCCTTTGGCTGGCTGTGGATATGGAGGAGAGTAGTGACCGTGGGTGAGTTTGGAGCTTCTGTGCTGAAGTTTTCTTCTCAGAATGGCCTCCGGGGAAATGCTGGCAGTGGGATGATGGCTAGAATTAAGGGGAGTTGCAAAATAGTCCGGAGTTTCTCTCTGCTTCACTTGGTAACATAAAAATGACTGGGAGATGACTGATAAGTTACTAACGTACAAGAACTTCTAGGTATAATACCATATAGGAGATGATCCTGTATAAACCTGTGTCAGAAACAGGGTATCAGTTTTATGTGAGCTTTTTCCCCAATAATCAAATGGGATTTTCTAATGACTGATGTAATTTGTGTAGGATGTTTAGACAGTATGCTGTGCCTGTAAAATAATAGTGATAAATCCAATAGCAGCATCAGGCATACTCAAAGAAATTCCTTATACCCTGCTCTTTATCTGCCTTCAATTTTCATCTGTATTTATGAGCCCTGGCTGCATTTATTCCCTGCTATGCTCCACAAAGATAAATTCTGCATATTTAGAACTCAAGTGATGAGTAGCTAAAATCTGTGTTGAAGTTAACAGCATCATGGCCGTTACTAGTGTTCTAATAAATATCTAAAATGCTATATTTATATAAACATTTATGGCAGTGCAGAATGAAATGTGACTATTTTGATTTAGGCTTTGAAGAAAAGATTTGTAGTTGTAGGTGTGTGTGAATACATGAATGATATATGGGTGCGTATTTCCAAACACATCCTGCTACAAGTCTTCCATGCATTCTCATCTCAAACATAGGTCCAAAAGATGCTTTAATGCCACCACTTGATAAAAAATCTCAGCCAAAACCCATGTAAGCTCTTATTACAGAACGAATGATTGGATATGACAAAAAACTTGAAGATTGGGAGCACAGTGTGACAGTTTTGTTCTCATCTGTTTATCATGTCCCATTTTGTTATCACAGAATCAGGGAATTGTCTGGGTTGGAAGGGACCTTAAGGATCATGTCATTGCACCCCCTGCCATGGGTAGGGACACCTTCCACTATCCCAGGCTGCTCCAAGCCCCAGTGTCCAACCTGCCCTTGGACACTTCCAGGGATCCAGGGGCAGCCACAATTTCTCTGGGCACCTATGCCAGGGCCTCCCCACCATCACAGGGAAGAATTTCTTCCATAGATCTAATCTAAATTTCCCTTTTTTCAGTTTTGATGTTTGTTTTTTCTCTTTTGCCTGTGTCCAGTGCTGAACCTTAGTCTGACTTATATCCAGGGGCTTGTTCCCCTTGGAGAGGTGCTTGGACAGAGGTTGGGGCTCCCTTTAATGTACACAATTTCTTTTCATAAAGGAGAAACATAAAGTCATAAAGACTTCAGAGGAGGGAATCTGGTTCAGAATGTCAGACTTGGTCCCCAAATACAGTCCTTGAAGGCTCTTTACTGTGAAATACTCCTGGAGCTTGAGAAAGCAAATGCTTGCTGCCCCAAGTGATTCAAAGCTGGAACAGGAAAGAGTCCAGTGTTCTCAACCAGTTAAACAAAATATCTGCTCTGTGCTCCTTAAATCTTCTGAACAATTACTTTCAGGAAAGACTGACATTCCAATAAAGCAGTCAGAAGAGGTGGGTATAAAAAGAGAGATCAATGCATTTCCCAAAGAAAGATGGTGATTTGGGAAGTAAAGTAAAAGTGAAGGACATGAGGTAGAAGAACCTTCCTCTTGCAGCTCTTTAAAGGTGGGCAGTCCACCTGTGCAGTCTACAGGCACAGTCATGTATGGGTCTGGATATTTCTTATGTTGAATAGCTCAATTTCAGCAAACACTTAACTGGAACTTAAGTGAATTACAAGCACTTTCCACCAGTGGAATTTGGACAGTGTTTAAAAAAACCCCAAAAAACAGAAGGGAGAACACAATTTTCATACAGGTTTTCTCCTGACAGTTATTTAAAATACTCCTGGACATTCCTTCATGTTCTCTATTTTCTGTATTTATAAAAATCTGCCATGGACACCTACTACAGAGCAAAATGTTCTGGTTTTGTGATACACTGTGTATTCTCTGCGTGACCCAGCTCCCACTGAATGTTTCAGTGCTCCCAGATTTCATGCAGGCTCTACCTTGTGTTTCCCAAGCGATGGAACAGGCCCTGCCATGGCTTGTGCTGCTCCTGGGTCTGACAGCGAATGAACAGCAAACAATGCCAGCAAAGCAGGGCCTGTTTCTATTGGGGAAAAGCGTGTTTTCTTGGTGAACAATTTCATGTGCACAGGCATGATGAGGCAGCTGACTGCCACTGGTTGCAGGGAAGCAGGCTGGGTTCATTGCTTCTAACAGGAATTCTTTCTGCAGAGAGAAATTCTCGAGCTAATGGTGATCGTTTTGGTATCAGAGCTGTCCATCAGCACCCATGGTCATTACAGCTCTAGTTTCCCTTATTTAAAGCAAAATATTACTGTTTCCAAAGAAAATGGAATTATTGCTCTTTTGCTTGCTGAACTGGCTTCACTTGTGAGTTCAGTCTAGTGGGTTTAACTGGCTTTGTGTCACAGATAAATCAATCTACATTATATGGGGCCTGACTTGGCATAGTTTAAAAAGAATGCTAACCTGTTTATTTAAAGCACAAGCCTCAAAACAGAGTCACTGTGCAAGCTCTTAACAATAGCATTCCTTTTTTAAGTGGAGGCAGAAAAGAAAAATCTCAGCCTAAAAACAGCAGCAGTGCAAGAGATTTTATTGGAACTTTTCAGTTTTAGAGGAGGAGAAGCCCATAAAAAGCCTTTGTATTGATGCTGTAATCCCAGAGATTTCAGTAGTTATTCCTAGTCAGATATATTAACAGGGAGTTAAAATTGAGAGTTCTTAGTAATTTATAGTGAAAGCATAGCAGAGTGGTAGTTCTAAATTATGCTATTCAGGTTTAAAACTAGTTTTAAAGAAATCCATTGTGCACTGTGTGTGCCTAATGGTAATAAAGATGCCATAGATTTTTAATCAATACGTATTCATGTCTAGAATGTTAGGCTGTAATAATTTTCAGAGCTGTACTCAATATTTTTTTCTTTATCCTCATTTATTTTGCTGAGTGAAACGGGGACTCCTACATTCTTAAAAAAAAGGGGTGTGAGTAGAACATACTTTTAGAGGCATTGATATAAGAGGCAGTGTGGGTAAAGAAAAAGCAATTTTGACATTAGGTACCTGTTTGTCCTCATGAGCCTTGGCCAAAGTGAAAGCTGTGTTTGCTGTGTAGTGATGTTGAACTGCTGAGTGGACCCAGACACAGACTGCAACCCTGAGGTCATTTTGCATATTGAAAAGTTGTGGCTAGTTGACAGTTTGCCCATCTCTGGATTAAATGTGGAATTGGTGGTAATTGTGTATCTGTGAGATCAGCTGTGAGTTAAAATTTGTGTTTACTCATGATAAAAACTCCTAATCTGCACATAAATAGGGCCATTTGTCAGTATTCAAACACCCTCAGATTAGGAGGAGAGAGGGGGAAGGGCACTGTGTTCTTGAAAAAGAAAAATATGAAGCAAAGCAGGGTCTTGCTGTGAATAACATCAGATGAATCCTTGGGGAGCAGCATTCTGTGAGCACCAGGCACTCTGGAAGTTGTGACTGTCAAGCTTTGCACAGCAGAGAGAGGCTATTGAAACATCCACAAATTTGCTTTCCTGCCTGGTTGTTTATCTTGTATGTTTTAAATACTAAGATTATCGTTCCGGGATTAGCAGAATCCGTCAGATCTCTGAAAGGGCAGCTTCAAAGTCGGCTGAACCGCCGCTGATGGAAAGGGTGAGGAATGCAGAATGTGGGAAGCGTCCATCAGGAAAGAATAATGCCTCAATAACATGGATTTACAAGCAGGAGCTACTTAGCAAACACTCAAGGTTGTAATGAATCCTGTTTGGATATACAGATAAAAACTCCAAGGAGGGGAAGGTTGAGATGGGAGCTTGCAACCGTCCAAGAGCTTGGCTTCAAAGCTCAATTTCTTTACATCTCCTACCAGGTGGGTCAGTGCCAAGAAGGGAGATACAGGTGGTGTTTGTCAGCTGTACTCCATGGGCCACAACTCCATTTCCTTCCCCTTTCTGCTGCACTCTCCAGTCAGGGGTGTGAGACCGACTGTGTGCTCACCTAAATCAGGAATTTGGCTGTAATACACACTCTCAGGGCACTGTGGGAATTGCAGATGTCCTGATGTTTTGGAGTGCATGGAATGTACAGGCCCCACTGCTGAGCATCCTTGTCCATCTTGGAATGCTAACTTTGAGCTCAGCCTCAGTTTTGGTGTGTTGGAGTTGGTGTTACGTGTCTCTAAGTGTGAAAACACAGTACACATTAAAAAAGAAATACATATCTATTATTCATTTCTCCTAAGGGAATACTGGAATCTTTCTTTCAACTTTTAGCCGCAGATACACAGTTTCTAGTTTAAGCAGCAGGATTTTCGTGTTGTGATTTTATTTTTTTTTTTTTGCTCCCACAGCCTCTCCAGCTGATGCCTTTTCCACTTATTAATTGGGTATTCTGTCCTCAGCTGAGGGAGGGATGTAGGATAGCAAATTAATTATATGGGGTTGAATTATGATTCAGGGCCATGTTTCTTGGACTGCTAAGTCTGTTTTGATGAGCATGAAAATCCAGAAACACCTTGCAGAGATTGTTTCCATCCCCTGGAGTAGATTTAGTAGTGTGTAAAGGAAAGCAGTGGCTGTATCAGAAGTTTCCTGTTGGTGGGTTAGTGGTGGAGCTGCAGGAATTGTGAGCTAGGATTGCATTTGGCTGTCCATTAATTATGCTGGACAGGCAGGACTGACATGGAACTGCCTCTCCTTGCTTGAGTCTAGCTTTCCTGAGCCTTTTTAGTCCTCCATGCTTTAAAAACTTACTTTAAGATGTTGGGGGCTTTTGATAGTGCATTTTTTGTCTCTTCATCAACATTGCTTCTGGAATCAAGTTTAAGTGGGCAGTAGTCTGAGATGGGCAAATGTCAGGAATTGCAGTCATAGAGGTGGCTGGGGGACACTAATGTAACAAAAGTAAGTGGATTAAGCCCTTAATGCCACTAGAGAAAAAAAAGAAATTTGTGTGTCCAGCTGCCTGTGAAGCCAAACAGTTTGTTAGGTGCATATGCAAAAAAGGATTGGATTAAAAGCAAAATGGGAGAAGGTTTTGTGACTTCAGCAGCAGCTCTGGTCAGTGCCACCTTGCAGTGATCTGTGTTAATAACCCCAGTAATGGGCCAGCAGAAAGGTAAACAGCTTAATGGAATTGATCAGGGTATTACAGGTAAGGCTCTGCAAGCATGCAAATGGTAGAGAACTGAGGCAGGAGAACTGATGGTATTTCCAAAATCAGCCCAACAAACACAAGTGAAAATAACCCCAGTGATGGGGTGGCACCCTGAAAAGTGGGCTTAGGAGATAATCCACACGTGATTGAAAGCGGTGGTGAAGTGATATCGGGGAGCTGTGGCTACAGAGATTTGGCATCTGGTCCTGGAGCAAATAAACCACAGGATTGTTGACTTTGGGGCTTAGCTCAGCAGCAGAGGGAGGAGAAGCTGCTGGGTGTGTGACCACATCCAAGGCTGAGATGTGTGGGACTGACAGGATTTGATGCAAGGGTAGTGGATTTAGAAGTCAATGCAACTGATCACTATTTGAGTGGAAAATAGAGATTTTTCTGTATTTCACTGATTTGTTTAGCATTTTAAAACATTTTTTTCTTGCACATTGTACTGTTCCTTTCACACTTCCTTTTCAAGCTTGCTTCATAGTGTCTTTAGGTGGTACCCCCAGAAAATTCAGGTGTAATATTGCATATTTCACATTAGCAATTAAAATGCTTGTTTGTTGTAATCATTGAAAATTATTTTCTTTTTTCAATTCCCTACTAAAAATGAGGACATTCTTTTAAAGTGAGTGAGAGTTGACATGATGAACCATTAAGATCCATTTTGAACCCGCCTTGTACTCTATATAAAAATAGAAGGACTGCAAACTTCATTTTATTTTCTTCAGTACTCATTATATCCCCTTTAGAACCATTTCCTTGTTATGGTCTATTATGTAAATACTATTTGGACTATTTTTAGAGTACACAGTACTAAAAAACTCCAGTTACTTACTTTGACAACTGTTATGCTAGTTATTAACATGCACTTTAAAGCTGGGAGTTCTCCTGCCTGTTTAGTCAGTGGTTTGCTGGTGTTTGTTTAAAATTATATGACTGCTCATACAGCATACAAATGAGCTTAAAAAATTCCTCTGCTCAAGAACATTAGCCAGTACAAGCTCCATGGAAGTCTTTGAATGGCCAGCGTTTTTCATAGTTGCCTATTAAAGGCTTTCTTGCATCAGCAATGTAGAAGGACGTGTAAACAAAGAGGGGCATTGTTTGGGGTGGATATGCCAGATTCTTTAAGCCCTGCTCTCAAAATCACAGAGTAACCACTGGGGTTAGAAAGGGCCACGTGTTTTAAGGCCAGATTCCTTGGAGGAGGAGTAGGTGGTACTGGACTTGTGTTCCCCAAACATCATAACCCATTTCCCATCCAGACAACATTCCCCTTCCTTTATTTGCAAACTTAGAGTTTCCATCTGAAGGACTGTGAACTGCAGTAGGCCTTTGTGTTCGTGTTTTCGCTGCGAAAACGTGGTAGTGGTGCTTTAAATACTGAATGTGGAGTAGGAGGCTTTATCAGAGGTTGTGTAGACACACCTTCATGCACCAAAGCAGGTGAGATGGTACTGCTTCATGAAAGGTTGTAAAAAGAATAAAGGGTTGGATAAAATAATTTCATATTTCTGAGGGAGACTCTGAAATTTTCAGTTGCTGTGTGGTACATTTTTATTAATAGGCCATAATGTACCTTTCATCATCATTCATATGTAACTGAGGGAGGCTTTTAGAGCACAGCAGTGACATTTCCACAATCCTGACTACAGTTAACCTATTTCTTGTGCTTACCAGGCAGTGGTTTCAGCACCATCAGTACTCTACAGTTGTCATGCTGTCTTTTTACCCATCTTTCCAGCAACTGTCCAGCCATTGTTGGAAGGATGTTAAATGCTCTGAGTGTGTTCGTGTTGGTAAGTTGTTGATATGCTGTGAAAATGCCTCATTTAAGGTATTGCTTTGAGGTTTTCTTTGGAGGGAGCCTGATTTCTCCATTGCCTTAGTAGGTGATCTCCAAATTTTGCCTGTGAAGTTCCCTCTCACTTCCTCCATACTCAGAAAGGCACATTATATTGATACTTTGAGAGCTTTTCATTGATTTGGTTTCTCCTAAATGCATGAGCCCATGAGTTGATGTAGGTGGAGCCAAAGTCAGCGTAGGCAGAGCTCTTGCAGGAAGCTGCAGATACCTGTGTCCTCATTTTGCCATTGCAGATTTGCATTTGCCATCAAAGTGCATGTTGTGTTTCCTTGTCCACACGACTCCTCACATGTGCATGGTGGTTTGTCAACAAAAATAGAATTGGTATAATGATTAAAAACAAGTAAAGCCCTACTGTGTGTCAGTGTGTTTGCCCTGACTTCCCATTTGGGCTGGAATTCCGGTCATAGGCAGCTAATGGGCTTTCCAAGTGGTTGTGTTTTATGTACCCAAGCATTCTTTGGTCTCTCACCCTATCTGAAAGTGAAGTGTCTGGTTCTGATTGCTAGAACCCCCCTGATCGCTGCGGGAGTCATTGGTGGCCTCTTCATCATCGTCATCGTGGGCCTGACCTTTGCTGTGTATGTTCGGCGCAAGAGCATCAAGAAGAAGAGAGCACTGCGAAGGTTCCTGGAGACTGAGGTGAGCCCGGGCTGCTTCTCACAGGCTCTTTGGAGAGAGAATCAGGGCTGTTCTGCTTTTTTATTAGAGATGTTCAGGTCCTCAGTTACCAGAGAGGCTTGTAGAGATCCTTCTGCTAACTCGTGCAGTCTAAACTGCTGGAAAGAATGAAGCTATTTCAAGGTGCTGGTTTTCTGCACAAATACAGATTCATGGCTTTTGAAGACCAGAAGGAGTTCCCCATGAACACTGGAAGGCATGTCCCACCAGATTTCTGAACTCCCATCCTGCTCTCCACTGAACTTCTATCCCAGTTCATCAGTACATTTAGCAGTTCTCGTGCTTAGATATTACAGGGTTTCATTCTGGGCATACTTAGGTTCACTTCTAAGGCTAAAGTAAGTTCTTTCAGCAAGCTCTGGTACAAACTTCATGCTTAAATGCAGAGATTGTAACCTCGTGTTGTTCCCAGTTCCTACAATGCCTTTGTGGTTCAGATTTTCTCAAAGCCTGTAGTAATGATCAGTAATAATAATGTATTTTGTTGAGCCAAGGTACTTCCCAGAGCTTAACCAATTGAAATTCACAGTTCTGCAGGCAAAAACACATAGTAGAGCTGTAGCCGAGTGCTGTAGCCACTCCATCCTGCTCTTTGAAGTGTCAGTAGTGGAAGGGGCAACCTAGGAAGTATATTTAAATATCACATTAAATGTATATCTATCAGCTACTGCAAAGGTGATTACTGCCATCTCCTCAGTCCCATACTTGAGACACTTTGCAAATGATGGTATTTTTAAATTAGGGTGCCCCTTTGTAAGATAATAAAGCTTGGAAATGCTGTTAGCTAGTGCCTCTTTGATAAGGCTTTATTAACAGTACTGTTTTCTGTTCCAAGGGTTTTGCTCCCACTCATCTCCACTGTAGAGCCTGGGAGTAAATGATTTATGCATCCCCAGTCTGTTTGCACAAGTATCTGCATATTTGGCTAGAATTTGGGTTGCTTGTTAAATACTGTTCAGCTGTATAGAAAGCTTAACAATACTCAGTGCCTTTAGATGAATAAATCTTGCCATTGTATCAGCCCCTACTTAAGCATAAATTATTTTAAGCAGGTAGTCCTCATTGCATTGGCTTTGAAGTCCAGATCTCATTCTCCATTTGGTCAGATAAAAGCTGTGGCTGGCAGTAGTCCCAAGGGGCCAGGGCCTCCTACTGAACATGTGGGGAAGCTGTTGTCTTGGCTGAGAAACTGAAGATTAAGTCAGGAGTATCCTGAAATAAACACACAAGCAATTAGCTTCAGTTGAAGTCTCTCTTCCTAGCTGGAGGCTGCAAGAGGACTTACTTTTTCTGTAGATCATTCTCCACTAAATTCTTCAAGCCTGGTTTTAGACCCCCACAACACATCTCCACCTCTCCCTGCCATTCCTGTGCTGGCTGGCAGACTGTGGCACAGAACCTCTTTTCATCCTTCACAAACTGAAAATACAGAAGTGTACTGCCAGTGTGCCTAATTTTCTTTTGCAGTAAACCTTTCTTTTGTGGTATAAGTACTGGACATCTAAAGTGGAAAGGAGGAGGGAGAAATCACTCTATAATAAAGTGCAGCTTGCAGATTATTTCTGTGATAACCCAACTTGTTGCTGTTTGGTTTTGTTGTGTTTTGTTACTCCATTAACTTCCACGTACTGGTTTATTTTTACCTGAACAAAACTAATTAGTCTGGTCAACTAATTAAATAATTCATGATGCTCAAAGAGCCATAGAAGTAGTTCTCAAACTGCAGAGCACGGTGCATTTAGCCTTGTAAACAGGCAGCTTTGAAATGCTGCAGTGGTTTCAAACCAATTTGAGTAGGAGGAGCCCTGAATTATTCTCCTCTTCCTGTAAAGGAACAGAATGTTTTTCATTGTTTATAGTATTGTCCTCTTCATGTATTTTAAATTTACTTTTAAAGAAGTGGGTTTTTTCTGATGGTATGAGATCTGAGGTAATTTTTAACTGAATGTGCCATTGTGTCTCGTTTACAAAGTTTCTTGGGACATATTGAGCAAATTGTTTAATTGCAGTAAATTAGTGGCTGTTATAAATTAGTTGTCTGCTCTAAGGTGTTTTCTCCCTAAAGCTGTCCTCCTGTGTGGTAAAATGGAATTTCAGAAAAATTGTCCCTTCCTCAAAACAGAATAAGAATGTGATGAGCCATTTAGTCCAAGCTATTAAAAAGAAATATGGCCAACTTAAAAGACACTAAAATAGGCAAAAATAGGATGTGGTACACTGATAATAAATGCTGTATTTCTGTCATGTAGAAAATATTTATGCTGCCTCCATTATCAGAAGTCCTTGGATGTGTTACTCTGACACCAATTCAATTTCCAGTTCATAATTCCATCATGCAATTTGTGGTGGAAATTATTATATGTTTGAGTGAGGACTTGCTTTATCAGGTCTCTTGGATTCGTGGTGTTGCTCGTCTGCTTTTGCAGATGAAAAACCTCTCCACGAGCTGGCAGGGCAGTGGTCGATAGACCCCAGTACTTAGTTTGTTTGGCTGTTCTCAGTATAAACTTCTGGTGAGTCTTCATGTTTGGCAGTGTTTGAGGCTCTTGGATTTCCCTTCTCAGCTCGTGGAGCCCCTGACCCCGAGCGGCACGGCGCCCAACCAAGCCCAGCTGCGCATCCTGAAGGAAACGGAGCTGAAGCGAGTCAAGGTCCTTGGCTCCGGGGCCTTTGGAACCGTGTACAAGGTGAGAGTCTTCCCCACACAGCCCCGAGTCCCTCCTTTAACTGGGGAGCAGTCAAATTCTGCATTGCAGCACAGCAGCCTGGCCTGTGGCTAGGTTCCTGAGCCCTGGGAGAGAAAGGACTCTGGAATTGTGTGCAGAGAGCACATCCTCATGATCAAACGGTGACGTGCAAATATTATTTCTTGGTGAGCAAAGATGTATCAGCCCAAATCATTTTTATGGGCGAGAGGATTCCGCAGGCTGGGCTGTCCTGCTGGCGAAGTGCAGCACCAAGGTTTGCCCTTCTGCTCTCACATAAGAGCAGGACGCATTTGGAAAGCTGGATGAATGTTGTCTTTCATTTCACAAGTGTCACGTGGATCTTGTAATAGCAATAAGGCCTAGTAAAGCAATGCCATTGCCTAAAATGTAACACTTCTTGTTTCTTCCATTTCAATAGAAAAGATGAGTTATGTCAGTGCACCCTTTAACAGCTGGGATGTGAGAGCGGAACCCACAGTGGAAAAAGTACTTCTGTTAAAGATGTATTTATTGGTTAAGATCTCTTGGTCATGTCCAAATCTCAGAGGCATGAAGTGGGCAAGTCAAAGCAATTCCCCAGCCCTTTGGGAACAGCCCAAACCTGCCAAATCCAGGTGGTGGATGAGAGCTCCTGCATCTGTCCTCAGAGTGGGGAGGAGAGGGAGGAAGCCCAGACCAGGTCACTGTAGCTACAAGGTCATGGGAACAGATTTATGAATAACCAGTTTGAATATACTTAGATGACAATGAAGTGATAGAGATGGATGCCATGAGATTGACAAGAACACAGCAATAGTAAAGAAGGATGGAAAAGTAGCCCGAGACACACACTTTGTGAATTTTAATTTTAAATTTTGTTTTAACCACCTAAGTTTTTGATTCTCAGGTACTAAGTAATTAGACAAACAGCCCCTGAATGTTTCACTCTAAATGTAATATTCTCAGGGTATTCTGTTCCCGCATGATGTTATGACCTGCTGATAATCAGTTTTCAGAGTTTAGTGTTGGCTTCAAATTTGAGCATCAGAAACCAGACAGGAAATCCAGATTTTTGTTTAATTTTATCCGAATCAGTATCAAAATTTTATCTGAGTCAGTAGAAAAAGTGCATCAATGCCATGCTGCCAGTTGCTCTTTAGAAACCCTGTTGCACACAAGAAAATCAAGGATGTGCACTGATACAAAATGTTTCATTTTACATCAGAATTTATTTTTGATGTAAGTAGTTTTATGGGATTTTTATTATTTTATGACTTTGTGTATTCTCAGTTCTGATTCTCATAAGTGATCTGCTTAATGTGACAGAATGTGTCAAAAAGAGCTGTAACTCTGAATCAAGGTTTTCTGGTTGTTGTCTGATTAGTCTTCCATCACCTTTTTGTCTTTTTCTAGGGGATCTGGGTCCCTGAAGGAGAAACAGTAAAGATTCCTGTGGCCATTAAGATCCTTAATGAGACCACTGGTCCGAAAGCCAACGTGGAGTTTATGGATGTAAGTAAGACACGATCAGTGTCTTTGGGTTTTGGCAGGGGTGGTGTCTTTCTGTAGCCCACAGAGGCTGTAAAGAGAAATTCCTGCCAGTTTTATTTCCTTATATTTAAATTGCAGAAGGAGGCTTGTACACAGGACCTGGCAGGGCTGGGTTTTCCACTGCGTGTGCCCCAAGATACTTAGAGTTTTCTTATGAATTGTTTTCCCATCAGTGTAAGACTAAAACTCCTCTGTCTCATGGGCCAGGTACTGTATCCTTCTGTGGCAGAAAGCCATGGAAGAGAGAGAAGGAGTTGCAGGGGAGCATCTTACCATGTGTGCAGGTCTGTACTGGTGCAGAACTCACAGGAACAGAAATTCTGCTCAGTTCTCCCCCACTTTGGTGTTCTGAGAGCTGGCAGCAGCAGCAAAGCATAACGGGGAGAGGAGGAAAGTTAAAATATGCTGGATTTAAAAGCCCTTTTGCTTTACTAATCTGAAATACCCCGAATAAGAGGTCAAGGTGGTAATTTCCATGAATGTTCTACAATCACAGAGGCTTTGGCCTCAGTTTTTACCTCTGTGTCAAGATCAAGGCTCACCGACATCGTGAACGTCTATATCTTATTCAGTGACAATTTTTTGACAAGTCATAGAAATTTGCACTCTTTTTGTAAATTCCTCTTCTGAACTTGAAAATTACATAGGACTTCTAAGTCTTGCAGATCTGTTCAGTGTATAGGCCTAATTTGTTAGCATTAATGAGACTGTAAGCCACAAGGAGAAGGTACTCCCATTACATAGTCTATTCTTCCAGCTAGAAGTGAACAGAAATGTGCAGTTACAGATTTATCTGTTTCATGGTGAGTTCTTAGGCAATTGAAGGAAGTCTGTGTAGAGGAAGGCATTTCCTGTGCTTTTGACAGAGCACTGCACATTTATGTTGGTTAGATCTTTTCCAGCCTTGGCGATTCTATCATTCTGTGGTTCTATTGCATTCAGTATTTTTCTGATATTCATCTTGCACAAATACTAAATAGAAAGGCAGTTTTGGCCCTGTTTAAAAGGAATTAATTGCACTAAAGAGATAACAAGAATTAGATATTTTTGCTTAATGGACAAAGAGTGTTGCTAATAACAGAGCTGCCCAAAGATGAGAGGTGGGATCCAGTGAATTGGATGTCAGTAGGCAGTGATACAGATTCCAGCCTAAAGGTGAGGGAATTGTTATCACTGGAGGACAGTCAGTGGAACTGCACAACTTGCACCAGCTCAGGATCTGACCCCTGATCTGATAGAGAAATAGTAGTAATATCTCCTCATCTGATACTGATTAACCTCGAAGCAAAGAAAACAGAAGGTCCTTGGTAAAAGGCGAAGTTGCTTGTCTGAGGTTTCATAGCTCAGATTAGGTCAGTTTAGTTCACTGGACCATACTTCCCCCCAGTGTTTGCATCAGAACATCTGATAAATAGCTCAGAAATGAAGGAGGAGTTTTGGGAACTCTGGAGATTTTGATTGTACAGTTACTCTAGGAAAGGTTTCTCTTTAAATTAACAGTTTCTCATGAGTTTCTGACCCAGTGGTAGCAAGGTGAGAGAAAAGTTAAAGTTGTTTTTAGTTCTTGAGGTTAAAAATAACCCATAGGTCTTCTTTAATCATAATAAAAAGAATTAGGCTTCATCATTAGTTGATGCAAGTGGCAATAAGAAGAAATAATAAGTTTTCTATCAGTGCTGCTTTTGATACATGTGCAGTGGTCTGTAATCCTCTTCTGTGCTGCATTGATGAAGATGATTAAATTTCATTCTTGTGAAATAATTGCTCATCCAATTATACAGAGATTCTTGCCATCCTTACCTCCTAAACCAGTTGTTTAGTTCCTGAAGCAATACATTTTTAAAGAGAATGACCTGAGCATTATTTATGGTTTAACGTGACTACTCCTCCCTGTCCCGAAAAAGACATAGTTTCAAACATTTAAAAAATTTAAGCCAAAATTTAAATTATGAGGAGATAACCTAAATGTCTTTCACTGAAGTGTAAGTTAGAGTAAAAAAATGTGTTTTACTCATTCTCATTCCAAGACTTCACTCAGTATAGCTTTCATGATAAAACTGGATGCTGTTTACTGATCTTATTTTATGAGAAAAATTTAAATGTACATCTGAAAGCAAAATGCATCAGTTGTACTTCAGTAAAAAGAGTATTATGCATAATGACTGTTGGTTAAAAGCACTTGTATCAGATTTTTAGAGGTGTATAGGTGGCTAAATGCCGTTACGAACATGGTGGGGTTAATTCTTTCTGAAATCAGGGTCTGACATGTTGGTAGTGAATAGGAAGAGGTTAGTGGGAAGGTGTCATTATATGAGTCACACCCTTGGCTTTCGTTTTCTGTCCTTGTCAAGTGCAGGTGTGCTTTTGTCAGCAATTGCTTCTTCCTGGATGGGGAATGTCCTTGGACTTGTAAGTAAAAGTTAGCGCTGCTTTTAGAAAGGCTCTGGGAAATGGAAAGCCTTTGGTAAACAGCAGTTTGTGTGCAGAGGGAGTGCTCGGGACACTTCAGTGGCCACAGGAATAGCTGGTGTAGGTGCTAGTGGCACTGACCATAGAGCTGATTAAAACTTCTAATGTTGGCAAAATGCAAGTCTCAAAGTGCTCTGCGAGCTCCTGAAATTCTGCTAAATGTTATGCTGAAGGAGCAAAGAACAACGATTTGGCTCCTGGGCTGTCATTTCAGCAGCCTGAAGCCCTGCTAATGGAGCAGTAATGACTATAATGATATAATGTCTGATGTCAGCCCTGCACTGGCCAAGCACCTCCCCTCAGGGGATGATGAATTGGCCATCATCCACAGCCCGTACTTGGGATTTTTCTTGAGGGAGCCGCAGCGGCGTCTATTTTCCAGGCTTTCTCCACCCATTCCCAGCTAGCCCTTTCCCTTTGCTCCCTGTGTCCATCCCTAGTTTTTATCACTGCAGTAGGTCTGTGCCTGCTACAGCAACACAAGCTGGAGTCTGCAAAGTAACCTGGACCAGGGCACAGCCAGACTGCACGGGAGGCCTTCTATGCATTTATTTTCACCCCACACAGGTCGCTGTTACTGTTCTGTGAAATGTCGGTTTACTCTGTTTCCCCACACATTTTTTGGTGCATGTTGTGTCTGGGATAATTTCAGAGTCTGAAGGATTTCCCTCGCACTTCCTTGTCCCCAAAAGGGAGCTGGAATTTCAATTCAGAGTGCAAGTGCTCTTGCTACTGCTCTGCCTGCAAGTGTGTCTGGGAGAGAGTCACCAGCTGGACAAAGGCTCATCAGGAGGGAGTTCTATCCTGATCCAGAATTTATGGGGGTCCTGAGTTTTGTGGAGGGAAGAGAAACATTGAGGGAAAAAGGGAAATGTGCAGCCAAGAGGCTGCTTGATAGTAGAACAGGGACTTACAATTTCACTTGGGAAAATAATTTCACCTCCTCAGCCTCAATTTATTTGACTGTTATGATTGTCTGATAAGTCAAGTAGCCATTGGCCTGGTCAGATGGTTTAACATCAACCCAGATACTCGACTGACAATGTAATAAATTCTACAGTCATGCTGCAGTTGGAGAGCATAGCAAACAGCCTTTGAGGCTGAAAACATGTCCTTAAAAAACTTGTCATGGGGAAACAGACAGTTGGTGAGGGCCTTTCCTCTGAGCTTGATGTTTCCAGGAAGTAATCCTGTGAGCTATGGTTATGTCCAGGATTTTGATCCACTTACAAGTTTAATCTATCCTCTCTGAGCTTAAATGCTCCATTATCTGTTAGAATATAATTAGAGGCTGCAAGCACAAGTCAGCATACACAGAGTTCCTTGGGAGTCCCTGAGCTCATTGAGATGAAGACAGTTTGACTGATGGTGGTCAGCTGATATTGGGCCAGAAGCTAATAATAGAAGGCAGCACTGCTTAGCTAGGTGAGAAAGTTAACTTGGGAAAAATTAAACTGAAGGCTTTGGGATTTATGGTTGGAAATAAATTTCCCATTCTCATTTGTTTCCTGGTAAGAGAGCTTCAGAGGCAGTTGGTTTCTTTTATGGTTTTATAATTAAGATCTAGGGGCTTCCTGGCTTGGGCTGTGCTCGCTGCAGTTGCTGCTGTCTGCAGTGGCAGCGCTGGAGTGTGGGAGGACATTTGTCACGCCAAGTGCAGAAGTGGTAAGTGACAGTGACCTCCACCAGACATGCAGCAAGCAAATTAGGGCTGCATGTAGGGGACTGACACCCACATCTTTTATTTATGTCTGGCCTAATGAACTAAATTAATAAATCACTCACATGTGCTGCAGAAACAGCTTTTTCTAAATTGTAAGCCTGTCTTATAGTAAAGACAAGTCCTCAGCTTCAGCATATCAATATCAAACTTATCTTCAGTTCAGAGGATTGAAGACAAAAAAATAATGTAGCTGACTAGAGAATTCTTTCTCCTGTTCAGTTGAAACCTCACAGAGATATGGATAGGCCTAGATGCTTTTTTTGTTTCCTCAGGTATATCTAGATGGGAAGTACACTGGAGACACAGCTAGCTAGTCAAGTGGGGAAAAAAAGAGATTTACCTTCTCTTGGTTTCCGCCATTGGCTTTAGACATAGGAAGGTTCTAGGCTGAAGCTTTTTGGTTCTTTGCTTGGCCCATGGTGGTGTTCAGAGAGCCCTTGAGGCTGCAGACACACTCTGTGATTTAGAGTTTCTCAGCTGACACAGGTGCATTTGTGCTCAGTCTCCTTGTAAGATCCTGCCTTATGTGACTGTGTGGGTGACTGGAGAAATACTTTTAATATTTTTTAATCACTTTAATTCCTTGTACACATCACGCTCCTGCCCAGCCCAGTGTTTGACCCAGGTCTTCAACAGACCATGTAGATGCTTCTGAAATTCTGAAAAGACATTGCTGCTCACAGTAGTTGGATCCAGACACTCCACAGCCATTCCACTGACTGCCTGCCTGCTTGGGAGATAGAACAGAGTTAATCTTGAACCTCAGTTGAAAGGGCAGGTTTAGGATCAAATGAAATCCTTTATGGCAGCAATGAGACATTTTTCCTTATCCTCTTTTGCTGTCATTTCCGCACACATCCTTTCCAGCTGGCATAAGGCTCTGCAGGCTCTGCCTGGCTCTGTGCTCCAGCTGCAGTTCAAACAGGTTTGCACTCCATCATGTCAGGCTGCGGGAGGTGGGGGGCAAGGGGTGACCTAACTGCTCTGATTGTAGACTCCCTTTTGTGCAGCCTCCCCCTCCCTCCCTCTCGTGCACACTCTGAGTGTGAGCAGAGCCACTTAGCAAAGGGAGCTGTCTGCCTGTCAGTCCCAGGCACAGGAGCTCACTGTGATTGCAATTACAATTTCCAACTTGTCCAGAGATGCCAGAAATCAGGCTGTCCTTGAGAACGCTGCATACCACGCACGGGCCCCGAGAGTGCTCAGCCTCTGCAGAAGCTGGAAATCTGATCTCTGCTGAAGGTTAACTGCTTTTAGTCATCTGAACATTAACTGTTTCAAGGCTACATTTCTGTTATTTCCATCTTAAGCAATAATTTTTCTTTAAATGTTTGCTTCAGTGATTTTCCCCTCTGTGTGTGTAAGGGTAAGGTGTGTGTGTATGTGCAGGGGGCGTTAATTTTCCATATGCAGGAGCATGTGGCTGTGTGATGAAAGTATATACACAAAAAGGATGAAGTACCAGCACAGGCAGACAGGCCAGGCTGCCTGGAAACAATTCTCCTGGCATAGCACTCTGACTGGAAAACGCAGTGAGGGAAAGTGGGTTTGCCTACCACTGGTGATGGGGGAGGTCTGAGCCCTGCTGAAATCCTTGGGAGCTGTGGATTGGCCAGTGAATTCAGCAGGGCCAGGGCCTCACTCTGGAGTAATCCTCCCAAGAAGCCTGCCTCAGGTTTAAGGAAGAATCCCATGCTTTAGTGAGGGACTGACATTACAAGTTATTCCTAAATGAGTTAGGAAGTACATTCAGATGCTTTCTGTTATGGCAGTTGCAGAACTCCTCATTTCAGGCTTGCAATGCTTTATGACTTGGAAACCCTGCACTAGGTTGGGTGAATCTCTGAATGGGAAGAAGATCAGGTGGGAGTGTTCATTTATTCACTGGAAAATATAGCTGTGGATTAATTGAAAGTATTAAAGATTCTAATCAAATTCAAGAATAACTTTTGGCTGTAAAATGTGTGTGTATAAAGGAAACATTTTGAACTAGAATCTTGTATTACACTCTCTATTTAAATGCATAAGATACCCCAATAACAGGGTTGATACTTCTCTCCTTGGAGTGTACTTTTGGGCTTGGTCACTGAAACATGAAGTGAGTTATTTGCTTGGCTGTATATGTAATTGTTCTGAAGGTCAGGATCCCAGAGTTGCCACTGTTATCAGGACACAGTAGGAGAGAAGTCTTTTGAAAAAGTGTTTAGAAACTGAACAGGCAAATGATGGGAATATTAAAAAGAAAAAAGAGGCAGAGAAGTGGTGCTATGAATATGGTAAGCGGTACACAATCGTTTAATTAGGGCACTTAATCAGGAGCTTGTGGGATTTGTGTTTCCACGACAAGTTTTCTGTTGCATTCAGTACCATGTGGGGCTCGCTCCTGGCATTGTGCTGTGTGTTTCCCCCTTTACCATGGGTTAGATTTGGACCTGGGCCAGAATGCTCTCCTCCAGCTTCGTATCTTCCCTGGCTGTACATGCTTGTATCTCACATGTGGGCTTGTAGAAGAATAATCTCCTGGACTTCAATAAAAATTTCTATTGGATACTGTAAAGCCATGAATTCTGGGGACTCATCCCAAGAGGATAGGGTGGGTCTTTTCATCTGCTCAACTAGTGGCTGGTGGTGTTTAAAGCAGAGCGGAAATGTACTTCTGCAGGCACAGATCCTACTGGAATGGGAGGCTGTATCAGAGATTTGTCATTACAAACATGAGAAACAGTCTTCCTTAAGCACCAGCAAAGTGGCTGGGAATAGTGGAATTCTTCCCACAGTCTTTCTGACATTCAGGTGCAAAGTGTAGGAAAAAAAGTGACAAAACACAGTAAAATTATTAATTTAAAGAAAATAAGATTCGTTAGTAATGCTTGCTATGTTATGAGAAGAAGCTGACACAGATATCCAGTTTTAAAGCAGAGTTTGGCACTGAAAACTGGGTGACAAGTGCTGCCTTACCACTAAAACTGAAAACCTGTACTTGGAAATATCCTACAGCTTTGCATTCTTCCTCTGTGCCTCCAGCTCCCATTTGCAATATAAAATAGGCACATGTTAGTGTTTAAGTTCCTAAAGGGCACTCTGTATGCCAGAATGTTGCCACACTGATAAAAAATGCAGGGTTTTATGGGCCCCCCGTTAATAAAAGAGAGGTTCTGTTTCCACAAGCTTAACTGTAACGCATCCCAAACAAACCATCGCTGGTTTGAGGTTAATGGCAAATCTGATGAGGTGCCAAGTCAACTTAAAGTTGAGGGAGTACAAGGTTTTTTATGTTGTAGTGAGAAAAAAAAATTCCATCTATCCATACAAATGATCATGGTGACCATTTTTAATAGGAATGTAAGAGTATGGACGCGCAGGCTCATGGGAGCTGAATTTGAAGTATCTGTCAAAATACATTTTCCCTACAAATACTGCAATCTGCAGTACTTCTCTCTTAGTGCTTTGTTGCAGATAGCACCTCAAAAATTAAGTGTTTTCTGTGCCTCAACACTGATCCAGACACTTCTGATACACCAGCAACTGTCACAGATTTATAAAAATAATTAACATCTGTTTGCATTAATATTCTAGCTATTATTTACAAGTGACAGTCAGATGTCCCTATTGCTGCTTGTCACACAGTTGTGATGGAAGAAATAAGACAGGGAAATGTGGTTCCTGACTGGCTTGCTGATAATCTTTGTAATATTCTGCCAATACTTTTTAGATGTCAGTGCAATAACTGGGATAAGCAGATAGATTTGAGGTCACACTGGGGCTGGCAGTCCACAGAGCAGCAGATGCTGCTTTGAAATGTCTGGTCCTTCAATATTGAAGCTGTTGCTCCAAAAATAAGGAGATTTTTGCAGAGAAATACCTTCCATATTAACTTTCGTGTTGCTTTTTATTGTAATATACAGCATCTCTTGGACCTGTTGAAAATGTGGTGAGCTTGTCCCTTCCCTGAAAGGCATTCAGTCAAGATGGACACAACAGATAAAGGGGAGAGGAATGGTTATTACTGTAGCAGTTTATAGATGGAACTCTGGATTGCAACCCAAATCCCATAACCTCTAAGCAAGTTACTTAATTTTTTATTGATTTTTAATTATCTTCAGGTTTTAAATTACCTTGGGATGTTTATGTAGACGAGCAAATACTATATAAGGGGTTTTTTTTCCCGACAAAGCTGTTTTATCTACTTATCCATTGAGAATGTGCCTAAAATGTTGTTTTCAAACATCTCATTAGCTTTTGCCTAGGTCAGGTGTTTTAAAGATGCTGGATGGTACTTGCTATATAAAGCAAATTGTGTATTAGCACCAGGAGAGAGAATAGGCATTCTTCCCTCTTAGTAACTTGCAAGGTGATTACAAGAGTATCCTGAAGGTTTCTGCTTCATATAGAATATCAGGCTTTTACAGAGGCAAATATGCATTGTTCAAAATAGAATTGCATAGGTTTCTCATAGGCCAGGGCCTGTCTTTATCTTCATGCTTTATGTGACAAATGACACAGAAATGTTTAAGGAAGTACAGTTAGGTAGATTTTTGAGCTGTGCTGACAAATTGCAGCTTCAAAGGCTCTCAGTGATGGACTTAGGGAAATTCTGAGATGTGGAGCAGTGCAAAGGTAGGAAGCAGCTGAGAACAGTTAATTTGATGGAAATGTAAGACCTCAGTGAAGGAGGGGAATGCAGGGCAGGGACTGGCTATGGGCAGTGCCCAGGGCTTTGATTACTGAGCCACGGCAGTGGATAGGCAGCCCCTGGGCTGAATCCCTTTGGAAACATTCTCCAGGGTCAAGGATCCTTCTGCTGGCTGGGCAGTGCCCTTTGAAGGAGTTCAGTGGCATGATTTGTATACATAGAAGCAGAATTTAGCTTCTTGTTTTCTGAAGCCAAGCAATTTGTTTGGGTTTTTTTTTAATGAAGTCTTGTTGGTTTAGATCAGTAGCTGCAGTTGCCAGCTAAAAACACAAGTCCCTCTGAAAAGCTATTTTAAAAACCAAAGTGTTTGGGAAAGATGGTGTTTGGACTGAGGAGAGAAAATGAGTTTCCTTGTTGGAATTGTTTTCTTGGCAAAATATTGAACGAATATTTCTTGGTAAAACATTTATTAACTTGTTGAAACTAAGAGGAAGAGCTTCTGCTGAAGCTTTTCAATGGGAGGTGTATTCCAGTGAATTCCTCAGCCAGAAGATGTTTTATGAAGTATGATATTGATTGAAGCACCTGGTTTTGTCATCTTCAGAATGAACTCTGATGAATTCCTGCTTTAGAGTCATTTGTTGTTTCAAAATTCAGACTATGTTCATTAGGCAGGAATGTTGTCAGATCCAAATTAGAATATTAAACACTTTGCAGAGGTGATTAAACTGTGGACAGCAGGTGACCATTTTCCAGAGCTGGGCTGTTTCTGAGGATCTGAATGCTGTGTCCTGCCTGGTTTGAAGCAGGGGTGGGAGATGTGTCTGTTTGCTCTGTGACAAATCTCTCCATCAGGTGAGGGGCATGGATGGGAGTGAAACTCCAGACCACGGCAGGTTATTGTTCATGTGACAGCTTGGCAAGCTCTCAAAGTGTTCTGGAGCTCCAGAAAACACCTTCAGCCGCCTTGTGTCACTATCTAAATGTTTGTAGCTCCACTCAAACTTGCAGATCAGCCCTCTGCAAAAAAGTCAGGGGTGCTCCTCTCAGCGTTTTCCTGCAGCTTGCTGGGACTTTGGCACTTCACTGGCACAGAAGTCCACTATAAATGACCAAGGAACTTACAAGTGACCCCTCAGAGGTGCAGCATCATCTTTGGTCCCAGCAAGGTGATCACACCATGGTGGTGTTAGGTCTTTTAAAGAAAGAAAAACGTGAAAGCATGCAACAAGGGATAGATGGATTAATTATATGTAACCATACTTCTGCTTTATAAAAGTCATGGCAAACAGTAATTGTGTTGGTTAGAAAGGCTGATGTTTGTCTGGCAGTGTCACTTAGAAAGAGCCTTTTCCACTTTCTTTCCCAGGCAGCTGCAAGGCTGTTGAAAAATTCAGGTTCACCCCAGCTGGCCTTGTTAAAGTTTGCTGTAGGAAGTGCTAGGAAAAAAGGTTTGGGTTTTGATTTGTAGAGTCCTATTAGTTGGATAATCCTTTGGAAATACAGGATCTGTGATACCAGGCCATCTAATGAGCATAATTAAATGATCTTGGGATTGTGGTAACTCACAAAAGAGGATGAAAGCATAACATAAATTATGATGTCGCCCTATTTGTACCATCTTCAAATTAGATCACTTACAAAATAGGCATTCCCTACTGCAAATTTGAGTGGTATTTGTCTACAACTTTGTGCTTGGCTTCTGTACTTCAGTGAGATTTTTCCTTTTTGAGAGCATTGACACAGGCACAAATAAAAACCCTTAAATGCACTTATATTCATGGATTTGACTGAAGTGTTTGTATTGGTAGCAGGCAGCCACTCATTGAAACATGTTTGGTTTGGGAGTTTTTGGCTCGCCCTGACAGATGCCAGGACCTGAATGTGGCCATACAGCAAAGATCTGACATTGTATTTCATCTGGGGGTTATTGTAGATGCCAAGATTTTATCAACATGAAAAAAGAGTCATTATTATTATTATTATTATCATATTGTTACATATATGGGGGTGTATTAGCCTGACAGTAGGGTGCCCAAATCTTGTGGCAATCTAGAGGTGAATTTAGCTGAATTTATTGCCAATGAACATAACTATTTTCGAGCTGGCCAGGTATTAGCAACCCCAACCACAACCACACCTGTATGGCGCGAGCGCAGCCCTGGCCCCTTCCCTGCTGTCCCCACCCTCCCCTTCAGCCTTTGAGGGCCAAGGGTTCATTCAAGAGTCTTTTTTAAGAGGTTTTTCATCTTATCATCAGGAGAGGAGTAGGTCAGCAGGATGGTAAAAGAAAGTAGGGAAGAAAAGGTGGGAGGCAGAGCTGTAGAAACTTAGGAGGAAATCACAGGCAGAGGGATGTTGATGTGACACAGGGAGCAGGAGGCAGCTTTTGAGGACTTTGAGGCTCACTGATGCTGGCTTGGTCATGAGAAAAAAAATCTAACAGTGAACCAAGCAGTCCAATGAAACTTTCCATGTTCAGATATCATCCCTTTGCAGTACCCAAGTCCTGAGTGTGAGGCTCTTGTGCAGCTGAATATAGATGAGGGATAGGCAGAGATGAGTCTGATTTGAATTCTCAGTTGTGAGAGATTAAATACCTATGTTCCAGGCAAAATGTATCTTTGATTAAAACAATTCTTAATGTTGATTATACACTTGATGAAATTAGGTTTTAATCTGATGCTATCCCTTTAAATTGATTGTGAAGAAGGAAGAGGCTTTGAGTGTGTGATTATAAAGTCAAGCTTTTCAGTGAAACCAGAAAATATCAAAGCAATGCCTGAAGACTCTTCAGAAAGGAGTGAGAACTTGATAGATATTTTTTTTTCATTCTCTAGACCTTGCCATCACTCAGCTTAAATCAAAAATCAAAGCAATAACTCCCTCCTTCTGAAAGGTATGTGCAGCCAAGGCTGAAAATCTGTATAAGCTGGTCAGTGATAATGTCTGCCTACCCTCCTGTTTGAGCACTACTGAAATGATGGCTTTGTTAGACTGCATGGTTACAACTTCAAATATTTTTGCTACTTGCATCAAAATAGTAAGAAACAAATCACTTTGGACAGACTGCTCTGAAATAATGACGCGTGTCACAGGCTGTAAGTAAATCATTTGTCAGAATGACACGATATTTTTCCTGTTAAACCACCTACTCCTGACCTGCAAGGGAGGAATCCCCAGAATGAAGCCCACTGTTACTTCTCCTGACAACTTTCGATGGGAACAATTCTGGTGGCTGAAGGCCTTGGCCATTATGCATAAAAGTGAACTGAAAATGGGCTAGGTTTTGCATTCTCATCACCGTGGTCAGCGTTTCTGGGCGGGGTTCACAGAAATGCTGGTGGGAGCTGTCCCCTGATCAGATGTTTGCTGGAAAATCTCCACTTGGCTTGTTGAGCACTAGAGGCCTGTTCCTTTAGATCTGAGATTCCTCCTCTGCTAACTCAGGCTCTGATGAATTGGGAGACTTAGCTGGCACAAAGCAGGGAGAAATAAGAAGCGCATGGTGTGGGGGTTCTACCAAATGTCTCTTCTACACCTTCAAGCATTTCAGTATTAATTCTTTCAAACATTTCAGCATTAATTCTTTCAAGCATTTCAGCATTAATTCTCAGCACCTGAGTCCTGTCGGAGCCAGCAGGTGGTCCATGCTCTCAGTGTTTACAGGAGAGGGATCACAATACTGTCTTTTTTCCTAATTTATTTTGTGTTTCTCATATAGTGAAGCCAGAATTGCTTCTTTAAGTCCATGAAGGTGTCTATTCCTGCATGAATAGAACCTGCTGTTTAGCTAAAGTAGGCAGGAAGGTTTGGCCCAGCAGTCTGCAAGTATGACCTTCAAGAGGGAGAGCTTTCCCATCGCTGATTTGTGCTGCTTTCAAGTGTTTGGAGGAAACTGGGGCATCTCTCTGATGCATTTGAATCACATGGGGCCATCGCTGGCTTTTGAATTCAGTGTCAACAACGCAGGAGTCAGTCAGGCTGGGACCCTCTGTGCTCTCCAAGTGCTGTGACAGGCAGGGCAGCCTCGGAGGGTTTGCCTGCTCTCAGAGATGCAGCACATTTAAAGACACATCGCACCTCCAGAAAAGGCTCTCAGCAGCGAGACAGCAGCTGAGAGCAGCTCTGCTCATGGGCTGTGGGGAGCACGGTGCTCCAGCGCCGTGCCACGCCTGGCTCCTCACCAGGCTGCAGGACACTGACCTGGGGCCATCTTCTCCTGATGCCCCTGGCTTGATAGGAGCCAAGTGGGTGGCACTTGCCTGATGCTGTTTCCATCACATTTGTGCATGAATAGACTGCAGGGTGTGGTCGCTGAAGTGGAATTTTATTTTTGTTTTATTTCTTATTCTTAGTTTTTATCCTAGAGAGTTCTGGGTGTAGTGGCATGCCTGACAGATGGATTTCCAGAACTTTCTGAACAAGTAAGTTTTGTCTCACCATTTGATGGTGCAGCACATTTGTACTCCAGGCTAAGCATGCACTGACTCCCCAGTGAACCTCTGCTTAAGCTCCTCATTGAAAACTGAACTCAAAAAAGCTCAAGTCTCTCCCATCCAAAAGATATGAAGTCCAAAACCACCCCTTCAAAACCTCTAGCCTCCTTAATCGTAAGAGTTTGTCCTGGCTCTGAGGAAACACATACAAACAAGACTCATCGTGTGACCTTCTCTGTTTGGGTACATAGAGAGGTTCCTTAACGTGGCTTCCTAAGGCAAACCAGGCATGGAGGGAGTGTCAAGGAGATGATAATTAGTGCAAAACACTGGCTAACAGCTCGTTAAACCCCCTTAATGACAGGGCTTTTAGACCCCTAGTTATTTCCTGCTGTGCCAGCCAGATTCAGCATTTCCCCATAGAAAAAGCTATTGGTCAGGTGAGTGTGAATACAGAATTTGGACCTGGATATGCACTGCTGCACTTCCATGCAACAAACTCTGCTGAACTTGTACTTCCGCGAGCATTCACCTTGCTTTAAGCTTGAAGCATGGATGTAGATATATAGAAAAATTATTAATATTTTTTAATACTTTTGTTCATTTGCTTCTGAGTCCTGCTTCTCCAGAGGGAAGTTGAGAGAATGTTGTGCACAGCCTGGGAGTGGCCACTGTGTCCCAGAAGGGTGCAGTCACAGAAACCTGTTTCCTCAGGAATAGTGGCACAAGCCAGGCTTGGGTGTATAAATGACAGGAGTTGAGCTTAATGGGGAAAATAATATAACCACATTGAGGAGGGGCAGAAGAGAGGAATGATGGACGTTGCATGATTTCTTTATACAGAATGGCATGTCTGAGAAGGGTAGGACTGAGCTGAACACAGAAGGCTCAACTGCAGTCACCTGAGGTGAGGCTGGGGGCACACAGCCATGGCCCTGCCAGGCTGCCTGCAGGCTTCGGTGCCCTCTGAAATATTGCAGCTCGAGGGGTTGAAGTACAGCAGTGCTGGAAAGCCATGAAAGCAGCATCCTGCACAGGCAGCACAGAGAGGATACAGCAATGGTTTCAATCTGATGTAAACACCAGCAATGGGTGTCACTGCCATACCACCTGTGTGTGGCTGTGTGTGTTGTTTGGTGTGTATTTGTGCTGTCTCTCAGCTGCAGTAGTTGTGCAGACTGCACAGGCTAAGTCACCACCTAAACAGTTTGTAAGGCCTAGCAGACGAACAAAAGGCATTGAAATATAGTATATGCTGGACTGTCATTGAATCTGCCCTGCAGCAGGTCAGACGTGCTTTCCAGACAGGTGTTTGCCCCAGCCACCAGAAGGATTGTAAAATTAATGTAAAAAGCAGTGTATTCAGTGTAGTATCTCTCCTATTAGCACAGCTGTGCTTTCAGAAAAATGCACAATGCACTATGAAGTCAGCTTTTAAGTACATTTATTTACTCGACAATTATTAGGAAAAACAGCTGGGTTGTTCTTTTCTGGCATCTTTTGTTTTGCTTTGTTTGAGGGCATTTTATGGCAAGAACATTTAGAAGCAGAAGGTTAGGAAATCAGATTTTTCAGACTTTGTGCTTAGTTAACTCTTTATCAGGTGAGTATCTTCATCTGGCTTAAGAGGAGCCAGATGAATTTACTTTGGGCTTTAATTTACTCTGGGCTTGCCAAATTGGGGAAGCAGATCTGTGATACTTCCCAGGAACAGGGGGCACGTTTCTCCTGCCCAGGCCCTGAGGGAAGGACGTGTGTGTGGAGCACTGGGAGGGGACAGTGGCTGCCTGTGGGTGAGTGTCCCCCAGTGCTCTGTGTGTGGCCACTGGTGCTCGGGAAGCTTTTGTGTTAAAGAACAAGCCTGCCACGTGTTTAAATCTGATAATCAATATTGCTTCAAAGGCTAATTCTCTTGTTAGATTAATTCTGCAGCAGCAAGAATGGGAGGTGACCAAGTGCTACATTTGGTGCTGGGATTCACCACGGGGCACAGGACTCTGAATGACGCAAATGTTAACATTTCAGAGCCTCTGTAAGCAGCCTGGGGAAGGCCTCTGGATGATTGTGATGTCCAGATTTCCTTTAGAGCATGGTGTTTGACCCGGCAGGGTGATGGCCTGCTGGCAGCTCCGCCTGGCTCCGGGATCTCAGGGATCTCAGGAGCTGCCACCTCCAGCATCTCAGCAAAAGTCTGGCCAGGGATGCCTTGACCATGTTCTCAGCTGGTGTCCTAATGAATGAGCATGAGCTGAAGAGAGTTGTGCCCTGGGACACTCTGGGTGGAAATAAATTTTCAGCATGGAGCTAAATATGGCAAAGTGTGGCATTATCTTACTGCTACTGGCACGTGCACCTTGCAGAGTCCACTGGTGTACAAACGACATGGTCAGAGAAATAAAACCAACATTTTTGGTTGTTGACTGTTTTTCAGGAGCCATCATGCTGGCTAATATTTATGTTCTGTTGTCAGCTGTAATTGTTAGCAATAGCATATCAAAGTAGGAAAGGGGGAAGTTAAATACCATCTTACAAGAAGTGCTGTAGGTGTACTCAGAGCACTCTCTTCTCACAGTCTTGAGAACTGGGGTTTTTTACCCATCCTGTAAGGCCAGAATGAAAGTCGTGTTTTAGCTGGATTTTGAGTTACTTTTCAGAAACAGCACTCAAATTAAGGATATTTCAAACATGACTGCAGGGTATGGATAGATCAGGAAACAGTTTTAGGTGAGATTTTCAAATTGCAATGGCACCTCCTCAGAGCCCTTTTGACATAGCTCTGCTGACAGAAACCACTCACAGGTCTGGTGATTGCTCACTGGGACCTGCAAACTCACCCTTCTTTGGGCTGCTGTCTTGTTACTTAGTGCACACAGCAGACAGATCAGTGTGAACCATTAAAATAACATTTATGTCATTGTTTAATGTGACTGTTTAATACAGGCTTGTGTGTATAAATCACAGGAGTTGAGCTTAATGGAGCAATAAAGTAACCACATTGAGAAGGGGTAGAAGAGAGGAATGATGGACGTGACATGATTTCTTTATACAGAATGGCATGTCTGAGAAGGGTAGGATGGAGCTGAACGTGGAAAGCTCAACTGCAGTCACCTGTGGTGAGGCTGGGGGCACACAGCCATGGCCCTGCCAGGCTGCCTGCAGGCTCAGCTGCCTTCTGCATCCCACCCTGTCTTTGCCAGCCTTCCCCTGGTACGCTCTGGCACTGCAAGCGCTGCTGTGAGCAGAGCATTCCCGCACAGCCTGGCTGTGAGTAGCCCATCTGAGCCCTGCGGTAGCCCAGCCCCAGCTGGGCAGGCTCTGCCAGGCTGCATCCCGAGCAGGCTGTGCTGCAGAGCCGTGCTGTGCGTGGCTGCCGTGCCCTGCTGCAGCCTGTAACACCTGAGCAGCAGGAGCAGCAGCGTGAAGAAGCTCCAGAGCCAGTTTGGATGGAGACTTCCCTTGTGATAGCTCAGTGCCGCTGCGGGCAGGCGAGGGAGGGTGCCTGGTGTCCAGCAGGAGCCTTTCAAAGCTGTCACCACTGCTGAGGTTTCTCAGGTGCCCCTGTGAGCACACGATGTTACAGAGACTCTGGCTCCTGGGGGAAGATGAAGTGATGGATTTTAATAATTTCTCTCCCCTCCATCCCTTTGATATTTCAACCATCAAAGGAATTCTTCCAGGACAAAAAAGTGAAGTGATCTGTGGCACTGTTTCCACTTGTGCTCCAGACTTCCCATGAGGCTGTGGATAAAAAGTTGTGGATAAAAAGTTGAGTTACCTTTTTGGTAACTCAGTTTTCTCTCCATTAAATTAGAATTCCAAACTCATTCCTGTAATTGTGCCAATTAAGTATAGAGACAGGAGCTACAGACACACAGCTACCAAAAGGTCCAGAAAATTGCAGAGGTTGGCTTTGAAAGAGGCCACTGCCACCAGCCAAGTGTGTGAGTTTAGGTGCCTCACCTGCTTACCTGTTTTAGACAATTATATGAGGAGCCAGGCTGCTGAGTGTCAAAGCACCACCAACACTGCAGCTCTAGGGTTTTTCATGTCCAAAGAGGTTTGAAAATGGGGACTTGTGTTTCTTATTTGCTGAACAGATACTTAAAATACTGCTAAGTAATAATGTTTCTGTTGTTGTTTGTCTGTTTTGTCTAATTAGGCTCTAGCAGAACAATTGCAATCTCTTTTACTTTGTGTTTGTGCTGTGCTGGATACACATAGCCCTGATTTTAGTTCTCATGTAGATGCAAGTTCAATAAAAATAACAATAGTTTTACTAATGAAGATAACTATGTGAAGCTAGGGTTCATGCTAAATTAGTATCCATTAGTGGCTTAGATCTATAATGAAGATTTCCTTGCTCTCTGTTGTGTGTCTCAATTCATTACGGAGAACTCCATAATATTTTATTAACAACATTTTTATTTTTCTTCCTGGAACTCTTGCCCAAAACTATTGGAAAAGCATGTGCTTTCCTGTAACATCAGAATGAGACAAATGGCACTGCTTGCCTTTATTATTGTACAGAAGTGTTTTTCCTTTGGACCCAGACAGACTTGGCAAAGGAGAGTAGCTGGAGACTAATGGACACAAGCCTCAAAGCTTTCTGTCTGGCCCTTGGTAGACAAAAAAAAAAAAATATCTGGTCTCTGTTCTAATCAGCTCTGATTATTAAGAAAAGTACTCCAGCTCCGAGCTCCTGGGGAACCTCTTACCTTTACTCAGAGAGGGAGTGGGCAGCAAGCGCTGTCCCCTTATGCATCTGCAGGAGAAAAATGAATGGGGTAAAAAAGAAAAAATGAGGCAGAGTAATTTTGTGCCCTGAAACTGGATAATTCACCTGTCTACAGGTATTTATTCTGGTGGCCTTTAGGGACATTTTCTAGTCACAGCAGAAGAAAGGCTAAAATTCTTTCAAGGAGTTCCCATACTTAAGTGAGTGGGAAATGTATTAATTTGAATGTGAGCAAAACTAGTTAAATTCAGATCCCTTTTCTATTTTGTTGCATCAGAATATTTCTCAGATCTCCTCCTCCATTATCCCATCAAATAGCCCCTATTTATTCATTTATTTATTTCTTCACATACATTGAGGAAGAAAAGGGAAGGAGTTGCTCCCCCCAGTGAGGGCCATCTGCTCTTTTCTTCTTTGGAGGGAAAAAACCCTACAATTAGTGTCTTGTTCATCTTTTTGTTTTACCAAAAAAAGAGAGGGAAAGAAAGTAAAAGAACTATTATGCAAATATCTGCAATTTGGTTTCAAATATTCTTTGTACTATGATGAGCAATTTCCTTTAATACAAACTCAGCCTACTTGCCAGAACATTTTTTTTTCCTTAATATAGGGAAGGGGAAAAAACCCCCAACTTTTATGAGTTGGAGGTATGCTGTGTTCCTCTGGTGGCAAATTTGTCTCATCCTTTTTTTTTCTTTCTTTCTTTCTTTCTTTGGCGCTATTACAGCTGTTATTCTGTAAGTTGTCAGAAAGATGTCATATAGGGTTTTTTGAGAAAAAAAAAAAAGAGAGCCAAAAAAAAGAAGAGAGCCAAAATAGCTTTACAAAGCCACAATTTCATCTCACTTTTCATTGTTCCTTTGCCATGATGAAGTCTTCGAAGTGGAGGACTCAGTGAATGAGAGAGAAGAGCTTTCTCCTTGCTACATTTGAATGCCAGTTGCTTGTGATGGCAGCATTACCTCTAAGAGCAGTTCTGTAGGGATTTTATAAGGAGCTCCTGTGCTACTAGCCAGGGGTATGATCTTTGGGGTCAAATAGCACAGCCAAGATTAAACCTTCTGGTCCTTGGTCCTGGACCAGCTTGAAACCCCAAGCATGGTAGCTGAAACCCCAAGCGTGGTAGCTGAAAACTATTCATGGTCTGGAAAAGAGAAGTAAAAACTTTTCTTTGTGAAAAGCTGAAGGGTGGAAAAAACCAAAACAAACTCATCCAAGATCTGGTGGGAGAGGACAGGGAAGAATCAGCAGCTAAGAAGCTCAGATTTAGAAAGCTGCTGCTTCCTGTAGTGATTCACTTGTGGATCGGGGGACAGGGAGGAGTGCTGCTGCCCCTGGGCTATGACTGCACTGTCACAACCCCGGGTTTAGGCTCTGCTCTGCTGCTCATGTCCTAATGGCTTCGCAAACCTGACTCTCAGTAGGACTTAGGAGCATCAGGCACACAGGAAAAGCCCACACTAAACCCCCTGTTCTTAACCCTTTGCAGGCTGAACTTTGGGAAAGCATCAATCAACATAACACTGTTACATGCTTAAGTCTATAAAACACTGAGCCTAAATTCTCCGATTTGTGCTCTGATTTTTAACACAGTTTCATCAAATACCTTGTCACAAAATCATCTTGACATATACAAGGGGCATAGTTTGCTTCCATAACATGAAGATGGTGTCCAATGGATTGACCACAAGTTGGGAAAATATCTTCAAGATGCAAAATTAAGGAAAGTAAAACAAGACCAAGGAGACCTTTAAGTAAAGCCAACCTACATCTTTGTTTCTGTGGCTGCAGTGCCACAGGGAACGTAAGGCAGTGGGGAATTTTAGATTTGTGCAGATGGTCTGGCTCTGTTTTTTGGGGCTCGGATCATCAAGTGTGCATTATGTCAGACTGGATGCTCCCCAGGTATGCCTAGCCCTGGATGGACAGGAATTCACAGTGCTCAGGGGACACTGATCCCCATTAGTCACTCGAGGGGAAATCGTGTGCGTGGAGTCTTTGAGCACCCTGGAGTAACTCTTGGGTCATTTTTATTGTTACAGGAAGCTCTCATCATGGCCAGCATGGACCACCCACACCTGGTGAGACTCCTGGGCGTGTGCTTGAGCCCAACCATTCAGCTGGTCACTCAGCTGATGCCTCATGGCTGCCTCCTGGATTATGTCCATGAACATAAGGATAATATTGGCTCCCAGCTCCTGCTGAATTGGTGTGTCCAAATAGCTAAGGTATGTAGTTCATGTTGGGTATTTTTAATCATTTTTTATCAGTTTCATAACTAACTTCTAAATCTGATGTTTCATTTTGTTTGTGTTGGGTTTTTTCAAGGCCTGTTTTTGTTTTCAAGAAGGTTGGGTAGTTCTTGAAATACACATATTTTGGCTGCTTACAGTATTATGGATGACTTGCCAGTATGTGAACCAACATGATTTTCTTGACTGTCTTTCCAGCTCAGTGTTACTGAGGGGTAGGAGGTGCTTTTTGGGGGGTGAGCGAGGGAAGAAGCTCCCATGTGACACATCTGGGACCAAACACAGGGTGATTTTTCAGGCTCTTCTGTTGTTCACTGTTCATGCACACTGATTTAACCTGATGGTGGCTTTCAGCCCTTCTGGATATGCATTGCCAATTAAATTCTGACATGCCATCAATTGTCTGCCCCCACACTGCCAGGAAGATAAACATCTCCTTCGTGTCTCTCCTCGGGTGGCGATCCTGCTATGTTTGGGTCACAGACTGTCCTTGCCCAATGTTTTACAGGTGGTTTTGGGTATGTTTAGATGTTCAGTGTTGTACTAAGAACAAGTACTCAATACTAAGAAAATTGGTTGCAAAGAATCACAAGATCTGGTGGGGTAGAAGGCCATAACTTTTATCCATTTTAAAGTCTCTTTTGAACAGCCAGAGTTGTTTACAATGATGTTACTACAAGTGGCAATCTGGAGCCTGCTTTTTACTTCAGGTTGTTTGGAAGTTGTTTAAAGTTTTAGGTTATTTTGGTGAAAATGCTTGTTACAAACGTGTGCCACAAACACCTACCTTACATTAAATCTGCAGCCTTAAGTGAATTTTCTACAACATCTATTACAAAATATTAATTCAAGTTGTAATGTTAATCTTTTAGCACTGAAGAGAAACCTGGAGATTCAACAATTGTTTTGTTTTGCTGGGCCAAATATCAAGTAAACATTTGCCTCTTTTAAAAATGTAAATACAAGGTGTGTTCTTACAAAAGTAACAAAATGTAGAAATTCAACTAGCTGCGTTTTTCTTCAAGAAGAGCAGGAGTTTGAGGTGCATCATAAACAGGGATTGTTTTCTTTCCAGAATCAGATCTGTTGTCATACCTTCCTGAAGGAGAGAGCAGATGGAGCAATCGTGGTGCTGGGTAGAGGAGTTGGTCCATGGAAGAGGTGGGGGGAATCCAAACCCCACAATGTGACATTGCAGCATTTGTGGATGTGTTAATATCTTGTGCTGTGGTGGTAAAGTAGCCAGAGTTGCCTGTGGAGCACACAGGTGGGGATTGCCTGTGTGGATTTGCAAAGGTTTATTTAGGGCTGTTACCACACCGGGGAAGGTGGGAGAGAAAATCCGTATTCCTGTTTGAGTCCTTTCTCTCAACACAGCCTCCTTCCCATCTGTTCTCCGCTCTCTTGATTGATAGTGGCCGTTATCATTTATTG